>OX352290.1:23855224-25055224 GCA_947086415.1 Pammene aurita
CATACTTTACCATACCATACTTTACCATACCATACTTTACCATACCATACTTTACCATACCATACTTTACCGTACCATACTTTACCGTACCATACCATACCGTACCATACCATACCATACTTTACCATACCATACTTTACCATACCATACTTTACCATACCATACCATACCGTACCATACCATACCATACTTTACCATACCATACTTTACCATACCATGCTTTACCATACCTTACCATACCATACCTTACCATACCATACCTTACCATACCATACCTTACCATACCATACTTTACCATACCATACTTTACCGTACCATACCATACTTTACCATACCTTATCATACCATACCTTATCATACCATACCTTACCATACCATACCATACCTTATCATACCATACTTTAACCATACCATACTTTACCATACCATACTTTACCATACCGTACCTTACCATACCATACCATACCATACCATACTTTACCATACTTTACCATACCATACTTTACCATACCTTACCATACCTTACCATACCATACCTTACCATACCATACTTAACCATACCATACCATACTTTACCATACCATACCATACTTTACCATACCATACTTTACCATACCATACTTTACCATACCATACTTAACCATACCATACTTTACCATACCATACTTTACCATACCATACTTTACCATACCATACTTTACCATACCATACCATACCATACCATACCATACCATACCATACCATACCATACCATACCATTCCATACCATACCATCAGTACAAGTCGAATGAGCCCAAACAGCATGAGTCTATGATGCCCCAAACCCGAGATCCAGTAGGGATCCCCAGGGTCCAGCATGAGGCCCAGATTTTGATACCGGTACCATCTGCACATCAGTACAAGTCGAATGAGCCCAAACAGCATGAGTCTATGATGCGCCAAACCGGAGATCCAGTAGGGATCCCCAGGGTCCAGCATGAGCTCCAGATTTTGATACCGGTACCATCTGCTCATCAGTACAAGTCGAATGAGCCCAAACAGCATGAGTCTATGATGCGCCAAACCCGAGATCCAGTAGGTAGCCCTAGGGTCCAGCATGAGCTCCATCTTGTGATATTGGTCCCGACTTCCGAACCCGAGATGCAGTTTTAAAATTAATTATTAGTGTAAGACAAGATTAATTTAGTTACACTAACGTTAATCTAATTAACTGTAATTCTTATTAAATTTTCGAGACGTTAGTGTAACTAATAGGTTAATTCTAATTGGCGGTTAGTGTAATTGACGACGTCACAAAATCAATGCGAACTAACGTTAGTAAAAATTGATGTTAGTGTAATTGATTAGTTACGGAATTAATCTTCAATCTTATTGATCAATTTTCAATTCTAATTGAAATTAACGGCCAACACTGTTTATATATATAGATTAATTATAATTGCATATACATTGAATTACCCAGTCACTTTTTGATGAAGCAAAACATCGCGAGGAAACCGGAACTAGTCCCAACAAAGCCAATTTTAACCTCAGCCAGTGTTAGAATGTTAGCTGGCCCAGTCAGTGATTCAGTCACTCTGATAAAAAAAAGTGTTTAAGCCAATTCTTTGGATTAGATTCCTAAATAGACCCCATGCTCCAGTGAACCGCCGAAAAATGCAGCGACAAGTGCTGAATGACGATGTTGAACTGTTTTTATTATAACGGCAAGCTGTAAAAAGATCAATATAACTTGGCTACCTTAGAATATTATATCTAAATGTATAAAAGAAGAAACTGACTGACTGACTGACTGATTGACTGACTGACTGATTGACTGACTGACTGACATATCAACGCACAGCCCAAACCGCTGGTTCTAGAGATTCCAAATTTGGCACGTAGGTTTCTTATAAGGTCCAGGGATGCACTAAGAAAGGATTTTTCAAAATTCACCCCCTAAGGGGGTAAAATGGGGGTCCAAACTTTGTATGGCGAATCAAGATTTGTTAGACTATTTTATTCGAAACTTCTCAGGAGTATTCCTAACGATAAATGAGTAAACACGTGTTTCAGGGTTTTTGAAAATTCAACCCCTAAAAGGGGCAAATGTGGTCACAAAGTCTGAAAATCAACATCGCTAGCGTATCCTTTTTGAGTACTTATAGTACGCGGGCGAAGCCGCGGGAGAAGGCTAGTATGTATATATACCTACTACGTACTAAGGTATAATAAGTGTTCACATATCCCATATCTGTACAACGGCAGCGCTGGTTACCAGACTGGAATAATACGTGTATAATTGCATAAATAATTGTCTTGTAAAGCAATATTACAGGCACACTTATTCATCAGTGTGTAGGAAATTTATTCCAATTTCTTAATTTAACCTTAGTAGGTATCTCAAGATTTGTAACTGATGACAGGTAACGTTCCTATTGTATTTTATTGTAGTACGGGCAGGTTTTCGGAACTCGACGTCTAGCCCCTTTTTTGCGTGATGGGTGATTGGCTAGTCCAGCCATCCAACTCCTTAAGGAATCCTATCAAACTTTTTATGTTAAGTAGGACCTCAGGAAGACTTCTTGGGGAACCGAGATGTTTAGCCCTGTATGAGGCCACTCCGTCGCATTCCAGCACCACGTGAGAGGCTGTTTCTTCCGTCTCCACGCACCCTCGGCACAGGGGACTGTCAGTAACATCTAAATTGAAAAGATGGTTATTAATTGGTCCATAACTTGTTTTACACTGGTTATCATCTTTAATCGGGTTTTATCGAGATAGAGAAGTGTCCTGGTGAGAGTGGTGAGTCTGCAGTTGATGCTAGGCGTGGCCTGTTTGGCCTGTCTGCATCCTAGCTGACGTTGACAGTATGTTGAGTGCAGTCTCCCGGTGCGTTCGAGTAGTAGCGAGCGTACCTTGCTTGCAGGGGATCGGAAGGATTGGTTCCGGACCAATTATCCCCGCACTTGACCCTTGCCTAGCCAGCTCATCCGCAGCGTCGTTGCCCCGGGATCCGCAGTGACTGCGACCCTTGATCCATTGAAGGCTAATACTGTTTTGATGACATGCCTCCGTTGGCCGTTCGTGACATTCGTGTATTAGGTTTGATGTGGTTATATGACTTCCTACAGAGCCATCAGTACTGCCTTGTTGTCAGAGACTCTCTAACGTACCTATTTACCGACTTTAATATAACCGTGTACAGTCACGTCTGGAAATATGGATATATTTAATGTGATAAAAATATGTAGCCACGCCTCTTTACCCAGGCGTAAAGTCTAAATACATGTTTATGTCACATTCAATGTATCCATATTTTCAGATGGTAATGTAAGAATTTTTCAAATATTTTTTGTTTATTTGTCAAGCCGTCTGAGACCTGAGGTTTTGTTTGTTAGGATTTTAATAGGTGCAGCTTTCGATTGGTTAAGAAAAGTAATTTTCGTTCGGCGTACCTAACAGTTGGTTATTGATATTTTGTTTCGGCCTCTGCTGGGCGACGTATAATAATTATGGTTATATTACGTATCACAATTAAGAGGTAGGCTACTTATGAAGCTCCCTACCATTTTCATTTTAAAGGTAAATCACAATTAAGATGTACTTATGAAGTTCCCTATGGTTTTCATTTTAAGGGTTAATTGGCGAGTTATTAAAATCAAGACAAGTAGATAGGTCTATGAACTCTATGACCACCAAAAAGGAAGAGTCCCTTGCCAAAAGTACTGAACCTTATTTCATAATCCCCAACCAAAATTTTGAATGCACCATCTATCGAGCGAAAACCCAAAACCATCGCGCTACCGCAACTAAACCGGATAAGCCGTTTTCGCGGCCGGATCAGCGTGATCAAAACATGGCGCGCTATGCAAACATTCGCATTCGCAAAATATTCTCATCATGTTATGTGAATGCGCAAGTCGATGCGAATGTAAGCGCGAATGTTAAAAATGATGCAAATATTCGCATTATGCGAATACGAATAGGGTTAAAGTCAACAATAAGTGAACGATTAAGCGACTTGTTATAACTTATAACCAATTTTCAACAAGTTTTATATTTTAATATGAGTCGGTATATAGGATAAACTATTCCAAACCCTCTCAGGACCAGACAACATTTTTATAAAAATGATTATGTGCCGGAATAGGCCATTTTGCCCAGAATATGAATAAAGTGCCCTAATTATGAACGACTTGATCCAAAAGATGAACCAGTACCTATAAAATAAAATCAAGTACCATAACATGAACAATTCGACGGTAATAGATGAATTTAGCCTCCTAGGCCAAGTTTTAAAAGCAAAAATTATAAAATATGCCAGTGAAATTTTAGCCTTAAGTATAGTGAATAGAGTTGATATTACTTTGTGTAATAATTGAAGTAAACAAAGATAAATAAACTGTTTCAATTCAAAATCGTTTAACTTCTTCGCACTTCTTCGCCTTAGAAGTATAGTAAAGGTGGACGATTTTAGTAAAAATAACGTTCTGTCCTGAATCTAATACCTAAAATATGAACGAATAAATTTAATTCAGTAGTTCAAGTTTTGGGCACGATATTGATGAAATGCACTAACAAAACTAATTCAAAATTCATGTTTCGGAATGCCGCCTAAAACATGAACTAGTAACGTAAATTCTCTTAGTTCATATTTTACGTATAGTTTTATTTGGTGAACAGTCCCGTTTCCATACTAAAGTAAACCCTATAATGATAGAGTTAAATAAAAAAAAGTTCCGTACATCTTTTAGTCATAAAATCATGGAACACATAAAATCTTAAAATTGTTTGCTTACAAACAATTTAAAACATAAATGGTGTATCTGTCTTTTTTATGAGAATTAATAAAAGCATTTAAAAAAACAAATACTTGGCCAAAATTGGAAAAATTACACAGTATTAGAACCATAACTGGAACAGCAAATATTTCATAAAACCAATTAAAATATGCTATTATTAATAATGTGAACGGAACAGGGATTAGTCTAGAATCTGTACTGAGCTAAATAATGTAAGTAGAAGCATTACCCAATTTTATACGCAATTATATCCTTAAATTTTGAACCATCCTTATCCTTACTAAGATTTTCATACAAACGGCAATTTTGGCATGGATTTGACGAGCTCTTGCGACCTTGCGTACCTCGATCAATTATTTTAGAGTTTAAATATCAGTCTCGGGAAAGTGTTGCAAAGTAGGTCAAGATTTAATTATTACGATTTTTAGGCCAAACTTTCATCTTTCGGGGGTCGTTCATCTTTAGGGGCAACTACTCTATACGAATATTCGTGACATCTGTAATAAAAACTAGGTACATACTGCTTGCTTTATACGTATTTGGGTTCTGCATTATAGAAGCACACGTGACTGCTGTTTGTTGCAGCATATTCTGGTGGACGAACGAAACGATGAACATATGGACGCACTTGTTCGGTTTCTTCCTGGTGCTTGGACTAACAATCAACGATCTGGTCATCATCAACATCCACGCCACCTTCACCGACAAAGTGGTTGCAGCCATACTTCTCTCATGTTTCATGGTAAGTTCAACTGAATTTTCGACTGCTTATATTATAGGCACACCTATAGTATTTTTTACAGCAGCTCGAGCATTTGCTTTTGGAAAGGTGGAGGCTAAGTGAAGTCGGTTATTTTTTGTTTAAAATTATATACGTACTCAGCAATACAAGTTACAGTTTACTTAACGACCTGACCTATATAACATTACTTATACTTAAGGGATTACAGCTTGGGGCTCAAACATAGTCTTGAGAATAGTTTTTGTTAATTTTCGTAGTTCAGTGTGTAATATTGATAGCTTATTGTGCGGTGATCTCTCGAACAAATGTGCAGCTAATGAAGAATTATTCTCAAACGCGTGTAACCATCGTTTGGTTAAAAAACCTGTATTCGCCGGAGTCGGACCTCTCCGTCCTCTTTGTAGGAACCAGCTATCACTTTACAAAAAAAAACCGGCCAAGTGCGAGTCGGACTCGCGCACCGAGGGTTCCGTACAAACCTGTAGGTATATAAGTAAAAGTTCACCTATTGCGTTGACATAGAAGTTTGATTTTGTTACAGCTGAAAGGTATTATAGACCTGAGTATTTGATATGAATTTCAATTTAATACCTCTACGCGTTTACGAGGAAAAAGGTAGTAAGTTTAAAATTTAAAAAAATATTTTTTGTATGATTTTACTAAAAATGTCTACTTTTAGAAATTTTTCCTTTGTCTGTGCTATATGAAGTTTCTTCGTGCCAAGTTTCAAGTTTCTGAGTTTACGGGAAGTACCCTTTTAGGTTTTGAGTTTCTTGCGAGTACTCAGTTTCAAAATATGCGACTTAAATTCCTATTTCTTTTGATTGTGTTGACATAAAAGATTGGTTTTGCTACATCTGAAAGGTCCTATAGCCTTGAGTATTTGACATGAATTTCAATTCAATACCTCCACGCGTTTACGAGGAAAAAGGTAGCAAGTTTAAAAAAAAAAAAAATTTGTATGATTTTACTTAAAATGTCTACTTTTTGTAATTTTTCCATTGTCTATGCTATATGGCGTTGCTTCTTGCCAAATTTCAAGTTTCTGAGTTCACGGGAAGTATCCCGTAGGTTTTGCAAGTGCCGAAAATCTCTAAAATTTGCAGCATAAATGACTGTATCTTTTGATTGCGTTGGCTTTTACGTTTGATTTTTTCACAGCTCCAAGGGACAATAGACCTGAGTATTTGATATAAATTTCAGCTTGATACCTCCACGCGTTCCTGAGAAAAATGGTCTTGACAGACAGACAGACAGACAGACAGACAGACAGACAGACAGACAGACGGACAACAAAGTGATCCTATAAGGGTTCCGTTTTTTCCTTTCGAGGTACGGAACCCCAAAAAGAGCAAGGCCTCTACGGAACGACGTTGCCTATAATGTATATGTCAAAATAAATATCGACGGTAGACATTCTACTCAAAGATTGATTGACTAAGAAGCGCCCCATTTCCCGCCTTACAATACTGACATTGGCTACAGGCAACACCGCCTAAAGTCCATCAGAAGAAAAAAAAAAAACTTTACTTAAGGAGCAAAAGGCAATGTCACTGTTTAGGGCGTGTCTAGATTTCATTTACGGTTATTTTATTACATCATGGATTTTAGGTACAAAATTAAGACATAAATGTATCATGATACATCATGACACATGCAGTTAATGGATGTCTTAATTAAAATATTTTCCTACATCAGCGTTAATTATGTGTTTATCATGACCAGAATCTTCATAGAAACCGTTATTATTGAAGTGAAAGCCTAATTTTGCACACATTTATAAGTATGGGGCTATTATTTAGAAACCATAAAAAACAGCACTAGCCATATGACTGATATGACACATTCTTGAAACAACAATCTAAAAACCTACTTTATGGCTTTTATAATAGAGTCGATAAAGTCTTGTGGCGTATAAGATTGGTGGTTGCCGTGAAACCGGTAATAAAGTTATTAGTAAGATATCAGGACAGATTGACGAGACTTTAAACTGTCTGTAACAAAGATAAAATAATAATGGTAAAAGAAGAAGAGTTTTTTAATATATCACGATGGTGGCAAACAAGCTTACGGCCCGCCTGATGGTAAGCAGATACCGTAGATTAATATGGACGCCTGCAACTCCAGAGGTCACATGCATTTTTTTTATACCACGACGGTGGCAAACAAGCGTACGGCCCGCCTGATGGTAAGCAGCTACCGTAGCCTATGGACGCCTGCAACTCCAGAGGTGTCACATGCGCGTTCTCGACCCTTTACAAAAAGAAGGACTCACTGTGTTGACGGCTAAAGGAACAAGAGGGTCCCTCATCGTCAACACACTGGGTCCTCTTTGAGCTCTTTGGCAACCTTACTCACCAGCAGGAAACACAACACTATGAGTAGGATGTATTGCTGTGGTTTTCTGTAAGGTGGAGGTACTTCCCTAGTCGGGCTCTGCTCCAGATTTCAGCGATATGATATGACATTCGCTCTGCTGTGCCCTACCACATATAGCGAGATAACAATCGCAGTACCCATACCTCTCTCATGCATGTATTAAGGTGCAACGCGCAATAACAAATTACAACCCATCTAATGCGCATTGACTTAAAACATAAAATAAACTATTAAACAGCAGCTAATGAAACTTGGTTAAATGGCTAACACTTGGCTGAAAATGTATTATTAATTTTATAATGATTGAATATAAATTAACTATTACGTTTATGTTATGTTACTAGCTGTGCCCGCGGCTCCGCCCGCGTGGAATTCGGTCTGTGTCAGTAAGCGGCTAATTCACCCCTAATTTCTCTCCCGCTACCCTGGAGCCCCTGGAGGCGGAACTTGAAGTAAACTTGACAGATGGATACGCTAGAGGACAGTAGTCCTAATAAAATATTTTACTATTACCACTAAATGAAACTACACTCAAAAATGAATACTTTTTTTATCCTATTAATTTTTTTTGGCATGATTTAAACGACATAGAGTAGTAGGACGATACAGGACCACTTTTGTATTTATACGTTCATATCCACGGCAAATATCATCCAAATCGATCCTCCCGTCAAATCAGTCTAGCATGAAAGGTAAAGAACAGGCGCTGGTGAAATTGGGATGGGGGGTGGGGGGTCACAAATGCAGAAATGATTTTTTCTATTTGAGGTGTACTTGGAGGGGGGCGGGTCCATGACCCATGAACCGGTGGTAGTTTTTTTTTCTCTCTGACGTTCATAAATGCATTGTAATGTGCCTAAATTGAAGAATAAATATCTTTTATCTTTTTTTACCATTCAAATTGTAGTGGCTACCCCCCCCCCTCTGGCTGGGGAGTTTCTTGAATTGGAATTAGTAAGTTAAGGGGTGATTTCCGGGATAACAATGCAAAAACCGGCCAAGAGCATGTCGGACGATGCTTAGAGTTTCGTAGATGCCTGTTACAAAACATCCGTTCAATAGTAGTTTATGTAACTGTTACGTAATAAGGCCTAATTATGTACAGAAGCATAACACTGCTTTACCTACACACATATTAAAAATCCATTGAAACCATTACAATGACCGCCATTACACCGCCATGACCAACCTTATTGCGCCGGCGGTCGGAGGGGCGGGGGGGGGGGGGGGGGGGGTAATGAATTTTCATACGTTTTTAACACACTGTCACAGATAATACACGGATGTTACGTTACTGGTTGCAATAATGGTAGTAATTATATACGGTTCCGAACGCGGAATAGAGGATTGATGATATTGGTGTAGATCAAGATATTTATTCTTCAATGTAAGCACATTACAATGCACTAATGAACGTCAGAGAAAAATTAAATACGTGAGTGTCGTGGAACACTCGGTTGGAACGAAGTTCTTTTGAAATTTTTGAAAAAAATATTTAACTTTTTGAAGTATTTGAAATTTTTGAAATTTAGAAATTTTGGGATTTTTGACATTTTCTACATTTTTGACATTTTTTACTTTTAGGTTCTCGACTTTTTTCACTTTTATCACTTTGTCACTTCTCACTTTCACTTTTCCCTACACTTCACTTCACTTTATTCTATTTTATATATTTTTTATTTCTTTCCATTTTACATGTTTCTCAATCGTATGGGTGTCGCGTTATCGTGACGTGACGCTTTTTCGTGACGGTCACGTGAATTTTTCGCCTAACCGATAAATATAGCCGATAAGGAACTTCGTTCCAAAACTAGCCCCGGTTCTAACCCTCTGGCCTTAATACTTCTTGTATTATGACCGAAAAGAAACTCGACGGGACTTATTTTTTTCAAAACAGTAATATATTATTAGATCTTAAAGATACAAAATAATTCGTAGTTCTTCATAAGAAAACAGCATAAGAGACAGATAATGTATTGTTTAATTATAAAGAACAAGACATATCCAAACAGCTTGAGAGACAGATAATGTATTGTTTAATTATAAAGAAAAATAAATCCTATTCTGACTGCTTCACAAAACGTTTGATATGTTTTCCTACCTAAACGGTGTCCTATAAATGTTAGATGATTTTGTAGTAGTTTTTTGGTTTGGGCCATGCATCTTTGTCCGTCATATAATAGTCCTCGAACCTGCAATAACCCTTTGACATTCATAACATTTTCAAATATTTCTTAAGAGCGGGTAAAGGTAAATTTAAAGCATTGACGGGTAGCATGTTATAAATATGAACACCTTGACCAAAAAATTACAAATTATTTCAATACCAAATTTCATCTACATACGTACAGCTGTTGTTGGTTCTTTCTTTCCCATGTAAACTTCCACCCCTTTGGCATCCGCTTAAGGGAATTACCGAAATAAATTATTTTATTTCCTTTTCCAGAGCTCAAATTATCTCCATACCAAATTTTATCTTAATCGATTCTGCGGTTAATAATTCCCTATACAAATTTCCAACTCCTTTTCACCCCTTTAGGATTGATTTTCGGGGTGAAAACTATCCTTTGTCCTTTCTTGAGACCCATACTATACCAAATTTCATCTTCATCAGTTCAGCGGTAATAAAATCCTCATACCAACTTCCAACCCCCTTTTCACCCCCACAAGGGTTTATTTTCGGGATGAAAACTATTCTGTCGTTTCTCGGGACTCAAATTATCTCCATACTTCTATTAAAAATTCTCCATACAAACTTTCAACCCTCTTTTCACCCCCTCCAGGGTTGATTTTGGGGATGAAAACTACTTTTTGTCCTTTCCCGGGACTCAAACTATCTCTACACAAAATTTCATCAAAATCCATTCAGCCGTTTTCACGTGATGCGCGGTCAAATAAATGGACAAACAGATAAACAGACAAAAAAATCTAAAAATTGTTGGAACATGTTCTGTTATCGATTCTAAGTATCCCCAGCCAACTTTTTTGCGAATATATTCCATGAACAGACTTTCGACCCTCTTCAGCTTTATTATATGTATAGAAGATATAGATAAATAGTTTTTATTGAAAGTACCTTTCAGGCTTCACTTCCATTATTTTTTTCACATTTTTTGGACCTACGGTTCTAAAGTACGATGGGGGGGGGGGGGGGGGCTTTTTAGAAGATGAAACTATGCTTTGTCCTTTCTCGAGACCTATACTGTCTCTATACCAATTTTCATCTAAATCAGTTCAGCGGTAAAAAATTCCTCATACCAACTTCCAACCCCCTTTTCACCCCCACGGGTTTGAAAACTATCCTATGACGTTTCTCGAGACTCAAATTATCTCCATATTCATTTCTATCTAAATTGTTTCAGGGGTTAAAAATTCTCCATACAAACTTTCAACCCCATTTTCACCCCCACCGGGGTTGATTTTTGGGATTAAAACTATATATTATCCTTTCCCGGGACTCAAACTATCTCTATACAACATTTCATCAAAATCCGTTCAGCCGTTTTTACGTGATGCGCGGTCAAATAAACAGACAAACAGATAAACAGACAAACAGATAAACAGACAAAAATTCTAAAAATTGTTGGAACGTGTTCTGTTATCGATTCTAAGTATCCCCAGCCAACTTTTTTTCGATTCTCTTCCATGTACAGACTTTCGACCCTCTTCAGCTTTATTATATGTATAGAATGTATAGATGACTTGTTTCTTGACTAGTTATTCTGTTATTCTGGTCGCTGAGTTCACGGCTTTAAGGTGGTCTAAAATGTGGTAAAAAGGCAACAGAATTATGTCATTTTATTTTTTTATGCAGATGATCTTTGTAGCTTTTATGAGACCTGAATTTTAAGCACTACCGAGATGGCAGCTATGCTGCACTTGAGTATTTGAAACGAAAAAACCATCGTCATTTAAATGTCTTTAGTTCCGTTAGTTTTGGCACTTTTGGCTGTGTGCCCAACTGCCGATAGATATGAACGGAACTGCCTGCGTCACTGGTCCTTGCATAACATACCGCGGTACCATGGGTTAGGTAATTATGACCAATCGTTCGCCATAACGGTACGACCAATTCTTAAAGCTCCATTAATTCATATATTTATTTTATAAGATTATGCACGAAACGAGCAACCTTCTGAGGTAATTCCTTTGTCCTATGACACGTGGTTCTTAAAGAAGCAAGTATATGGCTCTCAAAGGTCGGCTGCGCATTTATGTAGCTCTTTCGCGTCTTTTAATGAAGCTTATGTTTTGGGCGATGATGACTGCTCCTCATTGCGGTTTGGCTACTCGTTTGCTAGGTACTTAATATTATATTTAAAAAATACGAAATTATTTACACTGCTACATGTTCCCATTAAAATAATTATGTAGGTACCTATCCTATATTTTAGATCGCGTTACCTACGTTGTACATATTTTCTTATCCGTACTAGTCAAGTATTACTGTGTATTATAAAGGTAATCTTACAGATATATCGGTAACATCGGTCGTCATGTCTCTCGACAACTTCCATTTCCAGCGCGCAAAGTTACGGGCTCACATTACGCAGGCTATAATTTCTTTGGCGCGCAGATATTACGAAATATGAGCTATCCGCGCGTTGGTCCAGCGCTCGAAAGCCGAGATGCGACCTGCTTTTCTCGAGAGAAAGTATATTCGACCTACGTCTTGACGAATTAAAAAAAAACAACTTTGTCTTGGGCGTTTCTAATTTTGTTTTATTTTTAAAGCCAATTAGTATTTTTGTTATCATTTAAATAATATACGACTCATATCGTGATTAGTGGAATTAATGTGTACTGCTACGTTTCGCGTAGGTAGCATTTAATTATGTAGGTACTATCAAATAAGTAGCTTATCAACAATAAATAGGTTGGAAAATTTTGTTTATTGATAATAATGATATTGTTGATAAAATATAATGTAATATTTAATTACTTTCACATTATCATATTTGACCTCTTATAGTTATTCGGTAACAATCTTTATCTACACTCATACTGTAAGTACTCTAAAATGCGTTCAAAAACCGTAGACAATGACAAGCATTACAACAAACGATTTAACTATGATAAGTTTCTTATCTGCGGCAGTAACGTAATTTTAACTATGCAAGCTCAAATATTGTTAAGCAATGAGTTTCAAATTTGGAACATCGAATTTGATAACATAATGTTACCGCCATGGCCAACTCGATTGGTCCCGCGCGAGCGCCGGCACAATCGAGTAGGCCACGACGGTACAATGGCGGTCATTCTATGGTTTCCGAACAATTAATTTAATATATATAATATGAGTGTAGATAAAGCAGTGTATGCAACTGTACGTAATTAGGCCTTAAAACACTCGTGTGATCTTATTATGAAATTCGCCTGCGGCTCATTTCATAAAACCACACTCATGTTTTAAGGACCCTTATTACGTAACAGTTACATAAACTACTATTAACAATAGGTACATTATAAAAGTTTTTTATTTCTCGTGTATTTATTTCTGTTTACCAACAGAAAATTCTTGTATATTTACGAAAATAATGTTTTATTTTATTTATCTATATTAACAATCGGTTTCGAGTGCCATTTAAGATTCAATATGAAAATTGTCTTTATCCAGTGTTATCAGTATCACTCATCAATGTGGCACATTTTACGTTAAACGCCACAAAAATTAATTTTATAAACGTACGATCAGTCATTTATGTCTTTCACCAATCAACTCTAGGTATTAGGTACCTAAAACAAGTTTTTGTCAAATACGATTTAAGGAAGATTTTGAGTCTAGCACCAAACTTTCGCTGGTGCTTTGTCTCTAAGAGGCAAGTGGATACTTTCACTAGCACTAGAGCTCACATTCTTCACTTCCCAACTTAACGTTACATGCTTTACCTTTGGTGAATAGTTTCGCGGATTCATCTTGAATATGCATATGCATACCTACATATGGAACGTATTGCGCTAATACAAAGTTACAAAGTTCAAAGTTATACTGGGTAGAACTGAAGATCGTTTCATATAATAGAAGAACAGGGGCCCGTTCTCAAAAGCTTGGAACTGGTAACATTAGCGGAAGACACTTTTTGACCCCTTTTGTTAGCCTTCCGCTTGTTTCACAAGTTACATGCTTTTAAGAAACGGGCCCAAGGTATATGTAGTCTGATAACCTGTCCTAAAAATTAACCATACATAGAAATGGAAAGTACTTACTCAAATAATATAAATTGACCGAACGCCAGGACATATGTTTTTTTTGTTTACATTCTTTACAAATGCATATACTCGTAGATACACTATAGAGACCTCTAACGAAATGGCTGAAATGCCTAGACATGAATACATGTTATCTAGGTTGCTTTCTATTCATTTTAGCATCGTATACCTAACGTTGCTATAGCTATAAGAATCATTGACACAGAGGTCAAAGAGAAATTGAACCGTGTTTATGACTTAAGAGTCGTACCCTGTTTATATCGGTTCAACGTCTTAATCAAGACTGCACAAACCCTTAAATTTGAAATCCTTTGTGTTTTTTAGTGTGTGAACTTTTAATGAGATCCTCTGTTTACGGATTTTTCACTATTAGTGTAGTAAATAAGGTTAGGTTAGGTTAGGCCCCTGCGAGCGAGCTACGATCGATAGGATTTAATAACGTACCTAATATTTACTTAGTCATAGCTGTAGAAACCCGTTTCGATTATTTGTTAATAGCAATTGTTTAAAAAACAAAAATTTTAATATAATTTTTAAACAAAGATGAAAAAATGTTGTAGTAAAAATATCTATTCGCGTGCATAGAAGTGTGCCGTGTAATTCGTTTTTATGAGTGCGTGTGATTTCGGCCGCTGGTCGGTCACCGTTAAGATTGAGACGTATCGCTACTTTGTCTAACGCAGCGTTACATATTACATTCATACCCTACTTATGTTTTCATGAAGTAGTAGTGTTTCTTTAAAAACGCCGTACCTATTATTATCAAATGCTATCCATATAGGGTAAGCTGGGTAGGTAACAACTGTTGTAACAATTTCACTTTGATTGCTAATATCTTCGCTGTCATAGCTTCAATAATGATAAAAAAACGTTAGAAATTGAAGAACTTTTGGGTTAACGTTTTATTCAAAATTAATAACGATAATAACCCATACCGATGCAATAGTGTTTAATCGGCGAGACATTCTTTAACTTGTGTGCCCTTCTTACAACCGTCCTCATCAAGTTCGGTTGTCACAGTGATGGGAAACGGTTGTAACATACTCAAATAACCGCCAAAATAAATGTAATTACTTGATTTCTAATATGTACATAATAATCACATTTAACTATACATGTATATTTCAACCTTTGTATGTTGTTTTGCTAGGAGCGTCGAGTGGCGTTATGATAATATATTAACGATATTATTTCTTAAAGTGTGCATAGAGATAATTACATTTATTATTGTTACAACTGTACCCAACTCCTGGTTTACCAATTAAAACGGACCTAAGTTATGGTTCATTCGGGTTCCAATGTACCTATTTAGGCGTAAATAAACCTACCTATTTTGCTCCCTTGCGACAAAATCTACCGATTGTGTGTCGCGTCGAGGGAGGGGTTCATATGTTGATAGTTTCGTAAATAAAATATTCGAGCGGTTTCAACCGTACCCCGGTTACCCTACATGATTGAATGTAAATTGTTTACGTTCTAGCGTCTGAAGCTACCTAAAGCACCAGTTCGATTGATAGCAGAGCTACGAAAACAGCTAGCGAACAATGATCGACTATTTTCTTGCGCAAAAACCGCCGCAAGTCGTCGGCAGTCGCCGCTTAAAGGGAGGATAGCTCCGATTCCTACGTTTTCTGGTGGATTGTAGTACAGTATGAATTATTCCGGCCCAAAATGTATATTTATGATTGATATTTGTGATTTCCAGGTGTGCATGGGCCTGTCAGCGCTATACCACACGTTCTCGTGCCGCTCGGAGTGCGACTACAACACGTTCCTGATGTACGACCTTTTCGGCATCGCATTATCGCTGTTGGCCATATACACCTCCGGCGTGTACTACGCGTTCTGGTGCCACCATGTAAGTGTTACCTTGCCAGGTTTCTAGGATTAGTGGTTTATTACCACACGTTCTCTCTTCGGCATTGCGCTGTCGCTTGTCGCCATAGACACGTCTCGTGTGTTGCGTATTTATCTAATGCACTTTATTATGATCGATTCTAGATACGCGTGAATACATCGGAATGTGCGTGTTCTCTTAAGAATTATATTATACGGAAGACGACAACACAGTGTCCAAGTAATTTATTACAATACTTATCGATACTGGCTATTAGTTAAAGTTCAATGAATGGTGGATAATATGTTCCCTCTGTCGTATAAAGACTTAACCACTTGCTGATTTAGTATCAGAATACTTTATTCAAGCAATGACCTATTTACTAATGAGTAATGACTTAATGACCACACATGCCGTAAGTGTGGGTAACCGTTGTAAGACAATATGTACGGGGCCGGTGTCGCAACGATGCGCTCAGCGGGTATGCGGAACAGTGGCCGTGGCCTAATGAACCATCCATTAATTAGCAGCCGAATTAAATTGCGATCGGGTTTCACTTAACTATGGCATTACATTTTATGCACATGCTTATAATGCTTCGTTATACGTAGATATGTAGCTGTTCGACTCGCTTATCCTACGGATGCCACGTGGATGCAACGCACACGGGTGTTGACTTTGTTTTTATTGCATTTAGACGTCAGAAACAAGTTCGCATGACTTCAGATAGAATGGCATATAGGCATAAGGTCGTTAACCTCCGGAATGGAGAAGGCACTTGAAGAAGAGACGTCAGTAACCGAGGAAGTTCAAACTGTTATTACCAGCGTAAGACTAATTCCTTAGTTATGAAAACAATATCTATTCTCCAGCTTTTTTTATAATACGTTAAATATAATATTTTTTGGGAGTCTATTTTTATTTACACTGTTTAGGTCAAATCCTTCTAGTAACCAGTATTTGATGTCTGTTTAAATACTACTATACCTATATAGTTTTCGATGCCAATGCAATGTTATGATAGCAAAATTATCATGCTGGTATCATACTGATCTTTGTTATACAACAATCTGCCTAATCTAGGTTCAGAATCAATACAATTGTAACTGGGTTGTCCAAAGAACAGTTCGATAATCTTAAAAGTTTGTACCTAGTACATACCTACATCTTTAAAACGGATTTTTTGATAGAAACTTGCTCTTAATACGAAAACGCATATATAATAGGTACCAACGTTAAAAATGAAATACCTAGCGAAGAAGAGAATATAACAAAAAGTATATATTCTAAGAGTAGTCTCCTGCCGAACTGAGTATGACGTAGAATATATAGTTATGTGTTTATATATCATGCTTATTCCCAACTATGCCGAAAAGATGCATAGGTAGATGCATAGGACCCATAGATGTATAGGACCTTACCTGTTCTTAAAACACTTTTTCAGTGACTTTGTATAGTTAAAAGTCGTTTTCAACTGACTTCAAGATTTCGAAAGAAGAGGTAATCTTAAGAGGTTATATTAGGCTTTTGCAATTTTTTTTAAATGTATGTTCACCGATTATCGAATACTGCTGGACCGATTTGGAAATATTTTTGAAAGAGTATACTTCACAGTTGGTCCCATTGTAACCAGGTCAGGATCTGATGATGTGATCCTGGAGAATTCTTCAACTATTATAGGTGCACACCTATAGTGATTTGAGTATTTTTTACAGCTAGCATTTGCTTTTGGAAAGGTGGGGGCTAAGTGAAGTCGGTTCTTCTTTGTTTAAAATGATTACAAAGTAAACATGAGAACATATACAGTGAGTGATTGGGTTTACCTGAGTGATTGGGTTAGACAAACCAATACCATACATATATTGCAAGGTTTTTTTTTCGCAGGAGCTAAAAGCGTTCTACATGGTGTCAGTGACCCTGATCTTCGTGGTGGCGATGGCGCTGCAGATCCCGCGGCTCAGCGTGCCGTACCCCGTGAAGATGTGCGTGTTCATCGGCTGGGCCGCGTACGGCGTCCTACCCACGCTGCACTGGTGCTACGCCATGGGTGGCTTCGAGAACCCCATGGTGCAGGTTGGTGCTAACCCTTTGCTAAATGCAAACTGTAGGATGCAGCCTACTTAGTAAAGAAATACTCAAATTAGAATTTACTAGTAGTCCGCCTCGAACACAGAACTCGCGATTTCCTTCCAAACGAGATGACCAATATAACAAGATCCTTATGATGATTTTTACGCGCCTTCTAGCTCTATGACCCCTTGGTCGATCCCGCTCATATAGGAACTCTCAAATTATAGGTATCTCTGCTAAAACCCCAACAAATTTCATGAAGATCAGAGCGTTACTAAAGTTATCGCGGAACAAACGCAAAATCAAAAAGCCATCGAAATGCCGAGACGTCCCACTTGCCAGAAGTTGTTTGTAAGAACTTGCTTCGCTTACGCTCCGCTCGTTCGATTATTTCAGGGGTACGTTGCTTAAAAGTGTGCAACTTGTGAAAGAAGCAGAAATCCCTTTCTAATAAAAGGTGTCAAAAACTTCAAAAAGTGACACAGTACCTATTTAAACTTATATAGATGTCTTATACAAAGGAAAAAGTGACCTAGGCCTCCGGTGCCCAGGGCTGCCAGGGGTGCCAGGGCTGGGGGCCGGAGGCCTAGGTCACTTTTTCCTTTGTATATGACATCTATATAAGTTTATGATTTATATAGTAGTGTGTCTACTTAAAATAAACAAATCAAAATATGTATTAAAAATAATTTGATTTGTTCTTCAGTAGTACCTATTTAATCCAATAATCGGGGAATCATCTCGATATATTGCATTAAAATTGCACCAAAGGTGGTGTAGGAAATCATTTTACAGGTATTGGTAGGCTACAGAATCAAAAATCTAGATTTCAGACCTTTGGCCGCCAACATGATTCAAAGGTGCTTAAATTAAGTTTTTTAACCTTGGCGCTTAAACGGTTGTCTACTGGAGCTACTTTATCGTTACATATTCTTCTCGTGTTAATGTATATTTTTATCTATTTCAGATGTTTTTCCCTCGAGTGATAATGATGTATGTGATAAGCGGGACAGCATTCATCATTTATGCATTTAAGGTATGGTTTTCTGCTTCTGCTTTCATTTTTCATTAGGATCCTGACAAACAACAAGCATGACTAATTTTTAATGATAATGAACAATTATTTTTTTGATTGTATACATAGGTACAGATTGGACCCGTTTTTGTCAAAACGCAGTTTAGATGACGGGATCTATGAGGAATCGGGGGAACTCCTCGAAATCTTAAAGGAATACATATAGAGATATTTGTGTTTTATCAATAATTCAATTTCATTAAAAAAGTGACATTTGATGAAGTGGAACTGCTGGTGATGATCAGAACGGAACTCTTCGTCGACGCATAGTTCACGTTTGGCAATTTGCCCTCTTCGCTGTGTTTGTTAAGCAAATTAGATTTTTAAGACAATTTTTTGTCAAGCCTGAGTTTTGATGATGGGATCCATGAGGAATCGAGGGAAGTCCTCAAATGTTAAAGACATGCGTATAGTGATTTAAGTATTTTCATCAATAAATGAAGCATTTACATTTAATGAAGTGATATTTGATAAGAGTAAACCATCAGTACAGTAATGTTTCACCGGCCTTCCCAATTGAAGTCGATATATATTTTTTTATTTTAAGTCTACAGATGTATCCTTAAATTTTTGTCACTCGAGTCTTAGTTCTACGCTTTTGTGTACCCATTTCGTTCCGACCATCTGCCGTTCTTTTAATATTGTCATTCTAACGCATCATAATGCTACCCTTGTGGAATGATACATTTTTTTGCAAAACCGAATTTTATTTTATTTATTTAAGAGCCAAGAGATCCCACTGCTGGGCAAAGGCCTCCCTCTCCTTTTTCCACGTATCCCGGTCTTGTGCAGTCTCCCACCAGTCAGCACGAAAGGCATCACTTGATGCCTTTCGGCTCTCCAACGTTTTCTTGGTCTGCCCTGACGCCGGATTCTGTCTTGTGGTACCCACTCGGTGGTTGTTTTAGCCCATAAGTCTTCCGGCATACGGCAGACGTGTCCAGCCCAGTCCCGTTTTAGTTTCCCCGCTGTTTGGGCTACATCAGCTATCTTTGTTTAGGAACGTAGTATTGTATTTCTAATGCAATCGCTTATTTTAGACCCCGTTATCGGAGGTGCAATTTGGTAGCTTGACGTTCTTAGGGAATGGTAAAAATATTTATGATGTCAATATCGATACTCTTCCTTTTTCTTGTCAATTTGTTTTATATACCAATTATACCATTTTTAGACTAAAATTTTACATGTTTTTTTTGTCACCCATGATAATCATTGTCATCAGAAGTAGAAGCCAGTATCAGTCGAACAATAACGATATGGTTGCCACCTATACTGAAAATAAATTATTTACGTCAATAGATAGTAAATGTCATCTCACAACAATATTTTCGATTATTTAGCTGTATTTACGAGCATATTTTATTCGTATATATAATATTTCATAATATTAAAAATGCAGTCACTTCTCGTAGAATACCCTAAAAATTAAGATTAAAAATTGTTACTTATAAAAATTAAAAAGGTAAATAAATATTGATTTTTTAATAAGTCATGTTTTACAAAATAATTACGTTTAATTAAAGTCACTCTCATTATGTTAAAGGAAAAACATCGACATGCAGCTAGTATTTCAAAATAATTTTTACCCATCCCTAAGAATGACAAGCTACCAAATTGCACCTCCGATAACGGGGTCTACTTATTATCTATATCGCAAAACCAAAATAAAATGTAATAGTTGGTAATGTACTCGTATTGTTTGGCAGATCCCCGAGCGCTGGTTCCCGGGGCGCGTGGACTACGTGGGGCACTCGCACCAGTGGTGGCACGTGCTGGTGATGGGCGCGCTGTACTACTGGCACAACTCCGGCATGATGTACGTGCAGTACCGCATGAACCACGGCTGCGCCAACACCATGCGCATATTCTAAACTCTACCGCGGACTGGAGGCGCGGAAACAGAAGTGTCGTGCAATCAATTACGTATGTAGTATTATAATTCTGAAGAAAAAATAAACGACTCCACTTCATGAGCAAATTCCAGTGCTCTATAATATTTGAAGAGTTCCTTTGATTTCTCCATGTCATCATCATCAGATCCTGACCTGATGACAAATGCACAAAGGGACTAACTGTTAAAGGGTATACACTCTTTCTAACAAAAAATGAATTTTCTTTATCGGTCCAGCCGTCTTCGAATAATCAGTGAACATACATGAACAATAGTAGCAAAAAAGCAACAACAAAGATTCCAACGAGTTGAGAATCTCCTCCTACGAAATCTTGAAGTCGGTTGATAAACCACGACATTTCTCTTTCCCTATAAACTACCCAAAGCATTGGAATTCTACTAATGACCACTTTGATTTGGTCTTTTATGCTCTCTTTGTCTCTCTCTGCTAATTTCGCAGTCGTTAAAACAGAATAGTATGTTTTATTCAGACGAAGCTATGTTGCGCGGCTTTTGGCCTGTGCCATCTTAAGGTTAAAGTCCTGGTACTCGATACACTAATTTCCACCAGTTGACACCCGCTGTCACCTTTATTGTAAATGACTTAAGTTTAAAGATGACATTTACTGGGTTAGTGCCTAGCACTCGGAGGTTTACTTTAACTGGTCGAGCTATTCCGTTTTTATGATCTAACCATTACGTACGATACGGCAGCATCTTTCTATTTAACGTAATCTACCTTTTAGACCCTACGACTCGTGGTCATAATCAGTTGACCAGCTTCTAAATAATGTAAAAACCGAAAGATATTTAGCTTATAAATAACGTTTAGTGAATTCGGGCTCCCGGTTCAGTTTAGACTGCGCGTATACTATACACTACTCGTATCCTTACATAATGTATAAGACCTAGTAAATAATAGTCCGAAGAAATAAGAACTGCTAGTGCTAGAGTAGTCTAGGAACATCTATGGATGTAGATTTCCTTAGATAATTTTCTAGCTTATTCATTTGAATATTTATTAGGACAAACGTACTTATGAGGACAATATTCTCGGTAGAATATCCATACTAATATTATAAATGGGAAAGTGTATGTGTTTGTTTGTTTGTTTGTCCGTCTTTCACGGCAAAACGGGGCGACGAATTGACGTGATTTTTTTAAGTGGAGATAGTTGAAGGGATGGAGAGCGACATAGGCTACTTTTTGTCTCTTTCTAACCCCCCACTTCCCTAAAATGGGGGGTGGAAGTTTGTATGGTTTGTTACCCCGAATTTAACGCGAGCGAAGCCGCGGGCAAAAGCTAGTGTAGATATAAAATTTATGAAATGCTCAAGTAAATTGAAACCAATTTAATATTTTAAACATTCCTCGCGACATTCCTATAGGAAAATAAGGGAAAGTTTGTGATTTTAAGTGTACTTAAAAATATAACATGTTAATGTTTGTGCTTATGTAATTTGGTTTCATTGGCATGAATCCTTGACTTTATTTTGACCTAAATCACGCCTTGGATAATTATTTATGAAAACAAAACTATTTGTTTTTTTTAATGTACCGTGCAGATGATAATGTCGACTTCATGCCTGCCGTCCTTTAAATTACCTAATGTTTTATTTTATGTTATCTTGTTCTGTGATCTTTATGTTGTTTGTGTAATATTTATTTCCTTGTTAAGTATTATTATATTTGGAATGGGGTTGTTTTAGGAAATTTATAGATATTTAATAAAATATACAAAATTTACTTGCCTTCTTATTGCCCTTTTTAAAGATATTTATTAGTAAAACAAGTTATGCTTTGGACATAAAACTTGTTTCTAAGTCACTAATGAGATGACATAAAACTTGTTTCTAAGTCACTAATGAGGTTAAGGAGGTGACAAGAACTGCTCTAAAAAGACAATCGGATCTCAGTTTACGCGCTCCACACACTTGATATTACCAAGGCTATAGACTATGAATTCACCAATTCATAGTCTATAGCCTCCATACAAAAATTCAGCTACCATGATAAATTCAGATCAAGTGCTAAAGCTGCCTAGCTCAAGATTTTTTTTTACAATGATAAGTACTAAAAAATAGCATATTTTGGAGGCAAAATGTGCTGTTTTTTTTAATACACATTTTACAAACTGGGCGTGTGAAGAATCATTATCGACGTATTTTTTTTACGCTTCTTTTTTTTTTATTCGTTAGCGTAAAAAAATACACTTCCCTCGCCTAGCATGTAAAACGTGATTGTTTTTAATGTTCCCCCCTGCCCATACTCTCCCGACGGGGACAGGACCCCTAAATTTTGATAGGACTCGGCAAATCCTCATTTCTAGTGCCAAGATAAAGTTTCAGCGATGTACATATTTTGCCGCCAAACTGGCATTTATGATGAGATGAGAGACGACTCAAATGAGACACGCGACTTTATATCCCCGAGTTAAAAAACAAGCCTTTTTAGCCAGGCGGGAGAATATCCGTATATTTTATCACTGCCTAAACTAAATGCCATTAGCTTGTAAATAAGGAAAAAAATCTCAATGTAAAAGAATGTATTTATCTATTTATAGCTGTTTTGTGATTATATAAGCTACTAAACATTAACAATTCAAAAGATGGCAAAAAACGAAACCCTTATGGATTCGTCATGTCTGTCTGTCTGTCTGTCTGTCCGTCCGTATGTCACAGCCATTTTACTCGGAAACTATACGACGTATCTGAATAAAATTTACACATAAGGTGTATTTTGTATGTATAGTTAAATTTGAAAAAAATAAAATTAGGGGGGGGCGCTCCATACATGTAACTAAATTTCATATTTTTTTTAACCAAATATTAACATGTCACATCACATCACATCAATCGATAGGTCTTTAAAAATAACATTGAGGTTTCTTTGACCATTTTGTGATTAAGCGAATATTTTCTGAAATAATCGCTTCGAAAGTCAGAAAAATTGTGTCCCCCTGTGTAACTTTTGAACCGTAAGTCCAAAAAATATGAAAAAATTTGAGGAGATGCGCCTTATCATATACTTTCTACGAAAATTGTTTTAAACATTATCGGTTCAGCCATTTTTGAGTTCTCTCCAAATAACTTCTTCCATATGCATCAGATACGACCTTTTGGTATCAGTTTGGTTCTTATTCCATTGAAGGTACGGAACCCTCCTATGCGTGGTCCGACACGCACTTGGCCGGTTTTTTTTCAATGAAACTAAATGGTAGATCGATTTGTATGAATGAATGTAAAGCGCCTTGACGTTATTTAGCGCCCTCTATCGTGCAGTAGGGGAACTTTGATGCCGTAAACAAACGTCTACACGTGGTCTATATTTTGTAAGAGGTACTAAAATAATCAACTACTCGACCACAGATGGCTCTGTAATCAGATAACAATTTCTGCTTGTACTGGTAAAATCAGGTATCAGGAATAATCTGGATTCTGGATATAAAGAGTAGTGTCCTAAAATTATAGAGTTATGTTTTATGTTATCAATTTATGGAAAATATGTGTGCGTATTTATTAGATCATTGTGTTTTTGAATAAATAGTTATCTTTTGAATAGTTTCGTATCCACATTGAAATATCAGGAATAATCTTGATTCTGGATATAAATACATAGTAGTGTCCTAAAATTATAGCGTTATGTTTTGTGTTATCAATTTATCGAAAATATGTGTGCGTATTTATTAGATCATTGTGTTTTTAAAAAATAGTTAGCTTTTGAATAGTTTCGTACCCACATTAAAATTTTCTTTATTTTTCCACTTACAAACTTGATCTTGACTAAACATAGATGAGTTACTTACTGATTTAAATAATAGGTACGCGCATAAAAATAAAATTCTTATGCTGAATAAATATTGAACTGAGTACCCAGTCTACCTACCAAGGTAGGTATGTAACGGCGAAAGAGATTTTAGGAGTATATTTTAAACATCTAATATTGGTAGGTACCTATCTATTAATATATATATAAAAGCTAGTAATACGTTAATAAATAGTTAGTTACCTACAACGGCTGCATTGTTTTAGGTTTCCCAAGGGACAGAGAAGGGGAAGGAGCACTTATCAAATAGAAAGCAAGGTCATGATTTGGAGGAAGGATACGAAATAATGAGTAAGTATTAGGTAGCTACCAGGTCATTCCAGCAAGCTGTAACACAGGGGATGGTTAGGTACTTGATCAATTTAACGCCTGGACTTTTTGTACATTACTCATTCGGATAGGATTACCTGCCACGAAAAATAAACTGAGCAGGTGCGGTTGTACCGAATGTAGCGGGTTCCGTTCAAATGATGGCACGCTTTTCAGCGCACGCTGATTAATTAGATTTGATACACGTACATCCTAGAAACATAATTTTGTAACAAACGGCTAACTCGGGACTCTATGCAGCCGAATAAGTTTCGGTTGGTTCTCTCAAACTGGCTCTCGAGGTGGATTAAGAGCGTAAAGTGGACTCAAACAAATGGAACCCTCTACTTGGTTCAGAGCTTGTTAAAGGTTATGAACTCTCTTTACCTTCAGGTAAAGTTGGATTCATTAAAACTCATATTCCATTCATAAATATCTAAAACGAAATAAAACATTTTTTTCACAGCCCGATAACACTTACATACACAAACATTTCCCAACCCCCTCAAACAGCCATCAAGTTGTGACGGAACTCCGAACATATTTTCCGCCACGTTGAGTACACACCCGACCGACCCATTCATCGACGCAATGAAAATATTACCCTTTATCTTTTTGTTCCCAAACGGTTTAACTGCCGCTCGCCGAATGTGTGTGCACTGACAGAATTCATTTCTGCAACAACTAAAATGGATTCGCACCCGGTGATATGTGAAATCACTTTTTTTACATCACCAGTCGCTTTTTTGGCAATTTTAATGGGTTTTCCCGAATGTAATCCTTTTTCTAATTCAGTTGTGACCTATGTATACCTATAGGTACCTACTTAGAAAAGTTATTATTTTAGTTTCTTGTTTTTGATATTAAATACTACCTTTATGAACCTGATTCTTTGAATCCATAGGTAATGTAGATAGGCACACGAAATTTTTTTCAGGCGCCTAAGTATATAAAATTGCTACGAATTAATGAAATAAGTCAATATCTAATGCGTTTTTTCATCCAACCCATAAGTGAAACAGCGTTTGGCATGACAACTTATGAACTGTTGCATGATTTCATAGCGTTTAATTCTTAATGGTTATCCAGTATTGGATTATTGACATACTCTCACTGTCGGTTCGCCCAAGGCGTCAAATTAGCCAAGTCACCGCGCGTCAATCGGCCTCGTCTCCAGGGACCCGACGGTGCTTTGACGCGCTGACGACTGACAGATTGCCGCGCGATTGCCTTCGACGCGACACGCGGCTGTCGCTTGCCGTTGTGTGATAAACGTTGATGCTGTGCTGTGACAAGATTCACTTTTGTTTCTTAGGAGTTCTGGGATGAAATCGACAGCTTTGTTAGGATATAAGTTTTTATCTATTTTGGTATTACTTTTTTCCAACTGAAAAATGTTGCTAGTCTGTAACTCTGACCTCCACCAGACACTGCCAAATGCCCGGATCTACCAATAAGGATAGTTTTGCAAACCTTACTAGACGGGTTTCGTTGCTCTCATTATTGTGTCATATCTGACGTGGCCAGCTCTTAGTCCAATTAGATTTATAGGTATATATAAGGTGCTAACTTATTAGTTGCAGATATTTTTACAGCTGATAGTACTCGGTTCTGGAGTATATTTACATATGAAACATTATAGCTTTTATGATGTTTTTTTGTCGAAAACTGAAAAAAAAATCTACGTAAAACACTCTGTTAATGTGATTATTAAATGAGAACTCATTGAACAGATTCTAGTACCTCTTTTACCTAACACCTTACTGCTAGCCACTTCACGTCGATTACTTAATTGTCAATTTCATGTTATTAATTGCTTCAAAGTAAAGTAGGTATCACCTGTTAAAATATCTGCAACTAATAAATTAACACCTTATTATAGACGTCCTTTCGTTAGGTTGTTTCGATATTTTAATAGTTGTAGTAGTTGGAAGCCTTAGACACATTGAACGGGTAATAAAAAAAAGAGAATCATTTTCTGTAGACTCCAAAATTAAACTATTTACATAAACGAAATAGTTTGGTCATGCAGTTCTGCCGATAACATAGAGGTTCTTTAATTTAGTTTTTTTTTCAAGCATTTGTATTTGTAAAACTTGCGCCTAAACAAGAAACTATGTGAAAATGTCTTGGACATTTTCTTATATCTTACACTTGAAAATAGACAAATAACTATACCTACCTACAGTAGGTAATTTTTGTAAATAAAAATGTACACTTACATCCCTGACGATAGTTTACATAAGTGATAGCGGGAGATCAGCAAACATAAAATGACCAAGGGAACACTGAACAAACAGAATTGCACCTTTAATGATAATGATGCCACCAGCCAACGAGTTTCCACAAAAAATACAAGTTGTCCAACAATCGGAAAATCATTAAGAGTCCGGTAAAGTATTTTTTCCCTTTCGCTCAAATTTTTTATACTATTTTGGGCTTGTGCACAAATCAACCCCCTATCGAACCTCGCGTGACTCTTAATGATTTTCCTCTGTAATTGCGAATCATCCAGCGACACTGAGATATAAAAATTTTTTTTGCTGATCAATGTATGCTTGTACTCTTCTTGCCGCATTCTAGACCTATCTTTTTAAACATCGACAAATATAGGTACTGTTGGACAACTTGTATTTTTTGTGGGAACTAATAAGACCACTATTATATATTTTGAAAGAAAGTTTCTTTTTAAATTGCATAAGTGGATCACTGACTCGATTTTCCGTTTCATTTATAAATAATTCACCTTAATCTGATTCAACAAGTATTTCACGGTTTCTGCTTGGGAGGCGAAAAAAGTAAGATTATTATCGATTAAAGTCGAAGTTAAACTAGTATGTAAAATATATAAATACGTTGGAAAATAAGTCGTTTAAGGAATCAGTGGAACAGTTTTTTTCATTTTCATACATATTTTTTAACAAGAGTATGTTTAGGTACCTAGAGCAATTTTAAGAAAAAAATCCGAAGTTTAGGTGGTATTTTTGGGAAGGTATTAACGTATTTGATAAAAATTTAAATGTAGAAAAAACTTAACTTTATGTTCGAATCAGATAATATCAAAGATATTGGAGGGCATAACAAATAATAATAAAAAATCAAGAGACAAGTTTGCACGAATCAACGTCCTCACTAAACAAGGGCCGCGATTCGAAAAATAAACACACACACTGGTCAGACACAGCTCCAACCCAACTCAACTCAACGCTATAACGACATTGACATTTGCTATTCGAACAGATTTTCATTCAACATTGGTCTCACATTGGTCACACGTTGGTCTCACATTGGTCACACATTGGTACAATGACCTACTATACCTAGACCTACGCAAAACCGAATAGGCATATTAAAATAGGGAAATCCGTGCTTTTATTCGTAGCAATATGAATATGAACGTAGCAAGTTACTCGTATTAGCATAAATCCCATATGCGCCGTGCCCGCCCACTGACAGATGTAGGTATTATGCGCTTTTTAATATGCGTTCCGTATGCTAATATTTTTTTGCTTTTCATCGAAGACTTTTGCGGTGACATTGTAAATTATTTTTTTATAAAAGTAATAAAAAATTGTGGGCACGCGACAGGCACATAAATCACATTTTTACATTGCTAGTCTCTTTTGTCGTTAGACATTTTTTATATTGTTCTTTAGTACAACATGATAAAAACGTTGCTAAATTAATAGTTATTGCTTTTTTTGTCATGACGTTACTTTAATGACCTATGACATAATTACCTAATTTAAGGACAATTTAAAAAAGCAAAGCTATGATGGGTGCAAGGTGATATAAATAATTAGAGATAAATACATACCCAGATATATACAAATAGACAGTGCCCTTACAGGGATTCGAACCTAGCAGGACTTCTAGCTTCGAAGTTTTTCATAGAACTATAAGCTGTAAGTAGTCTCTCTGTTTGATTTACTTCTCCGTTTTTCTGGAAAACTTATTCGAGTAGTAACTTTAAGTCTTCTAAGACAGCAAGACCCTTTCACACATGCCTATGTGGGTATTTGTGGGAGTTATTTAATACCGAACATAACTAATTTACCTCGGTAAAATATCCCAATCTTAATTTCGGGATCGCTCACCAGGAGCGCAGCAACTTGTAGGTGGCTGGTTGATTAATCACCACATGAATATGCATGGGTGTTAGGGCTGGCAGGTGCCCGCACCTTTAAATGATATTAAATGTAGCATGTAGCCACCAACTAAATAGGTACCTACGTACATATTATATGCATTACGTATTTGCTTTAGCTAACAAAATTAGTATTGTCTTAATGCAGTGCTTTGTTTCTAAAGATAGAATAACGAGTAAATAAAGGTATTCATATGGGGGTGTTTATTAATAACGTCTTTGATGTCGGGAGATTTTTAGACCTCTGGTGAGATTATGTGAGGTTTTTTCAAGACCCTCTCCTACCGTCCAATTCTCACGTAAGATTATTCTATTCTAAATTAAAGATTTTGTGAAAATACGTTACTCTGTGCTATACTAAACGTACCTACCCACTATATATGTTGAATTTAGGTATAATAAAAACCTATTAAAAATTAATGGAGGAGTAAGATAAGTTTATACAAAAACATTAAAATTCAAGTAACACATTTTCTAGTGATTTAACAATGTTCATTTTATTTTATGTATTTTTTGTAGTAACATAAAATTACTTCGTAAATTTCAGCGTGAAATGCATGAAATGTTCCGAAACGCGCATGAGTATTAATTTCTAAAAGTCATGTATATGTCGCAGTACGATAGGTAAAGCCGTTATATAGTTATAACCCTAGGGATATAATTATATGTCGTAACATAGTTATACGAAAGCGATTCATTACTATCTTACTAGGAATATAACTATATTACGTCTTTAGTTTAGTGATATAGTTATATTACTGGATTAAGTTTAGTGAAATAATTGTAGGTAGGAGTGCGGCGGTGCGGCGGAGGTATAGTTATATCCCTAGGGATATAGTTATATGTATTATAGTTATATTCCTAGTAAGATAGTAATGCATCGCTTTCGTATAACTATGTTACGACATATAATTATATCCCTAGGGTTATAACTATATAACGGCTTTATCTATCGTACTGCGACATATATACAATTATTTTTTTAAATGTACAAAAAATAAAATTATTTACGTACTTTATTTCAAAAGAACTGGAAAAATTATCGTATCACGTAAAAAACATTATTACTTAAAACAATCTCACGTATTGTGGTCAAACAGTAGTAGCAAAACGCAATTAAGTTGTTTAATTTATCTATACATATAATAAAGCTGAAGAGGGTCGAAAGTATGTACATGGAAGATAATCGAAAAAAAGTTGGCTGGGGATACTTAGAATCGATAACAGAATACGTTTCAACAATTTTTAGAATTTTTGTCTGTTTATCTGTTTGTCTGTTTATCTGTTTATCTGTTTGTCTGTTTATTTGACCGCGCATCACGTGAAAACGGCTGAACGGATTTTGATGAAATTTTGTATAGAGATAGTTTGAGTCCTGGGAAAGGATAATATATATAGTTATATAGTTTTAATCCCGAAAATCTACCCTGGTGGGGGTGAAAATAGGGTTGAAAGTTTGTATGGAGAATTTTTAACCGCTGAAATGATTTAGATAGAAATGAGTATGGAGATAATTTGAGTCTCGAGAAACGTCATAGGATAATTTTCAAACCCTTGTGGGGGTGAAAAGGGGGTTGGAAGTTGGTATGAGATTTTTTTACCGCTGAACTGATTTAAATGAAAATTGGTATAGAGATAGTATGGGTCTCGAGAAAGGACAAAGGATAGTTTTCAACCCGAAAATCAACCCTAAAGGGGTGAAAAGGGAGTTGGAAATTTGTATAGGGAATTATTAACCGCAGAATCGACTTAGATAAAATTTGGTATGGAGATAATTTGAGCTCTGGAAAAGGAAATAAAATAGTTTTATCTCGGAAATTATCCCTTAAGCGGATGCAAAAGGGGTGGAAGTTTACATGGGGAAGAAACAAAAAATAACCGCTGTACGTATTTAGATGAAATTTGGTATTGAAATAATTTGTAATTTTTTGGTCAAGGTGTTCATATTTCAAATTCAAATTCAAAAATATTTATTTCATACAACATGGTCCATTTTGTTAGTATACATTCTAAGTTGTTAGTAAGTAATCATATTAACATACTTAAAATAAAACATAAAACATCTAAAACTTATATTCTAAATTGGACTTTACCAGTTTCATCAACCCGTAGACTATCGGGCAATCAAATCTGTAGTGTATAGTTGTCTCGAGTACATATGGCAGTAGGCGCCCGACCGTGACAGAGGGCGGACGTGCGGTATGTATTGACGAGCCAACAGGAAATAAGAGGAAAAGTCAAGGACATTACAGGTGGCGACGAGGATCAAAGTGAGTAGCACCAAAAGAAACGTGTATTCAAAAAAAGAAATTATAAAATCGAATAATAACGGGCCATGATACACCGATAGTGTGTCAACAAGTTTTTCATTACGCGCCATTCAAAGGTGAAATACATAAGTATTTGGAGGCTTGAAAATAATTATTGGAATAGGTACGTCATTATAACTTTAACTTAACGTAGCAAGTCATTAAGTACGACAAATGAGAATGATTACACAAATAAATCGGGTCCGGTCAAGACAATAAGCAAAAACGAGGGTATTTCCCTTATCCGCTCGAATGTAAGACCAAATCCGATGAGGTATTTGTAATAACTCCTACTTAAGTAATAATCTGCACCTATCTAGTATGCAAGTTTCTACATTAAATATATTATACCTACCTACGTTATTGTTGCATAAAAGTCACAGTTAGGAATTTTTTACAATAAGTGTGACACAAAATCCGCGTTCCGGGGCAGACTAAAGGAAATATCTAATAGCAAGTAATTAAGTTTCTAGTTACCTTAGTACTGACGCCTGGTTCATATTGGTTACCCCGTAGCTATAGCTATGCATGTGAAAATATTTGATCGCATTAGACTCACGATTATTCAGACGAAACAGTCATTACCACAGTTTTGATAAGGATTATTCTACAAGACTATTCTACCTACCTACTTAAATGATAGGATAATTACAACTAAATACCCTATGGGGAGAGGGTGTTTTCTATCTTGCTCCAGGTTATACTGATATCCATATTACTTACACATTAAGTACATACACCGACACATACCTATAAGCATGAACTTGGTATTTTACCAATGTTCGAGCGCAGGGTGCTAAAGAAGTAAATAAACGTACCTACAACTACTTAGTGCTTATTTAAAGCAATTCCATCTGCATTTAACCACTTTTGCCGGTTAACTTGCCAATTTACTTGACACTTTTATGCATTTAACCCATTAAGTGCCTAGCGGGCGCTTTGCTCGTAGGTGCGTAGCCGGTTACCTACATGCGTTTACACGTAGGTAGAAGAAACCTCTTATTTTTGCGAAAATGGGTTGTAGGTAAAGTGTAGGTAAAGATGGCAGGAAGCGTCGGTGCACTCGGTACACAAAATTGTATTGTTAAGTACATACAGTACCTATTGACCATGTAAATGGCACCTACTAAGGAACTTTACTCCATTTATGGTTGGAAAGGAGATGCATTAAATTGCAAATAATAGTAGATAATGCATACATATTAAATTGTAGAGGTATTATTTAGCATGACCATTTAATTGGCATCTACTAAGGAACTTTACTCCATTTATGGTTGGAAATGCATTAAATTGCAAATAATAGTAAATAATGCATACACATTAAATTGTAGAGGTATTACTTAGCATGACCATTTAATTGGCATCTACTAAGGAACTTTATCCATTTATGGTTGGAAATGTATTAAATTGCAAATAATAGTAGATAATACATACACATTAAATTGTAGAGGTATTATTTAGCATGACCATTTAATTGGCATCTACTAAGGAACTTTATCCATTTATGGTTGGAAATGCATTAAATTGCAAATAATAGTTGATAATACATACACATTAAATTGTAGAGGTATTATTTAGCATGAATATTTAATTGGCATCTACTAAGGAACTTTATCCATTTATGGTTGGAAATGCATTAAATTGAAAATAATATTAGATAATACATACACATTAAATTGTAGAGGTATTATTTAGCATGACCATTTAATTGGCATCTACTAAGGAACTTTATCCATTTATGGTTGGAAATGCATTAAATTGCAAATAATAGTAGATAATACATACACATTAAATTGTAAAACCATTTGGTATTGACCATTTAATTGGCATCTACTACTGAGGCATTCAATTGCGAATTTGAAAAACAGTCGATAATACTGAACATTTAGACATTAAATTGTATTATTTAGTATCTAAAAAAAAAAAACTTGAACGTGCGCGATTAAATCATATGATATGATCTGGGCATTAAAAAGTGATAGATGTAATGAACGAGCGAGATGGGAGATAACTGCCCACATGGTTGCTTGAGCTGCTGATGAATAAGTTATTGCTATGCAGTTGGGGTTTCAGACTGTCTTATAATAACCTACATGTGAATGAATTTTATGATCCGGAAACTATAAAGCAAATACTTGTAGTTGCAAAGACAAAGACCATATTTACTTAAATGTCTGTATAATAATTCACACTTTTAAAAACAATGGTTAAATGTGTCTGTTATTATCATTAAACTCCTATTGAAAGAAAAATATAAGTTCATACGTAGCATATTGAATAGACTTGCAAAATAGGCACATGGTCCAAATAGGTATGAAATATAAAAGTGAAATAAATGGAGAATTTGGTACTAGTGAAATTAACAAAAAAATTGAAAAAGTTGGCTACCGTAAAAGAGGGTGGTTTAAATATAGGTGGAGACGTTTTTACACAAATTTGTCCTTTTCCTCCGTTATAAAATACTTTTTCTCGCCGCACTTTACGTAACACACAAGAATGAAAGAAATATAATTGTTTAACGAAACAGATGAAGAAAGTTCAAAATGAGCTTATGTGTGTTGCATTGATTTATTATGTATTCTACTAGATGTGACATCTAGAACAAATTTTGTGCGCCATGTTTGGCGGTTGACAGCTGTGCCTGAATCAAAAAGTAGTATAGACTTGTAGTGGCTATACGTCTGTTTTCGGTACGAAGTGCCACAGCTCCATCTGTCGAGACGAGTCGAGTTATTCTGTCAGCGTTAAGCGACGAACAAAGTATTAGAAACTAGGATTTAGTGTCTGGTGTAACCGATAGATGACGCTAGTGCTTTAACCTGAAATAAAAGGAACGCGATTTTGTATGGATATTATCCATCCATGTCTATATCATCCTTGGCAAATAGGAACCGATCCAAAATAGTGAAGTGATAATAAAATCAAGTAAATTAAAAGGATGCGCCTCATCGCGGCTACCCTATTCAATATATTATTAAAAATACAAATTTTAATATTTGATATATTTTCCGATTTTACAAGTAGAATTGCGTATCGCACTACTCTCAAGACGTGTTAACCTTAAATTCCGAAAATTCATTAATTGACTTATGACATGACTTTCATTGGTGTAATAATACATACATAGATCGCGTTATTTACCCATACTTGTTTAAATATGGCAAGAAATTATATCAAATGTTTAAGTGTGAGGAACATACCCTCAATTATATAATTGAAAAATGTTTGAACTTGAGGATCGGAATATCAATACGCACATTACCGTTGAGGTTACAATTGTTACAAATAAGTGGCAAAAAAAAAAAATATATATATTCACTTTTGTTGAAAAGTGTGGATACGCTAGAGAGTTGATGAAGCTCCCTTTAAAGGTCTTGTATTTCTACTCTCAGAGACACAAGCTAAGTAACAAATCTATAACGGTAAATTGTTGTCATTATATTGTGTTGAGAAAATAAATAAATAAATATTATGGGACAATCTTACACAAATCAACCTAGTCCGACGGTAAGCTCAATAAGGCTTGTGTTGTGGGTACTAGGCGACGATAGCCTTGTATGCTGAAATGGTTAAGAAAAGTACCTATATACTCTTGTATGCAGTTGTAAATGTTATAATTACTATAACGTAAGTATTGATTTACAAGTAACCGTACTGTACGGTTTTATCCTTTAACATTTGATACGAGTTACTTACTTTCTTATTAACTTGATACATGCTTGATACGCAACTGTATACAAGAGCACAGTTCTTAAGTTTCGTTTAAAACGAGTATTTCTTATAAGTGCTATTGAAGTAAAATATTTCCCTTTAGACAGTATTCTAGTAAAATTTTAATGATAAGATAGGCATGACGCCTGCGCAAGGATGACATGCTCATTTGGGAAAGCGTTCCACATTTTGACTGGCACATAAGACTTCTCAAACACTGCCTGCGCAAGGCTGACTATCCTTTTGAGCAAGGAGCCCACAATCGCGGCAACATTATTTATTAACTGCCTCCTGGGCATTAATTTTGATTTAAAATAAAATTGACTGTGACCACCTGCGCAAAGGTGTATAAAAATATGATAGTCATATCATTATTATTTGGAATCTGCTTTCTAGTTATGGCGACAAACTGGTATTATATTCAGTCTTCGCAAGGCACATTATTAAATTTATAATTTGATTGGGCAATGAGGATAAACGCGCACATTGGTTATGGTTTGGAAATTTCTAATCCATACAGTCTATGTTACTGTTACCGAGTCTCTAGAGACTAGACCTCAGAAAAGCGTCAGAAATGGTTCCAATATAACAGTTAAGATGGATCATTTATAATCTAAGGGTTTTATCCTTATTAGCCTATAGCTAGAGAAATACTATTCACAAATTACTTTCGGGGTAATTGGACCTCATCAACACTGAAAAGTATGTAAAAGGCAAAAGACCCTAACCTGCGTAAGGTGTATTGTTCAATCATTATTGATCTGCAGATAAGCAGTCTAAAGCGGACAAATTCATTATACGTCACAGTCGGAACTAACCGACGACCATATTTACAGCTACAGATGAACGTTCATGCGTCCTAGTAACATTTTCTTTTGCTTATCATATAATGTGGTCATGGTGGTGAAAAGGTTAAAGCCATTGTTCCGCCTCCCGAATATAACTGATTAAATTAAAGCATATAATGAATTGATATTTCAACCTGTCCTCGATGCAGGGATACTATCATGCTGCTGCGTAGGCAAGCATGTTGAAAACCGAAATGTACAAAAATGCCCCTACAAGGGTTTGGCAACTTACTTGCAAATATTTTGAAACTCTACATATAATATTTTGGTATTGTAAAAAAAAAAAATGCAAGTAGTTAACAGGTTTCTGTGATCCGTCCATGTACAAGTGTTGCCATTGCACTGAGCACACACAGACTTTATTTAATCTGTTATTACTAAAAAAGACATATAATACCTCGTTTGAATGGTTAAGACATCATGAGTACACATTACTATGTAATGCTCTTAAAACTAACTTCTAATGGTTTGGGACGGGAGTTTCAGATCCTACAGGCAAACTCCCTCAAAAAATCTGAAAACTAAACGGTCTTGCCCAGAACTGGAGCCTTCTTTGCTACAGCAAAGAGTGCCAACAAAGCAGTCTCTGGTTAACAAACACCTCATTCATCGAAGTTTTTAGTGCTTTTAATTTAAATCTAAGGTTTGCATAAAACCAGTATTGGGTTGTGTCTGATTAAATATAGTGATCAATTGGAAACATGAGTTGCAATAAATTAAGTACTTGAGACTCTTGGTCTTTCTTAACCATTTTTTAATAGTAACAACAACCTCGGCAATTGTGAATAAACAAAATTAGGAGCAGTCAAGCTACCGAAATCCAGTGTTAATCTCAGCTGAAGGATAGTTTAACTTGTTGATATAAATACAAGTATCCTATATCACTGCTTAGCGTAATGCTATGTTTCCATTACCATTGCCAGTATTGGTTGAAAATAACTATAGTAAAAATGGCAAGTGATTTCAAAGCAGTTTGTAAGGACGTAGTCCACTTAAAAAAAAAAAAAGAAAAATACACGGCACATGGAATGTCGTAAGCAGAGACGACGGTGATGAATACTATGAAATGACAAGTGACATCGATATTAGAGAAATGGAGTATTTACACTGTGATAATTGTGTTAAGGAAAAGTAATCTGGATAATCCACAAATTATGGGAATTGTATTTACGTTAATACATCTATCCAAATTAAAACAATGTTAATACATTATTTAAATCTACAAATAAAAAAATAAAACAAGAAAGGGATGTAGTCTATAGTTGTCTCGAGTACATATGGCAGTAGGCGCCCGACCGTAACAGAGGGCGGACGTGCGGTATGTATTGACGAGCCAACAGGAAATAAGAAGAAAAGTCAAGGACATTACAAAATCTACCGGCAGTCATCCTCAGAATGTTGTTGTTACTGCATATTTACGAGTATAACATGTTACCCGTCGATGCTTTAAATTTACCTTTACCCGCTCTTAAGAAATATTTGAAAATGTCATGAATGTCAAAGGGTTATTGCAGGTTCGAGGACTATATATGACGGACAAAGTTGCATGGCCCAAACCAAAAAACTACTACAAAATCATTTAACATTTATAGGACACCGTTTAGGTAGGAAAACATATCAAACGTTTTGTGAAGCAGTCAGATTAGGATTTTATTTTTATTTATAATTAAACAATGGGTGCATTATCTGTCTCTCAAGATGTTTTGATATGCCTTCTTGAAGAACTACGCACTATTTTGTATCTTTAAGATCTAATAAAGTATTACTGTTTTGAAAAAAATAAGTCCCGTCGAGTTTCTTTTCGGTCATAATACTTCTTGGGCTCAGGTGTAGGGTTAGAACCGATGGTAGTTTTGGAACGAAGTTCCTTATCGGACGGTTCATCTAGGCGAAAAAAAGTCACGTGACCGTCACGAAAAAGCGTCACGTCACGAAAACGCGACACCCATACGATTGAGAAACATGTAAAATGGAATGAAATAAAAAATATATAAAATAGAATAAAGTGAAGTGAAGTGAAGTGTAGTGAAAAGTGAAAGTGAAAAGTGACAAAGTGATAAAAGTCGAGAACCTAAAAGTAAAAAAAGTCGAAAATGTCAAAAATGGCAAAATTTCTAAATTACAAAAATTTCACAAACTTCAAAAATTTCCAAAATTTCCAAAATTTCCAAAATTTTCAAAATTTCCAAAATTTCCAAATTTTCCAAATTTTCCAAATTTTCCAAAATTTCTAAAATTTCCAAAATTTCTAAAATTTCCAAAATTACAAAAATTTCAAAAAGTTCAAAAATTTCATATAATTTAAAATTTCATAAATAAATAAATTTCCACAATATCAAAACTTTCCAAAATTTAAAATAATTAAAACTACAAAATTTACGATAAAGTCAATAATATAAAATAAAATAACATAACTTCGTTCCAATCGCGTGTTTCACGACACTCGTGTATTTTATTTTTCTCTGACGTTCATTAGTGCATTGTAATGTGCTTACATTGAAGAATAAATATCTTGATCTATACCAATATCATAAATCCTCTATCGGAACCGTATGTAATTACCACCATTATTGCAACCAGTAACGTAACATCAGTGTATTATCTGTGACAGTGTGGTAAAAACGTATGAAAATTCATTACCTACGGTAACGTAATGAATATCCGCCCCCCGACCGCCGGCGCAATAAGGTTGGTCATGGCGGGGTAATGGCGGTCATTCTAATGTTTTCAATGGATATGAGTGTAGGTAAAGCGGTGTATGCTTCTGTACATAATTAGGCCTTATTACGTAACAGTTACATAAACTACTATTTATCTCTTTTTAGGGTTCCGTAGTCAACTAGGAACCCCCATAGTTTCGCCATGTCTGTCCGCGGTCTAGCTCAGTTACCGTTCGGACTAGAAAGCTAAAATTTGGTGAGGCCTGATAAGAAGGTTCAATATAAACTATATTGAATAAAATCGGTTCAGCCGTTTTTGAATTATCAGTCAAAAACGCATATTGAAAGGAAGTGCCGAATAGTAAAATGGCGTAAGCGCCGCCGAATATCCCTTAATAAACCACCTTTTGAACGGATGCTTTGTAACAGGGCGGCATCTACGAAACTCTACACTGAGTATCGCCCGACATGCTCTTGGCCGGTTTTTTTTGCATTGTTATCCCGAAAATCACCCCTTAAAGATTACTAATTCCAATTCAAGAAATTCCCCAGCCAGGTTATACGTAGCCTCTAAAAGGGGGGGGGGGGGGTAGCCCCTACACTCGATTGAGTTTAATTTGTATGGGTCGTGGATCCCCCCCCCTCCAAGTGCACCACAAATAGAAAAAAAAACATTTCTGCATTTGTGACCCCCCTCCATCCCCAATTTCAACCGCGCCTGTTCTTACCTTTCATGCTTAGACTGATTTGACGGGAGGATCGATTTGGATGACATTTGCCGTGGACATGAACGTATAAATACAAAAGTGGTCCTGTATCGTCCGATATACACCTACTACTCTATGTCGTTTAAATCATGCCAAAAAATAAATTATAAAAAAAGTATTAATTTTTGAGGGTAGTTTCATTTAGTGGTAATTGTAAAATATTTTATTAGGACTACTGTCCTCTAGCGTATCCATCTGTCAACTTTACTTCAAGTTCCACCTCCAGGGAAGCGGGAGAGAAATTAGGGGTGAATTAGCCGCTTACTGACACAGACCGAATTCCACGCGGGCGGAGCCGCGGGCACAGCTAGTACATATAATAAACGCGTAAGGAGAACAAAAATGTACATTGAAGATATTTGAGAAAAACTAATTCGGGGGGAAGACCCCCCCGAACGTTTCTAAGAAGAAACGTTGACTGAATACATTTCAGTGATTTTTGGAATTCTTGTCTGTCTGTCTGTGAATTTTTCCGCGCACTACATAAAAACTACTGAACAGAATTTCATGAAATTTTGTATAGTAACAGTTTATACCCCGGAACAACATTTAGGATAGTATTTATTCCGTTAATTTATTAAAAAAATATTTATATTTATATGTATAGTTCTAAAAGTGATCACAGATGGCGCTGTATACCCTGTGTACCCAACAACCCATAATCATGCTATCTTCTATACATACAAGAAACGCGTAAAGAGAAAAAAAATCACTTCGTTTTGAAAATTTTAAGTATACGTATAAACAAATAAAATAGGTAGTTAGATTGATCGATTCCGATTTACCCGAGAGCAAAAATTTTACCGATGCAACATGTTTTATCTCGCTTTAACATCCGAATACACATAAAAGGTAGTCATAAATCTAACAAAGTAAATTTACCCTTTTTGTAAGACGTTTGCACGGCATTTGAGATTTGTCTGGTCCCTGTCATGTTGCTGCTGAAGCGATTTTCGCTACGACGCTCCGGGCCTGGGTCCTACGAAGTACTCGGCCTTTAGCTTTCCCATTGAGTTTTGTCCGGACCCTGTTATGCTGCTGCTGAAACAATTCTCGCTTCCGTCGGCCTTAGTAGATTTGTCCTGCTGCAGGAGAAGTACTTTCCGCTCGGACGTTGCGCTCACACGCTACGGCGTTCGGCCCTCTTTTCGAAGTATATTCTACTGCAGGAACTCGGCCATTAACATTCGCAGGTCTTGACGCTCGCCTTTTAGTTGGTTAACTTAATACGGCTGAACGAATCAATTTTGATTCAGTTACTTATTTGATGGACATTGACATCGTAAAAAGCGTAAGTTTTACAATAATGGCCTGGATTTAGTAAATTAAAATGACAAACCTCCCAAACGCACGCGAGCGAAGCCGCGGGTACAGCTAGTCTATATATATATAAACGTAAAAGTCCTGACTGACTCACTTAAATCAACGCCCAGCCCGAACCGTTGGACCTAGAGAGCTGAATTTTTCACAATAGATTGTTTTTATAACGTTAGTATCCACTAAGAAGGGGTTTTTCTAAATTCATCCCCTAAGGGGGTAAAAAGGGGGTTGAAAGTTTGTATGGATGGGGTTTAAGATTTTGAGTTAGAGATTTGAAACTTCGTACGTTTACTAATAATTAAAAAAACAATTTAAAAAGTAATTTCAGCGTTTTTAAAAATCAACCTCTAACAGGGTAAAAAAGGGATTGAAAGTTTGTATAGCTATAAGTATAAATAGATTGAGAAGATGATTCGGGGATTAACAAAAGATAGTTAATAAGATAAAATTGGATATGAAACTCTGTATGAGGACTCGCGGGCGGAAAGCTAGTGGCGGTATATATTTCAAAGATATTTAATTTATTTCCGTGTTGTTTTTTTGCGTTATTAACTTATTATTGAGGTTTTGAACTCAAATGTAACAATATTATAAGAAAACACGAGTGAATAAAGCGACGAAGAGGGATTGAGGACAGTATCTCTCAGGTTGTATTTTTCTTTAATGTGTTCTCACTGCTGAGGTGAAAGTTTTTATTTGCAACACGAGAATAAAGTTATGTATTTACATCTTGTGCCTTTGAGTCCCTCTACGTTCAAGATTCTATATTAGAATTAAGAGCGTAGCACAGGATCTTTCGCTTGCTTAGGACTGAAAATTAGCACTCGAAGTAAATATGAACTTTCTTCTCTTGTTGCACTATTTTTCTACTCCGGATTTGAAAACATATTTTTAAACCCTAATAAAACCAATATGAAAATCAGCGCGGCGACCGCAGGCACAGGGCAAACACAGAATTACCACACGCCCATTATTATTTCTGGTAGCATTACCATCCAAATCGCATCTCCCATAGTGTCTAGGTATTTGCGCACTATTGTACGGCGTTGTGTATAAAATAAACATTTGTTATGGAGGGACACAATATCGCGCTGAATTACCATTAGAATGGAGGCTGATGTATGGCCGGCTCTATACGCTTTTAATGCCTTTGTTATTGTGAAATAAAAATCATTGCGGGTGTAAGATCGTAACGTAAATATTGGAAAGTATGATATTTCTGGTAGTGTTTATCTATATTGTACTTAAATAATGTTTTTAAGATATCAGATGGAAATAACTGAATCAATTCTCAAAATTATTATTTTTTGTATACCTACCTATCTCTTACTTTTTCTTGATAAGTATATGGGAATTATATGTATGTTCTGCTACCAAAATTTAGATTTGCCACTAATTAATATCCCCTTATTATATAATATCTGCCTCCAAAAAATCTGTGACCATTTGAATCCAAACGGTCTCCAATTCTGAAACACCAAATTAATGGATATTTGTATGATCGCCAGATTTTTATTGCCAGAACAGTAGATCTACTTACCACCAAATAATTAAAATATGTACTAAATTTAATAATATTACAGAAAAAAATATCGACTGAGTCAAGATACGTATGTAGATGCGATGATTCGAAATTCCAAGAGGGATAAATTAACTTAATTTATTGGCGTCAACATTCATTCAGAACGTCAACATTGAAAAAAAATATGAACTTCCTTTGAAAAGCTGAAAGCTTTCTTTGAAACTATTGAGTCTATACAGACTCTAGTCTTTTATTGTAGAAAATTTAGTAATTTGTAAAACTAGTCTTTTAGCGTTATAATCGCAAAAATCTGAAAAAAACAACAGATTTTATGTTTTTTGACAAAGCTGCGTTCGGCGCTCGAGGTCACAAACTTGGATTATTTATTGGCTCGACATCACAATCATGTCTCCAAAAAATCAGATCTACCGGATTTGACGCACGATGATTGCATAAAGTTGCTGGATTATAGGGACACGATCATATCATTCGTTACTAAAGTACTCTTTTCCAAAATATGTCATTAAAATACCTGCTTTAAAATACTACTTTTTAATTTGCTTGTATATGTATTTATGTGTCATATTTTCTAACTAAAAATCTCTATATTAAAACGACTACAGTAACATGCCGCTTTGAGCAATTAAAATACAATGCAATCGAGTATTTGCTTTACGATGTGAACTGATGAAATCTAAACTGAATTAGTGAGGGCGTTGGTCCGATGACACGGGTTCCAAAGATCCTCACGTTAAATAAATACCAAGGGTTCCGTCCTCGGGGGTCCGACGCGTGGCGTGCGCGTGTGCGGCATGTGCCGGAAGGTACCCTGGCCCATCTCTAGTTTTGCCGGATAATATTTTGGCGGGAAAAGAGGGCGTCCATAATTGTACCGGGGACATTACACGCTAATTTTGTCACATTTGCGGATAGATTGATATTCTGTGGTGAGCTGGATTAGTTTAATTTATGGTTTTGTTAGTTTGTGATTTATTATTATATTTAATTTAATTTTTAGGTGCACAACATCATTAACCAAATGACTGTTGTTTGAGTTCTGTTTATTAAGGACAATATATTAAGTTTATATTATATATTAAGGTTGTCTGGTAGAGATCGCTTAATAGCGATAAGACCGCCTGTTGTTACCATTATTTACTTTGATAAATCTGTTTCTGTACTTCTTTTTCTTTGTGTGGTGCAATAAAGAATATTGTATTGTATTGTGTGTATTGTATATTAATTGGAAGGCTTAAAAGGTCTGATGACATTCGCTTTCGTAAAAACTACCACGTACACCAATTCATAGGGTTAGGTTGCCGAGCGGCCCCAAGCTCAATTGAGCCGTGGCAGAAAGCTCGGACAAAGGCTAGGTGATGATAATTATAATATCGATATTCATACTATTTAGCTGCATTTTGTAACACGAAAACGATTTTTAGTTTTCGTTTTTTCTAAATTAACGCCCTCGTCGTCAACAGATCAAAATAGCGAAAACTGTCAAGTGATTACCAAAACTTAGTAGACATCGTACTGTAACTAATTCCCGACGTAGCAATAATACAAGCTATAAATTGAACGCACTATATATGTAGCGGAAGTAACGAACTATCGGGTTTATGGCGCGTGTGATTGCTCCTTAGTGGAACTTTATTGATTGTTCACTAATTAAATTTGCCATTTGAGTAAAAAGCATGCAAGGTTGCAAGAGATTGCAAGAACTTTAAAGAATAAGATAAGAAAACGGAAGTATTTTAATCGTTTTAATCATGAAAAAACTAGACAAACAGTCACTTTGCCACTTTCTGTCTTTCTTCTTCAGTAAACATGAGCGTGGCATCAGCGTGCGTGATTCCTTGGCATTCGAAAATATAAAAATCTGACGTTTTATGATTCCGTGCATCTAGAATGCACTAAGAAGTGTAAGATCAAATCGACATGTAATAAAAATGAGATATTTAATGTGTGAGCGATGCTCTATGTCTACGGACAACTCATACTGCTTTGTTTTTTTTTTGTTTTTTTCTTTCTTTTTTCAATTTAGGCAATTTGTTATTGAGTAAAAACTCTATGTATATGCATGCTGTATCTTACTTTTGTTTACGTTTAGAATTGTATCTTAGGTTTTATGCATACCTATATGTGAATAGTATACCGGAACACATGGAGCAACAGAAAACCGTCATAACGCCAAAATTTTAGTTTTAGTTTATATTCTGTAATTATTATGTGTGCTAAGTTCCTAGTTGCCTGAAAATAAACTAATTTCCATCTCATTTCATTATATGTTGGCAGAGAGCCGGATTCTAATTTAAAAAATACATTAACAATACAATAAAAATACAACCTATCTCAAACATAACTCCAACACACAACAAACATTCAACCAATATTGAAGTTGTATTGGAGTTGCGTTGGAATATTTCTCAAGCAAATTCTGATATTTCTGATTCAGATGTTTATGCCGTAGCTGTATTGCGTTGTTAATGCTTTGGAGTTGTATTGAAGTTGTATCGTGTTTTAACGTGTTTTAAACATGTTTTAAAATTAGAATACGGCCTAGGCTATATTGTCTATGGTGTATGGGTTTGCCATAGTTTTGTGCGTTTATCCTCCCCTTTTGTTTCTCTATCTATTTAACAACAGGCATCATTACTTAGAAACTATTTAGATGCTTCATGTTAATGGCAATGCGTTTACTAAAGCACTAGACTTAATAGAGTTTAATTAGTTAGGCGGTTTAATCCTGACAATCACGTCAGCTAAGTATCTATTAGATTAGATTAACTTGCAATTACTGTTGTGGGAACTTATCCCATGTTCTTCGTTATCATAGCTTATTGAGGTACCTATCAAATAAAAAACCGGCCAAGTGCGAGTCGGACTCACGCACGAAGGGTTCCGTATCTATAAAAACGGCAAAAAAATCATGTTTGTTGTATAGGAGCCCCCATTGAATATTAATTTTATTTTAATTAATTAATTATTTTTTAAAGTGAATACTATAAGTACTATAACTCAATATTCTGTAAATATTTTAAGCGTCTACCTGTTACCGTTATCAATATCGAGAAAAAAGGAGAAAAAAAAACCCGTTTGTAGTATCGCAGCCCCCTAAAATTTTTATTTAGTCTGTTTTTAGGGTTCCGTACCTCGAAAGGAAAAAACGGAACCCTTATAGGATCAGTTTGTTGTCCGTCTGTCTGTCTGTCTGTCTGTCTGTCTGTCTGTCTGTCTGTCAAGACCATTTTTCTCAGGAACGCGTGGAGGTATCAAGCTGAAATTTATATCAAATACTCAGGTCTATTGCCCCTTGGAGCTGTAAAAAAATCAAACTTAAAAGCCAACGCAATCAAAAGATACAGTCGTTTATACTCACAGATCTAGTATAGTAAGATGGCTTAACAACGATCAAAAGTGCGACGAAAAGTGTGGGTAAATTGTCTATGTGTGCGTAAAAAATAGTGATGCCAATTACAACAGGTCAATTATCTATCGATTTTGACTTTCTTATCGATAAGTTGCAACGTTAAGTTTATATTCATGTTTTACACTAAAGGGCATATTAAAATTCTAGAAAATAAAAGTATATTTAGCTAAAAATAACTGGGTAGCGGCCATTAGCGGCACATAAAAAAACACCTCTATCTAGTTAATATTTCATCAATATATGCTTTTTTATATTTATGGCTGTGATATAGGGACAGACTGACATGACAAAGCCATAAGGATTCCATTTTTGCCATTTTGACTACGGAACCCTAAAAAGAGAATATAATAATAATAATAATAAGCCCGCAGGGCAGCTTGTGGCGAGCTGTCGGGGAGTGACGACCCCGCGGACCCGAGTGCTCCAGAGAGTCGATCAGGGTCTCCGTCTCCGGCGTGTCTTCGTCGGTCGGAGTGGACCTCAAGGGGACCCGCAGGACTCTCAGCTCTGGCTTGCCTTAATTGGCCGTCCAGAGAGGAGCCGTCAGAGCTATATGCTCGCAGGGTGGAAGTGAGATTTGCATAAGTCGCGAGTTGGTACAGTGGCTGGGCTTCCTACAGTCACTGGCAGAAAGCGGTGTACACCTCTCCACACCCTGAGCCGCTCACACCGATGTTGCTCCTGGTCGTTTTTGCAACGGTAGTTTCAGGGGCCCATCTAGTTGGCGGCGAGTCACCGCCTGCCTCGATAACATGTTATAAAATTGTTATGGCAGGTGTCCGGACCTCTTTACAATAGCCTAATCTTTGACCAGCCAAACTTCAATACCATAGCCCTTTACTCTGTCCATTTTATTTACAATATCTACAACGCCTGCTGGAACCGGTTCACGGGTATCTATTAATGTACCCGTGAATGGGTTCTAGCAGGTGTATAACATAGCAAATTTCTCCAAGGGGCCTCTGCGTGTTGGATCTGTATCCCCACGCAAGCCTATCAAAAGACCGGGATATAAAGGCCCGTGATTCTCAAAGGAGATACAAATAATAATAATAAATAAAAAAAAACCGCTGACACTGACACACGCCTTGTTAATTTATTTTGCTAAAGATTTATTTTTATACATGTTTTTTGCCTCTATTTGATCGTATTTACTACGCAGTGAACCCTAAAAACACAGACAATATGAAGACTGATACAGTTATTGTCTTTAAATATTACGACGGGTCAAAATCAGAAATAGACAACCAGTTGACAGCTAGTACTCAAATCAATTACGGCAAAGCGCGTACATCTTAAAACATGATTACAAGGAGTAAAGCAAGAGCGGATACTACCCACTTGCTTGCTGCTTGGGGCTCGCGGGGCATTCCGCCCCGCCCACAGCTCCCGCTGCCGGTGGTGTAGTGCGTCGCATGAGATGGTCTCAGAGTATGAACGAGAATGTCATGCGCGCCTACTATGGGGCTACAGAGGGGGGAACTAATCTGTGCGCGTATCGTGTCCGGATACTTCCTCTGTTTCAGGCCCTTGAACCAACCATTAACACGACTGCGCAACGATTATCGGATCAGGTGCGCGTCATTCAGCGGCTAAAGCGGTTGGATGACGCGACACTTGATCGGCTTCGCCTGGAGGCTCTCTCTGCTCGCGCGACCACCACCTCGGCGCGGGATCCGCTCGCCACGTCGCCGGATCCGATGCCCGCACCCTACCTGGCATCGGGGGCGCCGCGGGTTGATCCCAGTGTCGATGAGGAGATCGCGAATCAGAGTGTGAGTAGTACAGCCAATGAGCAATTGAGGAGGACTTTGGAAGAGGCAATTACGCAGTATCGCTCCTCAAACTTCTCTAGGCCACGATTACCACGCTTGCCTATGAATAGACGCAATCTAGCGTTAATGAGTGCCCTAAATAATTTGCTAGATCCATTCCTGCGGACTAGTAGACTTAGATGATACGCACTCGATCATGTACTGCGGAGCCATCGCGGCGTGCCGTGTTGCTCGAGTCAAGTTTCCGGACGCTGAACGTGCACCTAGGACCGCCGGGGGTGTCCCCGCATGGCAGGTGCGGATCGAGCGCCGTATCAACTCATTTAGGACTCTCATTGCAAAGCTGATCTGCTTCAGGGGGGGCAACAACCGCCCCCGAGTAATGCGCTTTGTGAACCAGGCGTTCGCGGGGACGGAGACCGAGCCCCGCGACTACATGGCCAACGTCACAGAGCGCATCGACTTTCTGAAGCAGAAAGTTTATGCATGGGCAAGCCATATTCGCCGCTACAGAGAGCGTGTGGATCGATTCAAGCAGAATCGTCTTTTCCAAAGTGACCAAAGGAAGGTATACCGAAGGTGGGAGGAAACCGACCCCCGTGTGTCCGACGTGCGACTGCCGGATGCTACTGTCATGACTGACTTCTGGCGTAGCATCTGGTCAGCGCCCGTTGAACACACGGAGGGCGAGTGGATGAGCGTTGTCGAGTGTGAGTGCGAGTCCATCGAACCTATGGGGGCTATCACCATCAGCCCCGATGACGTAAGTTGTGCAATCCGTACGGCCCAGAACTGGAAAAGTCCTGGCCCGGATAGATTGCACAACTTCTGGCTAAAATGGTTTCGATGCTCGCACTCGCGGCTGGCAACGCAAATTCAACAAGCTTTCGAACTTGGCTCCATCCCGCCTTCGTTAACAACTGGTGTAACCTTCCTGCTCTATAAGTCCGCTAGTACCACGGAAGCGAAGAACTACCGACCCATCACGTGCTTGCCTACACTTTACAAGCTCCTTACATCCATTTTGAGAGCAAAAATAAACGCGCACATGGTCGCAAACAATATTTTGGCCTCCGCTCAAAATGGATGTAGGGTTGGGTCCCGCGGTACTAAAGAGCTCCTCATAGACATGACCATTTGCCAACGAGTCCGGCGGAATAGGGGGGCCCTCTCGGCCGCTTGGATTAACTACAAGAAGGCCTATGATTCGGGGCCTCATTCATGGCTGGAGAGGATCTTAGAGCTGTATAAAATTGATGCAGCTTTAAGATCCTTCCTTGGCGCGTGTATGAGGCAGTGGACCACAGTCCTTCGTCAACCAGGAGGCGGGGATGACAACAACAGGCGAATATAGATCGTGTCTTACAAATAACTAAATGTAATAAATAAGCTCCTAAAATCGAGTATTATAGTTTAAATTTACTACTTATCGTTTGTCCGAAAAGAGAAGTGTGGTTTATATGGGAGCTCCTACATTCTACGACACTTCTCTTTCCGGACAGGCTTTATCATGCAAAATTCAAAACGGTTTCAAAAAGACAATAAGAACACAATTTAACATTCATACGTAATGACACTAATGACATAATGTTAATGCAAGATTTATTTATTTTTATTATTATTTTGAAGCTATAATTATAATTTTCATATCGAACAGTTATCGATATATATCCATACGATATTTTGTCAAACCCTAACGTAGAATAACAATTTCGATTTTTACACAAAATTATCTTTAATATTGACTATTATGATAAAATATTCACACGCTAAAAGAAACATTAATATTTAATGGTATCAAACGGTTACTTACATGATTTATTTGGCTAATTTGATAAAATATGGTTTCAAAAACATCGATCAGAATATCATATTTACCCTTTGATAATTAAACCAACCGGATGCGAGATGCGCACTAATTTCTATCAGAAAAAGTCTGCCAATTTCGGCGCGGGGGACGAGGAAACGCACACAAATTCTGTTAACACAAATTCATTTTCCATTGACATCGCTACATACGCACACGATAAAATTATCAAACACTAGCATAAAATATACTCACACAAGTATAAACACAGACACAGACAACCTGTCCGTGAACGAGATAATGTCATCTTTAAGTAAACGTACACAGTGCGAAAAACGCGTCGATAATAATATACTTAAGTATCGATATTTGTGACGTTTTCAAGTCAAAGGTACATCATTGTCGGTTGTTAATAGAGTTAATTTCTAAATGTTTTTTTTTATGGTAACGCCTTATTGACAACCGATAATGATGTACCTTTGACTGACTTGAAAATGTCACATTTTATCGTAGATTTATTTATCGTATGCCTACATGTCACTGGATATAGATAGGCATTACTTCCCTAGGGTAGTGGGAAAGCAGATGATGAAGAAAATCCAGTGAGTGCTGCGAGGTCCAGGTAGGACAGTAGAGCTGCCAAGTTTGTAACTCTTTTAGCACCACCCAGGGATTACGTGTAGGGTTGTCTAAGGTGTTTCCTACGGACGCAGAGAAACAATGATCGTAGGTTAGATATATATTTTTGTTTCTCTACCAAGTATAAGGTTTAGCTATTGATAAAATTATAACGTTAAGTTGTGATTAAATATCAAGTTTTTCTACCAGCATATTACTTACAATGTTAGTATTCTACGTAAGTTAGTTTGTCTATTTGTTCAGGACAAATCAAGCAAGCTGATTTAGAATAACTTTTATATTATCAATTTAATATTTTGATAATTATTTTTACATATTTTTTAAAGTGGGGCATTCCACTCATACAATAGTATGTTATTCAATCAAATACAAACACTGAAAACATTGAAAAAATAATCAACCCAGCAGGATTTGAACCTCGCATCGATACGCCTTACCGGGGCTCGATCGCTTTACCAATTAAGCTATGGGTTCAGTTACTGAGTTGACGAAATTCTCAATGCCTTCAATCATCTTTTTGCATTTTATTTTTACATCGACTTTATAGCAGCCGTAAGCGACATCTAGGTGCTAACTACTAGAGTTAGATACCCTTCCCGCCGACCCTTTTACAAGTGTCACAACGGAAATAATAGATGGCGCTGCTATCAACTCATAATTATTTTTACATATTTTTTAAAGTGGGGCATTCCACTCATACAATAGTATGTTATTCAATCAAATACAAACACTGAAAACATTGAAAAAATAATCAACCCAGCAGGATTTGAACCTCGCATCGATACGCCTTACCGGGGCTCGATCGCTTTACCAATTAAGCTATGGGTTCAGTTACTGAGTTGACGAAATTCTCAATGCCTTCAATCATCTTTTTGCATTTTATTTTTACATCGACTTTATAGCAGCCGTAAGCGACATCTAGGTGCTAACTACTAGAGTTAGATACCCTTCCCGCCGACCCTTTTACAAGTGTCACAACGGAAATAATAGATGGCGCTGCTATCAACTCATAATTATTTTTACATATTTTTTAAAGTGGGGCATTCCACTCATACAATAGTATGTTATTCAATCAAATACAAACACTGAAAACATTGAAAAAATAATCAACCCAGCAGGATTTGAACCTCGCATCGATACGCCTTACCGGGGCTCGATCGCTTTACCAATTAAGCTATGGGTTCAGTTACTGAGTTGACGAAATTCTCAATGCCTTCAATCATCTTTTTGCATTTTATTTTTACATCGACTTTATAGCAGCCGTAAGCGACATCTAGGTGCTAACTACTAGAGTTAGATACCCTTCCCGCCGACCCTTTTACAAGTGTCACAACGGAAATAATAGATGGCGCTGCTATCAACTCATAATTATTTTTACATATTTTTTAAAGTGGGGCATTCCACTCATACAATAGTATGTTATTCAATCAAATACAAACACTGAAAACATTGAAAAAATAATCAACCCAGCAGGATTTGAACCTCGCATCGATACGCCTTACCGGGGCTCGATCGCTTTACCAATTAAGCTATGGGTTCAGTTACTGAGTTGACGAAATTCTCAATGCCTTCAATCATCTTTTTGCATTTTATTTTTACATCGACTTTATAGCAGCCGTAAGCGACATCTAGGTGCTAACTACTAGAGTTAGATACCCTTCCCGCCGACCCTTTTACAAGTGTCACAACGGAAATAATAGATGGCGCTGCTATCAACTCATAATTATTTTTACATATTTTTTAAAGTGGGGCATTCCACTCATACAATAGTATGTTATTCAATCAAATACAAACACTGAAAACATTGAAAAAATAATCAACCCAGCAGGATTTGAACCTCGCATCGATACGCCTTACCGGGGCTCGATCGCTTTACCAATTAAGCTATGGGTTCAGTTACTGAGTTGACGAAATTCTCAATGCCTTCAATCATCTTTTTGCATTTTATTTTTACATCGACTTTATAGCAGCCGTAAGCGACATCTAGGTGCTAACTACTAGAGTTAGATACCCTTCCCGCCGACCCTTTTACAAGTGTCACAACGGAAATAATAGATGGCGCTGCTATCAACTCATAATTATTTTTACATATTTTTTAAAGTGGGGCATTCCACTCATACAATAGTATGTTATTCAATCAAATACAAACACTGAAAACATTGAAAAAATAATCAACCCAGCAGGATTTGAACCTCGCATCGATACGCCTTACCGGGGCTCGATCGCTTTACCAATTAAGCTATGGGTTCAGTTACTGAGTTGACGAAATTCTCAATGCCTTCAATCATCTTTTTGCATTTTATTTTTACATCGACTTTATAGCAGCCGTAAGCGACATCTAGGTGCTAACTACTAGAGTTAGATACCCTTCCCGCCGACCCTTTTACAAGTGTCACAACGGAAATAATAGATGGCGCTGCTATCAACTCATAATTATTTTTACATATTTTTTAAAGTGGGGCATTCCACTCATACAATAGTATGTTATTCAATCAAATACAAACACTGAAAACATTGAAAAAATAATCAACCCAGCAGGATTTGAACCTCGCATCGATACGCCTTACCGGGGCTCGATCGCTTTACCAATTAAGCTATGGGTTCAGTTACTGAGTTGACGAAATTCTCAATGCCTTCAATCATCTTTTTGCATTTTATTTTTACATCGACTTTATAGCAGCCGTAAGCGACATCTAGGTGCTAACTACTAGAGTTAGATACCCTTCCCGCCGACCCTTTTACAAGTGTCACAACGGAAATAATAGATGGCGCTGCTATCAACTCATAATTATTTTTACATATTTTTTAAAGTGGGGCATTCCACTCATACAATAGTATGTTATTCAATCAAATACAAACACTGAAAACATTGAAAAAATAATCAACCCAGCAGGATTTGAACCTCGCATCGATACGCCTTACCGGGGCTCGATCGCTTTACCAATTAAGCTATGGGTTCAGTTACTGAGTTGACGAAATTCTCAATGCCTTCAATCATCTTTTTGCATTTTATTTTTACATCGACTTTATAGCAGCCGTAAGCGACATCTAGGTGCTAACTACTAGAGTTAGATACCCTTCCCGCCGACCCTTTTACAAGTGTCACAACGGAAATAATAGATGGCGCTGCTATCAACTCATTTTGTATTTGATTGAATAACATACTATTGTATGAGTGGAATGCCCCACTTTAAAAAATATGTAAAAATAATTATGAGTTGATAGCAGCGCCATCTATTATTTCCGTTGTGACACTTGTAAAAGGGTCGGCGGGAAGGGTATCTAACTCTAGTAGTTAGCACCTAGATGTCGCTTACGGCTGCTATAAAGTCGATGTAAAAATAAAATGCAAAAAGATGATTGAAGGCATTGAGAATTTCGTCAACTCAGTAACTGAACCCATAGCTTAATTGGTAAAGCGATCGAGCCCCGGTAAGGCGTATCGATGCGAGGTTCAAATCCTGCTGGGTTGATTATTTTTTCAATGTTTTCAGTGTTTGTATTTGATTGAATAACATACTATTGTATGAGTGGAATGCCCCACTTTAAAAAATATGTAAAAATAATTATGAGTTGATAGCAGCGCCATCTATTATTTCCGTTGTGACACTTGTAAAAGGGTCGGCGGGAAGGGTATCTAACTCTAGTAGTTAGCACCTAGATGTCGCTTACGGCTGCTATAAAGTCGATGTAAAAATAAAATGCAAAAAGATGATTGAAGGCATTGAGAATTTCGTCAACTCAGTAACTGAACCCATAGCTTAATTGGTAAAGCGATCGAGCCCCGGTAAGGCGTATCGATGCGAGGTTCAAATCCTGCTGGGTTGATTATTTTTTCAATGTTTTCAGTGTTTGTATTTGATTGAATAACATACTATTGTATGAGTGGAATGCCCCACTTTAAAAAATATGTAAAAATAATTATGAGTTGATAGCAGCGCCATCTATTATTTCCGTTGTGACACTTGTAAAAGGGTCGGCGGGAAGGGTATCTAACTCTAGTAGTTAGCACCTAGATGTCGCTTACGGCTGCTATAAAGTCGATGTAAAAATAAAATGCAAAAAGATGATTGAAGGCATTGAGAATTTCGTCAACTCAGTAACTGAACCCATAGCTTAATTGGTAAAGCGATCGAGCCCCGGTAAGGCGTATCGATGCGAGGTTCAAATCCTGCTGGGTTGATTATTTTTTCAATGTTTTCAGTGTTTGTATTTGATTGAATAACATACTAATATTTTGATGTGTATTTGCTTTTAAATTTAGTGGAAAATACTACAAATTGGAAACAAATAACTATTACAATGAAACATTGAACTGCAAAGAACTATGGAACATCACGGGATTCGAACCCACGTGTTTAGATTACCGTTCCAATGTACTTCCAATTACACTAGACGTTCCTCTATCCACCGCACTGTAATGAACAATGATGAATCAGTCACTAGCGACATCGTGATGTTCCACAGTCCTTCGCAGTTGATATTTTGATTGTAATGGGCATCTGTTTCCAATTTGTGTTTCTATTTCTATTATCTCTTCTTCATTTTCTATTATAAATAAAAAGTATAACATACAGCTAATGTTAATATCGACATTTATTTTCGTGCTGTCCCATCACTAAAACTTACCTGTTAGGTACAGTGATACCAGAGTCAGAAATTAAAAGTGCCTAGTTAAGGGGATAAGTGTGTATACCGTACCTTATAATAAATAAAGTATAATCCATACAAAATTAAAATGCTACATAAAATGTATGGTGAAAATAAAGGAACGAATTAATTTCTAAACAGGAATATCGTAATTTCAAGCATTTACAAGTATATTTCACTTAAGGGGCGCCACACATTAGAGCGGAATTCAGTGCGGAATTCACCACACTAGCTGAAATTTGTCTATTAAAACGGAAATTTGTTTATGGTAGCTGTATGTTTGAGACCATAGACAAATTTCAGCTATTGTGCCGTACTACAAGCACACATACGCTGAGTTTCTTACGCAGGTTCTTCTCAGTTGGAGCTCCTTTCCGAACCAGTAGTAGTTTATTGCCCTTCCCATAATACCGTTTTAAAAAGATTTGATTTAAATACAGTTGTTAAACCAGTGTTTATGTTTTATTTCATTACCGTGTGTCCGTGCGTAATGTGCTATAGGCTAGTTTATCCTGATAGTGTCCGTTTTTTGAGTTCCAAACCACCTTACAGCCCTGCGGCCCTGTGGTCTGCCTTGGCGGTCCTCGACGAAATATATAATTTAAAAAGCTATGCGTGTGAATGAGTTTTACCTTTGAAGTACTGACGTTAATCTTTTCATTTTTGTTAATGATTAAAAATAATATGTAATTTGAATAATTTAAAAGTCGATTAAAATATGTTTAGAAACAATTTAATAACAACACACACACACACACAGACACACTGCTTTTTAAACAGAGCAATGCTTTACAATTATGGCTGTATGCCGAATGGGTCTCTGCCTAACCCAAGGAGTATCTTTTAAGTGTATTGCCTAACCTGTCATAACAATGACAATGAATGGCATAATGGCGGACGTATTTCTGCCGCACTGGAGTCGATTACTCTTGTTTGCAATATTTCACTTACCTCCCTCGATGTAATCGTGTTCATAATTGTATACCCAATTTATGAATGAATTCATTGATAAATTGGGTATGCAATTATGAACCCGATGGTACAATGTACTATGAAGAGTCAAGTTTAAAAATTACCCTAAAGCAGATGTAGTACCATTTAAGTGGCAACACTTTTTGATTGACAATATTTTTTAGGTTTTTGCTAATTTCGTGCACTATTTGATGATATTTAGACGTAATTATACTTACAGGTGAAAAGAAACGTTATCCTTATGTAAACTAGATAATTCAGATCTTTTCTTACATGAAAACAGGCAGCAATTCGGCTTTTTTACCTCAGATCGTTCCGGGCTGACTGACATTCATTGAATGGCCTAGCCTAGCTGAGAAGACTCCAGCAAGAAACTCAGCTAGGCCCGACGACTGTCGGGGTGACTCTATCCGGTATGCGGCGGTACCGGGTGGATAAGGGGCTGAACGTGTCGATGTGGTCGCGACTGTTCCGAGGTGGGCGTCCCCGCCGGCGGGGGCGCCGCAGTGTACATGTGGGGGAGGAGGGCGCACGCACAGCGTTCCATTTCTCATGAATGGCCGCTGTGAGTGCGTCGTCCTGGTCCGTGACGTAGTGTCTAGGCCGCCGAACCGAGCGGCCCCTAATCAGTGACTTCCGTGTTAAGAGTCCGAGGGGGGGAGGGTTGGGAATGTAGTTCGCAGCCTTCCTAACTAACGGATTACTACTGTGCGGAGCGTTGTCAAAATAACGCCGGGCAGTCTGCTTAAAGAAACCATAAAGGGAGTCAAGCCCCGCGTCATGGTGCAAACTGAGGGTCGTCTGGTACCACGGGGCCCCAGTCGCCCTACGGAGGAAACGATTCTGAACGACCTGAAGCGGCTCGAGACTTGACATACCCACGTGGGTAAAAACCACACTTGAGTATGCCATGATTGGACGAACACAAGTCTTGTAGAGTGTCAGCTTATTTTTAAGTGACATTTTACTAAACTTGTTAATCATCGGCCCTAGCCTTCCTAATACGAACAGCGCTCTGTTGCGTACCCTACGGATGTGGCTTTTGAAAGTCATACGACGGTCGAGAGTGACGCCTAGATATTTGACCTCGTTAACCCACGGAATGGGCTGGTCAAAAAGCCGGACCGGAGCCACCTTCCTGCCTGTCGGACCTATGGCAGTAGGGTGGAAGATAATCGCTGCGCTCTTGTCCGGATTGACTTCAATACGCCAAAGACGAAACCATTGACCTAAGCCATTGATTGCCTCTTGGAGGTATTTCCGAACAAGAATGTAGCGATTGTGCGTCGTAAAGAGCGCGGTGTCGTCCGCGAACAACCCTAGTTCGACACGCGGGTGCCTAGGAATATCGTTCGTGAACAACGAATAGAGTGTAGGCGAGAGGACGGAGCCTTGCGGGACTCCTGCCCTAACAGGATGTGGAGGTGAAAGCGTTCCCTCCAGTCGGTAGCAAAAGCTTCTGTCCGTAAGGAAATCTCGTATTATGAGTACGAGTCTGTCCGGCATACCGATCTGATATAACTTGTATATCAACCCGTTATGCCAGACCTTGTCGAAGGCTTTCGCCACGTCAAGAAAGATCGCTCCCGTCTTCAACCCTGTTCGACGCGAGAAGCCGTCCAGCACGTGCTCCGTGATGCGATGCACCTGTTGGACGCACGAGTGTCCGGCACGAAAGCCGAACTGCTCGTCCGTGATAATTGAATACTCAGTCGTGAACCTGAGAATCCGAGCGAGGATGATTCGCTCATACAGCTTAGCAAGCGAGCTGAGTAAGCTGATGGGCCTGTAAGAGGCTGGCGAGGCTCGGGGTTTGCCGGGCTTCGCTATTCCGATGACCGTGGCACGTTTCCACGCGGCTGGAAAGTGACTATTGGACAGGGCGGCATTGAAGATGCCGACCAGAATGAGTAAGAGATGTTCGGGCAGATGTCTCAGCATGCGGTTGGAGATGCCATCCGCACCCGGGGACTTCCTTACTCGAAGATACCTTACTCGATCGTGGACTTCCTTAACCGACACCGGTACGAGAGGTGAAGTTACGGGGAGACGCGATCTCCTGTCCACCTCAGAATTTACCCTCTCGACATGGGCTTCATCGGCAGGCAGGAGGCTGGGCGAACATTGAGACTCTAAACTATTGGCGAGACATTCTGCTTTCTCGTCGTCCTCGAGTGCGCGGGTTGGACTACCGGGGCGTTCCAAAGGGGGGATAGTCCAGACGGTATCTGATTTGAGAGATCTAGCTAGTTTCCAGTAAGCCTGGTGACTAGGCTTTATCTCCCCCATCAGATCCCTAAAAGAGTTCTCCCGAAATTCGGCAATTCGCTGTTTGGACTCGTGACACAAGCCCCTCAGGATTTGACGATTTTCGGGGGAAGGCCAGTTAGAGTAGGTCCTAATGGCGCGATTTTTCCTAGTCAGCAACTCTCTCAGTTCCCTAGGCAGGGGGCGGCGTTGGATTTCCTCGGCCGACACCTCCCTAGAGGCTTCGCTTTTGACAGCGTTGAGGTAGTTGGTGAATAGGTCGATCGCTTGGTCAGTCTGTTGAGTTGTGATAATAATGTCAGGTATGTCTCTAAGTATGGGGGCGTCTGTCTTTAGGAGACCTTGTTGCACCTTGTCCCAGTCCACGAGTGTCCTGGTAGGAGGGGCTTGATCGGGGTGAGGGCCCAGTCGCAAGAGGACCGGCCTATGATCTGAAGTTAATTCGTCTAGCACTTCTATAGAACGCAGAGTAAGCGCTACGTTCTTTAGAAGGGCTACGTCAAGTATGTCTGGTCGGTGTCCTTCAGTATGGGGGTAGTGGGTTGCTTCAAGGGGAGGGAGGATATCGAAAGGGAGGCTTTCGATCAACAGACGATTGAGCACTGAGCCTACCGTTGGGGTTAGTCGCGACGCATCCCCAGTTGACGTGTTTGCTATTTAGGTCCCCGGCCACGATGACCGAGGGGCCTAGGGCTGCTAAAATATGTAGGTCAGTCTGTAGTATGTTAAGTGATGGAGAGATGTAGGCTGACGCAATCGATATGGGGGGATGACCGTCCATCGATATGCGGCAGACCGACACTTCCATATTTGTCAGTGGAGGGGGGTTGAGAGAGATGCAATGTAGGAAACTTTTATAGAAGATGCAAGTGCCCCCGCAGGCCCTACCAATCCTATCGTTTCTAATCTGAGTGTAACCAGGGACGCGGAAACATCGCATAAACGGTTTATAGAATGTTGCCTGTACTAGGAAGATGTCGACGGAATGATCGCGCAGAAAGAGTGTAATCTCATCCTTCATTCGGCTTAGGCCATCGGCGTTATAAAAACCGATGGTTAGCGAACTGGGTTTAAGCTTGAGGCAACTATTATTCATTCTGGTGGAGAGCGACTTGACGGCCTAACACTGAGGCGAAGAAGTAATTGCTAGCGTTTGCTATATAAGCCTCATATTCCCTCTGCTCCTGGGGAGAGAGGGTCTTTGAGGCCAGTATAGAAACTGGGAGGGGACCTGGGGCAGGCCGGCCTGCTTGAGGTGCGGGGGTACCTCGGGCAACGGGGCCCCCCTGGGACGAGGGCACTAAGGGAATGGCGTTTGACGCGCGACAACTAGTTTTATATAACCGCTACGACCAGTGGTCTTGTACTTTTGGCAGAGGGGGACGCCTGACAATTACCACTCCATTGGTTTATTTCTCTGAGTATTTACCTGTGAAACGAGTGATTACCTGAGTTTTTCCATTGAGTAGTTGTGCAATCCGGGACGCAACACGACACCATTCTTGTTTTTTCTTCTTTCAGTGATTTAACACCGGATTATATTATATTTTCCACGATTAAATATTAGCTCTCACGACGCGGGTGTTTGAGTGTAAAGAGGGACGTCAAAAGTTGTCCTACTTGTAGAATTATCGTGTATCTCTTTTGCACTCGCGGAATGTTCATATACGTGTTGGTTTCTCTTTTGCGCACTTCATTTGTCTTTAGCGTTAGCGCCATTTTAGGTACAGACCTAGTATAAACACAGGTTTATACTGCAAATTTTAGAGTTTTTCGGCACTCGCAAAACCTACGGGTTACTTCCCGTAAACTCAGAAACTTGAAACTTGGCACGAAGAAACTTCATATAGCACAGACAAAGGAAAAATTACGAAAAGTAGACATTTTTTTGTAAAATCATACAAAAATTTTTTTTAATTTTTTTTAAACTACTACCTTTTTCCTCGTAAACGCGTAGAGGTGAAATTAGTAATAAACATACTACAACTTTTGCTTGTTATAGGTTTGTACGGAACCCTCGGTGCGCGAGTCCGACTTGCACTTGGCCGGTTTTGTAGTTATAGCGGCTACAGAAATACCTACTTTGCGAAAATTTCTACTGTCTAACTATCAGAGTTATGAGATACAGCCTGGTGACAGACGGACAGAGTCTTAGTAATAAGGTCCCGTTTTTACCCTTTGGGTACGGAATCCTAAAAAGCACATACGCTTAAGGGTTTTTACTTACAGGACCCGGCTAACCCGAAAGTGAAACCACTTGGATATTCGTTTGATGCTACGTAAGATGCCAGTGTTAGACGGAGAGCTGGCCACGTCAGATATGACACAATAATGAGAGCAACGATACCCATGTAGTTAGTTTGCTATACTATGCTTATTTCTAGATCCGGACGTCTGGCAGCTGTAAAGTGGTGGAGGTCAAAGAATGCAAATAACTTGAAGAAAACAAATCCTAGAGTTCTGGGCTTAATGAAATATTATGGGAAATTATGTAATTAATTAGGTTATATCATATCCAGAAGGTTCTGTTGCGGGAAAGTAGTGCCAAATGATGTAAAATACAATTTTTAGTTAGTCGCCTACTGTTTTTGTTTCCGCAATAATAGACAATGGTTTATAATCTTATGTTAAAATATAGACCCTGTCCTCTATAAATTACACAACTTTGTAATTTTTTACCTATTTTGGTATTACTTTTTTCCAACTTAAAAACTTTGTTGGTGTGTCACTCTGACATCCACCCATTAAAAGCTGCCAGATGCCCGGATCTAGCAATAAGGATGGTAAAGCAGTCTAACTAGACAGGTTTCATTGCTCTCATTATTGTGTCACATCTGACGTGGCCAGCTCTTAGACCATGTGTTGCCCTTTCTCCGTGATCTGTAGAAAAAGTGCTTAACTGTCTGAAAATGGGCTACATACCGCCACTGGTACTTCCACCTACTTTTCAAAGATTTATTGCTGACATACATATTTTGGGAAGATTTATTTATTACAATATTAAAGATCCCGAAATCTTACAGTTTAACCTGCCATAAGTAACAATAAAACGCGTCGCTAAGAGGCGGTATTAACGCAAAGCCTTTATCTTAGCGCCGAGCCCCGCAAAGATGCCCATTGTGCGAACAATAACTGGAATCTGCATAATTTCGGCTCGTTAAGGCAATGAAATGATTAATAATAGGGATCATATAGCCCAGCCCTGCAGAGACCAAGTCTTATGACGAAACGCTAGGATAGTCTCGTAATATAAATTACGTGCCTATATTAGCAGTTTACATGTCCTTGTATTTATAAGGCACAACTTGTATCCTAAATACCTAGCTGAATGTAGAATCCATGTAGATGATTGTCACACCTTATCAATTATTTCTAGATCTCGGACATTAATAAACAAAAACCATAGATAAGATCTGTTACGAGTATCAAAAATAAAAGTATCTATGTAATGTACATAAAATGGAATGAAAATTGAACGTACAAAAATACAATGTGCATCATGTGTTTTTATTTTTAGGGTTCCGTAGTCAACTAGGAACCGTTATATTTTCGCCATGTCCGTCACGTCAGTCTGTCTGTCCGCGGCTTAGCTCAGTGATCGTCGTAAGTACTAGAAAACTAAAATTTGGTATGAGTATGTGTATTAATCACGCCGACAAAGTAGTAAAACAAAAACTGTTTTTTTTTATATATTTGGTAACATGATGTAGTAGGGAGTATATAGGGGTCGTTAAAAACAATTATTGGATAAAAATTTATTGTAGATATCGTAAATAATAACTCCAAAAGTTTAAAAATGTGTGCCCCTCTCCTCTAACTTTTGAACTGTGGGTCGAAAATATTTGGATAAATTCACGAAAGTGGATCCTAATCAATACTTGCAATGAAATCTATATTGAATAAATTCGGTTGATCCGTTTATGAGCTATCGCAAAAAGTTGTAATTTCATAGTAAATGGGCGCAAGTGTCGAAAAATATCCTAACGACTGACCTTTTGAGTGGATGTATTGTAACCGGCCGTAACTACGGAACTCTACACTGAGCATGACCCGACATGCTCTTGGCCGATTTTTTTTGAAAATTACGAATCGTAACTTACGATGGTTAGGGCTGAAACTTGTACTGAGTACTATCCAAATTGGTCGCTAAAAACTTAGCGACCCTACTCCAAGACGTTACAATAGAAGCGATTTTAACAAAATATTAGCAAGCGACTTCCTATATTAGAAAATTAAATGAGTATTGAAGGAGCCAAGCGTTGAATATTCAAAAGGAATAAATTAAGTAACGAACGTTAAACAGAATTTTGAAGACAAATTATAGTAGACGCACGTACCTACCCCATTAGATTAAATAAATAATAACAGCATGTTTCTATGTATATTCACGTTCTTTGTAACAGTTCATAATTAAAGGAGAATGCCTACCATTTGCTTATACTCGTACGTATCATATATGAGCAAAACAATAAAAAATACTCTAGGTAAAATACAGGTACGGTCAGCTGTAGAGAAAGAAAAAAGGCCCACACTGCATACAAAGTTTGTATGCAAAGTTTGTATGCAGTGGGGGGGGGGGGGGCAAAGTTTGTACAAGGTGTTACAAAAATGCTGCTCATTTTAAGGGCAAAGGCACTTGGTATCGTACAAAAAATCGGGTTTTAATGTTTTTTCCTCTTACTTTTTCATAGTTAAGATACAATACCAACTTTTCAGCGGAGTGACCCTGCCTACGAAGCAGGAGGTCCCGGGTTCGGATCCTGGTCAGGGCATTTATTTGTGTGTTTATCACGGATATTTGTTCCAGAGTTATGGATGTTTTCTATGTATTTAAGTATTGATATGTATATCTATTATATAGAACGTCGCCTAGTACCCACAACACAAGCCTTATTGAGCTTACTGGTTGATTTGTGTAAGATTGTCCCATAATATTTATTTAATTTTTTTTTTAAATATGTCCTGAAAAGAAGGAACTGTATTTTTGTAACATGTTGTATAAGGCGGTTATCACACTGCTGCGGTTTCTGCATGCGGCGACGGTGTGTGAGCGAGATAGCGCTGTCTCGTTCGCCGGAGAGGGATGCCAATGTGAGATCCGCCTTACCCAGTAAGGCACAGTTGAAACCAAAGATATACCTACTCCTTTGCAGTAAGGTGCAAAACCATAAAGTTTAAAAACATATACCGGGTGTGGCCTGTAATAAGAGCAAAAAATTAAAACGTAGATTCTACTCCTCAAACTAGACAACGTTTGTTCAACAACTTTTAAAAATAACTTGTAGTTTGAATTTTATTACAGCTTAAAGTTTATTCGAACACGCAATGTATTACGACATTGATTAATATCTGTAGGGTGACAAGACTGACAGGCGATGTCATGTAGGCGGAACTTGATGTACATTGAAAATACTATTTAGTTTGTTTGAAAAAGAGACAATCTAAAATCTACATAACTTTCAAAAGTCGTTGAACAAACATTGTCTAGTTTGAGGAGTAGAATCTACGTTTTAATTTTTTGCTCCTATTACAGGCCACACCCGGTATATTAACGTGGACTGTACTCACGTAACCCACTGGACAATTTTTGTTTTTTGTAGGTATGTACTTACATTGAGCAAAAAAGTACACGACATAATTACCTATAAAATATTGAATTTATACGATTACTTTAGCTAAGTTGGTCTGAAGACCAATTTTATAGGGTACATTGTAAATAAAATGCGGAAAATTAAGGCTTGAACTCATCAAACACTTGATAACAAATTAAGCTATCATAGACAAAAATGTGATGGAAGGCGGAAAAATTCAACTTTTGTCAGAATTTTTTCTATGGGCTTCATCTTCATACAAAAATCAGTCACCATAGACAAATTTCCGCCTTCCGGTACATTTTTGCCTATGCAAAACACACTTAGCTGAATTCCGCTACATGTGTATTGCGCCTTATATTACCTAATGTAATACATAAATGTAGCAATAATGTAGGTACCTACATATAACGCATATAGCGATGTGCTTTGTCACTTTCATAATTACGATGCCTTTTCTTATACGCGTTTATTTGATACACTGTCAATTTATCAATAACGTTCGTAATCGGAAACAGCGGCAGTCGTGTCAGTTAAAATTTAATTTACGGCTCTATCGATAACGATTACTATACCGGGTGGAAAGATAAGTCGGGCCCTGAAGGGAAACTACCTTAAAACCTTGAGATAGCTCAATTCGCTCAAATGAAACATTCATTTATAATTCCTAAAAACTAAAACTGCATTCTCAGTTTTTTTCTTAATTTTCACTTTTTTCCATACTAATTGTATGAAAAATATTATTATTATTATTTATGGGTTCTCTTGTGCTCTAAACTTGGTTGGTATTTAGAAGTTTTTATCCTCGCTGGAAACAGGATCGATTGGCATCAATTGTTATAAAAATTATTTATAGCAAAAATTACAAAATAAATACTTTTTTTGAAAACTGTACTCTTTTCCAAAAATTTGTAAATGCAGTTATGTCCCTTTAAATAAATTAAATAAATGTTTCCTTTCAGTGAATTGAGCTATCTCAACGTTTTAAGGTAGTTTTCCTCCAGGGCCCGACTTATCTTTCCACCCTGTATATACAGGGTGTCTCATTCAAATCGGTCAGTATGGGAAAGTCTGAAATTATAAGACATACGGAGATCTGTTCTGAGGAACCATGTCATCGATTTTAATAACAAGAAAAACTGCATTCATACATTTAAAAAAAAACCGGTCCTCCGTTCGGGAATCGAACCCGGTTGTTTTGAAAAAAAAACCTACACTATTTCTATTTAGATATCGATTGTGTAGGTCTTAAGCAGTAAATGTCTGTATGAAACATGATGTCTAAAATGAATAAAATGCATTTTATTATATGAAGATACAAAATGCAATTGTAAGATCGTTACCTAAACGTGTTGAATATTGTATTGAAAAAGGCGGTGGTCACTTCGAGCACCTACTAAAATAAATTAAAGTATGTGGAAACAATGCATCTTATTCATTTTAGACATCATGTTTCATACATACATTTACTGCTTAAGACCTACACAATTGATATCTAAATAGAAATAGTGTAGGTTTTTTTTTTCAAAACAACCGGGTTCGATTCCCGAACGGAGTACAGATGTTTTTTAAAATGTATGAATGCAGTTTTTCTTGTTATTAAAATCGATGACATGGTTCCTCAGAACAGATCTTCGTATGTCTTATAGTTTCAGACTTTCCCATACTGACCGATTTGAATGAGACACCCAGTATATACATAGAAGCATATTGAGAAATTGATACTGGTTTCTCATTGAAATAAATAAACACATTACACAAATCAACGTAAATAAACACAGTCAATAAGGCTTGTACACAATATCTATTGTTCAGAACGAACAAAAAAAAACTATGTATTGTGGGTACTAGGCGATAATGTTTTACTAATATGGGGTCGTCCAGAAATCATGTGATCATATTTGGCCGATTTTTGACCCCCCCCCCTTCCCCTTGGTTCTGTCCAAGTCAACTGGCCAAGTCAAATCTAACCTACTTTAAGATCTCACATTTTTAAATAACAGCAATTGTTATTGGTATCCAATAAAGCAAAGACATAGAGTTTAATACTTGTTCATAATGTTATTTTGTTCCTATAAATACATATTTGGATTTTGCATAGAACTTGGCCCTCATTTAAATCTCCATTCTTTTTGCGACGAAGCCCACAAGCATAATTTTTGTATTGAACTTGGCTCTCCTTTTTTACATTTATGTTTTTGGTGGGATATCATTACTTTTTGTAAAGAAATCTAGGCAGGTATTGAGATTTAATGTTTTTTCTTGCGTTTCCGCTGCATGGTTTTCTTTTTTATGCTATTGTCTACATTCTCTTTACTTCTGTTCTGTGTATAATTATGTGGTGCCGCGCGCCGCCGACGACACACCGTTGGCCGGTCGTTTAGCGCGTATTACAAGTTTTTTGTATGGGGACACCACTTATTTTTCGACTTAACTTTATTTTTCTATTTCTGTTATATAGCAAATACAATAATACATATATCGGGATAGTTTCAAATATCTGCTTGTAACGGTTCCGACGATACAATAAAAAAAATATTGTATGGGGACCCCCCTATTTTTTAACTTTTTTTTATTTTTAGATTTTTTCCTCCGCTTACACACAATTACCGAGCTGGATTCCAAATTTCATCCTTCTAAGTCATCTGGAAGTAGGTTAGATTTAGGTACTATATGTCAGTCAGTCAGTCAGTGCTAAAATTTACGACTTTTTGACCTTCATATCTTTATAACCGTTTGAGCTAGCTTTATGAAATTTGGGCTTCTAGATGTCCTTATGTTAATAATTAAACACACGTAGTTTTATGTGTTTACGTTAAAGAGGTTTTGAGTTATAGAAGGGTCAAAAGTGGCACCAAGTGGTTCGTGTAATATACACTTGGCGCTGGCTAGCCCGTTCCTTTGCTTGAACTTGGCTTGACACGCTGCCGCGTGTCTAGATCAGAAACCGATCTAAATGTAATCCGAAGTAAATTTTTACGTCAGTTTTAACTAATTCAGGTCCAGGAAACATACGAAATACGTAGACAGTTTCTTTTTTTACTGGTTTTGTTTATATGATGATTATTGACCGAGCGTTAGCGAAGGTCTCCGTTTCAGCTTGGGCCGAAATGCTTTCGTATGTCCGGATGTTCTCCTCTACAGGTCGCATTTCTTAACGAAATCCCGTGAGATTTTGTGAGCGGATTCTTTAGTTACGTAAAATTTTTCAGACGTGGCGTTTTTTGGATTTTTTTCAAAATGGTGGAAACGGCATAAAGGCATTAAGCGCCATTAAGAATCATGACGCTTAAGGCCATTTTCAATTCGCAAAGATACAAAGAACTTAAGCGCCATGATGATCTATAGCGCTTAAGACCGTTGTGAGTTCACTGAGATAATGACATGTGAGTTCGCAACTTTGTTTTTTCATACATCTACAATCTTTTGATGCTGCTGCCAGTGACAAGGCCACGCACAGGGGCTTGCAGCACAGCATTATCGTGTAGCCCTACCCCTCCCCTGCTTCGAGGAACAAAGGAAATCTAGGAGACTTATCGTCCTAGAAACCAATTTATTATTTAAAAAAAAAAAAAAAAAACTACGGCACCACTTTTTTTGGATTGCAGCATCGGCATTTCGTGTTCCCCCATTAAAGACGCGACTAATTATATACTGGGTGTTTCCTGTAATAAGAGCAATAAATTAAAACGTAGATTCTACTCCTCAAACAATGAAACGTTTGTTCTACAATAAAAAAAAATGAAGTTTTTATATTGTCTCTTTTTCATACATACTAAATAGTATTTTCAATGTACGTTAAAATCCGTCTAATTGACATTGCTTGTCACTCTTGTCACCCAACAGAAATAATCAATTTCGCAATACATTGCGTGTTCGAATAAACTTTAAAGTGAAATAAAAATCAAATCATAAGTTATTTTTAAAAGTCGCTGAACTAATATTGTCCAGTTTGAGGAGTAGAATCTACGGTTTAATTTGTTGCCTCTATTACAGGAAACACCCGGTATATCTCATCTAGGAGACTTATCGAACTAGGTTCAGTGTCATGGGCTCTCGAACTAAAAGGAGATGCCAATTTTTGAGCCAAGGAGAAATAAAATAGTCTATCGCTTTTTGTCAATTCAGTTTTTGGAAATTTATCAAATTGGCATAGTATAAAGAGCCCACGACACTGAACTTAGTTCGATAAGTCTCCTAGATGAGATATATATAATTATTCACATTATAATGCTGCTGCCACTGACAAGGCCACTGATGGCTACCCCTCCCCTGCTTCGAGGAACAAAGGAAATCTGGGAGACTTATCATACTAGAAACGGGAGACGGACGGACGGAGAAGACGTGACTATTATACATATCTCATCTAGGAAACTTATCGAACTAGGTTCACTGTCGTGTCAATAGAAAAATAAAATAAGTTAAACAAATATGGCTGCATTTATATTTTCTAGGCAAAAATAGGATTTGACACATGGCAAAATATTTTTGAAGAACCTCGTTTTGTCTGAAATATACATAGGTAATTGACGTATATTTTACTAAAATGAATTGAAATAACAAGTTTATGTATAAATCAGAAGAATGAAACCATGGTTATTCTTTAAAAGTTTGTGAATGCTAATCGATGAAGATAAATGAGTTTGCTTACATTATTTGAAATTTCTATCGACCCTGAAGTTACCCAGTTTTAGCTATGCTCGCGAGGTCTACAGCTCACAGAGCCACTAGTTTAATATCCTAGTAAACCTGTAAACAAAAATTATTGTTTTTCAAATGATAAAAACTATGTAATAGGGCTACTTAACAGACCAACTACCTATACAGTATGTGGCCTGTAACCCGACCAAAAAATTAAAACGTAGATTCTACTCCTCGAACTATAAAACTTTTGTTCAACTACTTCTCAAAAATATGGAGTCTTTAGATTGTCTCTTTTTCATACAAACTAAATAGTATACTTACTACTATTATCAATGTACTTTAAAATCCGTCCAATTGACATTGCTTGTCAGTCTTGTCCCTACAGACATAATCAATTTCGCAATACATTGCGTATTCGAATAAACTTTAAAGTCTACTAAAAATCTAACCACAAGTTAATTTTTAAAGTCGCTGAACAAACGTTGTCTAGTTTGAGGAGTAGAATCTACGATTTAATTTTTTACTCGTCTTATAAGCCACACACGGTATACCTACTTACTTAAACAGATTTTGTATATGTAAGTACGTGCTCAATATTAATCAGCTATATACATGAAAAATCTAAACAGGTCGCTTCCTATAAAAAATTTATACAAGGAGACCTGTTTTTATTGTGCTTGAGTATTGTGCCTAGCAGAACAGTTGAATGGTCGGTCAAGTTCAGCCGACGCCCTGCGGCTTATGTTCTTAGCAGTAATCTAGTTAATCTTTATGGATGTTACAGCACGCGCTGTTCATACATGTCATATCGTGGTCGACTTACCTACGGCTTGCTGTACAGTGTACAGATGTCAGGCGTTCGGCAACTGCCAGGATTTGCTGTAAGGTGATACACTGTATTAACCGAACTACATTATTTGCGTGATTTTGTTTGTAAGTATATGTGAGATATTTAACGTAGCTCAAATAAAAACGTGACAATATTATGACTTAAGCGCCTACCCCCATGATTATCCCCTTTGATTTGGGTAGACACCTGTAGGTATCCTTAAAGCGTGTAGCTTTTTTTTTGAAAATGCTAAATTACATGCACTGGGCCAAATTGACGTTCGGTAACACTCAATGATTTACCATAGGTTTACCAATTATATATATATGTTATTATTTTGGTAAAGGTACCATTTGGAGGCCGGCTGAAATAGTACATTTACCAAAAAAATTACACATGCTCAAGAACAATGGAAACGAATAAATTTCTATATAAGTTCCAAGGTTATTTCCAACCAATGCATTTTACATGTTCCTTGAAGAAAAATTTTATGCGCGAAATATGTCCATTTCTTCAAGTGACGTTGGAAATGGGAATTGCAGTAGGTAGTTAGGTACCTTCCTTCGGGATATTATCTCATAATTAAGCTGGAAAGTAGCGGATGTCATGTGAAGTCAACGTTACTTCTATGGATGATTCATAGTTACTTCGCTACTTTCAAATTCAATAGAATCCCCTTGCAGAGAGAGATAAAGCATTCGTGCTTTATCCCATACGTGGTTGAAGAAAGATACGTGGTCTCCCTCGGGAGAATAAAACCTACTTCAACCGGGTAAAGCAAATGAGAAGGAAACTCCATTGGTCCTAATCTCCTTGGAAATTCGCATTCCTGGTGACCCCTTTTAATTGTCCGCGGGTGTAATAATTTTTGGCTACGGGCAGACGAGTTTGGTCTCTTTAGAATAGAATGTTATATTGTAAGACAAGAAACGTTATAAAATGTTTTTATGACAAAATAAACCATTGACCCAAAACTAGGTATACTTACTTACCATAAAATATGGCTGACTTTTTAATAACAGAATCAGTTTATTTTAAAATTCAAGACACAAACAAAAGGTCACGTAGCTAGGTACTTATCTACTACCTTACTATATTTACTCGCACGACGATACGGACGAATGTCCCGGACGATGTGAAGTGCCCACGAAGTGCCAAATATTGCGTAGTAGTGTGGTTATGTACTCACCTTGCGACTCTTAGGCATACGAAACCCATTTCAATTTAGGCAAGCAAGGAAATATTCGGTAACTAATAGCTATCGAGTCGGCGGTGAAACTAGTGCTCAAATCGCCAAACTTTGGTGCCAGCATCGTTCATATAGGTACCTATATATTAAAAAGTACCTACAGTATATTAGGGAATGCAACCGGTTTATTTTTGTATGATAAAAACCGGTTTTTAACCGGTTAACCGGTTATTTTTCATACAAAACAAAAACCGGTTGCATTCCCTACAGTATATATTGTTATAATAGGAAATTGTGAATGGAAGTATTTCAATTAATACACAAATATTCGGTGTTTATTTCTTTATATTAGGTAGGTGCCAACATAATGTACTTAAAGTAAGTAAAATGTATGTGTATGTGTGCATGTACATATGTACATACACATGTAGATTTGAAGATACATTTAGGAATAATAAGGTATGAAAAAGCGTTGTCAACCTGGCGGTAAGAGAAACTCATTGGTACGAGCCGGGGTTTGAACCCGAGACCGACGTAAGACGTCCGACTTTCTATCCGGAGGTCTCGGGTTCAAACCCCGGCTCGTACCTACCTACCAATGAGTTTCTCGGAACTTAAGTAAGAAATATATATCATTTGACCGCGGAGTAATTCAAAGGTGTACGTGAAGTCCTCAACGCAGTTTTGAGCCAGCATGGCGACTAAAGCCAGGGGGCCGATTTTTGACACTCGAGCGCTCGAATTCAAAGAATTTAACCTCGAATATAATCGCACACAAAAGTTTGTCGCCATTATTTACGCATGAAATAATAGTATAAATAATCATAATTTTAAATTACTATCGCTGTTATTTTTAAAACATAATTTCTTCGTTTTTTTCAGCGTTTTAAATGTCATATTCGAGCGCTCGAATCTCAAAACTCTCCCCCCTGATCCCTCTCGTGCATAAGAGGAGGCCTGTGCCCAGCAGCGGGACGCATATAGGCTAAAATATTTATAAGAAATGAAATCGCGCAAACAATTATTTAAAAAAAGTCGCCTAATCTTTATAAAATTGTAATATCATTAACTATTTTGCTGCCAAAATTTAATATTCAGATGTTATGCAAAGCGTTCGCTAAAATGCATAAACACTATACATTACGATATCGTATTACGAAGGGAGCCACCCCAATCTTTCTCCTATTACCCCTGCGCTTGCAAAATATGTTATACCAAATAGAAACGCTTTCGGTTGCTCCTCCGTTTTGTTGCTCTTCCATATCTGCCTTCAAAGAGCTCCGATGTATTTTGTAAGTGGTGTGCCACCGCAGTATGATAGATGCTGAATGATCTTTTTTGAGAGGCATCTGCTACGCTCGATTAGTTAGACAAATTATTGTGGGACGTGTCGATTAAAATATCGCGTTAGTTGACGGGTTAATACGGAAGTTCCACTGTCATTTAGCGACAAAACATACAGAGGCTTACGGTTTGTGGACCTAAGTGTTTATATCTGCTAAAAAAACTTAGAAATTTGTGAAATTGATATGTATGAAAAAGAAAATAAAGTTTGTCCAGAAAGAGAAGTCTCGTGGTTTATGTGGGAGCTTATACATTCCCCGACACTTCTCTTTCCGGACAGACTCTAGTAATTTTTAACATACACGCAGACATTTTTGTTTTCTGTGGGTGCGTACGATTCGAGGAAACCAATTTAAGTTTTTACCATTCTTATCAATACCTACTATTTAAAAATTTGCAATTCGTAAGCGACACTTTGGTTTAATGTTTCAGTAGGTACTTACCTACCTAATTGCGTAAAAAATATTTAGTCTAATATTCGTGATTTCAAACGATAGTTACACATTTTGGCTTTGGGGCCAACAGCAAGAGCGCATTCACATCCGATATCGGATGTCGCATGGCTTAAGGAAAAAAGAAGCTGATAGAGAGTACCCTATAGCATCAAGTCCGTCTTTTATGTGTTAGTGCTTTCTTTTGAGCAACGGACATTTATTTCTAGGGCAGGATTGTCCACTTCAAAATGACTGCCGACATGCTGGAGTGGCATTCAAATAAACAAAACGAATCTTTATTAAGTATGTCAAATTAATATCTGAACAATAATAATATTCGTTATTTATAATTCGTATCAAAAAACCCAACCATCATAAGCTAGCAGATAAGAGGTCACTTGTTAGCAAATAAACGTCATTAGCCCATTGTTAACATTTGAATAATAAACTTATGACGTTTTCTTTCACTTAGGTTTTCCTTTTTTGTTTCGGACCGCTGTCCGATTAATATTAATTGTCCTTATTGGAATGAAAATTAATTAAGGCTAGAATAAAATTGTACTTTGCGTGTATGATGAAAGACGTTGTACTGTATTGTATGTAGTGAATAACGGGATATACTCGTATTAAAAAAATACTCTTGGTAAAAATCTTTAATTCTGGAAGTCGTTTATTGCATGTGTCTCGTTAAAAATTTAGGCCATATCTACCATAATTATTGTAGAGTCAACTGTAATCGGTTAAGACTGTGCGCAAGGCAATAGGTATTGCCTTAACAAAAATATGTCTTGTTATAACAATAAGAGTGTGGCAGATAGATACCTTTGAACGTTTTTGTCAGCTTACTGTAGGTACAGTATTTCGGTAAGGGTCGAGTACAATGGAACTTAGATTCGATACTATCATCGTCCATTTTTGTATATGTATTTTATTCTAATAAATATTATTATACCATGGAACTTACATACAAATAAACATACTTTTTTATATACTTACGCTAATATCATCAATATAATCAGCCTAAAACAAGGTATGGATGTAGCCTATTGAAAACTTTATTTAACCACATACTTTAAACTTAATAAGTGAACTATGCCTTATTAATTTTAGGTCAAATTTGCTTAAACTGCTGGCCCATCAGCTCTTCTATCTGCACTTAAAGTCTTGACGTTGGTTGTAGGGACATCCAGTAGGCATAAACATCACTGTAACCACCGATCAAATAATACTAGGGAATCTAGGGATACACAATCACCCCAAAAAATGGCACCACATTAGTACCGAAAGAACGACTCAGGCGTTACTTACTTTCTTTGACAGTCTTATTACGGTATAATATAAGACTGGCCGGTTAAAAATTTTCAGGAGCCAAATCTTCAGTAAATCTTGTTTGAGTCTGTACTTCCTTTACATTGTTGCTCGAAGGTTGTAACCCTTATAAGTCTTATAACACTGTAAAGTTCTCAAATTAGTAATAGGTAACTAACATGCGGGTATAGGCTTTTTTAATGCAGATATTAGGAAGATATCCGACCGGGGACGACGACTAAATACGATATCAAGAGAACATATGTGACACTTTTTAGGAAAAGGTACCACTTGGCGGAAGGCGCTTACGTTGTACGTTGCAAAAATTCAATGTTGTTCTTCGAGCAATAAAAGCCTATGCGCCGGCCGCCAAATTGTATCTTTTGATCGAGACTATCACATATGTGGTCAAACAAATATATCTAAAAAGCCTTTCCGATTGCGAAAACTTCATCCTTTTTCACTACATCTGTAACAATAAGAGTGTATTTTGTTTGCTGAAGAGAAATTCTTTAAAAATATTTTAGTAGACTGCAACGTGGATAGACTGGATAGTAAAGTTAGCTATATGTACGAGTATGTATCTCTTTTCTTTACATGGGATCGACATTTCAGTAAGTATGCTGGTCGGATAGGTGCCTAAATGAGGTCAATGAGGATTCAATTTATAAAGAAATAAGTTCTTATATTTTTATGAACTCACTAGGTATAGCTTTGTTCACCTTGAAAATAACTACAATTTTAAGCAATGTGATATCATGAGAGGAAAAGTAGGTATTTTGTAAAGTGAAGTATAATTTACAAATTCGAAACACAATGTTTAACCTGTTTACGGGGGTTGCGCCGGTGCGCTAAAAACCAGGCTAAGCATGTAGGTATCATGGAGCGCACCATTTTGTAAATGATATAAATGGCTCCAAATAAAAGAAAAATACAGTTACCGTTAATTAGTCTACAGTCAATATTATCAAGGAGATACTGGCGCGAAAAACTTAGTGGGATTTATGTTAAAAAAAATTAAAGGCGTTCCTCACTTTCTGCCGCCCTAACCACCGTAAAATAGCCTAACTTAAAACTTAACATGAATAAAGAAAACAAATGATCATGATAAATAATAAGTGTAATCGTGACTTTATTAAGTCAAAGGTACATCATTGTCAGTTGTCAATAAGGCGTTACTGCTATAAAACATCGTTTTGAACGTAGGTAAGTTGTAGAGTGTAAATTTACTACTTACTCGTAGGCCTTATATGTCTACATTAGATGAAACTGCAGTATTTTAACATCCTTAATTTAAGGAGAGCATACCTAAACGTACAATAATAGACAATAACTTATTTCTTTCTTTATAAAACCTTTAAGTAGGTAAGTACCTTACTTCCGAATACATCTATAACACAATCGATCACATTCCATTGCCGTCGGCCGCCGCGCGCCGGCCGCCCGCCGCCGGCTCGGCGTAGCGCCCTCCTTACGGTTCGTAGCTGCGCGTAGCCTAGCGTAGCATTCACATCCGATTTTTACCCACTCATTAATTATTCCGGTTATCTATGAATTATTTGTACCCGAACTTTTAACATGATACACGTGGAACAAACCGATCCGCGCACGGCAAGTAACGGACGCACCGAAAGAAGCGCGACGCGTGCCGCCATATTGTTTCGCGCTCCGCCCCCCACACCGCTTCGTTACACCATTGGGCAAAAACTAGCCGTAGGCGGGGCGTATCTCACCAAAATGTTGCCAGCTTTTTGAATAAATAATTTCAGTAATTTAAGTAATGAAGGCAATTATGGCGTTGTTTAGCTAAGTTCGCGCGGTAGCGGGAACTTTATATTTATATCGGTCTCTTTATGTACGCCGACGCGGTTAATGCCGCGATCTGTTTGCGTTGTGCTTTATTTATTGCGGACGCTGCACGCCGGTCCGCGATTTAAACTGCAATTATTTTGTACGCTTAAGGAAAACATATTGCACTATTTAAATGAGCGCAGTAAAAATGTTAGACTATACATAGATTTTGCAAGGGTTCATGATAAGATGATTGTTATATAGATAGCTCCACAATAACTCAAATAATTATGTATGTCTGCTACAACCCCAACAAATTTTATAAAGATCAGAAAAACGCAACCCCAACGCAACGGAACGCTTTAGGGTAGGCAACGTGCATGTGAATCCTCTTGGGTTGCAGGCGTCCATAGGCTACGGTAAATGCTTACCATCAGGCGGGCCTTATGCATGTTTGCCACCGTCGTGGTATAAAAAAACGTTATTAAAGTTATCGCGGAACAAACTCTCAAAATCAAAAAGCCATCGAAATGCCGAGACGTCCCAGTAGCTGAAGTTGTTTGTAAGAACTTCACCACGCTTACGCTCTGATCGTTCGATAATATCATCGTAAGAAATGTAGTGGTCATACTGTTCTGATAAGTAAATTACATTATTTCTCTTATTTTTTTATTGTTTCGACCTATTATGATTCTTTTATAGGGAAAAAATGTACGAACTAAAAGTCATAAATCGCCAACGTGAATCGCAATGACGTTGCGTGCCGGCTTCGGCTCGAGTAAACAGTGACGTCACAGAGCGTCACGACAAAAAGTCGATTTTCGCAAGTTCGGCCAGCTGACTGCGCTCGCGCCCCGCTCCCCGCCGGCTCGTACTGAAAATTCAGTGCGACGAGATTTCAGCGCGAGCGAGAGAGACAGCGGGGAGGGGCGCCAGACAGAGAGGGACGGTTACATATGTGTGGGGTTCTCGCGAGACGCGCGGTGGGCGGGCGGTCGGATGATGTATAGAGTGGTGGAGTTAGGTTCAAATTGTGCCGGGAAGTGGCCGAGATTAGAGCCCGCGGGCCGCACCGCGAACGTAAGCCCACTTAAGACTGTTTTTAATACTAGTATTTTTTACGCGATCCCGACAGGATTTAGCGGATAAGCGTCGTCGCGATCGTGCTTTGATTTATCGGTTTCGAATTCGGTTTCGGTTGGTGTTTACGCTAGTGGTGACGCTAGTAATCCCGCGGCTTGTCCCAGATTATGACGGATACCGGATTGCGTGTACACACACTGTGAAAATCGGGGAATTATCAGACGCGCTAATCCAGCTTTTCGCTTGTTAATAGTGAGTACCTTTCTCAATTCAGTGAGTGTTTTGCTACGCACGTGTCGACAGCTGCTGAAACGTTTTACAAAATTTGATTTCTCACTCGAGGTTTCTTACTCCATGCGCCTGCACACTTTGACTATGTTGTTACTAAGATAGCAGATGAGCGAACTTCGCTGTATGCAGTCATGATATTTAAAGACTCATGAACATGACAATGTGATTTTTTTAAATCCCAAATGATGCACTTTATTGTTAACTCATTTCAGTGAAGATATAATACTTTTAATTTCCTTGACTTTTAAAAACTTATACCTAATATTAGAGTTTATTGAACTCTCTAACTAAAGTAACGAATCGATAAGTATAAGGCTACATACATACTTACTAAGAAGCTACCTAATATTCTTATAAGTAAGTATATTTATACATGTAAGTAAAATTAAAGACCACTCTGCCAACGACGACGGTGTAATTCACAACCAAGGTCTGAATGAAAATTGTGTTGGATTTGGTCTGTAATTAAAAAAATGTTTTAAATCCTATAACTTTATCTTGATTGACCTATAAAATAATGGCAAGTAGAGTATATATGGCCGGAGTGGCGAAACTTGGAAGTTCGTTTAATTTAACACGAAGCCAGCAACAGACCCTTCACACCTAGTTATTACTTAGGCTTTCCTTAAAATACCGGCTCACAAGGATTGTAATATTTTTCTCAACAAACAATAAAACCATAGAAAAGTGACCATAGAAAAACCTAAAAGGGGCTACCGAGAATATTTCATCTCCATTGCTTGCCTTCCAGGTAAGGAATAGGTTCGTAGCAGACACTCTGGTTCGATTTTCTATCAAATATAGTACCTTAAACTTACAAGAAATACCAACTATTCAATGTTTTGTATGTGTTAAGAGAACCCCCGTAACGGCTGAACCTACTTTGGTAAAACATGTCAAAAAAACTTGCAAGAAAACCTGCTTTCAAATAAAAATCCGCATTTAAAAAAAAAATCGCATTTAAAATCGGTTCAACCGTTTTAGCGCTACGGTGCCACAAATAGATACACAGACCGAGACTCATAGCTGTCAATTTTGTAACACCCCTCTCTTTGCGTTGGGAGTATAAAAATTGGCTTAAGAATAAAACATATTACTTAATTTTAGTTTCAGACAAAGGGAAACCAAAATATGCAATAATAGGTCAATTGTTTGGATGAACTATGTGCTTGTATCATGTATTATTTTTACAATCAACATTTTATGATAATGTCTTACATTTTTATAATTATAAAATTTTGTATACAATTTTTTTTAGAAATAATTTTTATAACCTCTAGCCGCCCAGAGGCCTATAAAAATAGCTCCCATAATCCCATTCCATTGTATTATAAATCTTGAGATTGACAAATCATAGTAGCTTTTGTCTTGGCAATTTTGTATTGATTCATTACTTATTATTACAAATGTAGATGAACTGGTTACTGATTATTATAAGAAAGAGCTCCAATTACAAACCATTCTTAACTGAATTTGCAGAACTAAAATTCAAAAGGTAAAGAAAATAATCCGATTCAGTTCTTGGCCAGGATTTGGATTTGGAGGTGAGGTTATAGACTAAGAGCTGGCCACGTCAGATATGACACAATAATGAGAGCAACAAAACCAGTCTGATTAGATTGCTACACTATTCTTATTGCTATAGATTCAGGTATCTGGCAGCTTTAAATGGGTCAGAGTGACAGACTACAAAATGTTTGAATTGGAAAATAGTAATACCAAAATAGATAAAAACTGCCGAAGTTGTCTCAGGTATAAAAAAAACCGGCCAAGAGCGTGTCGGGCCACGCTCAGTGTAGGGTTCCGTAGTTTTCCGTCCGTCACAGTAAGTGTCCCCACTTAAGAGTTAATAACACCGCCATGTAGGATATGATATGAGAGTTCCACGTACAGCGACATATATCGGCAAATTAAGTAAACTATTGCGCGCGAGCTTATAGTATGGAAGATGATTTTTATGGAATAATTCTTTATTGCGTGAACCGATTTTCACCGTTTTTACTTTATTTGAAAGCACGTCATTTCATTGTAATTTTGTACAAATTACAGGTACAATAAACACCAGGGGCCCGTTTCTCAAAAGCTTGTAACTTGTAATACAAGCGGATGTCACTTTTCGACATCTTTTGCTAGAAAGGGACTTCCGCTTGTATTACAAGTTACAAGGTTTCGAGAAATGGGCCCCTGCTATACGGTTAAATTACAAACTTAGTTCAGAAATTATTTTGTAATTTTTTTTTCAAAAACTATTCATCCTATCAAGTTCAAAATAATTTTCCTAGAAAGTTTTTATGAAGTTCTACTTTTGAGATTTTTTTCATATTTTTAAAACTTATGGTTCAAAAGTTAGAGGGGGGGGGACGCATATTTTTTTACTTCTGGAGCGATTATTTCCGAAAATATTTACATTATCGAATAATGATTTTAGTAAACCCCTATTCATTTTTAAATACCTATCCAACAATATATCACACGTTAGGGTTGACATTAAAAAAAAAATCACTCCCCACTTTACGTATAGGGGAGGTACCCTAATAAAAAAGAAATTCCACTTTTTATTTTACCACTTTGTCGGCGTGATTGATATACATATTAGTACCAAATTTCAGCTTTCTAGTGCTAACGGTCACTGAGATTATCCGCGGACGGACGGACGGACGGACGGGCAGACATGGCGAAACTATAAGGGTTCCTAGTTGACTACGGAACCCTAAAAACAGGGCCTATATTTTAACATTAGAAGAAAAAACATTGCGTATTATTTCGGAAACAGAAACAGTAGGCGACAATCTATGAATTACATTATACGTCGTTTTAGACGACTTTCCCCATCAGAAAGTTTTTCTCAATGATATTATTTAATTATTTATATAATTCCTCATAATGTACTCGACTGAAAAGCTCTTCATTATGTCACGATTATATAAAAAATATACTATTTTAACATTGTTAATAATTATACCATTATGAGACTAGGGTTTACTTTATTCCGACTTATAGACGGACAGCTAGCCACGTCAGATATGACACAATAATGAGAGCGACGAAACCCCTCTCGTTAGTTTGCTATACTATGCTTATTTCTAGATCCGGTCATCTGGCAGCTGTAAAGTGGTGGAGGTCAAAGAATGCAAACCACTTTAAGAATACAAATCCTAGAGTTCTGGTTTTGATGCAGTATCGTGTTAAGGCCACCTTGCTGAGTAGCCTAAGTAAGGTACGAGATTGAAAAGCTTAATTATGTCACTATTGTAAACAATGCATCTTACAATTTCTACGAGTGCTCAAAATAGGTAGGTAAGCCGGTAAGAATTCAGTTCGACGAATGAGTTACAATCTGCTCCCTCTATACAATTTAGTAACTTCAATCTTCCGGTGGATTGTGCCGGCGGTCGAGGAGGTCCACGACCGTGCTATAATTGTATGAAAAACCATTTCAGCATCGTCGACGATATTAAAATATCCGATTATAAAGGCTTCATCGAAAGCTGAAATTTGGTATGATTAGGTACGTACATGTATTTATCACGCCGAGAAAGTTGTAAAACAAAATCTGTAAAAACATTATTTTTAGGGTAAGTACCTCCCGTACACATGAAGTGGGCGTGATTTTTTTTCGCTCCAAACCTGTCGTGCGAGGTATCGTTGGATGGAAATGGAATCGATTGACATGAAAAAAATACATGTAAAAAAAACTTTGTTCATTTTCATACAAATTGTATGGGGAAAGTTTTTCTCGATTTATGGCTTTTCTACCCGGAAATTTCTTTTTGGTCCCATACAAGCTTTTGATCCTGGACAGGAATGGGATCGATTGGCATCAAAAAAAAGTTTGTCAAAAATTACCATTTTCTCGCAACCTGTATGTTTTTTCCAAAATCTGTAAACGCCAATCTACATTAAATTGAAATCAAAGGAAGGTCCTAAGACCATTTTCGCCTAGCAACACGGGATCTGGTAGCTGCCTTCACTGACCCAAAATCTATTTCCACCCTGTATAATACACGCGTAAGGAGAAAAAAAATGTACATTGAAGATATTCTAGAAAGACTTATTCGGGGGGTCTTAGAAACGTTGACTGAATACATTTCAGTGATTTTTGGAATTCTTGTCTGTCTGTCTGTGAATTTGTCCGCGCACTACGTAAAAACTACTGCACAGAATGTTATGAAATGTTATATAGTAACAGTTTATACCCCGGAGCAACATACAGGGTAGTTTTTATTCTGATTAATAAAAACATAATTTTCATAAAGAAATAGTTCTCAAAAGTGGTCACAGATGGCGCTGTATAGGTACCCTGTATACTGTATACAAACATTATTTAAGGGTCTGTTGCGTTCCGCCGAGGTTTAAACCATGGATTTTTAAATGCTTTGCCAATTTAAGGATTGCGGGTTAAATATTTTTAAAACGTGTTACTTCGTTTTGGAAATTGTAAGTATCCGGACATATATTGTGATCCATTAATACCTGGAGGTACTTTAAAGTTACTGAAGCTACGGAAGGTACTGAAACCTACTTACAAGATACGTCAAAACAAATAAAACAGGTAGTTAAGATTTATCCATTTCGATTTACCCGACAGCAAAAATTGTACCGTTTTTGAGATCAATATGTTTTATCTCGCTTTAACAGCTGATTGCAATAAAAACCGGCCAAGTGCGTGTCGGACCACGCATAATGGAGGGTTCTGTAGATTCCATGGAATAAGTACCAGTCTAATGCCAAAAGGTCGTATCTGATGCCTATGGAAGAAGTTTTTTTGAAATAACTCAAAAATGGCTAAACCGGTAATGTTCAAAACAATTTTCGTAGAAAGTAAGTATATGATAACGCGCATCTTCTCAAATTTTTTCATATTTTTTGGACTTCCGGTTCAAAAGTTACAGGGGGGACGGACGCTATTTTTCCAACTTTCGAAGCGATTATTTCTGAAACTATTCACTTAATCACAAGATGTTCAAAGAAATCTCTATTTTATTTTTAAAGACCTATCTATTGATGTGAAACATGTTGATATTTGGTAATTTATTTTTATTTTTATTTAGTTGCATGCGCCCTCCCTGAAAATATTTTTTTCTGCAATTTCACTACATAACTAAATAGCGGCATACAAACTACAGCTTATGTTTAAATTTTATTAAGATACGTCTTATAGTTTCCGGACGGACGGACAGACGGACATGACCAAAACTATAAGGGTTCCGTTTTTGCCATTCTGGCTACGGAACCCTAAAAAGGGTAGTCATGAATCTAGCAATTACTAGCTGCTAGCTGTCACGCTGCTGCTGAATTAATTCTCGCTGCGACGCTCCGGGCCTGGGTCTACTCGGTACTCGGCCTATGGCTTTCGCAGACATTGCCGCTCACCCTCGGGCCTTATAACACTTCACCATTGAGATATGTTCGATCCCTGTCATGCCGCTGCTGCTGCTGCTGAAGCAATTCTCGCTGCGACTCTCCGGGCCTGGACCTAAATAAGCGGTACTCGGCCTTTGGCTTTCTCAGACGTTGCCGCTCACCCTCGAGCGACGGCCTTGCGGGTGCGCTACGACACTTCGCCTTTAAGTTATGTCCGGTCCCTGTCATGATGATGTTGAAGAAATTCTCTCGCTGCGATGTTCCGAGCCTGAACCTTACGCGGTACTCAGCCTTTGACTTTCACATACATTTCCGCTCACCAACGTGTCCGCAGCCCTCGAGTTCGCTAAGACACTTCGCCATTGAAGTATGTCCGGTCCCTGACATGCTGCTTCTGCTGAAGCCATTCTCGCTGTGATCCTGCGGGCCTGGGTCCTGCGCGGTACTCGCCCTATGGCTTTCGCGATGTTGCCGCTCACCGTATCACGGCTCCGGCGTTCGGGTTCACCAAAAAACTTGACCATTGAGTTTTGTGGGGACTCTTTCATGCTCCTGCTGAAACAATTCTTGCTGCCTTTGGCCTTATTAGATTTTGGCCTGCTGCTGCAAAAGCAGTTTTCGCTGGGACGTCGCGGTCACACGCTACCTCGCGCCAGTACCCTCAGCGTTTGACCCTTTGTCCGAAGCATATTCTCCTGCAGGAACTCGGCCATTAGCATTCGCAACGTGTAAATTCTACACGAATGGCCTGATAGTAAATGAAACTGACAAAACCTCCCACACACGCGGGCGAAGCCGCGGGTACAGCTAGTACATAATAAAATTGTAGTTAAACCATTATTACTAACTAGTTTTCCCCCCGCGACTTCGGCTGCGTATAATAGCACCTTCGCACCCCTGTTTAACCCCCTCAGGGGAAAAAATTTCCAAAACGCTGAAAGGATTTTTATTGTATTCTAATAAGTTATCTTCCCACAAAGTTAAAAGTCTCTAGCTCAAAAAAAGTAATTTCCCTAATGCAAACTTAGCACCCTAACCCCCTCAGGGGTGGAATTTTCCAAAACACTGAAAGTAGTTTTATTGTGTATTTATTAATAAAACCTACTCCTTAGGGGGGTGCTAACTTTGTATGGCGGATTTTTTACTAATAAGTAATATTCCCACAGAGTTTCAAGTCTCTAGTTTAAAAAAAAAAACGCCATACAAAGTTAGCATCCCCCTAAGGAGTAGCTTTTTTTTAAATATCAGCGAACGTACGAAGTTTCAAGTCTCTAATTTAAAATTTAAAATCTTACACATAGGAACTTTTTACCTCCTTAGGGGTTGATTTTTTCAAAATCAATTCTTATTATTTGTACACGTTATAAATGTAACCCGACCTGGGCCGCTCACTCACCAGTGAGACCAATTTTGAATGAAAATCTGTTCGAATAGCAAATGTCAATGTCGTTATAGCGTTGAGTTGAGTTGGGTTGAGTTGGGTTGGAGCTGTGTCTGTCCAGTATGTGTGTTTATTTTTCGAATCGCGGCCCTGCAAATTACAACTTTCTAGCTTCAGTTGTTACGGCCTCGCTTTAATACAAACTTTTCAACCCCGTTTCAACTCCTCGGGGGTAGAATTTTTAAATACGCTAAAATTAGTTTTTTTTGCTTTTAAAGTTGCCCGCAAACGAAATTTCAAGTCTGTTACAAAAAAATTGTAATCCCTAAACAAACTTTCAACCCCTTTTTTACCCCTTTAGAGGTTGATTTCGAAAAACGCTAATATTAATTTTATTATCAGTAAGCGTACAAATTTTCAAATCTCTAACCTTAAGTTTTAAGCTCCACCTATACAAACTTTGAACCCCCTTTTACACATTACAAATGTAACCGGACCTGAAATTTTCAACTTTCTAGCTTCAGTAGTTTCGGCTCTGCGTGGTTCAGTCAGTCAGTCAGGACATAGACAGATAAAGTTTGCGGCTTTGCTACAAAACTGAAGGCTTTGTATGTGATCCCTATAACTTCCCGGATTTTTTCAAAAAATCCGAAAAATGACGAAAGAATGTGACGTAGGTACTCGCTAAAAAATATTTAATACTTTTTGACACATCACTTAAAATATCCAGTATTGTTTTTACTTCCCAATAATTAGCATGTCCCTTGGATGGGACGATTAAGGCAAATTTCCTCCATCTCTTATTATTCCTCCATCTCCTCCATACACTACACAACATAGGTAGTTAATAGGAAAATAAGTCACGCCACGAGTCCCGATGAAAAACTGTACCTATTTATAAGAACTAGACGCCTTCATTCGACGTGCCATCAAGTTACGTGTATGCAAATTTATTTTATTTTCTTTGTTTTTGTTTCACATACAATGATATTTACAATAAACAATTAATTAAAAAAACACACCTTTGTTGCTATTTAATCTATATTTATCCGTACAAAAATAATGTTCTGAAGATTGCATCTAAACGGTTCCTTACACATATAAACGCTATCTGATCATTGACAATGCGATACCACGGCGATACCATATCAGCTGATATCAATGTTTGAGGGCCTAGGGGCTATTCTTGAATCGATCTATACGTAGACTATTATTTTATAAAGTTAAATACTTAATCGCTATGACGGTAAGTAATAAATTCATTGTGAGCGAGTGATATCAATGTTTGAGGGCCTAGGGGCTATTCTTGAATCGATCTATACGTAGACTATTATTTTATAAAGTTAAATACTTAATCGCTATGACGGTAAGTAATAAATTCATTGTATTTATAAAATGTTAAGGTTACATTAATTTGAAGCAAGTACACTTGTATAACAATTATCCATAATGTTACAAAATAATTAGGTCAGTTCAGGATTTAGATTTTCAGTACGCATAAGTTACGAACATCACTGTAACAAATGCACGCAATTTTAGCCCAATACGAAAACAATCGGATTTAAATAACTTCCGTTTTCCTCAACTTTTGGCATGTGTATATACAGTGAAACCTGGTTAATTGGGACCTGGATAAATGAAAACCCTGGATAATTGAAACCAAAGGGTCCCTTGACACCAAAACGCCTCTATAATTGAAATGATGCGACCTCTTTAATTGACATTCAGCTTTTAAGATCAGTTCTTAATTTTACCTCTGTAATTGAACGCGTCGTTGTAAAGACATCTATAATTGAAATAGTGTTAATAAGTTTCGTTATTTTATTCCATTTTATTACGTGTATTATTGAAATAAGTCATGTTTTAACCTCTGCAATTAAAATCATAAATGAGCGAACAACAAAAAAGATTGTACCAATAATTATCAGTGTTATAAGAATAGTAAGTATGTTATAGGTATACCTACTCATATCTATAAACAGAGTTTTGTTTAAATTACTAAATAAACATATTCAAGTATACATACATGACATATGTGGTATGTTTATATTTATAATATTTTCTTTTACTAATCACAAGAACATTTTTTAAATACAAACGTTTATAAGAAAATAAATTGATTACTGACTAACATACTTATAACTAGTATAAAAGTTAAATAATCCATAAAGTATCAAATTAAATTTTTGAAATGCATTTATTAGATAAAAACCACCCGTTTTTATATTCATAATAATTATACCAAAGGGAAAAAATAAGCAAGTTTTATTATTTATCACTAGCTGTTCTATCACCCGCGGCTTCGCTCGCGTGCGTTTGGGAGGTTTGTCATTATAATTTGCTAAATCCAGGCCATTATCGTAAATCTTACGCTTTTTACGATGTCAATGTCCATCAAATTGGTAACTGAATCAAAATTGATTCGTTCAGCCGTGTTAAGATAACCAACTAAAAGGCGAGCGTCAAGACCTGCGAATGCTAATGGCCGTGTTCCTGCAGCAGAATATGCTTCGAAAAGAGGGCCGAGCGCCGTAGCGTGTGAGCGCAACGTCCAAGGGGAAAATACTTTTCCTGCAACAGGACAAATCTACTAAGGTCGACGGAAGCTAGAATTGTTTCAGCAGCAGCATAACAGGGTCCGGACAAAACTCAATGGTCAAGTTCCTTGATCCACTAGGTATGTCTGCCAGGCCCGGAGCGTCGCAGCGAAAATTGCTTTAGCAGCAGCAGCATGACAGATACCGGACAAAACTCAGGGATCAAGTTTCTTAGCCAACCTGAAGGCCGAAAGACCGAGAGTGAGTGGCAATTTATCCGTAAGCCAAAGGCCGAGTACCACGTAGGGCTCAGGCTCGGAACTTAGCTGCGAGAATTGCTTCAGCAGCAGTATGACAGGGACTGAACAAAACTCAGTGATCAAGTGTCTTAGCGAATCCGAGGTCCGAAAGCCCGAAGGTGAGCGGCATTGTCTGCAAAGGCCAAAGACCGAATACCGCGTAGGGCCTAAGCTCGGAACGTCCCACCGAGAACTGTTTCAGCAGCAGCATGATAGGGACCGGACAAAACTCAGTGATCAAGTTTCTTAGCAAACCCGAGGGCCGAAAGGCCAAGAGTGATTGGCAATTTATGCGTAAGCTAAAGGCCGAGTACAGCTTAGGGCCCAGGCCCGGAACGTCGTTGCGAGAATCGCTTCAGCAGCAACATGACAGGGACCAGACAAATCTCAAACGGCAAACGTCTAACAAAAAGGGTAAAATTACTTTGTTCGATTTATGACCTTTTATGTGTATTCGGATGTTAAAGCGAGATAAAACATGTTGCATCGGTAAAATTTTTGCTCTCGGGTAAATCGGAATCGATCAAACTAACTACCCATTTTATTTGTTTATTTATACGTATTATTACATGTACTTAAAATTTTCAAAACGAAGTGTTTTTTTTCCTTACGTGTTTATTGTATGTATAGAAGATATCATGATTATGGGTTGTTGGGTACTTATACAGCGCCATCTATGATCACTTTTAGAACTATACATATGATTTTTTTTATAAAGTAGCGGAATAAATACTACCCTAAATGTTGCTCCGGGGTATAACCTGTTACTATACAAAATTTCATGAAATTCTGTTCAGTAGTTTTTGTGTAGTGCGCGGACAAATTCACAGACAGACAGACAAGAATTCCAAAAATCACTGAAATGTATTCAGTCAACGTTTCTAAGACCCCCCGAATTAGTTTTTCTCAAATATCTTCAATGTACTTTTTTTCTCTTAAGCGTTTATTATATTATTATATTATATTATATTATATGTACCTATAGATAACTTATATAGCAAAGCATTTTAATATAATACCAACTTACATGTTTGATTTATTTTGTAGTAGTATCTATGTATACGATCCTATTATTTAGAATAGACTCCTTTCTAGTACTAATAATCGAGAAATGGCACAGATACAATGAAAATTGTTGGAATATGTCGTTTTTTTGTGTCGCTAACTCGAAATAATAAGTATGTAATCAATTGTCAACTCGTGAAGTGTTAAATAGGTACAAGTAGTGATTAGACTCTTATGTTTGCAGTCATTCAAGATTTTTTTTATTAGTACTCTCATAAATAATTGATAAAAGTATGAATAAAGGAAGTCGTGAATTAAGGTAATCTTTATTACAATATTTTTTTGGGTTACTCATTTGTAAAGTGAGCAAAGTAATTGACGATCTGCTCACTTGTAAAGTGAGCAGCGGATTTTAAGTAATTTAGTTCAATTGAATAAAAAATGCGTTTGAGATTCTTTATAGGCAGCAGCGAGGACGGGTTCGAGTAAAATTCGAATGAAATCGCGTTTTAATAGAGCAGCCACTTTCGCCAACTTAAATCTTTTGGCTTAAAAAAGGCTTTGCGTTGGTTTAAAGGGATAAGAGAGGCTCAGCCGGCTCGATTGCTGCCTTTGGCTTTGCTCAATTACTCACCGCCGAGTCAAGATTAGTACTGCCGGCTTCAGACCGTTTTCAATTCAACTCGCTGAAAATACGAGTCGTATTTGCGTAGTGCAAGTTTCGAGTTTTGTGATACTTCCTTAACGCGTAGGTCTTTGACCTTTTATAGGAGTTTGGATTCTCGATTCTTTTTGATGGTAGTTTCTAATAAATTCGTAAAAAAATGACATTGTTTCAGGAATTTGTAATAAGTCAGGTGTCGTCGTTGAAACACTTTGAATATTACTTTAAGAAAACGGCATGTATTGGGATTTAAAAAAAATATACATAGGGACTCAGTACTTGCCATTTAATCATTTGTTGTTGATTGGATATATTAGCCATTCTAAAGGTAGTTTATAAAGGCACAAAACCAAGTCTAGGCAGGAGCGGTGAACTTAACTACTCGCTTTAATTAAACCTTGTTTAGAAGGTAGGTACTTAAATATTAACTAGATTAACTCCGAGTTACTTGGTTACCTATTTATTTACAATTTTACAAGTATTAACCTACTATTTTTTGCCTTTTCAAGACACATAAACTGGCAGCTAATCCTAACACATATTATTTGCTTACAAGATTTTAAATCGACAAGTATCAGAATTAGGTTTCAAAGCTTCACCCATTCAACTATACGCACATTAATACATTTTTGTATGTTGTTATTTGAGTACATCTTGTGTAACGAGTGATCTGATTTGCCAGTACCGTTTCGGGGATTATCTTTTCCATATTCTTACCTAACTCATTTTAATTTCAAGACACATACTCCATACTTACATCATAGCATAGGTATTCAGGATTGGAGGCATTGACTCATAATGTTCTAACTTAGATGATTGGCTAAAATGCGCCTTAAGATTTGCAAGGATTGCCTATACACGGGAAAATTCGACCGGTGCTGCTGTGACCCGGGTGGCCAAGCGGTTAAGGCGTCTGCCGCGAATGCACAAGACGCTGGTTCAAACCCAGCCCTGGGCACCGGAAGCCTAGGTCACTTTTTCCTTTGTATATGACATTTATATAAGTTTATAGGTATTCATTTTGCACTGTAAATCAAGCTCAGTCATTTTTAAACGATAAAAGCTATTTAAAACTCCATTCAATAGGTCATTTACCGCCCACCGTAGCGGCGCAACTTCTCTTTTTGCTGAATATTGAATTCTCGGTGCAGAAATGTAAAAAAGCCCGTTAAAGGCATAAATCAGTTAACGTGCCTGTTCTACCTACGCTATGCGAGTGAATTTTATGTGCTTAAAACTCACTGACATGTTTGAAATATGAAAGTTGTATATCTCGCTGTTTACGAGGCTGTATATCTGAAGCGTTAGCAACCTTAAATCAACCCGATATAGTTTACTAGACTAATCTAATAAATTGTGTCGTGCTCTGAACTTCTCTTGTTGCCCTAATATTTAAGCAAGTGACCACATGTTACTGGAAGTTGAATCATAAATAATACTTGGGGATGATGATACATATTGAATTATGCAATAAAATTTAGTTGATAGGATGCAAAATTATCAATATACCTATACAGATAAAGTGAAAAATAAAAATCTGTTGAAAACTTCTGGCTTAAAAGAACGAAATTTAAAAGAAGCAATGATACTATCCAATTATTTTACTGTAAAATATGCCTTTTCTGTCAAAAGTAGATATTTTCACAAATGTTACAATTTATTAGCGTGTAATACACACTTAATTAAATTCTATATTTTTGTAACAAGAACAATTATTATTACATTTCATATGGTTTATGTGTTAATGCAGAAATACAACTGCATTATATTATATGTATGTGTAAAATATGACTAGGAAATGTTTAAAACGCTCTCAAAGTAGGTCTATAAAAATATAAAAGTTAAATGCATTTTACTTGATAACTCAACTATAACACTAGTGTATGTGTAAATCTCTAGGTATAGGTACCATTTTAGCTGACCAATTTTTTTCATAATATACATAGGAATTCAAACCATATTATCAAAACATAACTATAATATTATAAATATCATGACACATAAAATGTTTTTTCTACTCCGGTACTTTTATCTGTCAATTATATGGTCCCGCAAACGTATATAAAAGCATGTCTTATGCAATTTCAAAAAAGTCTATCTAGTCTATTCGTCATAAAGATCCTAGGGTTATTATGTGATATAATGCAACTGCTAACAGAGGTGCCCTGTGAACCCAACAATTTTTTTTTCTACTCCCGTTTATCTATCATTTGTACATTCGTCATCATCTATATAACTCGAAGAAACACATAGATAATATACTCGAAGAAAAGTCTATCTAGTCTATTCCCCAAAAAACAACTGTTAAATAAAAGCGCCAAAATAGAATCGCGTGCAGTCAGGATTTTAAATAGAAGAAAATACATTACTGCCAACCTAAGAAACCAAAAAAAACGCAGCGTTTTTAGAAAAAAAACTTTAAGAAAAAAAAGAAAAATAAAAAAAAATGAAAAAAACCAGACATACTTTGTAGTTTTTACGTTTGCCATTCGTTTGTGATGGCAAACTGCAAACTTTGAAAATAATAATATATTTTTACTAATCTCTGTCGCTCTTTGATAATTGATTTAATAACGACGGTGCATGTGTGTTTGTGTTAGTATTCTTGAAATACTGTATTTTAAAAGGTGAAACTTAAATTATTGTTGATTATGTTGACAAAATAACTGCAATATCCATGAAGTGTTCAAATTCGCATTTTTTGTAAAACTATGTGTAGTCGTAGAAAAAGTATTGTATGCAACGTTGTATAAGTAGGTCAAAAAATGTTCGTGGCGTTTTTCTTAACAATTTTCGCCTACGGCTCAAATTGTTACCCACGCCACTCGCCTTTTTTGACCCCTCTTATACAACTGTTGCATAAAATACTATAATATAATAGGACTGTATTTCAACATATATCCTAATATAAAATTATTTGTTTCAGAAACCAATGCACAGCGCATAATAAGCGTGTGTCATTATTCCCCCCTCGACCCCGTCCGGCCTCACCATTCACCTCCGCGTGTACAAAGAGGCGCTGGCGGCCGGCATGGAGCCGCTGAGCGACGGCATGTGCCTCTCGGAGCTGGAGCTTCACGGGGGGCACCTGCACGAGTCAGTGGCGGCGTCCGTGGGCTCGGCCATCTCCAGCCTCATGGCACCGCTTCACCATGAGCCGCAGCACATGCCGCTCCATGCGCACGCGCCGCCGTTACACCATGAGCCGCTTGAGAAGCTTAAACGTAAGTCGTTCGTTAAACAAACTGAAATTGTCTATTTGTAAAGAACCTTAGAAAAATAACTGGCGGTGATGGGCGATTGATTGGCAGTTGCATTACCGATAAGTACAGTCACCATCAAATATATCGGAGCGGCCAAGGTACTCAAAAATATCTGAACAAGCACCTTATCGCCTTGACAATAAAGGCGTTGTACAGATATTTGTAACCACCTTCGCCGCTCCGATATATCTGATGGCGAATGTACTTGGGTCAGTTCTCAAACATATACCTATGAATCGCTTTAATTCCGTCACTCATCCTATATCTCATATAAACATTATGTAGCAAAATATAAATGCAAACTGCTGCAGATAATGTGAAATGGAAATCGCCGCTAAGCCCAGATAGATGAATTTTAGTGAAATACATCGCAAACGATTTATTCCGGAGCATTCTATATTGGCAAATAAATCCCGTTTTAAACTCCACCGGGCTTGTAAATAAAATAAAGGGGACTTTTCGTCTGTGATCCGCGGCGAGCATCCGATGAAGTCGTTCGTTCGTTTGTTTTATTTTTATGAAGATGTGTAGCTCCTCGGAGATGGGATGTGGGATACGGCGAGGGTAAATAAATAGGGTGCTTTTGATTTTACGTAAAAAACGTAATTGGGTTCTTGGCGCTGATGAAATTAGTTTCAGTCGCGCGTGGGTCTGGATATAGGTTATGTACGTTTCTTATTCTCGTACGACTTAATGTAAATGCTTTTGGCTTTGCAGTTACGACTATATTGAGCTAAACTTTTTTTTTACAATTTTTTAGACGGTTTCGATGGTATTCTGATTTTTTCAACTTATAATTTTTCCAAAGTACATTTAACATTTATATAAATGTTAAAATAAGTTTAGATTTGCGACCCTTGTAAAAGTTCGATGACAGTTTTTGAAAAACGATTTCGTAAAAAAGATTCGGATCTTATTACCTTACTATAATTAGGCGTTCAATACACAAACAAAAATGTGAACCAATTATTAATTTTGACAAAACAAACCAATAACATTTTCGTTTAAGACATACAATGTTACGATTAAAATTAAACTATACTAACGATTATAATAACTTTCATCAATACTTTGTCTCCAAGAATCGCTAGCACACGGAATTTACATTTAATTACAAACTACATGCCCATTGCAAATCATGCTAATCCTATAACGGCTACCTAATATTATCCATTGAAATGGTACATTCTGCCTTAGACGCGGCAGCTTGTCCAGCCAAGTTCAAAGAAAAAGGAGTCATAAAAGTGTAAATGTGCATTAGCTATCGCTACTTTGTACCAGGGATGTTGCGGATGTAGTTTTTTTGACATCCGCGGATGCGGATGCGGATATTATAAGGCTCACATCCGCGGATGCGGATGCGGATGCGGATGTATCATTAGGTACTTAAAAAAATCATCAAAAATTACTTTTTTCACATTTTTTTATTAAAAAAACATACTTTTCATAGTATTTTAGTAATTAAACTTATATAACGGTGCGTTATATTTTATGAATAGCAACTTGGCTGCCTTTTCCGGGTCCAGACGATTGCGTAAAGGGTCGTAAATAAGTCCCGCGGCACTAAATAATTGTTCACTAGGAACGCTGGCTGGTGGAGATGATAAATATTTTCGTGCTATATGAGATAACAGCTTAAACTCTTTATTTTCTTTCCACCACTTAAGAGGGTTCTCCGAAACATTTGTCCTTTTTTTGCTGCGGTATAACGCTAACTCCTTTTTAAGGTCTGCTCCGGGACTGTCAGATCTCGGGACAAGCTCGTCATCATCACTCGACGAATCCAGCATCGCTTGCAGATCACATTTTAAGCTGGGTTTCCTAGCGGTGCCTGACGTGCTAGGTTGATTTAAAGAATATTCAATTTCATTCGATTGCGCCAAATCCAATGAATCCCCCATTCTCATTCTTTTAGATTGGTTGTGGTCTGGAGAACTAGTAGTGTCATTTTCGTGATCATGAACACGGTTTTGGCTGGCTCTTAATATTTCGTCTTTAATTTTTTCTTCAGTCAACGGTGTGAAAAATTTGTGCTTGTAGCGTGGGTCTAGGTAAGTAGATATAGAAAACAGATTATTTTCTTCTAAGGCTGAGAATTTAGTGGACATTTCCGTTTTCAAAATAGTGACTGCCAGCCTAATAGGATCAGAGTCCTGTGATCGACCTAAATGTTCATCCATTTTTTTTATAAGCATTTGAGTTATCGGAATCACAGAAGATATGAGGGTTTCAGAGCTGCTTAGTTCTCTTGTCGCTTCTTCGAACGGTTTCAGCAATTGGACACAGCTTTCGATTATTTTCCACTCTTCTGGCATAATAGGGTCCATCATATCGCTGTCGTTCATGTAAAGACTTAATGCGTCTTTTACCTTCAAAAATCGCTCAAACATATAAAAAGTACTGTTCCATCTGGTTACGCAGTCCTGAAATACTTTTAGATGCGGTTGATTAAGTCTGTCCTGTATCTTTTGAAGCTGTTTTTGAGCGATTGTCGAGTGATTAAAATGTGTTGAAATTCTCTTACATTTTTGTTTGACTTGTTTTATATTTTCTTGAGACTGTAATGCTCGTCGTATAGCTAGCTGCATTTTATGAATCGCACAATCCGAATCGTTCAACTCTGCTAATCGCATTGCTCTTTTCATGTTTGAACCTTCGTCTCGAATGATGCAGTGTACTTGTTCCTTTTTAATATCCCATTCAGTGAGCTTTGTATCAAATTTTTCAGCAATTATGTCGCCAGTATGACGATCATCAAACGTCTCACATTTCAGCACTATAGCCGATCGATCAAAGTCTTCCGCTATGCCATGGCAAGTCAGGCTTAGCAATGAAGCATTAGAGCTTGGATCTGTCCATATGTCAGTAGTAAACGACATGTTATCAAATCGTTTAACCGATTCCGTGACTTTATCAGCAACCTTTTCGTAAAGTTCATTACAGACATAATCAGTAAAAAAATTACGCCCCCTTAAATTATACTTTGGCGCAACTTCTTTCATAAGCCTTTTAAAACCTATTCCTTCTATAAAATTAAATGGCAAGTTTTGAAGTGCAATCATTTCTCCGATGAGTTTGTCAATTTTTTTGGCATTGGGATGGCTCGCGTCCCACTTTTTTTCTTTGTCCATGACTTCATCTAAAGAAAGCTGTTTCTTAGCTGCTTGCAAAGGTGTTACACATTTTTCTGAAAACAAAAAAAAATATCCTGTATTAAAATATTATATTTTACTTTTCTTGCCGACTGTACCTTTAATTTTGTATACATATAAGTACCTAATAATATTGAACGTAACTCATATTTATTTAGTTAATATTACTTTATTTCACAATTCAGATGAAACTGGTTAACTATCTTTAACACAAAACAAAATTACCACCGAAATATTACTAAAAAATACCAACTCGCAAATATAGTTTGAAAAAGGAACGCGAATATAATAAAACAAGCTAAGTATGAATGAATACTATGAATAGTATGAATCGTTGTTTACGTAAAATGAACTATCAATTCCAATTTCCAAATTTTCCAATCATCAGAGAAATAAAAATAAACTTACCCGATTCGTCTTTTTTTTCTTGGTACTTTTTGTTAACTTCACCGCTGAATGAATTGAACTCGTCCGGGTGCATAGATTTCAAATGATTATTTAATGAAGTGGTTGTACGTCCCTTCCGAGAATATGTTTTGAGACATATTGTACACTGAGCTTTTTCTCGATCATTTTCGTATGGTTTAAAATAGGTCCATATCGCACTTTGGGTCGGCGGTGCCATTCTTTTTATTTAAATTAGCTCTTTTATAAATACTAACAACAGTCTTAAACGCAAATGCACACACACAAAGTCTTTTTATACCTTAATTTAGTTAATTTCACTCATATACGCAATTGTTTACTATTACTCACATTACACGCTTCACTCTGTAATTGCATCTCAATTCTAAAACGAAAACAAAACAAACTGGTCGCGTCTTGTCACTGTCCGCCATAGGCGCAAGCGTTCGATCAACGAATCACAATAACGTAACTAGATTCCTATTGGCTAAAGCCGAAAATTCCTAGCGCGTGCCCCGCTGCTACGTTGTTCCTGCAGCGACTTGTTCAACATCCGCATCCGCATCAGCTCCGCATTGATTTCATGCGGATGCAGATGTTGATGCGGATGTTGAATTTAATGCGGAACTTCCGCATTTGCGGATGCGGATGCGAATATCCGCAACACCCCTGCTTTGTACATATAATTAAGGAAACTGTAGGTCTAATCCTTGTTCTTACTTGATAATGTAATGTTAATGTATGACTGTTAGTTTCTTTAAAAACAAGGAACTGCGTCGCCAGCAGCCGTGTGTATATTTACACGAACCAACGAACCGTTACGAGCGACTTTTGACCCCCCCCCCAACTCCAAACCTACATACATGAAAATTGACAAATTTATTAAAGTCGCTCGCCTAGAATCCACAATTTCATTAATGTAGCTGAAACGGTTATTGATGTTAATAACGTTCAAAAACCGGTATTTTTATGACTGACTTATTCACTTATAGATCAAAAACCTAACCCACTTCTAGATGACTTAGATACTTGATATCTGGCTTCAAGATAGATTTTTAGCCGTATATAACTAGAAAAATCTAAAACTTGTAAATTATTATCAAAAAATTATAATATCAATATTGTGTGCGAAAAATAGTTGTCGTGATTTGTATGGGACTCAATACAAATAACGACACTTCTCTTTCCGCACGACTGTAGATAAAAACTTGGCAGAAACCTAAGCCACTTCTAGACGACTTAGTAACTTGATGTTTAGCATCAAAATAGACCGTTAGGCGTATGTACACAAAGGAAAAAAATCTAATAACTGAAAATTATTGATAATTAATATAAGAAAACAAATAATATAAATCAAAACCCTGTTGAAAACCTAACCCACTTCTAGATGTCTCAGGAACTTGAAAAGTGGCACCAAGATTGACTTTTAGGCGTTTACAAATAAAAAATTCTGAAAACTGAAAACTATTGATAATTTATATGAAAAATAAAATCAAGTCAGAAAATTGAAAATAATTAATAATTATAATTGAAAGGAAAATGGAAAAACTCATCGCGTCGAGCAAGCGATATTTCGGAGCACCGGTCCGACCGCTCTGACCAACTGACCAACCAACGAAAAATACAACAATTTGTTCTAAGGAAGCAAAATGTAGATTAGAAATTTAGAAATACAGAAAAACGGCATTAATTTCACGTGGGTAAATATTATGGGCATGTGATATATTTTTTCATTTCAGTCATCTCTTTCTTACATATTTTTTTTACTTTTTCATCATAATTAAAGGAATGCGCAATGCGTGTTTTTATTTTTTCTACTTACCTATAACTTTCCGTGTAGAATATAATATTAAATAACAAAATAATACAACATTATACAAACACAGATAATAAATTAAAATTCCCTCTACAACCATAAAACCTTATTTCATATCTATCAATACAGCTTTTACAACAATTTTATAGCAATAATCATCGATTGTTGTCACACGTGTTTTAGTTTTATTCACGACACGATCGTGACGAAATTGTGAGCGTCACACGTCATCAGCGTGACGACCGTGACGGCCCGCGGTGGGGATCGTGCACTTGCCGCGTTTGTATACAAAATTAGGGATTATTCTGTGTCGGTGACACGCAATTTTGTCTTTCATCCGGGCCCGTGCCAATTTTATGATGACGCTTTACAATTTACTGCGCATCATTCAGTGACATACGCGCAAGCGTCCTGTTGTTGGCGTTGATTTACCCGCGTTTTGTTAAAAAGCAGTATTAAGAATATTCGAATGTTGGCCGAAATATGTTAAAATATTAAAACTGTAGGTACTTACATATTTTATTTGTTTTTTGTGAAATATATGTTTGCCATTTTAATTACTATAAAAATATGAGTCAACGGTTTGAATATTGCATAGAAACGATTGTTATTTGTTAGATATGTCTGTAAGTTCACTTGCGATATACCTTATTTAATATTCACTACGACAACTAAAGTGTTTAATCAGCGTTGGTCCTGTAACATGAACAAACATTTAAACGGCAGATTGTAGGTAAGGATTTCGGTAAATTACCGAATTTAAAAATATGCTGCATAACTACGATTTCATTTTTATTATTTTGTTAAATTTTTCTAGGATATTTTTATTTAAAGAAACCGTTTCCCCAACACCTGTATCGCCGGTCGCAAACAGTTAGGGCCGCTAATCGGATAGTTTTTACAGACGCATCAATATCGGATTATGCGCCCCTGGATGTTTAGCTGCGCAATTAGTCATGCTGAGGGACAGCCCTGAACGCCGTCTGGTTGTATGCTCTGCTTGGCTATTTTATAATAAATATTTAAAAAGTTTATTTAATAGTCTGTATGTAGGTAGTTACCTGTTCTAAACATAGCGCTCGGTTCTTATGTATTAGAACGCTGTCTATGATCTTCTAAAAAGTTAATTATGTAAACACTATTGTTAGTCATTCAATTATCACATATATGTTTTTACTTAAATGGACATAATAGGTAAGAGGTAAGACATATAAAAGGTATTTTAATGTAGTAAAGATTCAAGTTAAACAGACGTAGAGTAGTTAAACAACAGCATCACGGGAGTGAAACTGGCGTAAACGCAATGATTTGCAATCCATCACTGACGAACAAAAAAGGGCAGCGGGAGCAATCATTTAAAGTCAATTCCGATGAATTGAGTACTCTATCCTTCTTGTACTCATTTGTCTCATATATTCTTTATATCGCCATCTCGCTTGCATACTAAAAAAACAACCCTCCGAAATCGACGAAGCATTATATAGCGATGATTAGCTCGCACTTGCCGCTTTTGTCATTGAATTTAAATAGGGGATTAAAATTCACAGTATTTTATTAATGCCATTATATTTGTTTGGGGAGGATATGTTTTGTTTTCGATTAGGTACGAGTAAACTACGGAGTAGTAACCTGTGAAACTGAACACCTATTCAGCCAAGAATGTATGACCCGTACAAAACGCCCGTACACAAAAAGGTAATAAAAGCTCCAATAATGAAACAACATACAATTTAGGTGAATTTTCTTGGGACAATTTTTTTTTTTAATTTTTTATAATCATTTTTAATCCTTTGAATGATATTTCATCCAATTATAGGTATATAAAACCACAATCTTTTACCCAAGTCAAATTTCAAATAATATATTTTCACCCTCGAAAATACACGTTACGTAATCATATTGGCTCTGTGATCGACATTGGGTTTATCCTCCGAAGATTGTGTCATATCCTGCCATTTTTATAAAATAGGCGAAAAACACGTTTCGTGGCTTTAATTTTAAATTGCAGGTTTTGCGGAATCTTGCCTTAAGCCTTTCGCTCGTTGATTTTTCCGTCGCTGCTCGTGATTTTTTTCACCTTCGCTGTTAAATCCAGGGCGAATCTCATTATTTTACTCGAAAAATATGGAAAACTAATTACGAGGGATTGGAATTCGATTATGAGGGATTTTTTCTACGTTTAAAATTTTCTTGCTGTGCTTACTAATAAAATTGGAGTGAATGACATAAATTATGATGTCAAATACCACTGGGTAAAACAAGCGTTACAGTGTTTACTCTATACAAGGCTCAATAACAAGTTTTAAGCGAACTTTGCTAAAATCTATTAAAAATAACATACCTCCCATACATTATTATGAAGTAGGGTTCCTAATGTATGGCTTAAACAATCTAGTAGCTATGACTCGTAACAGTTTGATTCATACCTTCGTAACTGTTCAAATCGTAAGTAGTTAGACGTTCCTCATATAGGTTAGGTAGGTAGCTACTCGTATGTAGCAAGAAAGTTGACAGGAATGACAGGTTTTGATGATCTCATAGGTACCTATGCTACCTTTTTAATATTTCAATGTCTTTTCTATTTTGGACCAATAATGTGTAAAACCGTATTAATGTTTCTTAAAATACGTCCACGAGTTGTAAAAAGCAAAAAAAATACTTGAAAAAAAAATGTCAACCCTCCATACAAAACCAATTTTTATTTAGTTTTTTACAATTAGAATTATGCCCTTAAACGGATCACTACCATTTTTGTTACACTTTGTATATTCAAAATCCATGTTGCTATTTTATAAAAGTATTGTGCAGACATTATTACAAAAGCGCGATAGCATATTTACATTCCAGATGCATCTAGGATATCTTATTCCGTTGCCGGTTGCCCGGGCGGTGGGCTCGGGCAAATATTTGTAATGCTGCCCGTCACTCGAGATTACCACTATCTTGATGTTAATCTGACTGTACGAACCGTTTCCTTGGTCCCTAAATGTTAACATGTGTAGTCATTTTATTTTGGGTATACTTAACCATTTCCCACTATGGAATAATGTGGTTGAAAATGTTTTCCTGATTATCTACTTTATTATCTACCTTTATTACCTACTTTATTATCTACCTAGCTCTACGAGGTTTGTTTGTAAAGACATATGATCCTAGCTATTTCTAGTACCTCACCTATAAACAATTTTCTATTGACACTTATTAATGACAATGATGTCTATAAAATGATTGGACAAAAAATCGGTGCCACACTGTCTGTCCCGCCCGGCGTCACTACACAGTTTTTGTATATTTTTTTACAAAACGAGGCATCCCCTGTCACCCGACACTGACACCGGGTCCCGTTGTCGCCGCGATAGAACTCTGGTGCAATAAATTACTTTTGTCATATTTTTTATTGCAAAATTAGCTGTATTTATCAGAAACTTGTCTGATATTTGGAAAAATCAATAGTTGTTTGACGAGGTCGTAACATTTTATTCTTAGTTCGAACTGGTACCAATATAATTAAGGTATTGTGTCAATTTTAGGTATTGTGTTAATATTGTCCTCAAGGCCAGATTTATCTTAAGACTAACGTAATATCACCAATATACGGCTATATCGCTGGCTATTTTTCATTTTCGTTGGTTTCGCATATAAAACAATTTAAGATTTAGCCAAAAATGACCTGCTAGACTAATAATGGTCGGGTTTTTATCGTCTGTCACCTTAGCGGTCACGTTCTAACAAGGATGCAAATGCGAAAGTGACGCATAACGTGTGCTGTATTTTAATTTTAGAATACATAAACAATACATTAAAAACACAATATATCTCCAACACACAACAAATAATCAACCAGTATTGAAGTTGTATTTTAGTTGCGTCGTAATAATTTTCAATCAAATTCTGATATTTCTGATTCCAACGTTTAGCTGTATTGTGTAGTTAATGCATTGGAGTTGCCATGCTTGCCGTTCTGAGTGTCATTCAGGCATCTTGAAAACATATCCGTTGACCACTTCACGGCGATTCCTAGCGGCATCGCTTTGAACTTTTTTCTCGTTTCTGTATACTTACGATACGAAAAAGTCAACATCTTCAAAATTCACAAATGTTGGGCGTGACTGTGTTTCGAGCGACAGATGTCTCGCCATCCGCCCCAAAAAAACGCGCCTCGGAGGCGTGGTAGCAATAAATTTAGTCAAAATATGCTCGACACAAACACTTCCCATACCTCCCTATTAGAATAACAGAACGAATCGTTTTAATTTGTTAACAGGCCTCTGGAATGGGTGTCACATGTCTATCGGGGCTAAATTATTTAGTTTCGACTTCACTAATTGCCGATGACAAAGTTTAATAGCCTATGCACATGTTAATCGGTGTTGTTTTTTATGTTTTAGAAACGATTAAAGCGGTTTCGGGATGTTAATGCTATTTTAAGAATTTAGTTTATTTTACTACTTAGTTCCGCACTTTTATATTCCGAAGTGTTCTTACCTCCACAATATCCACATACAACTTTAGTTTATTAAAGAATTGGGTTCTATATATCACTTCTTATACGTACCTAAATATATTTTATCTTTATCTCTAAAATGTAAATAAAAAAATTTATACTTAATATTTTAGGATTAAATAATGTACTCAATCTTTCAACGGAATCAGATCCGGACTCGTGAATGAGACTCTAATGAATCTTGTGACAAATGAGATCGTGTCACATGTTGATGCTCTACCTCTAAATGGGTGACAATGCAAACAAATAATTGAAATTGATTATTTTTCCGTATAACCAGAAGTTAAGTAATGACAGAGCGCAGCGTGAAATCGGGAGTATTGGCAACAAACAAACATTGTTGACTGTGTGATTGATAGTGTGACAGATGTAACCCTTGCTCTGTCGCATCTGTCGCTCAGTGGTCAACGGCTACCGAAAGGGATAAGGTTTAACTAATATTTAAAGATTATAATTTGTACTTCCGTATGTTTTGTAATCTCTAGATAAGTAGGTAGTTTAGGAACATATAAATTAAATTTTAGTGTACTATCTTTTTTCCCTGAACTAGGTCCTGTATTAGTAAGGTCAAGCTAAAACGAACCCAATTTATCTATCTAAATATATAAAAGAAGAAACTGACTGACTGATTGACTGACTGACTGACTGACTGACTGACATATCAACGCACAGCCCAAACCGCTGGTTCTAGAGATTCCAAATTTGGCATGTAGATTCCTTATAAGGTCTAGGGGTGCACTAAGAAAGGATTTTTCAAAATTAACCCCCTAAGGGGGTAAAATGGGGGTCCAAAATTTGTATGGCGAATCAAGATTTGTTAGACTATTTTATTCGAAACTTCACAGGAGTATTCCTAACGATAAATGAGTGAACACGTGTTTCAGGTTTTTTGAAAATTCAACCCCTAAAAGGGGCAAATGTGGTCACAAAGTCTGAAAATCAACATGGGTATCGTATTCTTTTTGAGTACTTATAGTACGCGGGCGAAGCCGCGGGAAAAGGCTAGTAATTAATAAAACACAATATTTAGCACACCTAAGAAAAGAGAAGTCGGTAAAGAGGTGGTAAGACGTCCGACTTTCAATCCGGAGGTGGGTTCAAACTCCGGCTCGTACCACTGAGTTTTTCGGAACTTATGTACGGAATATCATTTCATATTTAGCAGTTGCTTTTCGGTGAAGGAAAACATCGTAAGGAAACCATGATTAATTATTTCCTGTATATGTTCAAATAATTTCTTATAGACTCTGTCCGGAAAGAGAAGTGTCGTAGAATGTATAAGTTCCCATATACACCACGACACTTCCCTTTCCGGACAAATTCTGTGTTTTGTAAACAAAAATAATTACAAATGTTTCCTGACATCGCGGTTTCCATAATAGAACCATTTTTATTTTATTGACATATTTAGCTATAAAAACAGATAACGGTTGTAAAGGAGCATTGTGCTCGCATCCATAAATCTCTTTATTTTATGACAAATTGTGTAGTCACCCCAACGCATTCAAGAACAAATAACAACATAATAGCCGGTGATGGGCAAACAGCAAAATAATGGGACAGTTGCACCGTAAGCACAATAGTGGGCCACTAATATCGGTGAACTTCACAAAATATTGTATTGTATATGTAATTTATTATCCAGGGAGCTGAGACAGTGGTAAAAAAAAACTAAATGCAACAATGTTTAAAATACTGTGTGGGCTGATTTTTGTAAGTAAATCCTTACAAACAATAAAATCAGACCACTTTGTATGGATACGTTCGTACAGAGTGAGCCGTTTACATTCGTCTTAAGTATATTTGCTTTGGTTATTATGTAGGCCAATATCATTTTATTTTTGTTTCTCCTATTGGAACACACGGGCCTATACATCCCGGTTTTTGATAGGCTTGCGTGAGAATAATATAGATCCAACACGTAGTGGCCCTTTGGAGAATTTTGCTATGTAATACACCTGCTAGAACCCATTCACGGGTACATCAATAGATACCCGTGAACCGAGCCCAGCAGGCGTTGTGGCTATTGGTAAATTAAGCTTATGTATGAGTAGAGCTTTACAAAAAAAAATCGAACAAGTGCGTGTCGGACCACGCATAGGAGGGTTCCGTACCTTCAATGGAATATTAAGAAGCAAACTAATACCAAAAGGTCGTATCTGATGGAAGAAGTTTTTTGGAGATAATTTAAAAATGACTGAACCGATAATATTCATAACAATTTTCGTAGAAAGTATATGATAAGGCGTATCTCCTAAAAAATTTTCATGGTTTTTGGACTTCATAAGGTACGGGGGGGGGGGGGCACACAATTTTTCTGACTTTCGAAGCGATTATTTCAGAAAATATTCACTAAATCACAAAATGGTCAAAGAAACCTCAATGTTATTTTTAGAGACCTATCGATTGATGTGTCACATGTTGATATTTGGTTAAACAAATTTAGTTACATGTATGGAGCGCCCCCCCTAAAAATATTTTTTTTCCTTTAACTACATAACTAAATAAGTAGCTGCATACAAAATACACCTTATGTGTAAATTTTATTCAGATACGTTGTATAGTTACCGAGTAAAATAGCTGTGACATACGGACGGACAGACAGACAGACATGACGAATCCATAAGGGTTTCGTTTTTTGCCATTTGGCTACGGAACCCTAAAACTGCATAACTGCAGACGTTTATTATGTTTTTGAAGAAAATACTTTTATAAAATATATTTTCATTCAAATAGTATGCATTAAACACAATTTGTACATCGTTGAAACAGCAGTGTCATAGCTGTAGCGACTCCTTGTTGTGCTTGGGGCACGGAATTCTAAAGTCCCCGTGTCATTACTCTTGTAATATAACGACAGCAATGCGCCTTCCAACGAAACTCGGCAGGCGCACCCCAAACCAGATCGGCTATAATTCTGTAATCACCATAAAATCTGTATCACCACAGTAATATATTTATGACATTATAACTCCCACTAATATTTATGCAAATTGAAAACGAACAGAATGGCATCGTTTACAGCCCTTAGCGGGGGGCAGATCATATGTTCACTACTCGTAGATATGCTAGTCTTGTAAATTGATGTTATAAGATTTGATTCAGATAAGGAAACATGTGTTGACATTTAGAAAAGTAAATAATAAAAATAAAGCAGACAGAAAAAATACAAATTTCCGCTAAATAAGTAATGTTGATGCAAAAGTTTTCTAAAGTTAAAGTTGTATATTACTAAAGTCTCATTTTTTAACTGACTTCAAGATTTGAAAAGAGGAGGTTCTCAATTCGGCGTGTATGTTTTTTAACCGACTTCAAGATTTGAAAAGAGGAGGTTCTCAATTCGGCGTGTATGTTTTTTTTTTTTTTTCTTTTTTTGTTTTTATGTTTGTTACTCCATAACTCCGTCATGTCTGAACCGATTTTGAAAATTCTTTTTTTGATTGTAAGTATATATATACAGATTGGTCCCGTTTTTGTCAAAACGCAGTTCTGATGATGGGATCCATGAGGAATCGAGGGAACTCGTCAAATCTTAAAGGCATACATATAGTGATTTTTATATTTTTATCAACAAAACCATCATTTTCATTCAAAACAGTGACATTGGATGAAGTAGAACTGCTGATGATGATCAGAACGGAACTCTTCAACGACGCATAGTTCACGTTTGGCGATTCGTCCTCTTCGCTGTGTTTGTTTAGCAAGTTTAATTGTCAGAACAAATGTTCGTCCAGCTCAAGTTCTGATGATGGGATCCATGAAGAATCGAGGGAACTCCTCAAATCTTAAGGGCTTACACATAGTGACTTTTGTATTTTTATCAACAAATCAAGCATTTTCATTCAAAAGAGTGACATTTGATGAAGTAGAACTGCTGATGATGAACAGAACGGAACTCTTCAACGACGCATAGTTCATGTTTGGCGATTCTTCCTCTTCGCTATGTTTGTTAAGCAAGTTAGATTGTCAGGACCAATTTTCGTCAAGCTCAAGTTCTGATGATGAGTTCCACGAGGAATCGAGGGAATTCCTCAAATCTTAAAGGCATACATAAAGTGACTTTTGTATTTTTATCAACAAATCAAGCATTTTCATTCAAAAGAGTGACATTTGATGAAGTGGAACTGTTGATGATAATCAGAACGGAACTCTTCAACGACGCATAGTTCACGTTTGGCGATTGGTCCTCTCCGCTGCGTTTTTTAAGCAAGTTATTTCATTGTATGGAATCTAAGTGCACCATCTATCTACAATAATCCTTCACCGGCTACCCCCATTGAAGTCGGTTTTTTTTTCTTAAAAATTATTTTTTATTTATTTTTGATTTTTTATGTTTGTTACTCCATAACTCCGTCATGTCTGAACCGATTTTGAAAATTCTTTTTTTGATTGTAAGTATATATATACAGATTGGTCCCGTTTTTGTCAAAACGCAGTTCTGATGATGGGATCCATGAGGAATCGAGGGAATTCCTCAAATCTTAAAGGCATACATATAGTGACTTTTATATTTTTATCAACAAAACCATCATTTTCATTCAAAACAGTGAAATTTGATGAAGTAGAACTGCTGATGATGATCAGAACGGAACTCTTCAACGACGCATAGTTCACGTTTGGCGATTCGTCCTCTTCGCTGTGTTTGTTTAGCAAGTTTAATTGTCAGAACAAATGTTCGTCAAGCTCAAGTTCTGATGATGGGATCCATGAAGAATCGAGGGAACTCCTCAAATCTTAAGGGCTTACACATAGTGATTTTTGTATTTTTATCAACAAATCAAGCATTTTCATTCAAAAGAGTGACATTTGATGAAGTGGAACTGCTGATGATGAACAGAACGGAACTCTTCAACGACGCATAGTTCATGTTTGGCGATTCTTCCTCTTCGCTATGTTTGTTAAGCAAGTTAGATTGTCAGGACCAATTTTCGTCAAGCTCAAGTTCTGATGATGAGTTCCACGAGGAATCGAGGGAATTCCTCAAATCTTAAAGGTATACATAAAGTGACTTTTGTATTTTTATCAACAAATCAAACATTTTCATTCAAAAGAGTGACATTTGATGAAGTGGAACTGCTGATGATAATCAGAACGGAACTCTTCAACGACGCATAGTTCACGTTTGGCCATTTGTCCTCTCTGCTGCGTTTTTTAAGCAAGTTATTTCATTGTATGGAATCTAAGTGCACCATCTACAATAATCCTTCACCGGCTACCCCCATTGAAGTCGGTTTTTTTTTCTTAAAAATTATAATATAATTATTTACTTAACAACTTAGTACCTACAGATTAAACTGGAATGGGAGAGGCCTACGAGTATGTCCAGTAATGGACTAACACTGAAGTTTGATTTACAAGAATTTTATTAACAGCACGATACGAATGATGGCGAAATGTACCAGGATAGCATAATTTAAAGGGTTCTTCCATTCGCCACACATTTCATTCACATCATTACTGTAAACAAACCGCATCCCCAGCCAGTTGTCATCGAGTCCGCAGAAAGTAATTTGTGCCCATATGTGCGCAGTGATTGCCCTCGGTGGTCTTTTCGCCATTTCGTCCCCTCGTCTATTTTCTTCAAAGTATCAATTTTATTACAGTTACGGGTTAAATCAAATATATGAACTTGTGGAATCCAAGTTAGTACCTAGAGGCTCCGGACAAATTGTTATAATGGTACTAATGGCACCTAGTATCAGAAAATATATAACTTTAAATTATTCTTGTGGCGAACCTTATATTCGTTTTTATGTGTATTCATATAAATAGACATTTTAACCTTAAATAATAACGTAATCGTGCTTTATTGTCAATTTAATATGTTGGTTAATAATAAGAAATGTATATCATTATCATGTTTACCCATATTAAGTTTAACCATTATTGCATACTATAAAGAATTATAAAACTTAACTCCATAACCCTTTGGGGTTTTGCATAATCTGTTATGCAAATACGAAGTACGTATTAAAGAATATAATTAAACTTAAAATGTAACTTTTCGAAATTTTCACGAGACAAAATAAAAGAAAAATTCGCACCAGACACTGCGCTCACCCTACTAGTTCGGCTTCCCATTTTGCACTAGTAATATTTTTTACAAGTCTCAGGTGGTCTGTAATTTGCTTGCGGGAAGGGTTGTTGATTTATCTGCTGATTCCTCTCTGGGGACGGCTACACCGCAGCGGTCTCTCGCGTGCTTTAAACACTAATTTGTTTAGGTAGGTATTAGTGATAGTTTAGTGGTGTTTTTCGTGTTTTATGATTATTACTTTTGTCATGACGTGTTTAAACATAATTTTTGTTAACGATATTCCGTACAATGTTTGCAATGCAATGCAGGCTATGTCGAGCTATGGTCAGTGTAGAGTTTCGCGATTCAAATGGACAGTTTTTTATGATATTATGGACAAACCAGCGAAAGAGTGTAGTGGGAGAACTAGTAGTGGACGTATTGATTGAACTTTTATAGCGATTTTCCCCGAAAATATTTACTTTACAAACGAATCATTTATGAAATACCCACCCAACGACACCCCACATTACAGGTTTCCAGTAGGTATAAGAATCACCTCCACTCAACTGACGGTCAATGATCGAAACCGAGGACCGACTGACAGACAGACAGACAGACGAACGAAACTTTATAGTTAACCCTAAAAAGGTTAAGTTAAATATTCTACATATAACCATGACTACGATGACATATGTTAATTATAAAACAAATAAATTATGTAGCGTCAGCGTTGTTTATTGCAAATAGTTAAAGCTTAGCTTAGCGGAGAATATAAAACGACAAGTGTTATTTAAAGACACTTTGAGGCATAGTTGAATTCGCAACTCGTAAACTTCCCTCAATCCGCAACAGATTCGACCTTGAGACCGAACGTGGCCAATAAACAGATATCCGTCCTCGTACGTGTCATGTCGCACCGCTACAATAACGAAACATGAAAAATTTCCAGACGCCCACATCAGACTGATAAATGGCTTCCGAAAATCCAAAAGGAAGTTACAGCTTACTCGGGATTTGGTCTAGAACCTCTCACGTCCCATAACTGCTGCACTTCGCTTTATTACAATTACTATAAGCCTCAAAGTCCCGCACTCCACGCCCGATGGTAGCGACTTCATCATTTTGAACCTACCTACGAGCGCGGTAAGACTCTTATTGCTTGGGTGAAATAGAAACCGCGTCTGGGGCGAAGTCTTTGCGTGAGGTCGCACGACTTCGGTACTTGCTGCTGATGCTGTAAGACTCAATTCAGCTCATACTGAGAGCCCGTGCAAAAGTTATGCGCCGTTCGTGCCTCCGGAGCGGTCCACTCTTTACATTTATGTACATACGTGTACGATGTCGGGGCTATTTGGAATACTAATTGAGGATGTCTACGGACTACAACTGAATACTATTTACTTTTGCCGATATATAGTGTTTTCGTACCATGCTAAGCAGAGTTCGAATTAGATTTCAGCACTTTCTTGGAAATTGAATAGTTCTCTCATTTGCCTGCATTAACATTTAAATCATGTTTAATTTCCTAAGTGTCTGGTAACTATAAAAATAAAGCAATGAATTTACGTAGTATTACCTAGAGAGTACCTAATTAAATACCCAATTTAATTTGCTTTAATTACCTAAATATAGAAAATAAACGCTTAATAGTAAATACATTACACCGCGTAGGTATACGTTTATCCAAAACTTTCTAAATAGATGGCAAAATCTATATATAACTTTCACAAAGGTATCCCAAGGCTGGCAGCTACTGGAATATGAATAGGAAGGCAGCAAACCGCGAAACGATGATGAATCGAGCGCGAGGAAAGGGCCCGTCGGAGGGAAATGCCACTACCCGCGACAGTGCGCTAAACAGAGACAGAAGATGGGGAAATTAGCGGATGCTCCCGTGAATTTGTGTAGGTTTTCAATGAACCTTCATGGTAGGTAAAATAGGAATAAAGCGGATCGGGCCTAATCCGCGCCCATTTATAACTTACAGGCCATTAATTTGAGTGATAATTCATGGATAGGGTAGCGATTGGCCGAAGATATTGGGTCCCAGGACGGTAAACCTGTTTGTTTAATTCATTAAATAATTATTTATAATTAGTATACATCGATCATAGGAGCAATGCTTTCTTGTTTTTTAGAAATGAAGAGTTACCTTCGTCACGCATTTGAATATATCATTAATTTATTTCACTGATAAGACAGAGATAACACCGAAACTGATATGATTATACTGCATGCTACATGTAATTCAGTATTATCACGCGTACGCACCTTTACTTAGTTCTTATTACATTCTAAAGAAACCTACCTATGGATTTGGATGTCAAGATGTGAATTGAGTAGGTCTAAATAATACAGATCATAAACTTTAACACAATACACTAATACTAGTAACGAATAAAGCGAAACATTTAAACTGAGTGTGCTGTTTTATAACCTGAAGGCAAATCAAAATGCAATAGACCACTAAAATGAAACCCCAAACCTAAGTTCCCTGTAGTTAAAAACTCAAAAACTGAGTGAGCTTCTATCTTAGTCAACTGCAGCGAAAAATAACAGGACATTTTGTCGTAGTTTCATTTGATTATAGTTTTTGACAGTACTCGCTTGTGGGTACTAAAGAAAGCAGAATCTTATTTAAATAAATCAGAAGCATAATATTACTCAGCGAAATAGTTTTCCTTACAAATAAGACAACGTTCTCAAGAACGGCGTGTTTCATTGGCCAACTCATGAGTTTGATTACTTAAGCTGACATAGGAGTTAAAAGAGGAGCAAAGACATAATTGTACTGATTGTACACCATGACGTCACTTCCTATACACCTCGTCTGCCACGGACCGGAAGCAAGCCCTCGACACGACTCGCCCGTCTTCCTCTTATCAGTGATACCACATTAACCAGACTCGCGGTGGTGGGTCCGCTTACTGAAGCTTAACACTTGCATTATGATTATAATTAGACGTTCAAATACACGATTACCAGGTGCCGTATTCTAACTTTAAAATACATAACAATAAATGAAATACACAATTAATCTCCTACACATGACAAATAATCAACCAATATTGGAGTTGTATTGTACTCCCATCGGAATGATTTTCAAGCAAATTCTGAATCAGACGTGTAGGCGTTAGCTGTATTGCATTGAAGTTGAATCGTTTATCGTGTCTTAACGTGTTTTAAAGTAAGAATACGGGCCCAGATAGGATCCGTGTTAGGTGATTAAATCTTACAGATTGTACCATATATATGTGAAATTGTTCATGTATTTTTTACTTGCTTTAAATCGATTCGAATGGGTACTAAAGTTTATCTTTCATATACAACAATTTGGAAAATGATTCTACGAATAGAATTTTAGGTGACGGTAAAGCTCTTGGTCATCATGGGTACCTACCTATAGGATGGAAATGATTAATTCTATACCTAAGTCAAACTTTACAAAATCACAAAGAAATATAGCTAAAATCTTATTGCTCTAACTTTAGATAAAGGCATATGGTCCTCAAAATATTGAGCTTACAAATCTTACAGTTCATGATTTGTAAGCTCAATATTAAAATAAAATAAAATACGAGAGTTCTTAACCTTTTGGCAACATTCCTATTCATGTTCCACAATAAAGTAACGAATTATTTCAATTTAATTCTAAATAAACAACGTTGTAGATATCATTTAATACTCTCAGACAAAACAGTAACACAATATTTCTTCGACAACTAATGGACAACGATTACTTATGTTTATTCGCTTGTAGAATAAAATGAGTGCTGAGACCATGAGACAAAAGATATGAATTAGTCGATATTTCATGGCGGATTTAGCACAATGCTCTCAGAAGACAACACAAAGATTACTGAACCACTACTTAAATCGTCTGAAGGCTTGATCCATTTGTGAGACCGTTTTATTGTATCCTAGACAGCTCACAAATACTAAGTGTCATTGCTTTTGTATTTAAAAAAAATACATGGATAGTTTTTCTTATGCTGCGGCGGCATTCAGATTTAAAAAATATGATGCATACTCGATACACAGTAGATGTTATGCGCATCAATAAGTCATAGGTACCAAGTTCATATCAAATCAATAACAATTTAAGTTAGATTTTTAATGTTCTAGATCTAGGCTAAGTCTCCTGGGTTCTTGAAGATGGTAAACAACTTAATCAAGTTTTACGAGCATTCGAGTTTTCTCGAAAATTTTACTCGGTCTAACTTAAAATCCAAATAATTACTTATATAACATCATCATACCGACGTTTCAAAGCGAGGAAACCGTGCACCGTGCAAACTCAACTTAACCCTCTGTATCATACTGTTGCCTACGGGCAACATACTCTTGACACCTTTCTCAATTTTAAAGGAAATTTTTAAACGCTAGTTTATGCACTGTACCTTGTAGTCTACACACCGATGCATGGACTAGACGCTTCCTCAATTTTCAACTAGATGGCGTTACTCGGTCAAACACAACAATGTTTAGTGTTTCGGAGAAATTTGAAAAACATGTGTTTGTGAATTTGTAAAAATCTTTTAAAAATAGTAGTTGGTGATTTTTGTGCCTGTTATCGTGAAAAAAGTTGAGGTAAGTGTATAAATCATAACATATATTGTTATCTTCAAGTAATTCCTTGTTTTTATGAAAGTAGTAGGTACTTAGTGTTTGTAGCCCATAAGCTACATTATCGTAAAAGGGTCAAAGTTTAGTACGGTAGGTATATATTTTTAACGTAATTAATATCTTGTCCTAGGATGTCTCGTAAACGTCGTTTGCAAGATACCGACATTGCTGCGGCACTCTGTGATGATGATGCGAGTGAAGATGGGTTAGAATTTGATGACGATAGTATTGCCGACCCTGATTTTGATCCTGAGATGGAGGGGTTGACTGAGGAGATGGTTGAGGAGTTGATTGATCAGTTTGGCGATGCTTCTTCTGATGGGGAGTATGATAATCATGTGGACACATTGATTAGAACCTTACAAAATGACGAAATTACCACTTCGACTCAGGTAGAACCAATACAATCGACTTCAAGCGATTGTAATCTTCCAGCTTCAAGGTCCCAAGGAAAGAAACCAAAAAAACTGAACTTACGGTGGAAAAAGAAGAACCTGGAGTTAAACGCACTTCAGCTAGCATTCGAAGGTAATGAGACACTTAGTCCTGATACTTTAGAACTCGATACACCCGTGCAGTTCTTTCTGAACTTGTTCCCACCAGAGTTAATTCAAACGATTGTTGAACAGACCAACCTCTATGTGGTACAGAAGGATCCAAGTAATACCTTTCGTGTAACTGACCCTAGGTGTCGTATATCTAGATATACGACAGTTCATCGGCATAGTATTCCTGATGTCCCTGATTAAACTAACCAGGGTTACCAGTCACTGGGCACCTATACTCGGAACAGAATTAATTCAACGTACAATGGCCTTGAACAAGTTCGAAAAAATAAGACTGTTGCTGCATTTCAATGACAATAGCAAAGCAGTTCCCAGAAGCAATCCAAATCACGATAGAATCTTTAAATTTCGTCCGATTGTTGATACCTTGAATACTTGGATTTCCTTCAATGGCAAATGCATGGCTGCTGTACAAAAGAGTGTGCAAACACAAAATAATTCCCAAGAAATCCATCAAAGGTTCGGCTGATTTTCGTCTGGATGTCGCCGCTAGTCTATGCCAAATGGGGACTAAATCATCTACAACAACTCGACGATCTTTAGAAACTGAAATCGTGGCTAAAAAACGTAAAGGACCTGCTCAGCACGCACCCCCACAAGCAGTTCGACAGGACCAGATTGGGCACTGGCCTTAATGGTCTGACAAGAAAATCCGCTGTAAGTTTCCGTCTTGCATCACCCACACTGTATGTGAGAAGTGCGGCGTAGCTTTATACTACACAAAAAATAAAAATTGTTTTAGAAACTATCATCTGTCATAGGCACTAGTAATAGATGAAAAGGACAGGATTTTGAATATTTTTGATATGGTTGTTACTCAATGTTGCCTACGAGCAACGCTCCCTTTTTTTGATTTTTGTCGTGAAATAAAAAAAATAAAAATAAAAAGAGAAATTAAGTTTTTTATTTCAACTAGTTCCATCCAAATTTGCTTGAAATATTAAAATTGATGTTCTTGAGTGACAGAGGGTTAATTAGATTATTTATTTTACTATTATTCCCTGTAACATTGCATTCCTGTGAAATAACCAACTCATTCAAAATTTCAAAGAATATAAACAGAGCATTCTGTATTTACAGTAAAGATAGATAGGCGGGGGTAAATACAGATAAGTATTGTAATTTATAACGGCTGCCTGGCCGCCGCCGGTGGACTGGACGTTTTTATGTCGCCACGAGATACCAAAATACTAATAATATATCGCATGAGGAGGATCGAGGTCTTCATCGGACATAATTAGATATGTAAACTTGAGAAAACACTGTAGTTTATATTTGGACACAGTGAAATTAACTTAATTTTAATCACAAATAAACTGAGTAGGTTCCAACGAAACGCAGTACAGTTCCTAAGAGACAAGCGCACTTGACGGCTGCTCGAAACAGAATGACCAGCCGCAGTTCTCGTGCCCCCCCTCCTAGACTCCGTATAGCGCCACAGAGGGCGCTTGCGTTCCACAGCAACTTCCGTCGAGTCATGAGTACGGACTCATGACCATTTGACTATCCGTAATCATGACCAGGATGCGACACGGCCATCCTGCATGTAACACGTCCTCGTGTTAACCTGCAACAGTGAAAACTTACGAACAGTATCGTAATCGCGTTCGGTCAATCCTGACCAAGTGTTTGTTAATAATTATATCTGGGCAATAATAATAGACTCCAAAAATGAGATTTTCTAATATTTGCCTAGTCCAACTAAATAATTTTAACATTATACTTCAGGACTTTATTATTATGATTTACACAAGCAACTAATACAACGCTACACGGCATATAAAGAAAATAACTCAAATTATGATATAAAATAATAGTCGAGCACAAGCACCCATCAACACATGGCCATTTTATTTTTAACAATATTGAAAATATTAGACATAGTGTCTCTTTTGTCCGGCTATCCCTGTAGCCTATACAAATACCATCCTGTGGTCACTCCACATATAACCATCCCTGTGGTTTTATGTGATACACGAAATCATCCCTGTGATTTTATGACTGCGACTCATGAAATCATCCCTGTGATTTCATGACTGTGACTCAAGAGGACACTAGCCAATATGGTAAAGTTAATCAGATTCCACTAGTCCAGAGGTTTCAGAATCACTGATGTTAATGGGTACTTGTCCTTCGGGCATTTTTCTTAGCATATCATGGGCGTACTTGTAGGTGCGCTTTGAATTTAGAGCCTTTAAAACATAACGGTTACCTTCAAGAACCTCTATGATCTTAAACGGTCGCTTAAACTTAGGGTCCAACTTTGTCTGATTGCACTCTTCGTTCTCAATCAGCACAAAGTCACCCACAGAAAACTTATTAAGTTTTGCCTTAGTACTGTCAAACTTTTGCTTATTATACTGAGCAGATTTTTTTTTTATCTCTCTGCGGCGTTTTCCCGAATTTCCTCCGAGTCTATCTCAACCGTAACATCGCTAGCCATCAAGGACAACGGTCTTGCTACTTTACTTTTCATCAACTTAAGAGGCAATAACGTTGTAACCCTATTAAGTAACTGTGCAATGTGGAGTCAGTTGAACATATCCTGATTTCTGAATGGATTCTACCTCGGTCAGCATAGACTTCAACACACCCATTACCCGTTCTACCTATCCATTAGCACGCGATTATAAGCAATTCGATGTTTTCGTCGCGATTATAAGAAATTCCCTACTCGCAAAACATCTACCAAGATCTGCAGTTATTTTCGATGGGGCGCCAAAAACATCTACCCTGTTAGTTACTGCCCGAATGCTACTCTTAGTGTTCTTGGTGTGGTAAAACAAAACAAACTTTGTAAACGCGTCAATAAGAACAAATGCATACTCTTAGCGATCGTTATTTCCGCTCAGCTTACCGATGACGTCAATGTGTATTGTATGCCACGGCGCTGTCACTTTCGGAAATTGGATGCAGTTCGGCTTGAACTTTGCCTGTACCTTATGTGACCTTGCGACTTTACATGTCACACAGTTGTCCACAAACTTACGTGGAAGAAAATCTGCGTGAGACATATCTACCTTCCCGGTACTCTACCTCAAAGTCATATTAAGACCTAGTTTTACCAAATATTCAGATTTGATAATGATAATCATCATAATGATAGTGATAATACTGACAGATAATAACGATCGTGACCCTGCTAAGTACCAAAACAAAGGCAAATAAGTAACATGGCAATCGCTTTTAACAAAAACACACACAAGTGCACCCTCGTCAGAAGTTAACCATCTCAGCCGCGTAAGTGCTACTCCTCGCAAAGAGTATACTGCACATAAAAAGCAGTCATCGTGCACCTCTTACATGCTCCGGAACTTCTGACGCGGTTACACAATGCACCCCGTCCATTGGGCGTGCTCTCAGTTCATGAAAAGCACAACTCACTGCCCAGTCTATCGGGAAATCTCCATCGAAAACCACCAAAAAGAAATTGTTAATAGCGAATCCAGAAAAAAAGAGGCTGTCATTACGGTCGTATTCATCTGAACAACTTTTACTATCAGTATCATCAATATCTAGCTTAGAAGAACTTGGAACTCAATATTAAAAATAAAATTCAATTGTAAAGTAAGTTCTGCTTGACTCTATATTTAAATCAAAATAAATACTTCGAAATACTAGTAACAAGTCGCCAGTTTCTTGGAAACGTAGAAAATCTTTTGACTCGAAAAATATGTGAGCTTAATTATCAAACACCCAGTCCGTTAGGGCGCTTCCAGTCTATCGAAAGCACGTTTCCACAACACATGGAATAAAAATCATAATCCATAAAACCAAACTAAATCATTATCAATTTTATCAAGAATTCTAAACAGAGGCACAAAATCCCAACGAAATGAGAACTGCTCACCGGTTTAACAACGGCGCTATCACACGTGTTGAGGTCTGTGCATCGAAGCCATCATCGATACCATTCAGCATCTGCCGCACACACAGGCAACTTTTTCAGTCCTTCCGGGCATGAAGGAGCCAACTAGCTGCAGGGAGCCTGTTCTCACCACAGCGAACTGGAAATATGAAATTGTGTGGCATCAGTTTCATCATATTATTTAAACTAAAATGTTAGCATGTAGATATTCTACCACAATGAAAACAAACTGTATATTGCCAATGTATAAGGAAACTTTATCATTTTCATCAAAACAATTTCAATCGAGCGTGTTTTATTTTACTAAGCAATTTGTATTTCAGATAAAGCAATAACTTTCAATTGTATTAAAACAAAAGTGAAACTATACAAAATATGATTGTTACAAGTGGCTAAGCTATGGCTCATTATGTGCTTCAGTCATTATTCTCAGGCTTATAGTTTAAAATAATTGGAAAGAAACTTCTCCCTTTTTTCCAATGAACTGAAGATACTGCACAGCTTCCATGTTGCTCAGATGCCAGCAAGTCGCATAGGCTCAGACAGCAGGCAAATTCTCTCCAAGGCTCCACCATAACAGTGGCCGCATACTGGCCGGAAGTGTCTATTGCAGCATACTGTAATGGTAATTTTCACACGAGTAGCAAATGTTTGCATGGTATGCTTAAATGGGAGTCTTGGTATTTAATCGCAACTTTTTTACTACAGAACCTTCTAGGATATGTGATAGAAAGCTTATAACCAAACCATGTAATAGAAAGTAGGGACCTTAAAATTCAAGCTTTAGTTTCACTTCTAATAAAAGCTTTGTTTACTCCATAAAACTTTCCATACGAGCAGTCAAAATCACATAAAGTAATGACACTAATTTGCACCAAACAACAAAATGAGTGGAACTCACCAAGTTTGTTCACCGAGAGGAAGACACATAGCCTTACCAGTACCACGTGTCTAGTTGACGGCACAATCCAAAATCACGCCACGTGGTTGCTTCCATATGGGCTGTGTTTTCTTTATCCCACGATCTGATGTCGCATGAGGAGGATCGAGGTCTTCATCGGACATAATTAGATATGTAAACTTGAGAAAACACTGTAGTTTATATTTGGACACAGTGAAATTAACTTAATTTTAATCACAAATAAACTGAGTAGGTTCCAACGAAACGCAGTACAGTTCCTAAGAGACAAGCGCACTTGACGGCTGCTCGAAACAGAATGACCAGCCGCAGTTCTCGTGCCCCCCCTCCTAGACTCCGTATAGCGCCACAGAGGGCGCTTGCGTTCCACAGCAACTTCCGTCGAGTCATGAGTACGGACTCATGACCATTTGACTATCCGTAATCATGACCAGGATGCGACAAATATAACTATAGTAGAAACGACTCCACAAGAATTAGTTTATATACCTACTAATAGATATGTACTACTCTCCAAATGAAGAATAAAAATCTTAGCAAAAATACTAGTGATCCGTTTAAAGGCATAATCGGTATCGTATTGCGACTAAGCAAAAGTAGTAGAAATTTTTTTTTTCTCAAACATACTCCGAAATGTATGCGTTAATGTCACGAAATGAAGACATGAAATTGCTCATTTATGGCTCCATACCATAGGGAGTTAGTATGAAACGTAAATTATTGTCCGCTGCTCTAACTTTTTAAATTTGCTCACTAAGGTTAGACTGACAAAGGAAATAGTACATACAGCCAACGACCACTCTCTCTGTAAGTGTAAGTTTACTTGCGACATTAAAATTAAAAAAGAAAAAACAAAATCTATGGTACTAAATTTATAAGCAGTTAAACATGGTGCTCGAATAGCTTTTTCAAATGTCAAGTTTCAAAAAATAAAAAAGGCGGCAATTTAAACTTATTTACTTGATTACTTAGTAGTTATTTTAATTATAATATTTTCTTACATTGTTTGAGAAAAGCACTATACAATCCTTGGCCGGAACAGGGATTGCAGGACTCGCTTTATCGTCTACCGCAATCTCGTCCTTAAATCCCTTACTTCACGGCCTCTGCAGTAATGTACTATTAATACAATTGCTCAAAAAGTTTACTTTATGTAGCTGCAAATAGTGCGTAAAGTTTGATTTTATGCACTAGTGCTAAAAAGTAACCTGATCTGCAAATCGTGCGTAAAGTTTGATTTTACGCACGATTTGCAGATATATTGCATTTTAAATTGACCAATCAGAACACTTCACTATATTAAATCCACCAATCACAACACATATCGGAGTTAATCGGAACGCTAGATACTTTTTTGGTGCGTATACTGTGTAAATAATTTAAGTCCTTAAAAAAAACATTGTATTTAATCTCAACCAATCAGAATACAGCAATGTTAAAATCGACCAATCAGGAAAGGCAATTTATTTCTCAAAACATTACGTGTTTTTTAGTTCCTACTTCACAATCATTAAAAAAGATTTAATTTTTTGGGAAACGCTTTAAAGTGTGTTTAAAACTGTTAAAACAGCTATTAGACATGGCAATTTGTAGGGCCCAACCTGTTGTGTTGGGAGGTGTAATAGGAGGTTGGGCCCGTAGGGAGCTGAAGGAGGGTGTGGGAGAGGCAGGTTACACAACAGGTTAGGCCTTACAAATTGCCATGTTTAATAGCTGTTTTAAAGAGCTAATTATACCGTCGTCTGTGGTATTTATTCGCGGTATTGATATTTTGTATCTATGTTAAAGAAGTTAAAAAAATTAATAGACCGTCAAGTTATACCATAATTTCACCTTAGTTTAGTTATTGTGCGTAAATAATAAGTATTTTTATGATATTTTCTCGCAATCGAAGTGAAACATTGTATGCATTACTCTAGTCTAAAAGCCATATTACCACTCGAACAATTTTCCCTCACTTCGGTCGGGAAAATAACCACCTGGTGGTAATATGGCCTACTTTAGACCCTTGTCAAACAATCTACTATTATTTCATTGTAGTTTTTTCGCAATTGTATTAAAAAAACGTTGTTCGACACACGTGCAGAAGTGTCATGTTCACTCGTCCCGAGTCTTGACCCTCGCCTCTCGGCTCGGGCCAAGTAACCTCGCTACTCCTGCAAAATGACATACTTCTCGCACTTGTATCGAAAACTACTATTTTGGACGCGAAAATAAAAATATTTTTCTATGGAACACGTCGTTCGTCGTTCCAGTGGGCAAACCCTCCATACAAAACTATTTTTTTATTTCTCGCGAATAATAGTTAGAATACGATACCAATTATGTTAAACGGATCACTAGCATTTTTGTTACACCTTGTATACATTTATATCCCGTCCCGATCAGTTAATACGACGCTCACCATCAAAGACAGAGATGGCAATTCCGACTCTTCCGATTTTCTTCAAGCAAGTAAAGGTTACGCTTCAGCATTTAATTAGAATAATGATAGTCTTCCATGACAACAATTCATCAAGGACAACTTTTTGAGCAAAGCCATATTTGACATTATATGTTTCCATTCTTAATATCGTGCTCAGTGTTCAGGGATACCCTCATCTAGCTAGCTCTCCGATTTATGTATGTAGAAGAAAATAAACGCCCCTTAATAATCTAACCATTCATCGAGTGACCACTCGGGTGATCTTGGTAAAAAGTGTCAAAACCCGGTAACTTAAAGGGTTCCTTTAATACTATAGCAATACATCCAAGCCTATGTTAATATCTACCTCAAAACAAAGACGGTATCTTTTCTATACCTATCTGTGTTCTTTACAATATCGATGAGCATATCGCCATTTTCATAAGTAGGTAATGCCCAGATACGTTGGCACCCCATGCCAACAGATGAAGTCAATACAATTACATAAATTCAACAAACTTCATCACCATCAACTTAAGAGTTCTCCTCTTGTCGGTGGAGTATTTTCCATCTATCCCTATCCTGCGCCAGTTCCTTGACCTTTTGATACGAGACGGCTCCTACTTTTTCCTTTACTTGGTCAATGTAGCTGCGTCTGGGTTTACCTCGACCTCTCTTGCATTCTATCCTTCCTTCTAAAGTAATTTTGAAGAATTGATCGTGTCGTATCGTATCAAATGGTCAATCATTTTTCCGCGTCTTAACTTTGATAGTTCTCAGGATAGCTCTTCTTTCATTTACTCTTCGCAGTGCCTCCTCATTCGTCACTCTTTCTCTCCAACTTATGCATTTACATGTTTCAATTTCAACAAACTTTTTATAATATTATATAATTATCTAAATAATAGCTAAATAAAGATTACGTTAATACTTAACCAGTAGCATTATTTAATGCGGCAGCATTTAGGTACTGGATCAGATTCGTGACATTATCTAAATATTGGTAATGCTACATAAGCTTTGGGATTTGACGATAGCCCATATGGGCTATCACATATGAATATTCACGCGATTTTATCTTTAATTTGAGACTAAACTAAATAACTGTAAGCTGTAAATAACGGTTGAGGACTGATGATTATAAGTTTTTATTGATTTTGATTTATTTTATATACATATATAACTTTCGTCCGCCCAGAGCGGGCCTACCATGGTTTTATCATATCACGCGTGGAATGGTACGACAACTGTTACCGTTACCCGTTTTATTATCATTTTAGCTAACATGGTTACGGCAAATGATAAAAATTTCACGTCGATAACGTATCCTACCATTCGATAGGGACCATGTTTTTTTGTTTGAACAAGTCATAGTCAAGACTGCTTTTATTCAATTCTCGGACGAATATAAAAAAAGCTCGAATAGTTTTATTATTACACCTCCAATTTGAGAAGTGTTTAAATAGCTGACAGCCTATACGAATTGACTTACATTATAAACGGTACGGATAAACATGACGTTTTGTTGCTGTCAAACCTGTGATGGCTGTCACTGTCATATTTGTGCAATTATTAATTTATTATTTTATCTATTCACACGTTAGAACACGGAAAGTTAATTAAAACTTATCGACGCTACGTATGTTGAAAGTGAAGTGAAGTGAATGAAAATATTGAAAATACTACCCAACATTTAAGTTGCTTAAACACTACAAGTTGAAGTAAGTTATGTTAGATTATAATTCGTGTAGATAATTTGTGTAAGTCATTTTGTAATGAATATGTTTTTCAGTCGATGCTCGGCGGTGCAGAAGAGAATACTAACCAAAGATATGGTATAGGACCATTTCGGTTCGCCAAAAGAGAATACGATGCGACGGCCCTTTCGGGTGCGAACGCTGAAGGCGCAGTGGGAGACTCTTGCGCAAGAGGATTGCGAGCAGGAGCCGGATAACTCCGTACAGGCAAGGCGTCAACAGTGGTAAATAATCTAAATATGTAAAACAGTCACGTTACGTAGAGACGCTGTTGATTGTAGAACCTTGAAATTAAGAACATATTTTTCAAATTTAAAGTTTGCAGCATGGATACCCATACTTATCGCCAGTATCTACTAGGAGACAATATTTATATTCAATACATACATATATAGATACACAGAAGAAATCAATAAATCAGTATATATCTAATGTTTGTGCTTATCACACATTTGGTTCATGTCAATTTTCAAAACTTACTCCCTTTGCAGTCATAACTGGATAGAATAGACTGTTAATTTTGAAATATAATATTGCAGAATCTATGTACAGTCAGCAGCAGAAGTAACTAAGCAGGTGAGGTGTTCAAAATGAGCTTGAAACGGCTTTATTATCATGGGAATAAGAGTGTGTCAATATCTTTTTTGACACCTCACCCGCTTATCTAATTCTGCTACTGACTGTATCTATTATGTATATTTTATTTTCAGTTGTGGCATGATTTGAGCTGACAAGTCCAAAAAGCTGCTTAGGCTGTCACCGGGAACTTCATAGAAGTTGGCAAAGTAGGCGATCAAGATCAGCTGATCTTTGCCGCTAGAGGATGAGACTCAAAAATTGCTTATGTGAGTGAGTACGTACAGTCACCGGCAATAGTATCTTCCTACACGAAGGCCGCAATATATGTGACACACTTGTATTTGTAGGGCCATAAGAACGTGTCACATATTTTGCGACCTTAGTGTAGGAAGATACTATTGCCGGTGACTGTACTTACACTTTAGTCAACTTGGTGTTATTTATGTTATATCTGGCTGACAGTCAAAATTTTGTCAAAAAACTTATAACACGTATTACTATAAAACTAATATGCTTAATACCATATTAGCAAATATTATAGACAGAGAGCTAGCCACGTCAGATAAGTAAATAAATAAATAAATAAATAAATATTATGGGACAATCTTACACAAATCAACCTAGTCCCACAGTAAGCTCAATAAGGCTTGTGTTGTGGGTACTAGGCGACGATATATATAATAGATAAATACTTAAATACATAGAAAACATCCATAACTCAGGAACAAATATCCGTAATGAACACACAAATAAATGCCCTGACCAGGATTCAAACCCGGGACCTCCTGCTTCATAGGCAGCGGCACTACCGACTGGGCTAGGAGGCCGTTATATGACACAATAATGAGAGCATCGAAACCCCTTTAGTCAGTTTGCTATACTATGCTTATTTCTAGATCTGGACATCTGGCAGCTGTAAAGTGGTGGAGGTCAAAGAATGCAAACCACTCCAAGAAAACAATTTCTAGAGTTCTGGGTTTGATGATTATTATGAGAAATGTAATGTAATGTAATGTAAAAACTCTTTGTACAAAAACCAGTCAAAACAATACAATAATAGGAAAACGTAAGTACAAAGGCGAACTTATCCCTTTAAGGGATCTCTTCCTTTAAGGGAGAAATTATATAAATGATTAGATTATATCATTGCCAAAAGTTTCTGCTGGGGTAAAGTGGTGCCAAACGACGTATAATGTAATTCATAGTTTGTCGCCTACTGTTTTGGTTTCCGTAATAATACGCAATGTTTTTTGTTCTAATGTCAAAATATAAGGCCCTGTCCTATTATAACTTAAACCAGCAATTCTCATTCTTTTTTGGTGACGGAACACTTGGAAAGCGAAATACTTGATGGAATTATATTATATCATTTTCAGGAGTTTCTGCAGGTGGAAAGTAGTGACTAATGAAGTATAATGTAATTCGTAGTTTCTGCAACAATACGCAATGTTTTTTAGGGTTCCTATAGTTTCGCCATGTTCGTCTGTCCGTTCGTCAGTCCGTCCGTCAGCCCTAAAAATATTATTATTAGATTTATTAGGGTACCTCCCGTACACACGAAGTGGGGGGTTAATTAGGTTTACGTTCCAACTCTAGTGTGGGGTGTCGTTGGATAGGTTTTCAAAAAGAATAGGGGTGTTCTAAAACAATTTATGGATAAATCTAAAAGTTTCGTAAATAATAGCTCCGGAACTGTAAAAATGGGCGTTCTTCCTTTAATTTTCAATGAAAAGTATATTGAATAAAATCAGTTGAGTAATCTTTAATTATAACTTAAAAGGGCGTAACGGCCGCGACATATTATATAAAAAAATAACCTTATGAGTGAGTGTATTGTGACGGGCCGGTAACTATGGAACCCTACGTTGAGCATGACCCGAAATTAATTTAAATGGTTAAATATAGGTCATTTCCTCTATACTAAATGAGACCGCTTTGGCACATTTTACCTATTTTGGGATTACTTTTTAACAATTTATTGATATCATGGAGACTACGATTAACTAGACAGGCTTCGTTATTCTCACTATTGTGTCATATCTGACGTGGCCTCATCAGAACCTTCTGCTTTGGCTGTTTACTAGGCGAATCATTATTTATTTTTTTGTTTCAGACGTCACATATTAGAACACATTAAAATGATTGAGGAGACAGCAGTTATTGACGAAAAGCAGTGAAGATAACGAAAAAGATGCTTAGAAGTTATTATCAGGGGGCCGTTTTTTTACTTACGAGCGCTTTCACTCGAAAATTTATGAAAATATTGTGTGTGAGATTATTTTAGACCACTTGTTTTTGAATTCGAGTGCTCGAAAGTCAAAAATCGGCCCCCGATACTTGTATAAATTGAGTCGCTTAACTTCAAACTCGGGTAAATCCATTTGTCAGATTATGCGATTTTGGTATTAAGGAAAGGTAATAGGGTAGATATTTGCTGAGAGGGTCGAATGGATTTATTTACCTGAGTTCGAAGTTTAGCGACACAATGAGGGTTTCCGCGATTGAGATTTTCACTAGATGGCAGCACCGTGACGACAGGTCTTTTTGGCAGTAGCTGTCAAAATCCACCAATCAAAAAATATATGGTTAAACATGATTGGTGGATTGTGACAGCTAGACCTGTCGCCACGGTGCTGCCATCTAGTGAAAAACTCGATCGCGCAAACCCTCATTGCTCTCGGTCATAAATTGATATGGATGTCATATACAAAGGAAAAGGCGACCAAGGCCTCCGGTGCCCAAGGCTGAAATTGAATCAGTCCGTCAATTTTTTCCGTGTATAATTTGGCCAATCATCTGATAGAATAGTATATGCTCGTACCTCCTATCGAAACTACCAAGGAGCAAGAGAGATGGCGCTGCCATCAATAAAACTTGAGACTTGAGAACAAAGCAAATTATTTTAATAAATGTATTGATTTGTTTATTTCAAGTAGACACACACACTGTTGTATGAATTATAAATTTAAATAGATGTTATATCCTAAGGAAAAAGTGATCAAGGTCCCCGGTGCGCAGGGCTGAAATAAAATCAGCTTCTTCTGCATTCACGGCAGAATTCCTAAATATTTATTAAAAATAAATTGATTTGTTCTCTAGTTGTGATTGCAGTCAGTATTTATACAGTGTGTAAATCCAGTACGGGCGAATCTTTAAACGATGGTTAGCATAGAACATAGAAAGTATATTTAGATAACTTTTGCTTAGAATTAGAATGAAAATATTAACCATACAAAATAATTCGGCCCGCAATGTACGAGTAATGCAACGCACTTACGAGAAGAATTAAACGCTCGTTGCCAGTTGATAGACAGTTACTTACTTCAATCATGTTTGTGGCACATTGCTGCTCGTTTAATTTTCAAAAAAATATTACGGGGTCATAATTAAGTGGAACTTAAAAAACCGTTTAAAAAAGCCTCTAATGATAACACTATTAATACCTATCTGGCTTAATTCATTGATCGCTTTGGGTTTACACACTGTATTTTATATACTTGACTGGCGGCGCGATAAGCGGGGCTGAGAATGCCACCGCTGTCGTCCAAAACTTACTAGATGGCGCTGTACGGCGTCCATACATTATGCGGTATCTCTGGTTTGCTCTAGTTCAGATGGTGCTTCAGAGTTACCGCATAATGTATGGGGGCCGTACAGCGCCATCTAGTAAAGCTATCAAACTTGGAGCACAAAAAAATATTTGGCAGTGCCCCTCTATTTAATATATTCTCTTTGCTATTAGGCCTAGACTAGGCCTAGGCGAGACTGGCGGGCTCGACTCGGAAATGTATTAGTTTGCACCGCCGGTTGCTAGGCTTAAAACATTCAGTGCCGAGAACCCGACTATCGGGTATTTTATGATTTCGTTCCCAGGCCGGACGACCCGATAGTCGGGATCGTGGTACTACAGCTTTATATGACGAAATTTTTGTGGCCTGGCGCGGATGTCTTGTTTGGCTGGGTGGAAATGACTGTGTTAATCTTCATGGCATTAAAAATCATGTTATGTCATGGAGACTACGATTATTATCACCTATGTTTTAATAAACATTTCTATTAATTTACAATAGTTGTATTATTTACTTGAGAACCTGTGTGTGTATTAATTTTTGTACATATCCCACAGTCAATTCCAATTAATTTAAAATAATTTGTTTCTATTCTAAAAATAAGTAGAAGCTATTCTGATATCTGAACTTTTAACTGCAAGATAGAGGCGCAGGACGGCCCCATGATTGACAAAAGTACCCTGTCTATATCAAATCATAAGTACTAGAGTTCGACCACGCTGGCTCTGCATGTCCATGCATATAACGCAGTGTACATGTACAATAACAAAGTCTATCTATCGTTATCACTATCACTACATAGTATAAAACAGTCGCTTTAGCTTCCGCTGAAAATTTTAGTTTTCTAATGTGATGTCGTAAATAAATAAATAAATTGCGCTTACATTGCAAACGCTGGCTGAACCCTACGAGATAGATCAAAATAGTGTAACAGTATTGTACACCTTAAAAAGGTCACATGCGAAGCTGGGGCGAGTCGCTAGTTGTGATATAAACGTCATATTTTCATATAAATTTGACATTCATGCTTGCTTGAAACTTAGTTGCAGAGTTAATGTGGTCAGACTGTAGATTAGGTATAAATGAAATAAGCCAATAGGCAGAGAAGGAGTTTATTAAATGTCCACGCTTTTCCTGGGCCACTATTAATAGCAACCAATTTTGAGGATAGTGATATTGAGGAGCGCCTCCCGTATTCTCTGCCTCCGGTTCATCCATGGGAAGATATCTGAAAAAAGAGGAAATAAGTTCTATGAAGGCATGTAAGCTTTAGCCCGCAGCTTCGTTGGCGTAGAGTTAGTAATCCACTTCGCTTTTCATCCCTTTGAGGGATGATTTCTGGAATAAAAACAAACCAATCATTTGTCCTTCCCCGGGACTCAAACTATATTTATACCAAACTGAATTGGTTCAGCGGTTTAAGGTGAAGAGGCAACATACAGACAGTTACTTCCGCATTCATAATATTGGATGGATCTAAAAATAATGTAAACAGAATTTACATATTTTTTTACAAATTATGTAGGTAGGTACTTTGGTAATTCATGTGGAATAAATTATTGAGAATTGGACCAATTCAGGTTTTTTACCAATTCAATTGGTAAAAAACCTGATAGAGTGTGTACGGATAGAGACGTCCCGTAGAATGAGTGAGAGTTCTCTTAGAAACCACAAGACCTCTTTCCGCATAAAATTTACAACCTGTAAGGCCGCGGACTCTAAGCACGGCTCCGGCGCGCATTTCGCGCTGCTCCGGAGTCCGGAGCCTAACGTTGCAATATAATAGCTTTACTTACCCAGCAAGGAGTGCCAGTAATCATCGCCATGATGGGGCTGGAGATCGAAGTTGAGTTCGTTGCATGCAATGCAATGCAGCTGCCACCTCCTTGCGCGCTTTATAAATATGCCGGAACTCTTCATTCGGCATTTCAAATGTTCTTCAAGGATCCTTTATTATAAAGGCTATAATAGCCCTGTGCTGAATTTTTCGGCGCTCCATTTCTTCAGCAGCGGCTTACTTTCATTAAAGAAATAAAATCTTGTTATTTCTACAAAGAAACTATTAACATATTATATACGGAAAAAACGCTCTAACTAGTAATCTTCATTATAATCATTACATAAACGAATACTTACTAGTAATTAACTCAGAAAATCAATTTTTCACAAACTTAGTATCAACGACAACGCTTATCGTCACCTAGTGAGCACGTAGATAAAATTAACCAAGGTGAACTGTCAAAATTCGACAATATGTCATATTATCCAACGACCATGTTATGCAAAATGATAGCAAGTGTCGTCTGTCGGCTACCGCTGTCAAAAGTGTAAAACTTCGCCCTACCGTCTGCAACCATAGTATGAGCTATATGATAGTTAGATAAACTGTCATTTACCAACCATTTACCGTTTTATCCGCGTAATAACTCCAACCATAATAGGCCCGCAGCGGGCCTATTATGGTTGGAGTTATTACGCGGATAAAACGGTAAATGGTTGGTAAATGACAGTTTATCTAACTATCATATAGCTCATACTATGGTTGCAGACGGTAGGGCGAAGTTTTACACTCGTAATCTTAATAAATATTAATAATATTATTATGTTTGTCGAATTCTAATAGTTTATAATATCAGTAATATCAACTATTATTTTAGTTTTGACTGTACTTAGAAAAACAAATCTACTACAAAATGTTGGGCAATACAAAAAAGTTTTCAGATTTTATGAATACGAAAAAATACCTACTTGGAATAATTACAAGACAATGAAACCTAATTTAATTTAGTGTCTCGAGCGTATATGTAGACAATCAATTTTCCATTGTGTTGTAGGTATTTGTTTTCATAATAAAAAGGCATAAGCGCGTCATAAAGGTTATGACTCGTCGTATAGCGGCGGTGATACAGGTGTGACAGCTGTTACGTACATTCGCGAACGCAAGTCACAGTTTATATGAAATTGGTTAAATACTAAATTGTCCGGTTTCTACTTGAACCCCGGTTGTTATTTACTCCTTTAGGTAATAAATCTTCAAAAATGCTTTTATTACTGGAGCTCCATGCCTTCGAAGAATATATATAAAATATAATATAGTATATGTTACGCTGTGCGATGTCGGCTCTTTAGATAAATCGCACGCGACAGATTTATTTATTTAGATAATTTCATAAAGAGATTAAAACAATTAAGTGAAGTGCAGTAAATTCAAATTCAAATCGTTTAATTCAGACCACAAGTCCATAGAATTACATACAAAATAATAAATTAAATTAAAACCACATAAAAATTAAATTAAATTAACACTAATACAATAAAAACTAAATTAAAATATGTCACACAATACAATACAATAACAACAAATAAATAGTAATAGTAAAGGTGAAGAAAAAAAACCATTTCTATGTAGTACTAGCTTTCCGCCCGCGACTTCGTCCGCGTATAATACGGTTCCTCATACAGAGTTTCATATCCAATTTTATCTTCTTAACTAACTTTTGTTAATCCCAGAACCATCTTCTTAATCTATTTATACTTATAGCTATACAAACTTTCAACCCCTTTTTTACCCTGTTAGAGGTTGAATTTTAAAAAACACTGAAATTACTTTTATTGTTTTTTAATTATTAGTAAACGTACGAAGTTTCAAATCTCTAACTCAAAATTTTAAACCCCATCCATACAAACTTTCAACCCCCTTTTTACCCCCTTAGAGGATGAATTTAGAAAAACCCCTTCTTAGTGAATACTAACGTTACAAAAACAATCTATTGTGAAAAATTCAGCTCTCTAGGTACAACGGTTCGGGCTGGGCGTTGATTTAAGTGAGTCAGTCAGTCAGTCAGTCAGTCAGGACTTTTACGTTTATAAGGTATATATAGATTTAAAATTGATCAGCTACACGATTAGCATTTAAATTCAAAGCAAACACAGTTGCAGGTGCTTGACTGAACTGTAATTTAGCATACCTACTGAGATTTTATCTATTGTAAGAAATATGACAAAAATATAATTTTATGGTACTTGGTATCAAAATAATAAAATTTCACGAATACGAACGACGGTTTTCTCATATCGCTAAAACTACAATTCCAAAAATTACGTCGTGATAATACATTCGTGACATATCAAATCATACAAAATCGGTTTTTGATTGTTTGTAAAATAACAAATTATAAGCTACATTTTACACAAATTGGTTTTTTGAAATTCCTATTTTAAACTGAAAAAAAAAGAATTAATTTTGTGTCATACCCACTTAGCACACTGATAACAGATCATAATATTGTGCCATGTCCGGTTATGGCACAAACGACATTGCGTTCAACAGTTTTGTGACATATCCTATTGACTGTACCTATTCATTATATTGCCACTTTATTCACGTGGCCACTTTGTTTTACAAATATATAACATAGTTTCTCTTAGAGTGCACAATACTCGTGGTTAATTGACAAACGCTTTAAAAGAGAATAAATTTGGTACAACCACCTTGTGCCGGATTCTAACTTTAAAATGCATAAACAATACATTAAAGACACAATCTATCTCTAACACAACTCCAACATACAACAAATCATGAACCAATATTTGAGTTGCATCGGACTAATTTTCAAGCAAATTCTGATTCCGACGTTTAGGTGTTAGTTGTATTGCATAATTAATGCATTGGAGTTGTATTGAAGTTGAATCGTATCTTAACGTGTTTTAAAGTTGGGATCCGGCCCCTTGAAACGGCATTGTTGAAAAAAAAAATAGGTAAAATAACTAATTGAAGTTATCAATTCAAAAAACAATGGAACTTAAATGAAATCTGGCGTTAAAATATATAACGTATTTAATAACATAATTATTGCTAAGGCAGAGCTTAATATTATGTATCTATTATAATTACAAAAAATTACAAATACACATTGATATACATAATAAATATACACAATTTAACAACCTGTTCGTTTGCATCGTTTTTTTTTTTCAAGTTTCATAAAAACGTAAGTTTGCTTTAAGTTTCTCCAGCATATAGCATGATCGCCTTGTCACAATTCTTTATTAAATTAAACAACTGAATCACTATTTTTGGGTACCTTATATCTAAATATATAAAAGAAGAAACTGACTGACTGACTGACTGACTGACTGACATATCAACGCACAGCCCAAACCGCTGGTTCTAGAGATTCGAAATTTGGCACTTTCCTTTGGCAGGTTCCTTATAAGGTCTAGGGGTGCACTAAGAGAGGATTTTTCAAAATTCACCCCCTAAGGGGGTAAAATGGGGGTCCAAAATTTGTATGGCGAATCAAGATTTGTTAGACTATTTTATTCGAAACTTCACAGGAGTATTCCTAACGATAAATGAGTAAACAAGTGTTTCAGGTTTTTTGAAAATTCAACCCCTAAAAGGGGCAAATGTGGTCACAAAGTCTGAAAATCAACATGGGTATCGTATCCTATTTGAGTACTTATAGTACGCGGGCGAAGCCGCGGGAAAAGGCTAGTTGTGAATAAAGGAGTATGAATTTAAACTTTGATTGTAAAAAAAAATAGAGAACAGAAGTCAATATCCAACAAAATATGTGACCAAGCTTTTCTCAGACAATCAGGTTCCAAGGAAGCAAGAACCGTTTTTTAAATGAAATCAGTGAAATTAATTTTTTTTTTGCGCTTTTATTAATAGTTTATGTAACAAATTGTGACATATCCTAAATTTTGTGTCATATCATACATTGTACTATTAAACATTTACTTACCGAAAATGAATATGACAATCATAAAAATGCTAATATCTCTTTAACAACACAACTTTAACAATTATTGTATGTGCCAAAAAAGCCTACTGATGCACCCTATTCATAGTTATTTTGAATATAGCCTAAATATAAAACTTTCAGTGAAATATTTTTTCTGCTTAATATATTGCTCTCCTGTAAACCAACGGTTGTGGCGTATGACACAAACGTCTTCTCACCCGAAGATTAGGTATAGCAGTTTAGTGAGATTTTCTTAAATGTCATTATTCTCGCTTTTAAGAACCTACTTATTTTTTAAACACGTACGTCGCGTCAAAAACTCTACGACTTTTCGACAAGCATGTCCCACAGTTCAACACTGTAAACCAGCCGAGAGGTTTACAACCGCAATAAAACAATGAACGTACGCTTATCACTGTTATCAGGCCAAACACAATTTATTTGAACACGTTTGTACCTCCCGACGTTTGTGACGATAATGTCTAATTGCCCTTTTAATAACAACCCCTATTTGCTTAGATTTTTGAGATTAATTAAACTTAGCCAAATGCCTTATCATTGTAGTCTGTAGAAACTTCATTTGATATTTATAAACGACTTGTACTTATTTATTATGTTTATGATGTGTTTATGTGACGAACACGCTGTATCACAAACACGCTGCAGCTGTAATACAATCGTGATAATGTTAGCTTGGTGTTGTAGGCAATGTATGATTCATACTGACGTCAATTAGTTTATAAAAAACGTTTTATAATCAGCTGAGTTGTTATATGAATACTTTGACGTGCATTTTTAACCGACTTCAAGATTTCAAAAGAGGAGGTTCTCAATTCGGCGTGTATGTTTTTTTTTTTTATTTTTTTTTTTATGTTTGTTACTCCATAACTCCGTCATGTCTGAACCGATTTTGAAAATTCTTTTTTTGATTGTAAGTATATATATACAGATTGGTCCCGTTTTTGTCAAAACGCAGTTCTGATGATGGGATCCATGAGGAATCGAGGGAACTCCTCAAAACTTAAAGGCATGCATATAGTGATTTTTTATATTTTTATCAACAAATCAAGCATTTTCATTCAAAAGAGTGACATTTGATGAAGTGGAACTGCTGACGATGAACAGAACGGAACTCTTCAACGACGCATAGTTCACGTTTGGCGATTCGTCCTCTTCGCTGTGTTTGTTAAGCAAGTTTAATTGTCAGGACAAATTTTCGTCAAGCTCAAGTTCTGATGATGGGATCCATGAAAAATCGAGGGAACTCCTCAAATTTTAAGGGCTTACACATAGTGATTTTTGTCTTTTTATCAACAAATCAAGCATTTTCATTCAAAAGAGTGACATTTGATGAAGTGGAACTGCTGATGATGAACAGAACGGAACTCTTCAACGACGCATAGTTCACGTTTGGCGATTCGTCCTCTTCGCTGTGTTTGTTAAGCAAGTTAGATTGTCAGGACCAATTTTCGTCAAGCTCAAGTTCTGATGATGAGTTCAATGAGGAATCGAGGGAATTCCTCAAATCTTAAGGATGCCCTTAAGATTTGATTCACTCTATAGTGACTGTTATATTTTTATCAACAAATCAAGCATTTTCATTCAAAAGAGTGACATTTGATGAAGTGGAACTGCTAATGATGATCAGAACGGAACTCTTCAACGACACATAGTTCACGTTTGGCGATTTATCCTCTCCGCTGCGTTTGTTAAGCAAGTTATTTCATTGTATGGAATCTAAGTGCACTATCTACAATAATCCTTCACCGGCTACCCCCATTGAAGTCGGTTTTTTTTTCTTAAAAATTATCTAGTGCCGTAATTGTAAGAAGGCAGTAAAAATTATGAAAATTAGTGCTAACTTATTAGCAGCGGTTCAATTATCGTAAGTATGGTTGCAACTATCGTGTGTAAATACATACTTATAACGTGATATAATATAAGTTTGTATTTATACAGTTACAGTAGCCGATTATTATTACCGTAGCGCGACCTAACGCATCGTTTACGTACTCTGTTGAATGTAAAGGATTTTGTATTGTTCTAGACTAAATTTAATTAGAAAAATAACACCTTTGTTGGTACAACATTGCTTGCTTGTACAACAATCCCGTTTGGGTTAAGTAGTAATGTATTGGCGATTCGGCACTCTGTATTAACATGCCATGATTGATTAATTCGATTTTTTATGTCCATTGACTGTTTTTTCCCTTGAAGGAAGAGAAGCGGTATATGCATTTAGGGTTTGAGGCTGTAGATATGTTTGTTTGTGCATACAAACGTATGTTCCCATTATCTCGAAAACGGCTTATCCAATTTGTTTGGGGGGTTTGGCAATGATTAGATTAAATGATACAATGGTTCTTAAATAGCATTTAACTTAGTAGACACGCTATTATAATTGCTGCTGCGGTTTCTAAATTATTAAATTATTCGTGTTAGTCAATATGTCACTCTCTATACATAAAATCATTTAAATAAAAATAGACTACATATTTTCTTTTCTACAGTTAATCTGCAGTATGCTAGTTTTTTCGCGGATATTATGCTTGTAAAATTAATGTTGATAGGTTTAACCTATAAGTTATATAACAAATGTCTCTAACTCTACAACGAAATCTTTAATTCTCTATAAATATTAGCCACTAAGGCATTTTAATTGCATTCTGACATTTCGGTTGACCTATTAAAAAGCTCGTTACAATTGTTATTTTATCGTTTTTTTCGTGTGTATTTGTTGGAAGTCGTCTTTCCTCTGATCCCATTGTTTTGAGCGGAGTCACGCCCCGCGCGATTGATAGCGCTGTTACAAAACAAATGCAGAATCGTTTCTTTTAATTAACTATACTCCGGGAATTGATTAAATACTAGAAAAAATAATATTAAAATTTTCCTATGAAATGAGATGAGAGATGCCATGGTGGAATGCATTGTAACATTACACTGATTGACGTATTAGTATAGTATTTAGTCTTTCAGACACAGATAACGACGACACTGCTCCTATAGTATGTACTATCGGGTTCAGAATTGCATGGCCAATTTATGAATGAATTCATTGATAAATTGACCATGCAATTTTGAACCCGATGGTATGTGGTGTGGTACGTATGTAGACTACCCGAGCAAATAACATTAAAAGTATAAAGGCCATCCTTCAATATCTGGCTACAGTACAAAATTATCTAATTAAAAACTAGGGTATATCGCCAGTAGCTGCCACCTTTCAATAACTGGCCCCCTCATATCTAATAAAAATGAACTCTATTCATCTACAAACAGAATCATTTTTAGTATAGCTACAGTAATTGAAGGGTGACCAGTAATTAAAACCTTATACTAAAATTAACTTTGTTTATAAGTGAACAGAGTTCTTTATTCGTGTGAGGTGGCCAGTTACTGGCGATTTACTCTATGTCACACTTTTTTAATTTAAAATGTTTTTCAACTAAGTTGGTATGGAAAGGCAAGCATATTTTTACAGATCTATATTTGGACAAGAAAAAAGATACAACGCGTATCATGTTTAACACCTTGTAAATAATCCCGCAGCATTTTACAATACTATGATACAATATAATACGGTATCCAATGTCGCTCCATCTCCACCCAAGTCAACTTCACTGGAAGCCAGTACGCCGTGAATGAGAGACATCCAAAAAGAACTTCCTTTGTAAAGATGTCGTAGTGAAAGCATTGTTGTTCTTTGTCAAACAAGGGATGCACGTGCGTGTCTGAGATATGGAGCAAACAGTACTAAATAATTCGAAAGATGGCTACTCAACGTAGTTTATCTCGTTACGATCCAGAAGTAGAACGTGTTAAAAATGCCTTGTATTATTTATAAACAGAGTCGTCACAGAAATTTAAAATATAAAACCAAGTTAAATATCCGCTTAAATCAAGAAATCTTATTTGAACAGTAATCTTATTCGAATTTAAGGACATAAAATCAACGTCCTAGTGCTTGACACACTGATGCTCAATAGCTAACATACCTGTGTCACTTTTATTGGGAGTGACATCATTTTAGAGATGACACGACTTTACGTCTTGGTAATAGAGTCATGGCTACATATTTTTTCACATTAAATGTATTCATATTTTCAGACGTGACCGTAAGTACTAGGACGGTGACAAGCATTCGGATCTTTACCTTACATGCTTACCGTGCCTTGTGGTAGGTATGTCAGAACTCCAAACATTAGTAGGTAATTAAATAGGTAGATATGTCTACATGTATAAAGTTCTGAGTCTAAAGTAATATGTTTTCAACCTGAGATCCATTAGCCTATCTACATATGTACGTACAGTCAACCAATTTGATTCCTAGGCCACTTTAGAACCTTGTCACAATAGCTAGTTTGGTAGCGAATAGGTTACGTTTATACGTATCCACGGGCAACTGTCATTCCGATAAGGTTCTACAGTAGCAGTAGTAGTAGTAGTAAAACACTTTATTGTACAAGAAAACACAACGAAATACATATAACACAACATATACGTACAAAGGCGAACTTATCCCTTTGGGATTTCTTCCAGTTAACCTTTGAGCAATTGAGAGAGAAAGTTGGAAGTGCTAGGCAGACTTAGATACTGTACGATACGGTAAGATGAGTAGTATTATAATTTATGATCTAATTAGGTAGATACTCAGTTCGGTATCATACATAAATATAAATAAACTTCTTACATAAATACAAAATATATACTATACTATACATAAATACATACATACTATAAATACATACTACCAACATAAAATAAAAATAAATAATATGAAAAAATATTACCGCATATTTCTTACTGTTAGGATTCGTTTGAAAGCCACAACTTGTTTAAATTAGCCTTTAGCGATGCATCCGATTTACACTGCCGTAACGCATTCCATAATTTCACAGAATAAACTGTGTAATACAGTGGCCTAGGAATCAAATTGGTTGACTGTACGTGTGACTTCCGTTAAAACAGTAACAGAGCTTTTAAATAAAATGTTGTAGCTATAAAGTACGAAAAACTTTTCATCCTACAGGGTTAAAACAGATCAAAATGAACTAATAAAAAAAAACTCAAATGCTTATAATTACACGTGTGTCTCTCATCTGGCGGGCCTATAAATAAGGGTTCACGCACACGGGCGTCTCCAGTGACTAATTTGTTAACAAGTGTTCGGGGACACTTAATTGCCCGTAAGCGCCGGGGCGTCATCGTCGCTCGGCGAATACATTATTTTGTCGAGATCTCCTCGTTAAATAATGTGAACGTTTAATTTACGACTCGAAGTATACCTGCCAGCCATATAACATTTTTATTTTTATCTAATTGCTTATTTCAGGAAATTAATCGCACGATGCATTTGTGCTGGCAGTCTATGTAAAATTCAATGACACTAAAGCTAATCGTTGAGGCACAGTATGTTCATAAAAACTTAAGTCGTCCAACGCATTCTTTAGAATGATTAAACTATGTACGTATACCATAAGGACACATTGTTTATTTATTTGTTTAATCTTTAAAGCACATAAGGAAACTTAACGTACAAAAGGCAGACTTAATGCTATAAGGCATCTAATGAAATTAATAACTAAATATTACGTTATTTATACACATAAAATATATCAACTAGAATACATAAAATACATATATATAAAACTACTACACATATAATAATATACCTACACACAAATATTATATACGTAATTTTATTTCGCCAAGAAAAGCACTTTTGGAAAAGATACAGAAATTTTACTTTGAGCTACCAGCAAAGAAAGCTCGCACAGACTTTTTAAAAACGTAACTCGACGGAGCTTTCCTAATTTCAGTGGGACGACCGTTCCAAAGACGAGCCACCTGAATAGAAAACGAATTAGAGGTGAAACCATTTAGAGCATTATTCATACGTGCTTTGTAATGGGCTTAGGTAAATTGCTTCCTGCTTAGCTAAAAGTTAAAAATACACCAAGAAAGTTGTTTTTTTTTAAATTGATAACATAAGATTTCTTTGTTTTTGTATTTTTATGTATGTTCACCGATTATTCAAAGGCGGCTGGGCCGATTTGGGAAATTATTTTTTTTGGTTGAAGAGGTATTATTATGTTGAAGAGCTATTATTATTGACAGTCCCATTATTATCAGGTCAATATCAAATAGAGTAAGTGAATGCCATATATACTTACTATATTTTAATATTAAAGCCAAATTATCACCAAAATATGCGATCGCAGGTAATTACATATATAAATATTATTTTAACAAATTCTATCCAAACAATAGTAGCTTACGTTATTATAACAACATGTTTGCGGCACTTCAAAACACTAAAAGCTATCAGTAAAACACAAGTCATGTGCTCAAGCGCACACCTCAACAGTAATAATAGTATCTGGAGGAACACGATAATAAACGTATTACAATGCACTGGGAAATTATCCATTTTTCAAGAGCAGACATATCTGATACCGATAACGATTGAGGTTAGTTACTTATATTGAGAATGTTTTTTAGGAATTCTTATTTTTAGTTATAGTTCATCATAACATTTATAACTTACATACACTGCTCCGGTTCTAAAGCGTCTGCTAATAGTCGATCGCCAACAAGGCTGCTGACGGTCCAAGGTCACCCTGATCTTTTTCCTGGAAACAAGTGTCTAGTTGTCTACACGGTCCGTCCAGACCAAGGTCGCTCTGTCGGAGGGGCTTGTTGGCGACCGTCAAGCAGACGCTTTAACCTAGCTGATTCAATATTGAATTACTCGAGGGTTGTCTTAAATACTTAAACATTATATTACCATTTCAATAACCATATTTTCTGTTTTGCAGTATGGGCGGAAACAGGCGAGTTTCGGGACAGCGGACACTCGTCGCTGACATCGGGCGGCTCGGGCGTTGAACAGTCGCTGTACGCACCACCGCGTCCGCGCCGCGACCGCAAGCACAACGACGACAGTGAGTAACGCCTTTATACTGATCTTGTTGTACATGGACATGGTGATGCAGTTAGAATCTCGGACAGGAACAAGCCATTTAATGAAAGTAGTTTCTTATCCAGTGTCTCCACCAAGTATGGCGTAGTGGAGGGGAGATTAGAAAGAATCAGTGTTAAGTTTATTACAAAGTGACAATGCCACGTGACCAATGCGTTTTGAACTTTTGACAAGTACTACCTTTGTCTACCTCCACAATTTTAATTGCACAGTACTAATGACAATGAAATTATTTATAAAATGTATTTTAAATAGCTAATGGACGCTACGAAAGCTGTCGTTGTTGAGTTGTAGTATATTTAACTTTACGCAGAGTGCCTACATTCTGTTCAGCATCGACTATCCTAAGCATCCGTTATTAGTGTTATTACACTTCTTATATTATTCAAAAAAGCGCATTGCAAAGCACGATGAATCCTCTAACTAAACCTACTTGAATGTCAATAATATTCCAATAGCACAGGATACATCAGCGTGGCAAATTATAACTTTTCATTTAAGCGGCCACACAAAGTGACAAACTTGAAACTGAAAGCAAACGGAGCGAGCGCCGGGAAAGCTATGGCAAATACCGGCGCGTTTATTCTAATGCTTTCACAAACATGCCGGCGACCGGCTTGCTCTAATTATGCAATTTTTATCATTTTTATTCTATGCCATTTTACTGGTGATTGATTTGAAATTCCTCTGTTAGTCGAAGGAGGTATTGAAACATTTAAGTCAGTTAAAATAAATTCAATTTTTTCTATAGTTATGTTAATCCGAAAATAAGTAACTATACGAGTAAATAAATAAATAATAAAAATAAATAAATATTATCGGACAATCTTACACAAATCAACCTAGTTCCACAGTAAGCTCAATAAGGCTTGTGTTGTGGGTACTAGGCGACGATTATACACGAGGAAACCGCATAATTTTAACAGCGTTATCCCGAGCTTATTTAGAGACTTAAATGTCAAATAAACTTTTCTGGAATTCATCTTGTTTCGGACCAATTAAAAAAATAAAATATTTTGATTATAACTCAGGACTGAACGCTTTCTTAACGGTAATTTTACCACTATGGAACTCATTATAGGCATCCCTGTTGACAGACATCAAAGTGACAGGAAACACTTTGCTTTAACTTTGATTTTAAGAAAAAGAAAGTAGTTTTATTTGTTTTAAGGCATAGTTTTGTCATTAACATTTATTTTTAATTTAAGAATACGTTCAGAAAACAAGAAAAAAAAATATTTTTTTGGCGGAATTGTCCAAAAGTCATGATATTTTTTACTTCTTTTGACCTCAGGAGTACGCTGTTAAAATTATGCGGTCTCCTCGCGAGCACCTTGTATAATAGATAGATATATATATACTTAAATATATAGAAGACATCCATCAGTCAGGAACAAATATCCGTGATAAACACACAAATCAATGCCCTGACCAGGATTCGAACCCGGGACCTCCTTAAGCATCATAGGCAGTCACTACCGACTAGGCTAGGAAAGAGGCAGTTGCAGTTGAAGTATTTATAGTATTTAACTATCCAAAAAATAAGCCAATATCTTTATCTTTTAATTCATGGGTTACCTGCACCTACCTTATGTACAATGCGTGTGCATGTTCACTTCTAAACTCAAATATTAATTAACTAATTCTTAAAAACTGTTTTTGCATCCATTAATTACTGCAGATTGAATTCAATTAGGCATTATTAATTTTCTGACCCTTGGGATCGTTACTTTAATTTTGGATTGGCACAGGTGTACAGTCACCGGCAATAGTATCTTCCTACATGAAGGCCGCAAAAATATGTGACACGCTCTTATTTGTAGGGCCATATTTTAGCGGCCTTCATGTAGGAAGATACTATTGACGGTGACTATACTTACGTACATTGTACAATTGTAAGTACATGAACCGAAACCATTTCTATCTAGTACTGATAGCGGTAGGTATGGTTAATGAATTTCCAACATAAATCTGCTGATTTAATACAATTTCTGCGTTTGCCGTTGAACAAAGGTATGCGATTGATCACTTTTACATCAATAAGCGTCACCAGAAACATGCACTTATTATAAACTATCTATTACTTGGTACATTAAAGATGTTATCGAATAGAGTGATCGTTGAAGTGGCCGTGTACCGATATCGGTAACACATGTTCCTGTGATATTTACACGTCCATATCGCGTCGGTACACCGCAAAGGTTGCCCGCGGTGATGGATCGGTCGGCGACTTACAAAGCGTATCGCCGATAGCCGCTATCGCAACCTCTATCGACCCTTATCGCCAGTTCCACCGGTAGCGCTCCGCCTAAACCCTGAGACCGTAATCCCACCTTGTTCATTATACGCCAATGAGATTGCCATACCGTTCAGATTGATGGTTTTAATAAAGTTGTCGAAATTAACGCGATACGCGCGCGCTAATCCTCTGCAAACGTTTTGATTGGAAGCGACGCTGTTATTAGAAATTCACGTTAGATATCTATTTGACAATGACGTTTTCATAATCGAGTTTGTTGCATCGCGGGCTTGAAACTATAACGCATTAAATCTAGAAAACGACTGCAGCTGCAGTTTCAGACATAAGACGCGCTTATCGGATAACTACGATAGAATTAATTAATACGGTTATTAATGTTATTATCTAAATGTTTTGCTAAATGAACTGAACTTATAATTAATAAACTTTAGTTTCAAATTGTAATCATCAGATTCAAAATGGTAATTTTAAGGATATCGTAAATCATAGGCGACATGCGAACATCACCTAACAGCATGCTTACATTTACTAACGGCGACCTCGATTTCTAAATGAACCATTTATTGAGTCTTCAATCAAGATAAGTAGGCACAATAAATTTGTAACCCTTAAGCCGATAAGGTGTAATAAATAATAGACAGGTGTGGGTGGATGTGTGAAAACAAATTCTAAATTACAATATTAAACGTAACAGCGGCTTTTCTACAGTTGGTTTATATGATACTGTAATTAAGAGTCTAAATACCTTAAAAATATAGGAATCATTGATAAGAAAGCTATGCGAAAGGTTTCACGGAAACAATTGCCTATTAAAAATTAGTCAAAGCAGTAGTTAGAGAACCCTTTTGTGAAGATGTTTCTCTTTGTATACAAATCTGTATATTTCTCAATAAATATACCACGATGTCTTGGAATCTACGGCACTTAAGACCATTAAGAGTTCAGCGTAATAATAAAACAGCAAAAAAGTTATTGAAAGTAAGTAAAGGACACAAGGTTACAGCTCACGGTGCCGCTAGTTTAAGAAAGCTAGATCGAATTCATAACCAACAATGTCGGAATGCATATCGCCCCTGTCGTTGGAGAGTGATAGGTTATTACATGAACTCGAGATAGGAGCCCGATGGCAATCAGTCCGCGCATATGGGTTTAGGCAGGATCCCAGTGTCAATGCGTTAAGCCCGCTATGTATACGTACTTGTAATTATGGAGGTGCTGTGATGTGTGTTGATAAGTGAGCGTAGTGTCCATGGATGATAGCCGTTGTCGGTGTATATAGTTACACCTGAACAGAGCTTATTCGATAAATTACCAATTATTTTCATTAAACTAGAACTAAGTACTAGAAGATAAGGCATACATTCCATATTTATTTACTTCTTTATCTTGTTACATAACAAACGAGTAGAATTATTTTTTAATGCAGATATGGTATCTAATAACTAAGCTAAAATAAAAGCATAACGATTGTTTAAACTAATTGATAATGATATTGTTATCAATATTATAAATATAGCATTTTTACGGGTAATCTATTTTATTGTGCATATATAAAGCACATGATATGCATTGAGCTTAAATTTACGAGCGTCGTAAAAGCATTAGACGCAGTAAGCCAGGACTTAGCGCTTGCTACCGATGATTTCCGCAATCATTGATAATGCTCAAGTTATTTTTAATTCCCGTATTTATTTATGCTTCTATTTATGTAGGACGTATTAAATAGTCAAAAGATTGTAATGTTTATAACGTAAAGTCAAATTGCGTAATTTTTTATGAAAATATACCTATACCTATACTTACCTAATAATTTTTATTGAAAAACTAAACTTCTACTAGATTTTTTTTGGCGATGATAATACACAACGCAGTATGCCTGACCTAATAGACGGAGAGCTGGCCATGTCAGATATGACACAATAATTAATAAGTTTGCTCTTCTTTGCTTACTAGATATGCTTATGCTTTTTGCTTTCTAGATCTGGACATCTGGCAGTTGTAAAGTGGTGGAGGTCAAATAATGCAAACCAAGAAAACAAATCCTAGAGTTCTGGGTTTGATGCAATATTATGAGAAATTATATAAATAATTAGATTATATCATTGTAAAAAGTTTATGTTGGTGGAAAGTAGTGCGTATAACGTAATTCATAATTTGTCACCTACTGGTTTTTTCCGCAATAATAAGCAATGTTTTTTTGTTCTAATGTTAAAATATAGGCACTGTCCTCTATAACTGATACAATTACGGCAGTTTTTACCTATTTTGCTATTACTATTATCCAATTCAAAATTTTTGTCCAGTCTGTCACTCTCACTTCCACCCATTAAACGCTGCCAGATGCCCGGATCTTGCAAACTGGATAGTATAGCAATCTAACCATATGGGTTTTGTTGCTCTCATTATTGTGTCGTATCTGACGTAGCCAGCTCTTAATCTATAACCTAATGGTATGAAGGGAAACTGATAGGCAACAGTTAATTCATATTTTCTGATATGTATCAATTTTTGGGGTTCCGTAGTCAACTAGGAACCCTTATAGTTTCGCCATGTCTGCCCGTCCGTCCGTCCGTCCGTCCGCGGATAATCTCAGTGACCGTTATCACTAGAAAGCTGAAATTTGGTACTAATATGTATATCAATCACGCCGACAAAGTGGTAAAATAAAAAGTAGAAAAAAATGTTTTATTAGGGTACCTCCCCTATACGTAAAGTGGGGAGAGATTTTTTTTTCATTTTAACCCTAACGTGTGATATATTGTTGGATAGGTAATTAAAAATGAATAGGGGATTACTAAAATCATTTTTTGATAATGTAAATATTTTCGGAAATAATCGCTCCAGAAGTAAAAAAAAATGTGTGTCCCCCCCCTCTAACTTTTGAACCATAAGTTTTAAAAATATGAAAAAAATCTCAAAAGTAGAACTTTATAAAAACTTTCTAGGAAAATTATTTTGAACTTGATAGGTTGAATAGTTTTTGAAAAAAAAATACAAAATAATTTCTGAACTAAGTTTGTAATTTAACCGTATAAGCAGGTGTTTATTGTACCTGTAATTTCTACAAAATCACAATGAAATGACGTGCTTTCAAATAAAGTAAAAACGGTGAAAATCGGTTCACGCAATAAATAATTATCCCATAAAAATCACCTTCCATACTTTAAGCTCGCGCGCAATAGTTTACTTAATTTGCCGATAGATGTCGCTGTACGTGGAACGCTCATATGATATCCTACATGGCGGTGTTATTTTAACTCTTAAGTGGGGACACTTACTGTGACGGACGGAAAACTACGGAACCCTACACTGAGCGTGGCCCGACACGCTCTTGGCCGGTTTTTTTATTAATGCATATTGCTGATATGATAAGATAGGGATTAATAGATTTTTACAAAAGAAAGATTTTTCTATTTTTATCACTAGTAGTAAGCCGTTTTATTTATAACTGTACTTTTCTATCTCAGACTCCCGGCCGCTCACGGAAGCCACCATCAAAACGGAGTCGACGACGCCGGGCATCGGCGGAGACGAGGGCCTGGACGACAAGGGCGACAAGAAGAACAAGCGGCAGCGGCGCCAGCGCACCCACTTTACCAGCCAGCAGCTACAGGAACTTGAAGCAACGTTCGCGAGGAACCGCTACCCTGACATGTCCACAAGGGAAGAAATCGCCATGTGGACTAACCTAACGGAGGCGAGAGTTAGGGTGAGTTGACTCTTTATTCTTTATTGGATTTTTTATGTTTAACGGAAAGCTAAGATAGGCCTGTATTGTAGCTTTAAAGTACGTTTAAGACATGATCTAAATTCAAAACAACTCCATTGCATATTGTAGTACCTACTTATTGGGGTACTTATACCTACTTTTTTTTAAGTACCTCTTTCTAAAACGAGATTTTTCCAAAAAAAGGTCCACCCGCCATTCTGACGTCAGGATGGCGGGTGGACCTGGTAAATCTTGCACTATATCACTCAAAAGTTGTGTAATTAGTTCGCATCTTCAGTGTTCCTCAGTGTACCTTTAGTTAAAATCAGTGTACCTCTTGCAAAGAAGAGATTTTTTGAAATAAATGTTCATGGCGGCTGGACCTTTATTTGAAAAAAACTCTTTTTTGCAAGAGGTACACCGACTTTTACTAAAGGTACACTGAGGTACACTGAATATACAAACTAATTACACACCTTTTGAGTGATAAAAAGCAATATTTACCAGGTCCACCCGCCATTCTGACGTCAGGATGGCGGGTGGACCTGGTAAAACTTGCACTATATCACTCAAAAGGTATGTGATTAGTTTACATCTTCAGTGTACCTCAGTGTACCTTTAGTAAAAATCAGTGTACCTCTTGCTAAAACGAGATTTTTTCGAAAAAGGTCCACCCGTAAGAATGGCGGGTGGACCTATGAAATGATACATTAAACCACATATAATGTATGTGGTAATAGTGTACCTTCAGTGTACCTCTGTATAACTTTAAAAACAATCTGCATACCTCTCCCGAAAAGGAGCTACGCTTAAAATAAGGTTTATGACGGGTGGACCTTTTTCGAAAAAATCTCGGTTTAGCAAGAGGTACACTGATTTTTACTAAAGGTACACTGAGGTACACTGAAGATGCAAACTAATCACATACCTTTTGAGTGATATAGTGCAGGATTTACCAGGTCCACCCGCCATCCTGACGTCAGGATGGCGGGTGGACCTTATATTGAGCGTAGCTCCTTTTGAGGAGAGGTATGCAGATTGTTTTTGAAGTTATACAGACGTACACTGATGGTACACTATAACCACATACATTATATGTGGTTTAATGTATCATTTACCAGGTCCACCCGCCATCCTGACGTCAGGATGGCGGGTGGACCTTTTTTTAGAAAAATCTCGTTTTAGAAAGAGGTACACTGATTTCTACTGAAGGTACACTGAGGTACACTAAAGGTACAGTACTTTTATTAACAATTCGATAAAATTCCCGAGGTCCACCCGCCATCCTGACGCTCACTTGTATTGGACTTCGATCTTATCTTAAACGTATTTTAAAGTTAGAATACAAGCCCTTGGGACCTGGTAACTGTTGGGCTTCTAATTTAAGGGTCAACACTTTGCGGGAATTAACTGTTGGTTCAAATTAATCATGTGGGTAATCTACTACTAGGTAGGTAGTCATATTTGTATAAATGAAAAGTTTGTTGGCTATGAACTGTACCCTAATAGTAATTAGGTATTAGGTACCAATATTGATGTTAATCACTAATTTGTCGTTATATTTAAAAAGTTGTTAGTAAAACTTAAGCCTTTGCATTTTATCTGAAAATAAATAGTATCATAACATGTAGGTAAATCATATTTTCTAAAATGAACAACTTTAAATGATGTAAAGCCTCGGTCCGTTACAATGGTATGCATTTAAGATTAACTAAACTGACGAGTTTTTTATATAGAGATATTGTTGTTGGACATTCGCTACGAATAATAAAACTACGTTTAACCTACAAATTAAGTCCTCATACGATTACTTTCCACTAGATTTCCTCTACCCCAAGGTTATCTGGAAGAGATCGCTGTCTAGCGATAACACCTCGCTAAGTACTATAAAGGATAACTCAATGTTGAGTGATTCATAGGTCGGATCGCTGTAACTGTCCATGTAGCCAAAATTAATGAGTAATCTTAAATATAGAAGTGACTTTTAGTCCCAGTGCGGAGGTGCAGTGCTCGGGAGTGTTTAGACTAATCGGCGCATCCGTTGCTCGATATTTTTGTGCCTCCGACGGAACATGGAATCCCTTAATCCCTGAGCATTTGAACCGTCTATTTCGGTCTTCTCATAATCCCCGGCTTAAGACTGATCGCACCCACACTCACTGTCAATAGTTCCAAAGGCCTGTTACAGATTCTGCGGTTAGGACTGTTCTATTTACAATGTTTTCTGGGATTCACGGAATATTTCAAGGTTTCTTCGGTATGTCGAGATTTAGCGCGGTTTAATCCTAAAACGCTTGCTTTCGGTGAATTGTACATCAACAACATGGGAGAACATCGTAAAACAAAAGACGGACGACGAAAACTATCTGGACCAGATTTGTTACGAAAAACATTAATGAATTACTGGCTTAACGTGTTGGCAGATGAGGATTTTACGGACCAGGACCATAAAATAAATTTCCACATAAAAACTTCATAAAATAGAGCTGCTACTGTAAACGCTCACTTTTTTGGAGATTTTTCTGTACCTGTTATTTTGATAAAAGTTAACTTATTTACACAAATATATTAATTTGTCGCGCACTTAGTCTTCCTGACTTCAAAAATTATTAATACTATCTTAGCTATTTCTAGGTTTTGCAGACCAGCCAATAATAACTTTGTGAAATATTTTTTATTCAATACAGTATTTAATCCAAGTCCTTCACTAAATGGTGTAAATCGATACTTTCCAGTCCAGATCCAGATACTTACTCGTACACTTCAAGTAGATATTAATTTCGATTGCAATCGGCCGCGTGTGTTCTTCAAAACATTGGGATCGGAATGTATGTAGGGCTGTCAGAACATTTAGATTAATATAATGAATGGAATTTCGTACAATATTTTATGCCGTTGTTGTTGGCAATAAACGAGCGGAAATGGCTTGAATCTTAGTCATGAAACAGTATTATTTATACGAAGTTCAGCAGATATTTCATTTAGTCCGCGTTTATTGTATAGGCGAGTGTAATAAAATATAAATTTTATTTCAATACATGATCCCAACTAGTAACGCCTCATTTATTTAAATAAGTTACGCAACAGTTTAATTGTAAAATAAAACCTTACCAAAATTCGAACTTCGAAAAAGTATATCTAGTTAAAAGAATATTTAATAATATTATTATTTAATACGAATATTACTAAATATTTAATACGAATATTAAAACTATATGAACAGTTTTTTTGACAACCCTAATCCCTAGCCGGCTTAGCGCTGCTCGCCCAATAAATCGTGCGCTCGCGCCGACAAATCGACCGACATTATTTTTGTTCTCATTAGGGTCATTGCCTGCTTATGACTCAATTAACCGTAAAATATGAATTAACTAAGCGCGTGTTGTAAAACGCTTGGTTGCAAATTGGGTGTGAACATGATTTTATGATCAGTATGAGAGTAAACTATCTGGGAGGCCGTGATAATATTACGTTAGTTTTTTTAAAATAATTAAGTGCTCATAGCCTCGCGTCTCTTGCAAAATTCGCATCGATTGGGTATATTAAAGCAATGTCGGCCACGACGTTCAGTTCATATAAACTCAAAAAAGAAAGTCAAGGCTCAGACGGTTGTTCTTACTCCCTACTATAATATAAATGTTATACCTACCACATTCATCTCTGCATATAAAATTTGACTTCATGTAGGGCATAAATTTAACAAACTTATTTAAAGTAATAAGGAAGGCGTTAATTTGTATTTAAAATCCGAAACCATTGCATTAAAAAGCAAGCACGCAGTTCGCACACATTTTTTGTCCCATCCTTATTAGTTTTCGGGGAATTCGCAAAGGGCGTAGTCGGCAATCGCCCGTGAAACAGCCCGCGACGTCTCATCTGAGCGACACATTTCATCCGCGGCACAACTCATTGAACCACGCTATTGACGTCTGTGGAGGGAATTAACTCATCGATCTGTCCAGGATAGTTTACTTGTAGTTGGGAGAAGAAAATAAATTGAGCTATTTTTGTACAGCTTCGAATGACTGATATAAGTAACTAACTGTAACTAATAAAGTCTGACATTACTTTTGCAATAAATTTTGTTTGAACAAAAGATAAAAATAAATAAAACCTTAAAAATTATCCACAACAAAATTGCCGTATCTAAATTAAATCATAATTATGCATCAACTGTCAAATTAGACGCCATAACAAAATGGCGACTTACGAAATATGTATACCTACATACCTCCAAGTTGGCCATCCTGTAGTTTATGTGACTGCTACATAATGAAAAGCATTAAAATACGAGTGTGGTTTTGTAAAACTAACAAAGTTTATTTTATAATAATATCACACGAGTGTTTTAATGCCTAATTTTGTGCAGTTGCATAGGTACATTACTTAATCTCACACATATTATATAACTCCGATAGAAAATTGATAGATTATATGACACTTCACTCGCCTAGTTTGTGAAATTCCCCCTTGCCCATATGCCCCCGATGGGGGCAGGACCCCTAAATTTTGATAGGACTCTGCAGATCCTCATTTCTAGTGCCAAGATAAAGTTAATAAACAAAGATTTATTGATCTACATATTTTGCTTCCAAAATATGTTATTTTTCTTGCACAAATTTCCCTTAGCATTGTGCGTGTGGTGTGATAGATGTAATTTCACAAATTTAGTGAAGGGGCTAATCAATTTCACATATTTTTTCGATTATCCATAAATGTGCAAAGAAATCGTAATCGAACAAAGGCATACGCAATTGTACTTATGGATTTATATGAAGTGGATCTAATTCTTCGGTCACAAAGTGAGGCCGAAAGAGAAGGTTATCTAGGGGACTGTGTCTCGTTTTGTCTAAGGAGGTAATGACGTCATCAGACAATCAAAATGTCAATATGTGTCAAATGTGAAAATTTTGTAACGAGTGCGAGTGAGACACCGTCCCCTACTATTATTATGCGCTCTATCGGAGCGTTTTTACTACTTTTTGCTAGTCACCTATGAACGACTGTTTTACTTGGTAATAAGGTTCAACTGTTGTTAGGAAAAAAGTGTAAGAATTAGATCCACTTCATATAAATCTATTATACTAAAGAGTAAAGACTGAAGTTGACAGTTGAAACGAGTGACGCGATTTTTTTAAATGTATTGCGCGAGTCGGTCACTCTGTGAAGCACTATTGACGTTTCATTCCGCGAGGGGGGTGTATTGGTGATTTAACTGTTTTGTTTCTAATTATCTATACATACAGTGTGTAAATTTTATACGGGCGTATATTGTACTGGCGATTAGTATTGGACCTAGGGAACCTATTTACATTTATTTCTTTATGAAAATAAGGATATTTTTTTTCATACATAATAATTCAGCCCGTAATGTATTGCATCCATGACAATTAACTTACCGATGCGTCATGTCAGTTATGTCAGTTTTAATTGTCCTGCGCGATACGCGGCCTTTGACTCTCGCAGACATTGCCGCTCACCCTCGGGTCTTTAGCCTCTGCTCTCTTGCCTTCACTTTTGGGGTATTTAGCCCTTGAGTTTTGCCTGGTCCCTATGATGCTGCTGCTGAAACAGTTCTCACTGTGACTTTCCGGGCCTATACGGTACTCGGCCTTGGTCTTCGCATACAGTGCCGGGCTTTCGGCCCTCGGATTCGCTAAAACACTTGAGCACTGAGTTTTGTCCAGTCCCTGTCATGCTGCTGCTGAACCAATCCCTGCTGCGACGTTCCGAGCCTGGGCCCTAAGTGGTACTTGGCCTTTGGCTTACGCATAAATTGCCACTCACTCTCGGCCTTTCGGCCCTCGGGTTTCCTAAGAAACTTGATCACTGAGTTTTGTCCGGTCCATATCATGTTGCTGCTGAAACAGTTCTCGCTGCGACGTTCCGAGCTTAGGCCCTACGTGGTACTCGGCTTTGGGCCTTTGCAGGTGATTCCGCTCACCCTCGGGCTTTCGGCCCTCGGATTCGCTAAGCCAGTTGATCACTGAGTTTTGTCCAGTCCCTGTCATGCTGCTGATGAAGCAATCCTCGCAGCTACGTTCCAAGCCTGGGCCCTACGCGGTACTCGGTCTTTGACCTTCGCAGACAGTTGAGTTTATTCTGGTCCCTTTCATGCTGCTGCTGAACCAATCCCTGCTGCGACGTTCCGGGCCTGGGCCCTATGTGGTACTCGGCCTTTGGCTTACGAATAAATTGCCACTCACTCTCGGTCTTTCGGCCTTCAGCTTGGCTAAGATACTTGATCCCTGAGTTTTGTCCGGTCTCTGTCATGCTGCTACTGCTGAAGCAATTTTCGCTGCGACGCTCAGGGCCTGGGTTCTACGAAGTACTCGGCCTTTAGCTTTCCCATAGTGGATCAAGGAACTTGACTATTAAGTTTTGCCCGGACCCTGTTATGCTGCTGCTGAAACAATTCTCGCTTCCGTCGGCCTTAGTAGATTTGTCCTGCTGCAGGAGAAGTACTTTCCGCTTGGACGTTGCGCTCACACGCTACGGCGTTCGGCCCTCTTTTCTAAGTATATTCTGTTGCATTAACTCGGCCATTAGCATTCGCAGGTCTTGACGCTCGCCTTTAGTTGGTTATCTTAACACGGCTGAACGAATCAATTTTGATTCAGTTACCAATTTGATGGACATTGACATCGTAAAAAGCGTAAGTTTTACAATAATGGCCTGGATTTAGTAAATTAAAATGACAAACCTCCCAAACGCACGCGAGCGAAGCCGCGGGTACAGCTAGTATTAAATATATACCGGATGTCACAAAAATACTGGTGATCCGTGTAAGGGCATAATTGGTATAGTATTGCTACTAAGAAAATTTAGGGGAAAAATTTTTGGACGCGAAAAACATTTTTTTTTGTATTGGACCTTTCGTCCCAGCCGGCCAACCCTCCATACAAAACCGCGTTTCTTTTCGCGTGAAAAAATCTTTTTCTTAGTTTTTCATAATTAGAATACGATACCAATTACGCCGTTAAACGGATCACCAGCATTTTTGTTACACCTTGTATTGAGAGTTGCGAAACTTTGTTTCTACAAGTCGTAATATACAATTTTATGTTGTTTAAAACTAATTTAATTGAATCCAATATTCTTTTTAGTTTATTGGTTCATGTTTAGTTGAAGTTGATGAGAAGCGCTGGTGGCCTGGCGGTAAGACTTCCAATCCGAAGGTCTTGGGTTCCAATCCCAGCTTGTACCATTGAGTTTTTCGGAACTTATATACGAAATATCATTTGATATTTACTAGTAGCTTTTCGATGAAGGAAAACATAGTGAGGAAGCCGGATCTAATCACCCCAACAAGGCATAGTTTCCCCTCTGGGTTGGAAGGTCATATGGCAGTCGCTTTCGTTAAAACTAGTGCATACGCCAATTCCTGGGATTAGGTTGCCGAGCGGACCCCAGGCTCAACAGAGCAAAACGCTGGGACAAACGCTAGGAGGAAGAAGATATAAATAATTATATTCTTCTGCAAACGTCGCATGCAATTATTAAAATTAATTGAATTGTCATGAATGTCATGTATAGAACAATAAGAGTGTTTCATTCAATATAATACCTTGTGCCCATGAAAAAGTAGCGTAATGATTTAGAAGAAACTGGGACACTTTTGTATAAAAAAATACTTATAAAATGTGTCCGGATCCGAACAACATATGAACTCACAACAATTTCTGAAAACGCTTAACTAGCTAGTTCAATGTACTTCGTCCTAGCTGGTACTAGTCTGTAATCAAAATGCATACGTCATCCATCCATTTGCTAGTTGTATCCAAAAAGAATAACTGCTAAACTGTTTGCATACAGCGCAGACAGCGCTAAAACAAAAAAAATGTAACGTGATACATGAAAGTTTTCAGGTAAAATAAATAATGCTTCGTGCCACGCCGGCTGTCAGCGGCGTTGCACACGGCTTTTAGCTATAAACGAGTTCACAAATATGTAACGGTGTAAGGACTCGCGTTTTGTACGGTGTTGTACAAACGCGAGTCATCATCATCATCATAATATCAGCCGAAAGACGTCCACTGCTGGACATAGGCCTCCTCCAAAGAGTGCCACAATGACCGGTCCTGCGCCACCCGCATCCAGCGGACTCCCGCGACCTTCACCAGGTCATCAGTCCACCTTGCGGGGGGTCTACCCACGCTGCGCCTTCCGGTTCGTGGTCGCTACTCGAGAACCTTTCCGCCCCAACGGCCATCGGTTCTACGAGCAATGTGCCCCGCCCACTGCCACTTTAGTTTAGCGATTCGGAGGGCTATATCAGTTACTTTGGTTCTGCTGCGGATGGCCTCATTTCTGATGCGATCACGCAGAGAGACTCCAACCATAGCCCTCTCCATTGCCCATTGGGTGACTTTGAGCTTTCTTATGGGCCCATTGTAAGCGACCACGTTTCAGTACCATATGTCATCACTGGCAACACACACTGGTCAAAGACTTTCGTCTTGAGACACTGCGGAATATTAGACAAAAAGATGTGCCGTAGCTTCCCGAACGCTGCCCAACCGAGTCGGATTCGTCGATTGACCTCTTTCTCGAAGTTGGATCTACCTAACTGGACAGTATGTCCTAAGTATATATAATCGTCCACAACTTCGAGTGTAAAGTCTCCGATTGTAACAGGAGTTGGTGCTACATGGGTATTTGACATGATCTTCGTCTTATCCATGTTCATCTTTAGACCAACTCGCTCGGAGGCTTTACTGAGGTCATCGAGCATCGTACTCAAATCCTCCATGGTCTCAGCCAAGACTACTATATCGTCAGCAAACCGAAGGTGAGTGATGTACTCGCCGTTTATGTTGATGCCTAGCCTTCTCCAGTCCAGTCTTGAAAACATCCTCCAGTGCAGCGGTAAACAGTTTAGGAGAAATAACATCTCCTTGCCTGACTCCCCGCTGCAACGGAATAGGCTTCGAGTTCTGGTCCTGGAGTAGGACTGACATAGTGGCGTTCTCGTACAAACACTTTAGCACTTCGATATAGCGATAGTCCACTTGGCACCTCTGGAGAGATTGTAGTACAGCCCAGGTTTCGATCGAGTCGAAGGCTTTCTCGTAGTCCATGAACGCTAAGCAGAGGGGCAGGTTATACTCCTCAGTCTTCTGTATAACCTGACGGAGCGTATGGATGTGGTGTACGGTACTAAAGCCTCTTCGGAAACCGGCTTGTTCGGGAGGCTGGAAGTCATCTAGCCTGCGTGCGACACGATTCGTAATGACTCTTGAAAACAGCTTATAGACATGGCTCAGAAGTGAAATGGGTCGGTAGTTCTTCAGTAACGCGTTATCACCCTTTTTGAAGAACAATACCACCACACCTCTGTTCCATGCCTTAGGCGTTCTCCCTTCTAGTAAAACGGAGTCGAACAACTTCTGAAGGGCCATAAGGACCGGTTTACCACCCGCCTTCAGAAGTTCGGCTGTAATTCCGTCTTCACCAGGTGCCTTATTGTTTTTGAGCTGTTTAAGAGCCATTCTAATCTCGTACAGGCTGATGTCCGGGATGTCTTCGGTATAATGTCGGGTCAGTCTAGCTCTAGGGTCTTCCGCCAGATCAACTTCAGGTCTCCTAGTTGATGTGTATAGCTGTCCATAAAAGTCCTCTATCTCCCCCAGAAGCTCGGGTCTGGATGAAACGATTCTACCATCCTCAGTTTTTAATTTGGCGAGCTGGCTCTGCCCAATAGACAAATCTCTTGCGAAAACTTTAGAGCCCTTATTCTGCTCAATGGCCACTTCAATACGATTTGTATTGAATGAGTTTCTGAGTGGAGCCAGAGAGCCTTTTGGTTCTGTTGCTCCGCTGGGCCTTAAAAAACTTAGACCCAGTACTAAGCTGGCTGGCTGGGTACAGTACTGACTAAGAATCTCCGGCAGAGATCCGGCTACCACCACCGACGACTTCTGGCCCTGGCAACATATAACAAACGCGAGTATTGGTATTAAATATTAGCAAACGTGGGGCAAATGAGGCTGCCATATCCTGAAGACTCTAAGTAAACATAGTATCCCAGGTGCCGGATTCTAATTTTAAAATACATTAACAATACAATAAGAACACAACCTATCTCAAACATAACTCCAACACACAATAAACAGTTAACCAATATTGAAGTTGCGTTGGAATATTTCTCAAGCAAATTCTGATATTTCTGATTCAGATGTTTATGCCGTAGCTGTATTGCGTTGTTAATGCATTGGAGTTGTATTGAAGTTTGATCGTGCCTATACGTGTTTAAAGTTAGAATACGACCCCAGACTTGCCAATATTATTTTACTTCAGTTACGCTGAAATTGGATTGTTGGTTTTGTACCATGTTACATTCTGATACCTAAATATTTACAAACGTTAATACTAAGCGGATTTAAAATACGGGGATGCTTTGAAAAATCAATTTCACGCCATATTCTTTTTTTTTAATTATAGTTTTTTAGGTAATTCTAGCCGTTTACCAAAAGACATCAAGTCAATGCTACGAAGAATAATTTATCAAAACTTACCTCAAATTATTCCATATCTAAGTCATCAAATGTCAGTTATTTATACAATAATTTCTTATTGCTTATACATTTCGATAGCGTGGTGAATAATGGAATAATTATGTTTATGAAATAGAAAAAGGTAAGGTGGGGCACGTATTAAATGTAAGAAATCAGTGAAATATAGACCGCCATCGAAGATTCTTAATTAAAATAATACATTAATAGAAACTTTGTTTTCAATGTAACTCAGTACTACTCAGTAGCCACTATGTACCGACGGGGCACCAGGTCACAACAAGGCAGTGTTACATGTTCCATAGTATCGAGAGTTGGTGGTGCGAAGAGCGCAGCACCACGTCGTAAGCCAGTAGCCGTGACAGGGCTGCAGCGCCGCGGGGTGCATTTAATATCTGCACCGTAGGGTTGTCGCTAATCCACTCCGAACATAAATCACATCATTCTCCGGGTCGGGCTTGGCCACACATCAAAGTTTTTGAGTAAGATGTTTCATAGGAGCTTTCCGTTAACTGGATATCTGTTTCGTAATGGGAAGAGTGGGTATGGTAATGACAAGATAGGTAGGTACCCAGTAAGATTTTTTCTCTCTAGTACGAGTAACTCAATAGTAAGTTTATATTGTGTTTTCTTAATCCTGAAACATTAGAAGTATGTTAGTCTGCATATAAGTATGTAAGTTTTTTGGTCAATCCATTATTCAACACAGATATTTTTTGTAAGTATGTAAATATTATAAAGACTTACATTTCCATGTTTCAAATGCGTGTTAAGTTCGGATACGGAAGTCTAAACTTGACCGTAAATTTACGACTGACTTCTTTATTACAATGAGACAACCCTATATTCGGCGAGCATCAATTCCAAGTTTATATCCTCTATCCATTTATATGAGCGCGTGTTTATTTGACTTTGGAATAGTGATTTATCCTGTACCATTATTCAAAAATGTAGTTTATACTCTACTTCATAAGGTTGATTATTGTTCGATCCGGAACAAGGGGTAAGCGTTCAGTTAGAGCGTTATTTGATTGATGACACTAATAAAACTGTGATTCCAGTTTAATTTAAAATTTAAGGCAATTTGGCCGCAGTCTGACCGTGTAATGACTATAGAAACGAATTCATCAGGCCATAGTTAATCTGCGGACGTTGATTTGACAAGATTTTCTATTTAGATGGACAATTCATCATCATTTAGAAAAAGTTTGCCGAAGGATTCTTCTTACGGGAAGGGAGATTTTGTAGAGATTCTTCATGACTAGATCACAGTTACCTTACGTAATAAGATAGTTATTAATATTAATCATTCAAAATATAAACACTAAACAGTTAAAAGATCAAAATCTTTAACTTGCTATTTTTATTTTTTTTGGTAGGTAAGTATAGGTAGTTACCCCTTGTTTTGAAGTAAGTGTAATAGTGTTATCTGTGTGGGACAGGCCTTAAGATCAGTCTATTAACACCTAGCAGTCTTTTTCGGGACCACGGGACAATTTGATCCTGGAAAAGGAGAAGGTAATTTTAAAATTATATAATTTTATATTATACGGCTTATATACGGGGTTAAGTCAGGGGGGTTTTTGCTATGTCTAATAGCCGCTTAAAACGGCTATTAGACATTGCAATTTGTAGGGTTCAACCTGTCAGGTTGGTAGGTGTAATGGCATGTAGGGAGTAGGAGTCCCGATCTAGGGCGGTCGGTAGTGCCCCGACACCCACAGCTGTTTATGGAGGTCGTTAGAGTTATTTTACCTTTTTTATTTATAATGTTAGCCATTTCCTACACATTCCGTCCGGTTTTTTATTTAAAATAAAAGTTAAAATGTGTAGATTCGCTGGTAACTAATATATTTATCTAGTTTTGTATCTAAGTAATAGAAGGGTTGGGCAGATGAAGTTAGATTCAGTTAGCTCGAGCGGTCATTTAAATATCTATATTAAAAAAACAGTTTCTTTTTTTATTTAATGTGTACTGTTATGAGTACTATCACCGTGCTTCACCAATACATTTTTTAGATGTTTTGAACGCATCATTGTAAACGTTGAGCTAGGGCCGGTAGAGACAATTTGTTGGTGAGGTTGGGTCGGTAGGGGCGATTTGTAGGGAAAATGTAATAACGGGCGTTGGGGCCGACAGGAGTTGGACACAACAAGTTGGGCCCTACAAATTGCCATGTCTAATAGCCGTTTAAAGCATATGAGGGCTAATGATGGAAGTGTTGGCACATCGCTTATCACCTAATGGGTGCGTTCGAGAATATGTGACGTTTTCAAGCCATAGGTCATCATTGTCGGTTGTTAATAGAGTTTTCACACCACCCGCTCGAACAATGCCAAATTATATATCATGCAAACCTCACCGAAAGCAAATCATTATAGCCCTTGGCTTTAGCCGGGTTATAATGTTGTACTGAATCTCATTATAACCCGCTGGTTAATAATGTGATTTCACTTCCCATAGTTCTTATTGTTATATGCTTAAAGTCTAATTTAGTAAAGTCCGCACGGTGCACAGCCCCGCAACACCAGCCGGGGCCCGCGCCGCCGCGTCGAACTGATTTGAAAATCGAATTTATTCGGGAAATCGTGCTGGCCCCCTCAATTTTTAATACCTAAAACAAATGCCGCGAGTGTCATAAGACTTAGAGAATTCAACCCGGATAGAGTAGCCATGTCTGTCATTTCCGATACAAAAAAAGTGTGCCGATTTTTGCGGGGGAGGGGAACGTCAAATGTATGGCTATTCGTACGTAACGTACAAATAGCTACGTCAGATAAACGTCAGTCCATACATGTGTATGACCACGGGTCATATGTTTTCGGCAGAGGGGAACGCCTGTCAATGGCGACTCCGGTTGGTTGAATTCTCAAAGTCATAAGACGCTGCAGTATACGGAGTAAAACTGCAGGTTCTATAAAATTAGAAGATAAAATTAGAATAAAATGGACTAATGTATCAAGAATCAATTTTTAGGGTTCCGTAGCCAAATGGCAAAAAACGGAACCCTTATGGATTCGTCATGTCTGTCTGTATGTCTGTCCGTCCGTATGTCACAGCCATTTTACTCGGAAACTATACGACGTATCTGAATAAAATTTACACATACGGTGTATTTTGTATGCCGCTACTTAGTTATGTAGTTAATTTAAAAAAACAAAATATTTTTAGGGGGGGGCACTCCATACATGTAACAAAATGTGACACATCAGCCGATAGGTCTTTAAAAATAACATTGAGGTTTTTTTGACCATTTTGTGATTAAGTGAATATCTTCTGAAATAATCGCTTCGAAAGTAAGAAAAATTGTGTCCCCCCCCCTGTAACTTTTGAACTGTAAGTCCAAAAATATGAAAAAATTGGAGGAGATGCGCCTTATCATATACTTTCTACGAAAATTGTTTTAAACATTATCGGTTTAGCCATTTTTGAGTTATCTCCAAAAAACTTCTTCCATAGGCATCAGATACGACCTTTTGTTGTTTGGTTCTTATTCCATTGAAGGTACGGAACCCTCCTATGTGTGGTCCGACACGCACTTGGCCGGTTTTTACTTTTGATTTGCTTTAATAAAAATCCGTTTCTAGTAGCCTTAGCTATTTTATTGTCTCGCAAGAGGTGAGAAAAGTAGAGTATACTCCTCGGGGATAAAGCTGTTTTTGTCACGGGCGCGCTTGAACCCCTCACTGCACTCAGGACTCAGTCTTAATTGCCTCGCTTCGCTCGGGAATTAACTCATAACCCCCTCGCTGCGCTCGGGAGTAAAATCTGGAGTCCTTCGTTACGTTCAGGATTCAATATTGCGCCCGTGACATAAAACAGTGCTTTATCCCCTTGGTGTACAATCTACTATTATTTCTTAATATTTTTTTTATGGGAGTTAACGTCTTATTAAAAACCGACTCGAATCCGACCGAATGTGTACCTTTGATTGCATGAAAACGTATTATCATTAACATATTATCATTTCAGCCAGTGTTTATGACATGTCCCAAACCTGCATGGATATATATATATATATATATGACGCACGCACCCTATTTTATTTTTTTAAGAGCGCATAACAGTTACCGTTTTCATATTTGTAGCTAAATGTCAAATTCAGGAAGGAGAATGTTCTGTAGGTACTATTACTTATTGTGTGGTTAAGTCCCGTTTGTACAAATAGATATTATCATTACACATGTCTAGTTAATTCATTTAGTTAGTGAAAATTGTTTCAATAGTTCAAACGGTAACCATACGGTTAGTTGGTTGGGTAAAAGTTGGTTAATAATAATTAAATTAAAATAATCAACTTAACAGTTTAACAGCCGACTAAAAAAATTGTGTGTTTATGAACTCGGACACGTTGTCAATAGAGTTGAAAATTATAAATGCCAAATTAACGATTTAGGTTCGTGATTAAGATGAGTGAATAGACACTCGGCTCTTTTATAAGTAGGTAAAATAATCCCTCCTTCATACCATAACCAGCGCATTAAATAAATATAGTAGGAACAAGAAACGTTAATATCGATTTCAGAAACATTAAAAATTGTCCCTCCTTGCGGCCGGGTAGGGTACGGTCACCAACGTGCAATAATATATTTAAAGGATTAGCAGGGACGCAATATTGCGACCCTCTGCCCTGCCTCCGCCTATTCAAATAATGGAAATTATTTCCACATATGTGCACCTAAATAAATATCATTCTGTTGTCATTATTGAGCACCCCAAAGTTCCTGTGGAGTTATTTTCACCCGTTTGTTCGCGGTTTCAATGGGAAACGGCGCGGTTTGTGTGAATTGGTAATTAATGTGCTATTGGAGGTTATCCTTTTACATTATATATTGATTTTAATATTGCCGTTGCGACTCGTATTTTGAGTCCATTTCCTAGTTCCGTGGTTGCAGTAAAAAAAAACTCCTGTTACTTAACTTTATACTCTTTAACTAATAATAGTGCACTGGTATGAAAATTAATGCCAAAGCCAGGTTGATAGGAATATAATTTTTAAATTATTTTTAAGGACTGCTTCCCAGCTACCTGCTAGCAGGCTCCCCTAGGGTTCGAGCCCCAGATTGACGAGCAACGGATTAAGGACCAGGCACTTTGTAATTAAACCACGCACACTGCGCATACTGAACGCATATTATTATGCTTGTGATAAATCAGGGATTTAGGTCATTTAACTTACCTTTTCAAAATGATGGCTTTTGGTGTTGGGAAACAGACTCTATCACATGATTAAAATATCTAGAAATATTAAATAAAATAAAATTTACCTACTACTTAAGTAGACTTAAGTAGTAGGTAAATTTTAGTATTTACTTGACTTCTGGCAATCTGAAACCAGTTTTGTTAATACGTTATATATCAATTCACCGAGTAAATAATCTCCTCCCTCCGTTTTTGTAAGGATATCGTTTATATATTATGTTCTATTTATTTAGAATCAAGGGCGGATTAATATTTTTATGATTTTAATAGAGTTTTATAGCATCTCTCTCTTCGGTCGTTCCCTCATGACTGAGGATCGTGGATCACCGGATGATTGTGTGTATGAAACGTCTCCATCGCCTTCTGTCCAGCATGTCGTTCTCAACTGCGTAAAGTTTTGAGGAAGATGAGTCCTTTACTTGATCTGTCGATCTAGTAGGAGATTTGCCTCTTCGGCTTCCCTCAGTGTTTCCAACTACTATTAGTTTTTCCAGGCTCTCAACTCCTTTTCTCACTATATGGCCGAAATAGGCCAGAATTCGCTGTTGGCATATTTATAGCAAGCAAAATTAATTTCACATTGGATTTTACGTGGGAAGATCTTATAAGAATAAACAGCACATAAATTCTGAGCTACCTACTACGAGTACATATGCGTTCATGCGAATTTGTGAAATTTATGTTTTGAAAAACAAACGATTGTATATGGGGTGGAAACGAGCGTTCATGTTCACTTAACCGAGGAGGAGGGTATTATTTACCGTTTCGGCTGGGTGCGCCCGCCACTGAGTGAGACAAATACCTCTGGCGGGGCGATATTTATTGCTCGAGCTTGGATTGCGCGATTTATTGGCGAGGAACCGATCGATGCCTGGGTGTGAGCGAGTAATCGCCACTTACGGCGACTTATCACCTCGCCCGTCGCTGCACTGTATCGCCGCCCTGACAACCCTGACAGATGTGCAGCCGAAGTGAAGGCCTCGGTTCCCATCCATCTCAATCCTTCGCGGATTGCATTTCCTAACATGTTGTCTGTGTCGCGCGGTTGGCTAGGATTCACCACCGCGCTGTGTTTAGCTTTTAACTAAATGTTCTCGTACCTATAGCCGCTAGCTAGTTTATTATAATAAATATACAAGTGCAGCTATAGCGATGTTGTTATATTGTCCGCCTGGTCGATAGATTAATTATCTCAGCCACTTGATCGCTCTTTTAACCCTATGTAACAGCCGGGATGATGCTTTTTTGGAGAAACGATTATGTATGATGTACTCCGGATCCAAAAATGAAAGTTTCTTTGCTGGTTTGGTTATCATTATCACGCACATTACTACAAAGTATTTGAGGTACATTGAGGTAAAAGATTCTGTAGAGATGTGTAGTGAGATTTCAGCAGTTTTTGTTATTGCGTAGCGATGAATAATAGCAGGCCGTCGGCACTGACGGAAGGCCCATAAATCAGGAGCTATCTGCAAAGTGGCCGCGCATCGATCCTGCCCGCCTGACGCGTACTGTAATCGTATATTAAACTAATGTTCCGAAATACAAGCAGTTTAAACTAGAAAATCATAGTGAAAGTGTAGGTAATCAAATTCGTATTCACTAGAATTTATCTGTGTCCTACTACAATAACTCCATCAGGCAATCAATCACATAACCCTATCACCTAATCAACTAGGTGATAGAGGGTTACTACAGGGTGATAGGGTTATTACATAATTACTTTCATATACAACGATCTCTGGTACCATAGAACGTTAGGTATATAAAAAAGTAATTATGTAATTCAGTAATAGTTTTAGGCTTTATCTCCTCAATCTCCTCATTTTTAGGGTTCCTAGGACGGACGGACATAGCAAAACATGTCCGACCGTCCGTATAGTAAAATGACGTAGGCGCCGCCAAATATCCCTTAATAAACTACCTTTTGGACGGATGTATTGTCACAGGCCGGCAACTCGAAACCCTAGACTGTTCTTGGCCGGTTTTTTATACATAATGAATCTTTGTGGCGCGTGGAATATATATTGAAATTCACCGTCCCGTACCGTAAGTAACACTTACCGAATACCCTGTTCCGACAATACGAAGTTTTAAATCAGAATCAGGATGCGCACGGCGTTGCGTAGCTATTAACTTTGCTCATTACAAAGTTGACGTCGCGTTATTTCGCGATTCCGGCCACGTCCTAACCGCCGCTCTAATTGCGGCCGGAATGAAGACGGACGAGCGGGGCGATTGGACGCGACGCGGGTGCGATAAATGAGCCCCGCGATCGATGTTGTTTAGGTTGTACTTAGCCCGAGGTAAGATTAATTATTGGGCTCTGTTATTGTTTGACCGGATTTTTACTCTTCATGTTCCTAATCGTCTGTGGTAACTGGTAGTCTTTGATAATCAGTGACTTGTCAGAACCAGATACCAGATAGTTCAACAGTTTAACTTAACTATTTGGATTTTATTGTGACAGTAACCTTTTCTTATTTATCACTAGCTTTTGCCCGCGGCTTCGCTCGCGTTAAATTCGGGGTAACAAACCATACAATCTTCCACCCCCCATTTTAGGGAAGTGGGGGGTTAGAAAGAGACATAAAGTAGCTTATGTCACTCTCCATCCCTTCAACTATCTCCACTTAAAAAATCACGTCAATTCGTTGCCCCGTTTTGCCGTGAAAGACGGACAAACAAACAAACAAACACACACATACACTTTCCTATTTATAATATTAGTAAGGATTATAGGATCGGCATATACAACTAGAGCTGTAGATACCTACATATTTATTGTTTAGTTTCCTATATAAATGAGAATTGCATGACATTACAAACATTTCGTCTTGTTCTAGGTATGGTTTAAAAACCGAAGAGCAAAATGGCGAAAGCGGGAACGCAACGCCATGAATGCGGCAGCGGCAGCCGCCGCTGATTTCAAAAACGGTTTCACGACGCAGTTCAACGGTCTCATGCAGCCCTTTCCCGACACCGACATCTATTCCTCCTATCCTTACAACAACTGGGCTGCCAAGGTCCCCAGTCCGCTAGGGACGAAAAGTTTTCCTTGGCCCGTGAATCCTCTGGGTTCTGTCGTCCCGGCCAGCCATCACCAAGGCTCCGTCAACTGCTTTAACACGGCTACGTCTATGGGCGCAGTCGGAGGTAGCAGCATGGCGGTGGCGGGTTCGGCCGGTGTCGGTACCGGTGTCGCGCCCTGCCCGTACACCGCTCCCCCCAACCCGTACACGATGTACCGGACGGAGCCGTGTCCGGCGATGTCGTCGTCGATAGCCCAGTTGCGGTTGAAGGCGAAGCAGCATTCTACAGGGTTCGGCGGCGGCTACGGGACGGTGTCGCCGGTGTCGCGGGCCGGCTCGGCGCCGCTGTCGGCGTGCCAGTACGCGGCGGGCGGGGTGGGCGTGAGCGACCGCGTGCTCTGAGACGAGGCGCGCGGCCGCGACGACGCGCGCTCGCCGATGCTGACCGCCGCGCGCGCCTCCTAGTCGCCGCCCGCGCCCGATGCTTCCACACCTCACGGACTTTATAGGCATCTGTGGGACTGGTTCGATTGATTCTGTGCACAAACGTTAAACGTAACGTTTATATTGTTATATGTGCAGCAATTACAACATGCAAAAGCAACGAGCGTTTCAAAACTAAAGTAACAAAAAATTTTTTTTTTTGTAAGTACCAAAGAGCTAAGTAGCAGAACATGTGAAAAGTAAAAAAATTGTTTATTGCATTTTCAAAGTGATATTTAATTAGGAAGATAATCAACATGCAAAAGTGCAACCATGTAGAAGGTAACTCCGCTGTAGTTAGATGAAACTCAACTAACTAAATACAGCAGATTAGCATGAAAGTTTCGTATGGTTTGTTTATTGTATTAAAGCTGCAGGTATTATCAGCATATAAACTTAACGTAAGCATTACGGTTGTATCAAGTGTATGAGGACATTTTCACGAAAAGCTGGTCGGCAGAATTAGGATTAGCTGTAATGCATTCATGACACTTATAGTATACAGGATGACATCTGAGACGTGATCAGTTATATGTTTTTGTAACTCCATAAACAACTAGCAGTTGAATGCCCCGACCTTAAAATCAGACAATATTTTTTTCTTTTTTTTTACATGTTTTTGTAATTTATTTTTCATTTGATTTTCGGGATATTGAAACTACTTATTAGAATATTTAAATAAGTAAATTGAATTACCTCTATGATACTGAACTGTCGTTAATAACAATTTTGTCATTTATTCCGGATAAAATATAATTTAATAAAAAAGAATACCTTAAATATCTTATAAAACTATTTTATACTAATATTATCACTTTTGAAAGAAAAATAAATGACAAAAAATTTAAATTAAAATAATTAAAAAAAATTTAATAGGACTCAGGGCAATCAATTGGTAGTTAGTTGTTTATTGAGTTAGAAAAACATATAACTGATCACGTCTCAGATGTCACCCTGTATACAAATACAATTTATATGCATTCCGATATAGGGCCACTCGCTTTGTTCCCAAAGATGTGTCGTTTAAAGACAAAAGGTACCAATTTGTCACTTGTTAATAAGGTGCTACTCGAAAAATATTTGAAATCATTCTTATTAAACCCGACAATAGAGGGTAGTTTTAGACTGAATACCTACGTTGTCATACAACGATTCTGCAGCTATAAATGTGTAGTAGTTTATGCGTGTTAGCCTATTTAATTAGTGAATTTTTTGCTTATATTGGGGAAAGACGAATCAATTGATATGATATGAACCACCTTTTTGTGAAAATGTCCTGAGGGCCACGCTGTACGAGTGTTGAATTTATCGTGAACAAGATTCCATTTGAAACATCGGGCAATAAAACCTAACGATTCTTATAGGATATTAATACGTACCCTGTAAATATGTAGTTATGTACTTACGTATACCAAAGCGATGTGTGCAATTTTATAAACTTAAAATGTATGTACTTAAATTTTAAAATTTAATTTAAGTGTTTAGTTTAGCATGTAAATATAATGAGTAAATTATTTGCGTTACATATCGAAGTAACATTGTGAATATAAAGCGACGTTTTTCAGAAAAGTTAATATTACCCTGTAACAAAACAGTTATTTATAAAATACACAATGTCACAAATATTAGTTACTTCCTAACTTTTCGTAAAAAAGCCGATAGACGCATTTAAAAAAACTGTAGTAAAAGAAGTCAGAATGTCATAAAACCATTACTGAATATACACATTTACGAAGATTTGTTATTTGTTTAAAGTTTTGTTTGATTGTGCTGCGCATAACTGCAGAAGTGTTGAATGAATTGTAAGTTATTGTTATTTTACGTAAGTCACAAAAAGCAATAACAGTACCACTATGTGAATACACAAGTATTGTATTTTGTATTTGTAGCAACATATCTGACTAGAGAAACCATATTGATCGTCAGTATTCTTAGTATTAAATTATGGTTAAATAGTAAATTGAAATAATAATTTCCATCAATAAAGAAAGTTTGATTCGTATACTAAATTTGTAACAAACAAAACCAACAATATGTACATCTTATAATCGTCATCAATTATGACCGCTGTGCTTAAGAAAATATAGGTCAAAATTTACTTGATATGTCTAAACCGATACTTATCAGAAATTATTTTATCATTTATATATGTACCTAAACCGCATATATTCCACTGCTCCACAAGTCCACATAAACAATACTCGAAGGTACTAAATAGTGTTACCTAGGTCATTCAGAATGCATTAATGCTACGCCGTAGCTCGTAGCTTACTTATGGTACAATGGCGTAGCGCCTTCACCTGGTGTCGGATTCAAATTTTAAAATATATTAACAAAACATTAAGAACACGACCTATATCAAACATAACTCCAACACACAACAAACAATCAACCAATATTGAAGTTGTATTGGAGTTGCGTTGGAATATTTCTAAGGCAAATTCTGATATTTCTGATTCAGATGTTTATGCCGTAGCTGTATTGTGTTGTTAATGCATTGGAGTTGTATTGAAGTTGGATCGTGTCTATACGATGTTGGACGTGCCATATTCTAATTTTAAAATACATAAACAATACACAAAAAAGCGCTATCTATCTTAAATACAACTCCAACACTCAACAAATAATCAACCAATATTGAAGTTGTATTGTAGTTGTATCGGCATAATTTTCAAGGAAATTCTGACATTTCTGATTCAGACTGTTAGGCGCCAGCTGTATTGCGTAGTTAATGCATTGGAGTTGTATTGAAGTTGGATCGTGTCTAAACGTGTTTTAAAGTTAGAATACGGCCCACGTATAGACACGATCCAACTTCAATACAACTCCAATGCATTAACTACGCAATACAGCTGGCGCCTAAACGTCTGAATCACAAATATCAGAATATGCTTTAAAATTATTCCGATGCAACTCCAACACATATTCAATATTGGTTGATTGTTTGTTGTGTGTTGGAGTTATATTTGAGATAGATTGTGTTTTAAATCTATTGTTTGTGTATTTTAAAATTAGAATACGGCACCCGAGGCCATATTCTAACTTGAAAACACTTGTTGACACGACACAACTCCAATGCATTAACTACGCAACACAGCTAGCACCTAAACGTCTGAATCAGAAATATCAGAATTTTGTTGTCCAGGTCTAACTTCAATATAGAATTTTCAATATTCTTCAATATTGGTTGATTATTTGTTGTGTGTTGGAATTATGTTTGAGATAGATTATGTTTCTAATGTATTGTTTATGTATTAAAAATAAAAATACGGCACCCGCTAGCGAGTCATGTGTCCTGAAAGAGCTGAGTGTGGCATTTCATCTTTCTTTATATTCTACTTTTGATATTCGTCTTCTTTCTTTTGTAATAAAATCAAATTACTCATGCCTATGTTTTGCCACTTCTATCTCTCTGGGCGTAGCTCTCAAGGGATCTTTAGTGCACGTGCTAATATATAATGGTACGTTTGCTAATGCCACTTTTGATATTGATTTGATATTACTCATAAGTACCTATAATGGTGCAAGAAAAGTTGCGAGTGATGTCAAATCAAGATTAAATTGAAACCAAATGTAAAACTGCAATGCTGCTTGTAGAAGAGCATTTACTTACTTTTAAAATTTTCATATTATTTGATAACGAAATAAAAGTTATATCAAACCAAATCAGTTTTCTCAAGTTGTATTGCAAGTCCAGGTACAATATGTAAAAATGTATTCAGATTTGAAAACATGAAATATGTATAGTTAATTAGCTAACATATCCAATATCCATTCCACGCTCGACGTGTTGAAAATACATAGACATATGTACCTCAATAGTATTTGAACGAATGAAGCTTTACCTACTATTTAAACTTTCCTAAGGTACCTATTGGCAACCTGAAATGAGATTAATGAAACCAGGATCTCATTAATTTAAATAAAAAACTATTTATTAAACACCGAACAGAAATTGTATATAAATGTAATAAATTAATATTTTAAATTAGTGCTACTCTTAGTTAACTACACGAACTAGATACCTTCCGTGTGCCTACGAGTAAACGTGATGTAAATAATTTAATTGGATAGTTGTAAAGGATTAAATTCGAGGTTTTCATTTTAATACATATCAAACAAATATCAGCGAACTAGCCAGTAATTTGAATTATTTTGTAAAATTACTTAAGAGATCCGATTGTTTTGTAACTTCAGAAACCTCTAGTCATAATAAAAAAATATCACCAAGTATTTGAATGTTTTTCTTATATATTACCTACATATAAACATAACATGCACGTTACCTTGACAGCGACCAGTTTTGTATATCAACTGCACCGGGCATTCCCACCTGACAGACCCGGCGGACAGATCGGTGCACGCGCACCTATTGAGCGAACACGGCTCAAAATGGATTTAATAACAACGAATTGTTTTGACTGTCGGTGCCGACAGCATAGTGCGAAATGGTAAAATGACGTTCCTGTTTTTTGAGCTTAACCACACTTTTATTTGGGTAGATAAAGTATACTGGTATACTGGTGGGTACTGGTGGTGGTTGATGTAATATTGACATCGATCTCATGTAATTTGAAAATGTTATGCTTAATACAAATAAATAAATAAATATAAATAACGGTCAGGTGTTCAAGATAAGGTTCCATTTTTTACGTTCCTGCCAAAAGAGGATAATGTTTTTTCAAAAGATTGACAAAATGGCAACAGTTAAAAAAGAACTTTTTATTTGCGGTGGTTAAAATTCAATATAAGGTACACAAACACATATCAAAAGTAGGTAACAAAAGAAACCAGCAGATTTATTGAGGAACTTACTGGGGATTTTCACGCAAAAGGATATAAAATGCACTAGGTTATTAATTTATTACAGGCGACCACCGGTAGGAGACGGTGCTTGAAGTTGAGGAAGAAATGATCCGTGTAACATAAAACAATCAAAATATAATCTAAAAAGTAGTAAGAAAAAGCATCAATGAAATAGGTCATAAAGACGTTCATCAAATTGGGCATGATATTGTTACGAGAATACCTACATCCCCGTTGGAATTAACTGTTTAATACAAGACAGCAGAGAGCTAGATCGATTGCGACATTATTTAGATTCTATAAACCTGGAATGATAAGTGCAAAATTGTAAGAAAGTATCGAAATAAAGAAAACAGGATCATAGTATTACTATTACCTATACTTAAATTCTAGGTCAACAGAAAAATACAATTAAGTAAACTGTAATATATATGGATGGTATATGGAGGATGGCAATCTCTATGTTACAAAAGTGTCCGTCAAAAGGCGTTAAACTGATGGCGCCACATTAGCATGAGCACACATTTCGAGTCCGAGGCACCGCCATGACACAATATTTTGCAGACGAGAGGGGGGAGTGAGATAGTGTTAGGTTCTGGCGCTTCGCCGGCCGCTGCCGCGGCACGCTCGCTTCGCTCGCTCGGCTCGCGCGCTGTAGGGTCGCAGTTCTACCTAACACTCCTCCTCGCTTCGCTCGTCGTCGTACCTACACCGACCTGCCTTAGAGCCTGTCTGAAACTACCTTGAACTAACCTAAAAAGTTCCTACAAAGTGTCATGTCGTATCCCCCGGCCGCAGACCCCGCCAATTCTATTTGCGTTTTGTTTTACGCGTTTTAGTAAAATCGTACCATTTTTGATAATTATTAATCAACAAATTTCCACAAAATAATGCTTATAAATTAAAACAATCATTGAATAAATATCATGTAACTATTATTGTACACAAATAAGTCGAAAAAACTGTATTTATGTAAAAACTGAACATAAAACAAATCATCACGTTTTTTGTTTTTCTCAACACGTTTAACGAAACGCAAAATATTGTGTCATGGCGGTGTAAAATCGGGATTTTATATGGAACTTTGATTATTTTTTATCTCGCAAACCAAGCGTTTCCGCAACTTAAAATTTGGTGAGGAGTTGTCTTTTGGCGAGTAGAAGCTACAAAAAAATCACAGATTTCGTTCCTCACACGACTATCGAGCACATTGGAAATGAATCTACGGAATTCGAAAAAATATTGTCGCTGAGCGACGAGAAAGTCGGGATAAGGAAAATGTTATAAAATAAAACTACGACGTCGAATGATAATTATTTTATTCTTAGATTAACATAAGTATCCTCAACATAACGCCTGTGAACCAGAGTTGGGCAAAAATTAACGAGATTGAAACTAAAGTTAAAAATGAGAACGTTACTCATAATCATATGAACATGATTACGAATTCAATCATGTGCTTTCTAATCTGATTGACCACCGACATGAGTAAATCATGTCGATTTTTAGTTTCACTCATGATTAGCTGAAGTGATTACATTAGTAAGACAGTATGCTTAGTTAAAGTAACGATTTAGTTGATTAGATGATTAGATTTTGATTAGATTTTGCGTAGCTACTAGCTCCTTCACTTTTTTCCCTGACGAAACAGAGGCGGTACCTAGGTGAGTATAATATACATTTAGGATAAATGGCTATTTGTGACAATATTTCTAAAGGTATCATTTGGCGGTTGGCGCTTACGTCTTAAGTTGTATAGTGCAAATTCAATATTGAGCAATAAAAGCGTAAATGCCAGTGGCAAATGTTACCTTTACCAAAATATCGACAATTTTTTTGTTAGTTTTTGGTATGAGTGTACAAATGAATGCTCCCATTTAACTTTGAAACGGCCTGTTCGGTTTTATTGCGGTTTTCGGCTACAGTTAAGGCAGCTATCACACGGCTGCGGTTCCCACATGCGCTTTTCATTTTCATTCTCATTCTCATTCTCATTCTCATTCTAATTCTAATTCTCATTCTCATTCTCATTTTCATTTAGGATAATGTGAATTTCTACATATGTATCTGGTTCAATATGTGAAATTCAGAACAAACGCCTTATTCAAGTAATAATATAAATCAGCTTAAGAACACTCTACTCGTAATCATACATTCGTCAATCACATTGAACAAGTTAGTTGATTAGCGTTAATTTAGTTTCAATCAGCGCCCGTCGTTAATGAACTCATAGCGAAATTACTTGATTGTTTTGTGTTATGATTTAATCAGCGATGATTAGTAATCGATCACCGATTTTAATCAAGTGTGCCCAACTCTGCTGTGAACAAACAAATTGAAAAATTCCCACACGCATATCGAAGTTTGAATAATTGTCGCCGTGGCGCCTAAGTATACATGTTTCATTTTTAGATTAATAAGCAGGATATAATAATGTTCAAAGTACAAGAAAATTATTACATTACAAATCCGTAGTCAACTCGAGAAATGGTAGCCACATAGCTAAATATTTTTTAAGCAAAAAAAAAAACCGACTTCTTCAATGGGGGAAACCGGTGAAGGAATATTGTAGATGGTGCACTCTATACAATGAAATAACTTGCTTAACAAACACAGCAAAGAGGACAAATCGTCAAACGTGAACTATGCGTCGTTGAAGATTTTCTTTCTTATTTTACATTTCACATGTTTATGGCATCAGCCGCAGTTCCACTTCATCAATATGTCACTGTTTTCAATGAAAATAATTAATGGAATCAGGCGTTACTTTGCGGAAGTCCATAATATCAAGTACAATAATATTGCTTTGCTATTCCGCGGTATAATAACGTGCTAGTTGTTTAGTGACTACCCTTTATACTTATTTGCGTAATGCATGCAAAAAATACGCAAATAAGTATAACGGGTAGTCACTAATCAACTAGCACGTTATTATACCGCGGAATAGCAAAGCAATATTATTGTACTTGGTTCAATGAAAATTGCTGATTTAAATACATAATCACTTTATGTATGCCTTTAAGATTTGAGGAGTTCCCTGGATTCCTCACGTATCCCATCATCAGAACTTGAGCTTGACGAAAATTTGTCCTGACAATCTAACTTGCTTAGCAAACACATCGTAGAGGAGAAATCGCCAAACGTGAATTATGCGCCGTTGAAGAGTTCAGTTCTGATCATCATCAGCAGTTCCACTTCATCAAATGTCACTCTTTTGAATGAAAATGCTTGATTTGTTGATAAAAATACAAAAATCACTATGTGTTTAAGATTTGAGGAGTTCCCTCGATTCCTCATGGATCCCATCATCAGAACTTGAGCTTGACGAAAATTTGTCCTGACAATCTTACTTGCTTAACAAACACCGATGTGTGTTCGATAAGAGGAGGAATCGCCAAACGTGAACTATGCGTCGTTGAAGAGTTCCCTTCTGATCATCATCAGCAGTTCCGCTTAATCAAATGTCACTGTTTTGAATGAAAATGATTGATTTGTTGATAAAAATCACTACATGTATGCCATTAACATTTGAGGAGTTCCCTCGATTCCCCATGACGGAGTTATGGAGTAACAAACATAAAAAAAAAAACAAAAAAAAACAAAATAAAAAAAAACACACGCAGAATTGAGAACCTCCTCTTTTGAAATCTTGAAGTCAAGTTAAAAAAAAATTAATGTGAAAAATGTCGTTCTGACTTTTTTCAAAAAGGTTAGGCTACAGGGCAGACCCTTAACCCGATCGTCTTTTTTTGGGCTTAAATTGTAGCTGCCTAAATTGTCGAGAGGAATTCTTCTCAAATTTTTGATATCATTCTTTGTTTCCAAAATATCGAACGCCAAAATCAAAAATTTGGAAAAAAAATTTTTTTTTTCACTATTCCGGCCATAACTTTTTTCTTTTTTGATTTTCTCAAAAAATTATTTTTGCATCTTACAGCTCTCGTAAATAGGAGTCTTTTGAGCCATTTTTGAATATAATATCTTTACAACTTTCCGAGTTATAAGGGGCACTTTTTCGTGAAATCGGGGCCTATACTGGAACGAACGAAAAGACATTTCCAATGTCAAAAATATGAAGCCTGAACTCGATGTCACATATTGTACAGTTGAGCCAGTTCATTTTATACCCTCAACTATTTCTAACGCCACCCGGAGAGACTTGGAACTATTGTTTACTGCTTACAGCTGGACACTTTTTCGACCATTCCCCTATATGAGATACCAATCCTTTTACCTCTATTATCCGTGGTAATATGGCTGACTGACAACTACATTTACAGGCATTTAAAAGCATTCATTTGACAAATTAGAAAATAATCAAAATATTATTAAAGAAAATCGTTTTCACGGAAATACTCTTTATGCATGCATAATTATTCCAAAGTAAAAATTGTCACACACCTCATATCATATCCACAGCGCAGGTTTCTTCATAGTTGCTACAGCCAAAATTAGTATCCACAACATGCGTCGTCAAAAATTACAAAACAAATCTGCAACAAGCCTCGTCAACTCACTGACATATTTATTTTTTTAAAGAATAAATTATCATACGTTAAAGTCCAAAAGTTCTTCTAAAGGAGGAACATTATCAATTTCACTAGCACCACATAGCGAAATTTATTTGAAAAATGAATCAAATGCTTCAACCTACTTACAAACTTTATTTTGAAAGGATTTTGTTCCGAAACTTTGTAGTTTGAGAAAGTCTTTTTTTTTAACAATTCTATTACGTTGTAATATAATGTCGTTATAAATAATGTCATTAATAATATGCAGTATAATTTTGTGTAAAAAAAATTACTTGATATTTGTTAATGTAGTTAATAAAAGCTTCACAACAACATTCAAAGGACAACAGCCACGACCCGGTCACAAGTGCTGTTATGAAAATCTTTTAATCCTCAAACTCGATCGGAAAACAATCGGCAAAGTACCAAATGGTACCCAAATCGGTAACATTAAGCAAAGTATAAAGTAATCCGGATGATTATCAGTCGGTCGGTGCAAACACACACTTCCCAGGTACTCGATCCTGGCGCTTTAAGGCTTTAGCGGAGGATTTGCTTTCAATATTAGCCCGGCGGCCGCTCCGTTCCGCCCGTTTTTTATTATTTTGTCGCGTCGTTTTGGCTCCAAATGGAATCATTCCACCATCTACATTTTTATTTTTCAATTGCACCCCGATTAGTGGGATTAGCTGGTATTGCTTTCCGATTCTTTGCTCTCTTTGCTGGGCTAACGCTGTGCCGCGCGTAATGCGTTTCTAACAGGGGTTAATTACTTTATGCGTGTTGTCATATCTTCTATCGAATTTGTAACTAACGTTCACTAAATACGTACACCTTAAAATCCTATTTCATTTTAGTTTGACTCTTGTCTAACTGCCATTGTGACTACAAGCATCAGTAAGAGTATTTATATGTTAAAGCATTCAGTTGGCAACTTGGCGTTTGTAGCCTGGCGGTAAAATTTTCAGCGATTCTTACAACTTAGTTCTCTCGGAAATAATGTACAAAATATAATACTAGTCGCTTTTTAGCGAAGGAAAGCATCGTGAGGAAACCGGACGTAATCCCAACAAGGGCTAGTTTACCCTCAGGGCTGGAAGGTCAGATGGCAATCGCTTTCATAAATACTATTGCCTACGGGTATTCTTGGAATAAGTTGCCAAGAGGCCTCTAGGCTCCATTTTACCCTGGCAAAAAATCGGGACATAAAGCTAGGAGGATGAAGAAGATTTAAAGCATATCGTCGGTTCATAAAAGTGATCAATGGCAGATGTTTTAGTTTACTTTGAAATCTTTGAATGCTTCAAAGTACGTATCGACTCTTATGGACTAAGAGCTGGCCACTCATTATTGTGTCATATCTGACGTGGCTAGCTCTCCGTCTATTAGTAAATACTTACCGTCAATTATTCGACAGATTCGACTTCCCTGACAATCTGACTTTAGCAAACTAAAGTTGTTTCTACGCGGCTATCACTATCAGTGACTCTTCTCAATACTCAGCGGTTTAGTGTTGGTATTCTTAAAATTCTAACATGAGAAATCCAATGGTTTGATAAATAACTCACGAAATACTGCTAACTGTATATCAAACAGCAGAGTTGGCCCTCTAATAATAGTCGATTTTTAGCTTTTGTCAAACTATAACCATAGTTTGACAAAAGCTAAAAATCGACTATTATTTGGGCCATCTCAAAAAAAAGTATGTAGCCTTTACACAAAAGCTTATCGTTTTACTACTTATTATTTAACAAGACCTGTATTTGTTCATTACCTACGTCACATCTCCACGGTGGCCGCGCCGCTGCGTCAGACACATGTGCCTTATCTTTATGGCCGCAAACAGGTCTTAACCAATGCTATGATTCGGGACTGCATAAGGAACTGGGGCTGAATTGAATTTCTGGTAAATATTCTTAAAGTTGTCTATTGTTAAAATTGCACGATACATGCAATGCCCTTCAATCGCGTAAGTACTGTAAGTGTATTGGGTACATAAACAATAAATAGTTACATTCGAAGAGTTAAGAGTAAGTATACCAATCAATCCAAAAATATATAGTGTCGTTGAAATAGCAGTTACAGCCGATTACAATCACTGGCAATCCATCTATAGCTTTCAATAGATTTTCTGAATAATTATCGCTCATAATGTTGTTTACCATTTTCAGGGTACCGTAGTAAACTAAATAGGAGGCCTTTTTTCCTTTAATTAAGCAATAAATGCTGTGATAATTAAATACTACCCCAAAAATTACAAAAGGTCCGGGTGCGGTATGGAACCCTGCTTGAGCGGGCTTACGTAATGCTTATTCTTATTATCATTATCAACCACTGCGGTCACGACGCGCCGGGTTCCACATCCGTGATAGCACAAGTTTATTTGCCCTCCGAATGTAAGGTCAACAACGCACCTTGTAAGAGCTGAACATGTAATCCGAGTGAATTATAATACTTAAAAAGATTATATTCAGAGATAAATTGTAATGTGTGGTCAAAAAAAAGTGTGCTCGACCAAGTGCGAGTAGACTCACCGTTGGTTTCGTACACAAGGCATATAACATTTAAAACATGGTATTACAGTTAATAGATTACGAGTAAAAGGAATGAGTATACTGCATGTACTTAATAAAATAACTTTGCCGTTGTAAAACTCTCCCGATCTCTCGGTTTTCTGACTTTTCCCTTACTAGTACTGATATGAAAATCCCTATAGTTTCAAAAGACTTTATTATTAGATACAAATATATACATACCTTATATATACTTGTATATAACAATTATACTCAAGAACCGATTTATTGAGATCTTTGATTTTTTGGTTTTATCTGCGCTCCGAATAGCAGAATAACCATTAAAATATTGGAATTAAACACATTAAAAAAATAAGAAGGAACATGGTCTATGGAAGTGAAGTAACAGTCCTTGGGAGAAGGTTGGAATTCAATAGGAGTGGGTGATGACAATGGGAGTGGGGTGGGAGACGGTGAGACTGACTAGGAGTCAGTGGGAATGGGGCTAGAGTCGAGGGGAGTGAAGTAAGAGTTGGTGGAAGAACGGTGGAAGAGCGTGCGAGAGAGGTGGAATATAGTGCAACAATTCAAGAATTTTGTAGAGGCTTGATAGTAGGCTGGTGGATGGAGTTAGTTGTTGGTAGGTAGGCGAGGTAGTTAGGTGGCGGCCGAGATATTACCTACATAATAGTGCTTTTCACGACTCCTGCGAGAAAATTAATTTTATTCACTTTTTAATGTACAGTGGAGTAGAATATGTCAAGCTATAATGTAGAATCAAATGTGGAGAGCCATGTGTAGAGCTATGACTATGATGTATAGCCAAAGTGTAGAGCCATAATGTAGAACCATTTCAAGTAGAGCCAGGGCCGCGATTCGAAAAATAAACACACACACTAGACAGACACAGATCCAACCCAACTCAACTCAACGCTATAACGACATTGGCATTTGCTATTCGAACAGATTTTTATTCAATATTGGTCTCACATTGGTCTAACATTGGTCTCACATTGGTCACACATTGGTCACACATTGGACCAATGTGAGCTGTGTCTGTCCAGTGTGTGTGGTTATTTTTCGAATCGCGGCCCAGATACAGAATCGAACAAGTAGAGCCAAATAAGGTAGAAGTACTAGTGACGCTGCACTAGTATTCGACATGGGCACTTTATGTCAAAGTGACAAGTACTAAATTCGAATATAGAAAAATATCGTCGTTCAAATTTAACCTATATTACGTTGACATAAAGTGCCCATGTCGAATACTAGTGCAGCGTCGAGCACTAGTACTTCTACCTTATATAGATTCAAATGTGACGTTATCAACTTATCATGGTTAGAGTACCACTTTGTCGCTTATGGATTCCGAGATATCACTGATTTTGTTAATCAACTCGAAAATAGTGAACATTGGTTTTGATTAAAAATAGCTTCACACACTTAAAATAATACGGTGTAGTGATAAAAAGTTAAACGTTTCAACTAAAAGTAGGAAAAAAACACAGTCAAAGTTTACCGACTAGGGTACCACATTGTCGCTCATAAGAGTCATAAGCTTGAAGTAATATCGGGGCCATTGGAAAATGTAGTAACACGTGTTGTCTAAATATCAGTTTACTCCCATCCATTTGCTTGACAGTTCATAACTCAGCTGCCCGTTACGTTCACTTAGCTTTATGTTATGTTACCCTTTTAACAATAGTGGTCAATAAGCAATAATTATTAAGACAAAGCTTAACTCTCTATTTTAATCTGGCCTAAATCAATCAACTAGATACAAAATATATTAACAAAATTCATATTATGTTAGTTTATTCAATTGGATTGTTAAAAATAAATGAATAGTTCACATAGGATAATAAAATTATTTACAATTTTAAAGTACATTGCGTCCAGACCGTCTTAATACGCCACGAATATGCTGCTCGTACGCTGCGCACGCGTTGCTCTAGCCGGAGAGCTAGCAACGGAAATAGGTTTGCTATTATATAGAGAAATGAAAAATATTTTATTTTTGATTCTTGACTCTACACCCTACGTGCATTATTATTGTATTATTTCTATAAAATGTAAAATGTTAGAGATAACATATGATTTGTCGAGTAATATAATGTATGTGGAACATTTTAAAACCGCTATCTCCATAACTTCAACCTATAACTAGGTTTTTTAGGCTTTCAAACTTTAAACTCGAATATCTCAAAACAGTACAAAGATGTGTTGAAACTTCAAAAAATTATTAAAAATAAAAATACTGAACATAGCGATCTCTTTCTTTTTGCATATGAAGGAGAATGTTTTGATCTATAAGGAGGTACCAATAACTCAATACCGACAATATATTACCTTTACCATGACAATGTCACAAATAATGACATACACATGACATACATATGACCGTCGAATAATATCCGACTCTACATGGGTCTGCAATCTATAGCTCTGCATATTTGACATAGCTCTACTTTATGACACTACATACATCTCTATACATTCAATTCTTTACACGTTCAATGCTTCATATGAACTTTCTCTCTCTCTCGCTCTCTCTCATAACGCTTTGCGTTATGGCTCGACATTTTGGCTTTATAACTTTGAATCTACGTATGACTTTACATCGTGTTTATGAGCCATATATAGAGTCGAATAATTTGTTGTATGTATATGTGCGGTCTAATATGTAGCGCTAAAAAAACCCTAATTCTAATGACTTCTTCTGACTTCTTTGGACCCGGGTATGTCCTTAAATTACGTCCGGACACGGGTATGTCTATTTGTACTGCGAATGCATGTCATCTCGCTATGTGTGGTTAGGTCACAGCAAAGTGAATGTCATATCGCTCAAATCTGGAGCAGAGCCCGAGTGGGGAAGTACCTCCACCTTACAGAGAACCACAGCCAAATAGCACTAGACCCTACTCATAGTGTTGTGTTCCTGCTGGTGAGTAAGGTTGCCAAAGAGCTCAAAGAGGACCCAGTGTGTTTATTTATTTATTTAATCTTTATTGCACAAAAGAAAAATACTATCGTACAACAGGCGGACTTAATGCTATACAGCATTCTCTGCCAGTCAACCATGTGTGTGTTGACGATGAGGGACCCTCTCGTTCCTTTAGCCGTCAAAACAGTGAGTTCTCCTTTTTGTAAATGGTCGGCAACGCACATGTGACACCTCTGGAGTTGCAGGCGTCCATAGACTACGTTAGCTGCTTACCTGCGTTGCTGCTTATCAGGCGGGCCGTATGCTTGTTTGCCACCGTCGTGGTATAAAAAAAATGGTTTTCCCATTTTAACCACACATAGAAATAGTAGGTATTGTATACAATTGTGACATAATAGTATAAGTATGATATTCACTCGGTACAAAATTGCAAAAGCGACAAAAATCGTGCGCATCGAGTATAAGTAACGGTCATTAGTTTTTTTTTTTCATCAAACAAAGGCCAACCTCGTTGGGCCTTCAAACATTTTTAACAACACGAAAGCTGTTAAAGAGAACAGGACGATGTCGTATGTTGATAGATACATACATGGAATAAACATACAGTAAAGCCGATATTAGTACATCACCTTTTGGTATGCTTACTATGTATTACAGAGGCAACGCTTGTATTTTATTAATGTCGCAACCAAACATCGTAACACAAAATGTAACAAAAGGCTACATAAATTAAGAGTGACATCCCAGTCCCTCTCGCATATAAACCCACACGACGCGAACAGACAGACAGGTACGCGCGCAACATGTCAATAGTTAACCGAGGAGCGCCAAAAAGGGCTAGGTTTTGGGTGGAAAGGATCAAATCGGGATTAGAGGAACGACAACCAATCAAGGGTAAACTGGACTGGTATACCTACGCGAGATAAATGCGCCACATAAAACTTATTCGGAGCTAAAGGAATTCATGTCTACGGTAATCATGTTAAGGTTTGGTTTGGGGTGCCAGCGGAGTTTATTGATGTTTTGTTTTGAGGGTGGGCAGATGGAAGGAGGGCGAGGGAAGCGAGTGCAACCTCCGCAGACAATCTTACGAGTTAATTGTGTTCCGTGCCCCGAGAGCGACTACAAAATAATATCGTACTCGATACATGTACATCTACAACGTTCGTGTGATGGTATTTGAATTTTATGTAATAAAACAAAGATACTTACAAGACTTCAGTATAGCCGGCCCGATATAAAATAGGGCATTTAATTATAGGTATTATTGTTGAGCGACTAAAATTTTAAATGGATGATCCAAATTTGTATGTCATTTTAGACTTCCGTACAAAAAAAACTTTCATGGTGCAACTGTGTCTGTCTACCCGTTTTTATTAATGAAGTAATTACTCGTACCTTCGTACATTATACCTACAAATGTTTCAGCTGCTTTGTTCGCGTCATGTCTGTAGAGCGGAGCGGGGCGCTCGGGGGTTCCAGTATATAAATACCGGAAGACAGCGATTTATTGCAAACACTCTCAACTCATGCAAATACGACTGTTTGAAAAAACAAGACCTCGGAAACGACAAGACATGTTTTAACAAGGATTTATTTTTTCTTCTTCAGGTACTGAGAGCTGCTTGCAATTCAAGTCATAATAAAGAAGAAAATAAATAGCTTTAAAGCTACTAACACCATCAAAGCCTTGATCTTTTTGCCAGCAATTGCCACGAAAAAAGTTATAACTTATGTTTACCCCAAAGAACTTATCAGAACATTAGCAAAATATTATGATCGGTGCTATCCAAAGGTTCTCGAAGGAAATCAAGAGACGGGGGAATGAAGATTTACGATCTGCCCCGTAACGACCGCTAGATGAGGCGTAAAGAAGCCCAATTTGGGTTATTATACCTATTCAGTATACGCCCGTGGAAACGTATATTTGCGTAATTTCGCCTTTACTGCGTTATAGTGGAGAAAATTACGTGAAATTTAGAGTTTATTGGAGGTTAGCTGCTCCCGTTTTATTTCATAAGGTGGATGAAGAAGACTTTAAATATGTACAATAATTAAAATTTAGCTTTCGTTGCGTAAGGCTTTAACCAAAATTAAGCCTTTCAATTATAGCTAATATTTGTTTCAAATTTCATTGTAGGTAAGTACATTTTTATCAGTTGCTGTAAAAATAATAAATTGTACCCGGGGTATGTCCTTAAACTACGTCCGGACCTGGGTATGTGCTTAAACTACGTCCGGACCTGGGTATGTCCTTAAACTACGCCAAAAAGAGAGGTATAGGCACTGCGAATGGCATCTCGCTAAGTGTGGTAGGGCACGTTCAGCGAATGTCATCGTTGTGTTCCTGCTGGTGAGTAAGGTTGCCAGAGCTCAAAGAGGACCCAGTGTGTTGACAATGAGGGACCTTCTTGTTCCTTTAGTCGTCAACACAGTGAATCCTCCTTTTTGTAAAGAGTCGGCAACGCGCATGTGACTCTTTTGGAGTTGCAGGCGTCCATAGGTTACGGTAGCTGCTTACCATCAGGCGGGCCGTATGCTTGTTTGCTACCGTCGTGGTATAAAAAAAAAAATTAGATCATGTTTTACAACTAAAACTACTTAAGTAGGTATATACCTGTACTCTTTACTTAGCCATGAACAGACATGCCCTTGACCAAATCCATCCATATTGTTTTTAATTTCTTGTGTTATGCCATAATTGAACATTATTCTATATGCACTAATATACTCAATAATACCTACATCATCTTCTACTATCTATTGTAGGCGGGAGGCGCAGAAGATTTATCGCGTGCTCCCCGTATCGTACATATACACAGAGTACACAGACACGATACCTTTAGGGTGCCACTAATTTATGGATTAACCACATTTGCAAATGTAATTTGTATTCATTAAAACAGCTAACGAACGTGTTTTAAATGGGACGGCAGTGTCGAAACGTCAAGGCCGGTTAGGTGTATGATCAATGAAAATTGTGCGTTTCAGGATGGCTGAGTTGTTTTAATAATTTGCAGGCTTAACAAATAAAGCATAAATACAAAAGTAAAAAACCGGCCAAGTGCGTGTCGGACCACGCATAGGAGGGTTCCGTACCTTCAATGGAATAAGAACCAAACTAATACCAAAAGGTCGTATCTGATGCGGAACTACGGAACCCTAAAAAGGTTTTTTCAATGTGTCGGGTAGTTCAAATTACTAGATTAAAAATTATATCTTGTTAACAACTAATAGTAATAAATTCCACAAAAATATGGTAGTTTGTTGTATTAAAATAAGCTCATGAGCTAAATAAACTATTTATTTATAAACCTAATTAAATTGAAGGGATGTTTACAAAAACAACATTGGGCATGATTTTACAGGAGAGGATTTTTTTAGGTAAAACTAAAATTCTCTTTAAATAATAATGATTAAAGCTTGATTTTCGGGGACAATAAAGATATATGGCCACAAAGTTAGGAATATCTCTTTATTTATCTTAAGGCTCTCGGAAAAGACATGAAATACACTTGCTCGTTTATTTCATATCTGCTATTTTTGTAAAATTTTGGTTAGTTACGTTGTTCTTGTGCAAAAAGAGACAATTTAAAAAAAAGTGATCGTTACATCTATCTCATTTCTCTATTTTTATATTAATTTGTAATTTATTACATTATAATTTTTAATTCTGCTGTTTTTATCGTCACCTTTTAAGGATATATTACTATGCAGGAAATATTTATGGCAATTTTCCGACACACGGAATAGTTTTTGGACAAACATTTTTTCACATTTCATATTTCCTTTGGTAACGAATATGAATGATGACATCAAAAACAAGTCCGCCAAAAATGTTAGTTATATTGTTAATGTAAACATCCTTTTAATTGTAATACAAATCATATGTAATAATATTCTGTATCATGAATATATTGTATTCCGATAGTAATCAATGTAAAGGCTCTATTGAGTAAATAAACTATATTGCCTAGCATAAGTTATGTTACTAGAGAAACCTCCATTTTAATAAGGAGGATCGACGGCACTGCGAGTTTATTGCACCGTCGTTCAAACGCGACAGTACGTAATAGAATTAAATTGGGAGCCTGTGCTGTTATGTGGAAAATAATAAGAGTGGCTCCTATCACAGGGCTTTCGCGCTCCGCTGGCAGGGGTCTGCACTAATGGAAATCCTACCAATGATAATCTGTTTTCTACACCATTAATCCTTAAGTAAGTCTGAGCATTCTGTGGCGTCTCCGGAGTGTGGATCGAGTTTTATGCCCTCGTTAAGGTTCGCAATTTGTGGAGTCGGGCCCGTTAAGGCACGGCGAGGGCCATCCGCCCCGAATCCTAATTCCGAGCGTGGACTTTCTTAATCTTGCGATATCTGGCTAAAGGTAATTGTTTCCAAATTGTTGCCCAGATTGTGGAGGCGGGTACACACGTGATTTGTGAATTAGGATTGTTGCTATACTTTATGTTGGATATAAATACAAAAGTCAAGTATTCATCACCAAAGTTAAGAAGGAAGTGTGTTTCACACAAAACACAACAATAGTCAATAAGTATCCAAACCTTGTTAATACTAAAAAAAATCCTATGAAATACCGAGTGATACGTTGGGACTTGTTAATTTAGTCCAGATTTTAGAAATCTGACGTAAAAAGTAGGTTGTGAGTAGGCATAATGTAAATAGTAGGTACACATCTGTCTGTTTGAAGTTTTTTGTAAACTTTGTGTTATCATTATAAAGACAAAGACATGTTTGGTATTTGCGATATTTTATAAATTGTAGTGGACTATAAATAAATGCTTAAAATGTTTAAAAATTTATAGTTTTCGATCCATCATGTTTAATTAAATACTTTTATTTAAATTATCGTCAGACTCAGAATTATCAACGACATTATTAAAATAGCCGGAATAAACTGAAAATCTACAGCTTTAAATAGGGAATCTTGGAAGTCCTTGGAGGAGGCCTTCACCCGATGAGGGGTTCTGGTCCGTCACAAAGATAATAATATATATAAGAATGAATATTTAAATAGAATCTAAGTGGTATTTTTTTGACATACCTAAATATAACTTTGACATGGAAACAATACAATATAATAATAAATATACTTACAGATAAGATTATAAAAAGTTATGTACCTATTTATATTCGTATAAGTACTAGAAATAAAGCCTTTTTTCTTTTTATTTTATTTATTTATTATTTAAATTATAATGTATCTTACAAGTGGCACTTAGATGCGTTATCTTTTACACCTCCTATTTAAATCTGCCATTACTTTCCCTAATATAGTTAAAACAAGTCACCGTCGGGGCATAATAAAAAGGAAAGTAATCATGCAAATTGGAGGAGAAAAGTTGAATTAAAAAGCGGGTCTGCGGGGGCGGGATGGGCGGAGGGAGCGGGTAATGTGTCTTAATGACCGCAATGGATGAGCGCCCTAATCCGCCCTCCAAACGCGCACGAACCGCTGCTACAACCTTTTAAGCTAACCTCCACCGCTAGCTATAACTTTGAAACTATTTACGTACCTACTGGGGCGGATATATGACAACATCGTTTTAGACCTCACTTAGAACAAGGAATTTTTATAGTTAATGCTACGTATTTGCAATAATATGAATGTCTACGTATTCATAAAGAAGCCGTGCAGAGGCTCCAATTGAAATTTCATTTTCTATTAGCTTTGATTATCTATAAACCGACTCCAAAAGTACCAAAAAATCAAAAAATGGCGTTCCGTTAGAACACGTCGCAATACAATTTTGTCTTCGACAGTGGTTCAATGGTTATGTTATTTTGAAAGCCAGATAAATAGACTAGTGCATCAGGGCATATTCATATTTTTCATCATAAAGACAACAAAGAAATTGAAACGTAAATATAGACTTTTGAAAAATTCCCATACATTCGCCATATCAGTCAAATTGTCATTGTGACTCAGATGCCCGACGGGCCTCGTCGCAGGCGGACGTCTTGTTGGATGAGCAGCCATGACGTTTCATTTTGGCATTTATTTTGACAGAAAATCGTATACGTACACAAAAAAGGATACCAGTAGCTAGATTGTATTCAAAATAAATAGGTAAAACCGTAACCGTAGGGGAGACCGTAAGTCCTTTTAAATTAGATTTTTTTATATTTACACGTTGTAATACTACAAAAATACTACTAATGATTGAATATAAGACACTTTTCTACCGAATCCTCAAAATTAATTGCTTGAAAACCTGTTTAAAATTAAAAGAGTTTTTGGATTCGTTTTTAATTACTGGACTTTATTTTTATTACGCTGGTCACAATATTACGACATTTTAACATGACTTTTAATTTAATAAAGATTAGAAAAAATGTTACTACAGTTACCGCAACAACTATTCAAAATCAAAAAGCCATCGAAATGCAGCGATGTCCAGGTAGCCAGCTGACAGTTCCGTTTCCGTTTCATCCGAAGCTGTCTATAACTTCACTTCGCTTAGGCTCCGCTCGTTCGACGAGATAGAAAAATAAGTATATGATATGTCGTATAACATAACTATACGATTTATCAGCGGCAACGTATGTCAAAACTTTTGTCTGATTTAAATATTGTAGTATTTCAGGCTGTTACATGATAATTTAATTTCCTAACGCTTATGGATCCTTTAAATGGAATCGTATTGGTAGTGTTTAGTACAACATTACACTTTTCGATACTTTTTATCGACATATACCCATGACTATTTTATTTTTGCTATTCCAGGCAACATTTTAACTGTCACTTTTTATAATTAGAAATTCAACCGTACACATTTAGGAACAGGCATTTAGGTTTAAGTGATAAGTAGGTACCTATTACTTTTATCACTGTATCGCTCTGTGTCACTGTATAACTTTCGAGCACGTACACTTAGATAGGTAATTTGTATGTAGAAACTTGTTGAAAATATTTTCAGTGACTAGAGATTAACTATTCCTTAAGAATCTTAAATAACTTAGGTTACTACGTCGTCGTAAACAATATGTACTTAATACGTATAAAATTTTGAACTATGACTCCATTCGAATAGTTAGGTATATTTAGATTACATTACAACCTTTTGTTTTAATAACACCATTAAGAATTATTATTATCCGAATAAGTATTAGTCACCTTAGGCACCTAAATCTTTAACAAGACTTCTCTGTCACATACTATCAACTATGATAGAGTTTGTTCGGAAACAAAAGTTTCATGGTTTATATGGGAGCTCATACTACTAGACTTTTATTTTCGGACTACAGACTCTAATAAGTAGGGCATCAATCGTTTTTACTCATAAAAGATACGAAGAAATCACACGATGATTAGTCATCACAAAATTAAATTGTAAATAAATATAAGTAACTAAGCTCAAGCCGCACTTTGTCTCTTTCCATCGTCACCTCATTAAAGCTTGCAGTGGTTGCACAGCCTGCGCTATGTGCTTTAGTCTCGGAAAATAATGTACTCGCTTCTCGAATATGTTATGTAGAACCACTCTATTGCTTTGTAACTAAAGTAATGTGATGAGGTTACAACGCCTTAAGATTGTGGCCGAAATACCTATTCATGATTTTTTAAAGATGAATCAGTGAGGCGGCAATAACTGAAAGAGGATAGCTACCTATGTAGGATACCTACCTATGTTATGCAAAATATGTTAAAACGTGTCTGTGCTAGACCTGCTCAATTTATAATATAATAAGTACTGATGATTATCTTATTTTTTCCTTAACGGCAATGCACAATGTCCAAAAAAATATAAAGTCCAATTCCATATGGGAACATAATCATTGCTTATTGCACATTTACAAAAAGCCTTCGTAGCCATTCAGATGCGCAATTTCTAGTCATAGAGATCTCTCAGGAGCATCATTCGTTTGTCGGTCGTAGGGACGGCAATAAAACGGAGTAATCAAACCGGTGCGGGTCACGGCACTCACACGGCACGACTCGGCACGACCCGCGCGACGCAACACGCGCCGCGACTCCGACACGATACGACGCGACATCATCAAATCAACATTTGCAGATTCGCGAAGCTTTCCCTGGGAGATTTAGAGGTGAAAGGAAAATAAAAAAGTTCGTAGAGGAATCCTCCTTGATCCCTGTTGCCTTTATGGTAATGCTGGGATGCGTGTATTCGCCTATTCAATTTATATTTTTTCCCTTTCGCCTTATTTCTTTCTCCGAAATTATCTATCCTTCGAATTTCGTTTCGCACTGTATTGTATACGGGATTCGATGTTTGCGAATAAGGTACGAGTTTGGTTGAAAATATCGGGGATAACCGCGGTGGATTGGCTTTGTTCCCGACTTCAAAGAAGTTTTCCTTCCGAAATATGTGTATGAAATCGTTGGGGCATAGAGAGTTTAGGTGACACAGTTCCAACTGGAAACATGTTCAATCCACATTTTATTCAAAAATTTACTCCGATATTTATTACTGTCTTTAAAATGTAGGTATTAGTATCGATAAAATTGAAATTTTTCACGATTTACATATATTTTCCAAGTAGGTACAAAAGCTGAAAGCCTAGTAATCTCATAATATTCTTCCATCATCAGGATCTTAATTTTCAAACTTTAAGCGCAAATTAACCAATGGAATCACTTGCCGTTTAATAACAGCGCAGTAGGCATGTTCAAATTTAACATAGCTGCTTCATGAATAAATCATAAGAAGTAAGCAGGGTTCCGTGCCTTTATAATTCTACATAATACATTAAAATAACATACAGATTGCTTTCTACTCGCATTGTGAACTTAATGGGTATTAGCATGTAGGGAGTGCTACTTTGACGCCGTATTACATACCTACGTTTATTTGAGCCTTTGTAGCGCACGTCAACTTCCCAATTATACTTCATACGTCTCAATAGCGAATCAAGCGAACAATGAGTGACTGAACCGGAATAAAAGTATTTTAGTGGGTAGGTAAGTATTTTGCTCGTATCGCTAAATAATTAAAAATAAAGTACTTACCTAAGTAATGTCACAAATTTTACCTAAATATTTACTACAAATTAAATTCCGACACTATAAACCACATTTTGAACAAAATCTTTTGGAATGTTTTTCAACAGATTCCGAAACAACTTTCGTAAATACAGAAAGTATTTGCATTGTATTGTGCCAGTGGTAATGGTTAATTCGTCACGGCTGAGGTGCATAATCCTGAATAATGGCGCCATCCGTCTTGCGGCACGTGCAGTCGCCGAGTCACCGCTGTCGTTCTCTTCACTAACTACCTTCACCTGGATCCTTATTTGACTGATTTCGATATTGAATTCACTGTATTAGACTAGTAATTTCACCAGTTGTTACATCCCACTCGAAAACGCGAATGCAAAGACTTTTGCTTGGCAGTAGATTTTAAGCTGGTGGCAGCGATCCGCAGGACACGACATGCTGCCTTATTTATTTATTTGACCTTTATTGCACAAAAGAAAAACTTAAAGTACAAAAGGCGGACTTAATGCTATAAGGCATTCTCTACCAGTCAACCTTAAGGCAAAGCAGAGAGGTTGTGGGCGGTCTTATCACCTGAATAAACCTTATTAAATTAGATACATTATTCATCTACATTTATTTCACAAGCAAAATTAAACAGTCTAATAGTTTTGTCTGATTTTTATACCTATTCGTTTGAATAGGTATAAAAATCAAACAAAACATTTACAGGAAAAAGAAAAAAGTACCACTCATAGCTATTTCAAAAGGCAGTTTAGTATAACGATCGAATGTAGCTACGAATACCGCAAGGCAGTGCAATCAAAAGACTAATAAAACCTCAGACAAGTTAACTGGAGTCTCCAGCTCCATTAATAGATAATGTAGCTAGACTGCGTTCTTATTTTATCTCTTAGTGCAGAGTCATTTCGGGAAACTTTCTATTAGGAATTGAGGAATTTTCTTACTGTACTTGTACATATATACTCCTGTAGTATTTTTATTTAGTATTAGTTGAATTATTCCAGCATATAAAACAATATGAGCTCATATTCATAAGTATTGTGCATATCTACTACAGAAGGTACTTAAGAAGGTAAGTTTCATTTATTTAATGCTCGACAGCCCCTTTTGTCATATTTTAGGTCCGGCTTGAATGGTGGGAATAAATAAATAATTATTTTAAACCAAACGTTTGAAAATCTTAAATCTCAACTCAATAGCAATAAATAGTCAATTCCGTCTGAGACGGGCCTTTTAAATAAGTAAATATATCGAGTGTTTCAGTGCAACGATACAGTGGGTTGTTTACAGTGGGGGCTGTAGGGGGGCCCCCGGGGGGAGAAGGGGTCAAGATGGCGGCGTAGCCAAGGCAACGCTGCACTCGCTTCCTTAATCGACCGGGGAGGCTGCGTTGGACCGAAAAGCTTATGTATGTACTGTATTGCACTTGTGAAACGACTTTTGTGTTTTATTATGCTCATGTTTAATACATAGAAACTGTTGTTGGTTTTCTTTATAAAACTTTATGTGCACTGACAATGTTAATGCATTTTTTATTTTATTTTTTTAAATTATTTAAATGCATTCGATGGAGTGGGTCATAATGTTTGTTTAACTTTAATTAGTTTACTGGTTTACTTATGCTAGGACTCGTAAAAAATATGTTTTTATAAGCATTTATCAAGGAAAGTAAATATGTCAAAACATTTATATAAAAAAAATGCAGTCCTTCTACATGATATGCACCTAACTATATGGGTCTGGTAGGTACACATGGTACCCATATCCAATATAATGTCGTTTGTTTTATATTTTAACCAAGAAATAAGTGTTCTGAGGTCTACTATTATTATATTATGCGACGTTGCGTATGGATTAAATTATGAAATAAATAGGAAGGAAGAAATAATGCGCACTGACAAAAAAGCTAAGTACTTAGGTATCATAACCTACCCATAAATATTTTAAACAATCAAAGCCTAGACAATGTAGCAACTATAAGCGAAACCAACACAATTACGTGCTATACGTTTAAAAATTTCCTACAGTAAGTAATATCCGCACAGTACAACCTAAAACGGCGTACGCGCCTTACAATATCATACACATATGTATCTTTTAGCTCGGTTAGTGTCCGAGCAAAGCTGTCCGCAAAATATACGGGACCATCGGTAGGAGTCGCAAAGTTGGTCGCAGTTAGCGAAGATTTGTCGCGAGAGCGGCCGGCTAATGCCGCACTCCGCTTGTAAGTAAAAATTATGATTATCGCCCACCAAGCACTGAGCCCTTGATCCTTAACTAACGGCAAGACTTTCCTTTTCTTCTCAACTATAACTCTTTTTTATTGCTGCGCTGCAGGCCAGTGGATTACTGACCCAACCGATCGAGGAACTAGGCACTTGAACGTGGTCGGTTGCTGCGATTTAGCGTTAGTGCTCTTTTGTTGGCTCGGGCTTGATAATGTTTCTTTTTAACTTTTAATACCACTTTCAGATTGATTGCTAGCTAGGCAAAATACTAACTGATGTCAGACTTCTAGGTAAACTCTTAAAATAATAAGCTCTTAAAAGAATAATACGTAACGGTACACTATATACAAATACTTACCCATCGATTTTGTATTTATATAACATGCTACATTTTTACGGAACCCTTATAGGATGGATTACTTTGCAGTCCGTCCGTCTGTCTATCTGTCTGTCAAGACCCTTTTTTTTTCTCAGGAACGCGTGGAGGTATCAATTTGAAATTGACATCAAATACCTATTTCTGCAATCTCTAGAAGCTGTACAAAAGTTAAGCTTCTAAATTAACACAATCCAAAGATTTCAGCCCTATTTTCTAACACTTCGCGGGGCAATCAATACCTACGGGGTACTTCCGATAGGTTTTACGAGTACAGCACAAGTAAAGGTAAATTGTTAAAATCTGATACTTGTACTCAAAAGAACTTATAAACTAAATACCTCTTGGATATCGATATTCGCACGATAAAACTGAAACAGAACATTTGCAACCTCCTACTAATTGACTATATCTCGTGCGTAGTTAAGTAGGCATATATGGTATATCCTACTCTCACCCACAACGTTTTGAAAATATACCGGTATCATACAAATAGAGGCAATTGAAGACCGTCCGTAGTCGTGGCACGCTTAATAAAGAGTTCACACGAGAGGCGAGTGCGTTACGAGCGAACCCGACACGATTCACACGTATCGCGAATTCACCCAAACTTCAGAAGGAACGTAGAGTAGGTACATACTGTGAACGGAGATATAATTATATGAGCTCATAAAGATGAGTATGAAATAAATAATTATTAGTCATGATTCATACAGAAAACTTTCTGCTAAAATCTAAAATTCTAGACTTAAATTGTTTCCCTTAATGACGGTGGAGGTAGGTTGACTGATACTTCCTTCACATTACATCTTCAATTTACTTTGACAAAAACTACATATGCCTTTTTTTGTCCCTTGCACGCTTCATCTTTCGGCTTACCGAAATATTTTGTGATTATACATATACAGGGTATTACGTGAAGAACCCGAATCATTTGAACAACGTATTTCTGATCATAATTAGAGACTAAAATGTCTTATAAAGTTGTCTGGAATTCGCCTAGTTTCAAAGTTAATACCAATTAGATAAAAAAAAAAAAATATTGTGACGCAGTGCTAAACGCCTGTTTGATGGCGATGTCGCCCTTCATGGGGTAGTCGAGGCATCCTTATGGAGATATAACAAATAGAAAAGGAATACTTTGTATAAAATACTTTTTACGAATAAAAATATACTCATTTATTTTAAGCAGAGATGCAACGGATACTGGTTTGGCCGGATACCGGATACCGGATATCCGACGAACGCCTTGGCCGGGTAGCCACTATTCATCCCATTTTGATTCTTGACAATGTGTCATTTTACTATCCGGTATCCATCCAGTATTCGGCCGAATAGTAAAATTGTGGCCAGATAGGCCGGATACCGGATGATGGCCGGATATCCGTTGCATCTCTAATTGTAAGCGATAGCTTTACCAAAAACATTTACTTTTTATGTACAATATGTATAGTTAAAAAAAAAACCAGCCAAGTGCACGTCGGACCACCGTAGGGCTCTGTACCTACGATGGAGAAACCTAATATAAAAACCGGCCAAGAGCGTGTCGGGCCACGCTCAGTGTAGGGTTCCGTAGTTTTCCGTCCGTCACAGTAAGTGTCCCCACTTAAGGGTTAAAATAACACCGCCACGTAGGATATGATATGAGCGTTCCACGTACAGCGACATCTATCGGCAAATTAAGTAAACTATTGCGCGCGAGCTTAAAGTATGGAAGATGATTTTTATGGGATAATTCTTTATTGCGTGAACCGATTTTCACCGTTTTTACTTTATTTGAAAGCACGTCATTTCATTGTCATTTTGTAGAAATTACAGATACAATAAACACCTGCTTATATGGTTAAATTACAAACTTAGTTCAGAAATTATTTTGTAATTTTTTTTCAAAAACTATTCGACCTATCGAGTTCAAAATAATGTTCCTAGAAAATTTTTATAAAGTTCTACTTTGAGATTTTTTTCATATTTTTAAAACTTATGGTTCAAAAGTTAGAGGGGGGGGCACATTTTTTTTTTAACTTCTGGAGCGATTATTTCCTAAAATATTTACATTATCAAAAAATGATTTTAGTAAACCCCTATTCATTTTTAAATACCTATCCAACAATATATCACACGTTAGGGTTGAAATGAAAAAAAAATCACTCCCCACTACGTATAGGGGAGGTACCCTAATAAAACATTTTTTTCCACTATTTACCACTTTGTCGGCGTGATTGATATACATATTAGTACCAAATTTCAGCTTTCTAGTGCTAACGGTCCCTGAGATTATCCGCGGACGGACGGACGGACGGACGGGCAGACATGGCGAAACTATAAGGGTTCCTAGTTGACTACGGAACCCTAAAAAGTTCGTATATACCTATGAAACAAGTTGTGGAGATAACTCAAAAACTTCTTAACCGATAATGTTCAAAATAATTTTAGTTTAAAAATATTATTTTCAGCAATTTTACTACAAAACTAAGTAGCGGCACATAATACACCTTACTTATGTTAAACTTGTATTAAGATAAGTCTTATACTTTCCGATTAAAATTACTGTGACATATGAATGGACGGACGGACGAAAGGACGGACATTACGAAACTATAAGGGTTCCGTTTTTGCCAACCTAAAAAGCAAAAAATACTTTTTTTGCGATCTTGACCTAAATTCATATAACATTTATTACTCCTTTTGACATCAGGAACTCACTGTTCGAATTATTCGGGTTCCTCACGTGACACCGTGTATCCTTACCTAGCCGTTATATCAGGACGGTATGCCGTAAGATGTGTAAGTGTCACCTGACCATCGCACAGCTTTTTAAGAGTCCGGTAACGATCTGAAAACGAAAATCGCTAATAATGAAATAACGCCTTGTTATAGCAAAAAAAACTTTTGGTACACATTTATTACTATTGAATAAAACCCGAAAACTCAATTTTTGCAGAGCTTGTTTAGTGAGGACGTTGATTCGTGCAAACTTGTCGCTTATTTTTTTATTATTATTTGTTATACCCTCCAATATGTTTTATATTACCTTATCTCATTAAAGCATAAAGCTAAGTTTATTTCTATATTAACATTTTTATGAAATACTTTAATACGTAAAATAAAATAAAATACATTCCCAAAAATACCACGTAATCTTTGGCAATTTTTCTTGAATTTACTAAAGGTATGCTCTTGCTTAAAAATTTGTAGGAACTCAAAAAAAAAAACTGTTCCACTTATTAATAAACGACTCATTTTCCAACGTATTTATATATGTATACATACTAGTTTAACATCATTTTAATCAATAAAATCTTACTTTTTTTCACCACACCAAGCAAATATCGCGAAACGGCTGTCAGATATAGTGGTACACAGATAGGTGAATTATTTATAAATTAAACATAAAATTAAAAAAGTGTTCCACTTATGCAATTTAAAAAGAAACTATCTTCCAAAATATATATGCAAACTAATAGCAGTCTTATTAGTTACCTACTGTAAAATAGTATCGAAACGTAGAACAAAATCGAAAAAACGCTTTAAGTACCGGACTCTTAACACCGACCTTGGAAGAAGATTGCGGTTCGTTTACTCGATATCAAGGACTTATTTTTACAGAAATGTACGAGTATAGGTATCTCGAATGTAAATAATACCTGTCTATCTCCATTTTTGTCGGTTGGCCGTTTTGCCTCAGCTCCTAATTCGTTGACGTTTCTAAGAGCTTTTTTTAATGTAAGCAAATGTCTAAATTAAAACTAGTCGTGGATTTATTTCACAAAATAAGTCGACAAAATTAATAGTCCCAACAGTAACATAGACACGTAACTACTAAATATCTATGAGGTAAGTATAATAATTTGACCAGATCTAAAAATCGTGCTACGCGCGGTGAAGTCTACAGAGACAAGTAGGGAACTTGTGTTTACTTATATATGGCCAAGGTAATTAAAAGTTATGGACCACGATCATAACTGATAAAAAGAGTAAGGAATCTTACTGATCATAATTATTAATTTGTGCGTTTATAAATTTTCAGTATTATATCTAATGCGCGTGAGGTAACCAGTACGTTCTATCTAAAAGACAGCTCTTCCATACTAAGCTTTTATAACGGATTCTTGCTGAATTAAAACAATAAAAAATAAAACTTTGACACTGCTAACTTTCTTAGGCCAAACGTAAATTTTGCCCTTTACTAAACAAGATTGATAAGTATACTTAATTGCCATTTTAAAATTTATGTATTCACACCCTAACCTTAACAGATGAATTTTTTTAGGGTGTCCCTCGAAATCACTAATAACATTAGCCCTAATGATCAATAATCCTAACAGTTTATTGTCATAGTGTAATGATTGGCCTAAAGCTGATTTGTACTAATGGTCTAAGAGCTGGCCACGTCAGATATGACACAATAATGAGAGCAATGAAACCCATCTAGTAAGATTGCAATACTATCCTTATTGCTAGATCCAGGCATCTGGCAGTTTTTAATGGGTGGATGTCAGAGTGATAGACTAGCAAAGTTTTGGAATTGAAAAAAAATAATACCAAAATTGGTAAAAACGGCCGAAATTATCTTATTTATAGAGGACGAGGCCTATATTTTAACATTAGAACTTTAGAACATAAAATATTGCGTAATATTTCGGAAACAGAAACAGTAGGCGACAAACTATGAATTACATTATATGTCGTTTTGGACTACTTTTCCCCATCAGAAACTTTTGACACCGATATTATCTAATTATTTATATAATTTTTCATAATACTGCATCAAAACCATAACTCTAGGATTTGTATTCTTAAAGTGGTTTGCATTCTTTGACCTCCACCACTTTTCAGCTGCCAGATGTCCGGATCTAGAAATAAGCATAGTATAGCAAACTAACGAGAGGGGTTTCGTCGCTCTCATTATTGTGTCATATCTGACGTGGCTAGCTCTCCGTCTATAAGCATTTTTACATTTCTGTTCAAAGCGAATCTTAATAAACCAATAAAATTCATCCCCAATAGAGAACATGCATGAAAAATATTTAATTGAATTTGTTCCATAAACACGTTCAACAACCCCAAATTAATATAAATAAGTGGAAATCCGTAATAATTTTTAACAGTTTTTTAAAGATATTGCGGTTTAAAAACTTAAAATTTTAGGCATTTTTTTATATAGGTACGAAACTTCAGTTCGATTACTTATGTCCTAACAAGAAAAAAAATGTATGACAACTATATAGCTAAATGCATTTTTTCGTGCCTAAAATTACAAAAATCTTACAAAAACTTGTTCCTTCCAAACAGTTTTCTGCAACTTTGTGAACGGTGACGTCACAATCCGCACACTTTTTGTATGGGGCGTTTTGACGCGCGGCGCAGACGCCTAACGTATTTTCACATTTTTGACGTTTCAGGGCTATCATAGATAGTAGGTTTATTAGAGACATTTGAATCTACAGGTAAATAGAATCGAATGACGTCTTCCAAAAAAATCATGCATATTCCTAATTCATGTGTAGGTACGTTATTTTTATTTTCTTTATTTTAACACTTTGTTGGCGTGACCGAGCTTTCTAGTACTAACAGTCAATAAGCTAAAGAGACATGTCGAAACTATAACGGTTCCTAGTTACGGAACTCTCTACTCCGCACCCAAAAGGTCCCTCCCAAAAGTAGGTTAAGTTAGAACTGCGACCTCCACCGAAACGAAGTTATGCCAGAAAAGTAGGTCAGGTTAGGTTAGTACTGCGATCCCCCACCGTAACGAACTACTGCCAGAAAAATAGGCTAGGTTAGGTTAGAACTCTGATCCCCCACCGAAAAGAACTTCTGATAGAAAAGTAAGTTAGGTTAGGTTAGGTTAGAATTGCGACTGCCCACCGAAACGAACTTCGGCCAGAAAATTAGATTTAGGTTAAGTTAGAACCCCCACGGAAACAAAAAAAACTTATACGATGTTAAACTTATAGAAATAGTATTAGGGAATGCAAAAATAGGGCATAAGAGCAGTAGAGCTAATGATCGTTATAATAATCTCAATTACGAAAAAAAAATCATTAGGACATTTAATATGAGGGTATAAAATATAAGGCGAATTAATACAAGTTCATATGAAATTAAGTGTATTGTTCATCAAGACCAACAAGTTTTAGGTGAAATAATAATCAATCAATCAATCAATCAATCAATCAATATATTTATTCGTCATCATAGGTATAAAAAAAGTTGACAATTTTATATTTTATGTGCAATGCTATGATGAGCCCTTTTGGCTTACGAAAATAACAAAAATTTCTTAAATCTAACACTTTTTAATTATACATACATGCTATATACAATGTTTTACTATATATAATTTTTACAAAGGCACACTACTATCCTCAAGGTACTCTTCGACACTATAATAACACTTTTCAGAGAGAAATTTAAATAAGTAGTATGCCTTTGAGTCGGTTTTCATTTAAGCTTTGCCACGCTTGTGGGAGTTTATTATATAGCTTTGGTGCCATAACTCGAACGTTTTTCTTCCTCAATGCTGTTGAGCTTATATTTATAAGGACTCTCGGTTTCCTATGCCGTAAGTTTGGTCGCTGTACAGACTTCATTTCAAATAAGTTTGGATTACACTTTACAAATAAGCAACATTCAAATATATATAAACAAGGATAGGTTAATAAATAACTTAAGAGCTTTAAAATGTGGTTGGCAGTCTGCTAAATAATGTAATCCTAGAATCGATCTTATGCATCGCCTTTGTGCTTTAAATACTGTTTTACGACTTACGGAGTTGCCCCAGAACACGATACCATATCGCAAAGTACTGTCTACGTAACCATGATATGCCGTTACACCGTGGTAAGGTCACAGATTTTTGACAATGTATGCAGTGCATGTGAAAAGCTATACAATTTTTTTGAAACTTCCAAGGCGTGTGTCTCCCAAGACATATTGCTGTCTATGTGCAATCCTAAAAATTTAGTAACATCTGCGTTAGCTATTTTCTTATTCCCATAAACAACATTTAGTAATGGAGCTGCTTTTTGCTGTCTAAATTGCATTACGAATGTTTTATCAATATTTATCTTTAAGTTATTGCGCTCTAACCAACTAACAATATTTTTAACACAAGTATTTACGTTATTTTCGTAGTCTAAATTTGTATCAAGTTCAATAAAGATGGTACTATCGTCGGCGAATAAAATCATTGGATGTTGAATGGATTTGATGATGTCATTTATATAAATTAAAAATAATAAAGGTCCAAGAACACTGCCTTGCGGCACACCATATTCAATTTTCCTACGATTTGACATGTATGATTTTTCTTCCTTAGATTTCGCGCATATTTGTGTCAGCTCTGTATATTGTTCTCTACCAGCCAGATATGATTTTAAAAGCTCTAATGCACATCCGCGTATTCCGTAGCATTCTAGCTTGGAAAGAAGAATGTGATGATCTACGTAATCAAATGCCTTGGTCATGTCCATGTAGATAGCGCAAGATGCTTCCTGTTTGTCAAGGCAGTCTATAGCTCTACTAACTAAATCAAATATTGCTAAATTTATGGATGTATGTTTTCGAAAACCCTTCTGCTCTTTGACAAGTAATTTGTATTTTTCAAGATATTCGTATAAAGCGTTATATATGATCTTTTCGAATACCTTTGAAAAAATGGGTAAAAGAGCAATAGGGCGATAGTTATTTACGTTCAGTTTGTCATCCTTTTTATGTAGAGGTTTTATTTTTGATATTTTTAATTCGGACGGGTAGACACCTGTAGTAAGACATAGGTTTATAATATGACTTAACGGAGTTGCTATTGACTTACTGACGTGTTTTACAGTTTTTGTGTATGTCGCTATGGGTATTTTTCAAGGAAAGTATAATTTTATTAACATCATGGGGGGTTGTAGGAGACATAAATATTTGAATTTTGATGAAACGAGCCGATACGGTATATTGTGTTGAGATTACTCATGCTATTTGATTTTATTTCGTCAACAAAGTAATTATTAAAAGCAGATGCGATATCTAACGGGTTTGTATAGCATTTACCTTGAATTTGTAACTTAGTTATTGGTTCTCGTGGCATGTTATTTTTTGATTGATTTATAACCTGCCACGTAGCCTTTGATTTGTTTGAGTTGTTGAGTTGAAAATGTAATGTTTGTTTTGTGAGAGTTTAGTCAGTCTTATTATTTTTTTCAGATTTTTCGAATATGTGTTGTACGATTTTTTAGCTTTATGACACTTGTTTAGGCGATACATCGCCTATAATTATGTTATGACAAGTTAATATTATGGAACAAAATGATCAAATGATATTAGATAATATCTAATAACAAATTTAGGCAAAAAAATCATTGCTACAATATTACGGCAACTGTAATTAGGACAAATCAGCATTAGGGCAAATGATCATTACGACAAATAGCCTTAGGGAATACAAAATTAGAACAAAAATTTAGGGATTCAGGTATAGATTCGAATTTTTATACCTTAACCCGAGAAAACCCGAATCCAATCGCTAGCTCAAATAAAATAGATTTAGGGAGTGGAGGGCAGGCGGCCGGGCCTGGAGCGAAGGTGCACAGTAGAGCGTTGTCCAAGTAACCACTGGAAACAGCCTCCAGGTACGCAATTACCTATGTATATTGTATGTAATTTAAATTGTAGCTGTGCAGTCATTGAAAAATGTATGAATAGATGACTTTATATAACTATAAAGGAAAAAGTGTCAGGGGTTTTTTTATACAAACAAGCATATCTACGGCCTGCTTGATGGTAAGCAGCTACCGTAACCTATGGATGCCTGCAACTTCAGAAGTGTCACAGGCGCGTTGCCGGCCCCTTATACAAATAGACGGAGATATGAGTAGGACACAATAATAAAAGCAACGAAACCCCTCTAGTCAGTTTGACGTACTTTGCTTATTACTAGATCTGGACATCTGGCAGCTGTAAAGTGGTGGAGGAGGCAAAGAATGCAAACCACTTCAATAAAACCAATCCTAGAGTTCTGTAGTATATGTATGTATATGTGGTTTTCTGTAAGATTTTACTTAATTACTATAAGAAAAAATAAAGTTTTAGCACCAATCATTCGGATAAGGGCTTTTTCTTCCCTGCAAGGAGGGATCAAAGTGGCACCTTTCCGTTCTAGGACTTTATATACAATTTTATATATTTATGGCTATTATCGTAGTTTTATGGTGTAGGTATGATGATGATGATGAGGATGACTGGACCGTACCTGACCGGATCTAGCCAGATCAGACCGTTTCGGACCGAATCGGACGGACTAAACCGGACCTGACCGAACAGGACCGAATAACAAAATGATTAGTGCTCTCTCAGTATCTTCATTGGAGGCATGAAAAGTAGTACTTATGCGTCACGTTGTAGTAAAATTACCTAACGCTTGAATCCCTAATGAGGGATCTCACTACCTACGCTTAGGATTCTATTTTAGAATCCTTCGCTTCGTTCTGGATCCATCGTACGCCCTCGCCGTAAATATGTCATTCTGCTTCCTTGTGACACAATCTATCACTTACCTATTTAAGACAAAAAAACAGTAGCAATAAGTCCATAACTCCCTATAAAATAAACTATTACTACCCATAACTGCATACCACGCCTTATGAGCAAGTACATACTCGTATAATGAAAAATATAGTACAGTCACCCGCAATTGTATTTTCCTACACGAAGGCCGCAAGTAAAAATATGTGATACTGTCTTATGGCCCTACAAATTAAAGCTTGTCACATATACTTGCGGTCTTCGTGTAGGAAGATACTATTGCCGGTGACTGTACATTGTGTAAGTTAAGCAGGCCGGAGGGAATTGATGACTCGAGTTTGCAATATTCTTACACTCCGAGTTAATAATGTTCATCAATGTCTTTTCACACTTGCTAACATAAAATTTAGTTTTAAGACAAAAAATGTTAAATAATATATAAATCCCCATTTACTTGTCTCTCCCGCTACGTGCGAGCAATGGCACGCTTCGTGAGCAAGTGTGATGAAAACAATACTATGAAATATTTCTGCTGTTATCCCTACATGTGCGCTATATGTTTTGTTATAATTGAGCATCAAACGTAATCGAAATCAAACAAAACTTTATTTAATATAGTAAAAACTAATAAGAGAATGGCCAAACTTGGCCTCCTTTTGTCGTTCATGTTTCTCGGGATTTGTTTTACGAAGCGCAGTCCGAAGACATCGACTTACGCCCGCGCTCGACTCTCCTTAATTTTATTACGCCCGAGGTGAACCTAATTGTGTCTTAGGAAACGTGGAGATATCAATTTGTTTTGTTGCGGTGTTTCCTCTACTAAGGAAAAGCAACTTTTTTTTAATTGGCCAAGTGCGTGTCGTACCACGTATTTATAGCAGACTACGCTAGTTACAAAAATGCTACAAACACAGAGTTGTTGTACCTTTTAAGAGTGCATGTTCCCTTTTCCTTGTACACCGAGTGTGCGTAGTGTGAGTAAGGTGCGTTAGAGTAAGAGTAAGACCGGATTGGGGAATGGGATAATTCAATAATAGGAAACTAGCTGATATCTTAATGCCGCCCACTCACCTTCCTACACCATATGCCATGCCATATTGTCCATGCCTTCTTGCCGTCCGTATTATACAAAGACCTCATTTATTTTCAGCTTCACTTTGTACGAGTATGTAAATATTGAAAAGATATGACATCGCGTTTAAAAAAATACCTCTAAACAAGGCCAGATTCTTTATATAAATAATATAAACCATAGGTACATACGTGTGCCATAAACATACATGTGTGTATGACTTATGTGTATCTTCTTTCGTCGGTGGTTACATAAAAATATAAGTGTTTTGGTCATATTAAAATGATACAGAGACTAGAGCATTATATAAACGGCCTCCTAGCCCAGTCGGTAGTGACACTGCCTACAAAGCAGGAGGTCCCGGGTTTAAATCCTGGTAAGGGCATTTATTTGTGTTTATAACGAATATTTGTTCCTGAGTTATGGGTGTTTTCTATTTATCTATATAAGTATGTACCTATATCGTCGCCTAGTACCGATAGTACAAGCTTTGCTTAGTTTGGGACTAGGTTGATTTGTGTAAGATTATATTTATTAAATATTTATTTATATTTATATAGAAGCAATTATTATGTAAGTATAACTGCAGCAGCAATCGGCAACATTATCAATCACTATAATACAGCTAAAGTAAGACTGCATCTGCCATTTTGGCGGCAAAATATGTACCATCGGGTCCATAATTGCATACCCCCAAATTCAATGAATTCATTCATAAATTGGGTATGCAATTATGAACCCGATGGTACATCAATGAAACTTTGCTTTATAATCTTGGCACTAGGAATGAGGATCTGCCGAGTCCTATCGAAATTTAGGGGTCCTACCCCCAAGTGCATGTCGGATCACACATATTAGAAGATTTCGTACCTTCGATGGAATAAGAAGAAACTAATACCAAAAGGTCGTGTATTCATATGGAAGAAGTTTTTTGGAGATGGCTCAAAAACTCAAAAATGGCTTTACCGATATTATTCACAAAAATTTTGTAGAAAGAAAGTGTTAAGGCGCATCATTTTTAGTTTTTTCCATATTTTTTTAAATTACGGTTCAATAGTTAGAGGGGGAGGACATAATTTTTTAAGACTTTCGAAGCGATTTTGTCTGAAAATATACACTTACTTAATATTAATTTATTAAAGAAACCTTTGTTTTGAAATTTTTAAAGACCTATTGATGCGCCACATGTTGATATTTGATAAAAAAAAGTTTTTTTGACAATCTTTCATATCTCGCAAAATATTGATCCCATAAGTATAATTAAGTGAGACCACTCATTTGATTCAGCGCTCATTTGTTTGTCTATCTTATACTTTTCTCTCAATTGCTCAAAGGTTAACTGGAAGAGATCCCTTAAAGGGATAAGTTCGCCTTTGTACTCTGTATATTCTTCTTTTATAATGTTTGTTTTGTTACTTTTTTATGTACAATAAAGTGTTTACATTCATACATTACATACAATCCCCCCCTGCCCTTATGGGCAAATTAAATTATATAGGCTCCTAATAGGGGTAGGAGCCCTTAATTTTGATAGGACTCGGCAGATCCTCATTGCTAGTTTGGCTAGTGTCAAGATAAATCATAAACTTATATAGATGTCATATACAAAGGAAAAAGTGACCTAGGCCTCAAAATATGGATTAAAAATAATTTGATTTGTAATTCAGTTTTAGTTGTCAAGATAAAGTTAATAAACATTTGATATAGGATATAAAGATATAAAGGAAGCAAAGAAGCCATCTCGTGGCGAGTAGCAGAACTAATGTGAACTAATGTGATGTGTAACTTCAATAGTGACATCTATTGAAGTTTAGGACACAACTAGTTATTCATTGTTTACATCAAATCTATCTGTGAGAACCTATAATTGGCCTCCAATTTCTATATCTGTTGTCAACATGTTGTATGTGCTGCTGGTTTTTCAATAAATAAAATAATAAATAATAAAACTAAACCGCCAAAGATTATGCCTAGATGGCACGCCTCTATCGTTTGTCAACTTAAATCAATAAAATTATTGTAGTTTTTTATTTTCGTTTTATTTATTTCATATACAAAAAAATAATAAAAGGGTTGAATCATGATAAACGCAGTCCCTCTAGATGTTTTCGTTCATAGCATTAATAATTTACGCATATTGGAACGGTTTACTAATAAATGTGGCCATGTTTAACCTAATTCCATCAAATAAAAGATTTTGTCAAGACCATTCACGACAGTAACCAAATTGTCCATAATAAGTATGATGACACATGTTGAATTATGCAATAAATTTAAGTTGACGGAATGCAAAATGATCAAATATCCAAATAAGTGAAAACTAAACAAAAAACATTTTTTATGGTTCAAAGCAGGGCTTGTAACCGGTTTTCGCAAAAAGCCCCGAAATAACCCAATATGTTTACATATTTTATGGTTTTTACGTAGAACTCGTATTGTTTTTAGGTTATGACTTTATTTACAATATAAAGTCATAACCTAAAAACAATTTTTCGATTAAATATGAAATAGTAAACGAAAGAACGAAAAAAAAACCGGTATTTTAGTATGGAGCAAAATACCGGTTACAAGCCCTGGTTCAAAGATATCAGGCTTCAAAATTTCAACATTTTAGGATTCTTTAAAGTACGAAATTTAAAAACGCAATGATACCATTAAATTATTTTATACTTTACTGTAAAATAAACTGTATGGTAACCATATATATTAACGCAACATTTCACTGTAAAAATAGCAAAATTCATAATTTTTCCATACTTTAAACAGGGCGACTTGATCATGACGTCAGTTTTACAGATCATTTTGATAGGAGCGTTTTGAGAAACAAATGCAAATATCAGATTTTAAGTCTCATTTCTGGCTTTTCTGGATCCTCACAACAAAACGAATCGATTGATACCATACATGAAAAAAAAACATCATGTCTATTGTTGTACACAATTAAGCTGAGTTCCGCTCAAATGTATGGTGCCCCTAATAGAAGTTGGCGAGAGGTTTAGCTGTCATAATCCACTAATTATATTTAATAATTTTATTATTGGTAGATTTTGACAGCTTCTATCAAAAAGACCTCTTGCCACGGTGCTGCCATCTAGTGAAAAGCTCGATCGTGGAAACCCTCAGTGTCGTAGAATATACATGTATGAGCTGAGCTCCCATATAAACCATTACACTTCTCTTTCCGGACAAACTACTACAAAAATAAGTCATATACCTATCTAAGCAGAGAATTTAATCGTCTGAGCAGAGTTTCGTGTATGCACTTACACTACATATTTATTATTTTTGTACGATATTAATCTCCTCGAGTTTTATTATTTTCACGCGGCAACCCTAATAGAACGTTCCGTTTCTTCTGATTAACGTGTCAACTTTGTGTTGGTGAAGTTACGTCAAAACTAAAATGTCCAACGAGCAGTGACTTGCTTTGCTTTGCACTGACATTACTGACAGTTGTTTATCAATCAATACGGTACCGATACGCAATAACTTCCAAAACTAAGTGAAATTGTTGTGTGTCCGTTAGTCTTTTCGTCGCAGGGCAAGATTGCGGACAAAACGTGATTAATTACATGAAGTAAAAATGACAAACGCGCTAGCGCTTTGTCTAATCGTTACACTCTTTTGTTGTTCAAGTAAGTTGGATATTGGTTACTAATGTTTATTTTGTCCTTGTAGTTTCATTATTTCTAGTTTATAATCGGCTTACCAATGAACCGTGCAGTGCATTGAAATAGAATTCGTAGTTTCGTTGCGAAAATTGTGGGTAGGTAGCGACAACGAGCCACATCGCTTAAAATAAAACGTGTTCCAAAAAGAAAAAAAATCACGTAGGGTGATTGTGCTCGTTTCCCGTCCATGGTCAGTTTCCGTCCACCTGACGGTTCTGCTACAAATATATGGGGAAAACTTGAACATAAATGAATTTTCCTGCGGAAGTTTGGTCTTGTTGCGATCCATAATATCTAAGAAACAATTCTACTATCATAAAAAAGTAATTTGACAAATAGTGCCTTTAAAAATAAAACATTAATAGCCGCCTCGAATTCGGCCCTAGCAAATGTCATCGCAATGAAGAAAAAAACTTGTGGCGGGAAAAGTTTATGATGAGTTTTATTAATGATTTAGGCAGTGCACTAAATATGTTTGGCACGAATTATCTATTTTAAAGTTAATTGTACGAGATTTTACGTGGAGATTAAAGTTTTAGCATATAATTTATATATAATCTTTGTGGACGAAAACGGGCAGAGCAATTTGGCATATATTTCAGTTTTGCGACCACCTGATCCCGGAAACCCAAACAGCTAGGTAAATATTTCTAATGGTTATTTTACTTCAAAAGACGTAATTAATACGTAATATTGTAGTATAGTAATATTATATTAGATTATACACTTTCGTTTCTGTCCATTCCTCGTATAATGTTACGTAAATAAATGTAATAAATAAAACATTTAAATGACTTGAGCAAAGACTAAAACTAGCTCTTCTGTTGCATTGTTATCGTTAATATACGAGTTATTTGTGAGTAGACAAAACTATAATTAACATTAGAATGACCAAATGGTAGTAGAATAACAATTATAACCTCCATACTATGGCGTGCTCTGCTTATTTCACTTCAAAAGAAAGCTTTGTGATCGTGCCATTGCCATCGTCCGTATACACACACACACCCGTACATCTTTCACAATGAATATTATCCGTTATTTTCACTAAGCACTATCACTATCACATCACCTTTATCTATTTACCGGCAATTAAAACCACACGAAAACACAAACAAAAACATGCGCTGTTAAATATTTGAACAAATACATCCGAAAAAAGGAAGTCTCGTGTTTTGAGCTGATTACTATGAAAAAAGCTACTTTTTTAAATAGTCGCATAACATTCGGATCTGATCGGAACCAATCGGAAACCTTCGGCGGCACGATTCCGGGTAAGGCACGACGACCCTTAGAGAATTCAACCAACCGGAGTCGCCATTGACAGGCGTTCCCCTCTGCCGAAAACATATGTATGACCAGTAACTGCAGTATGCTAAAATTAACGGAAATAAAGAAACACGGTGTTAATCCTTACTATCATTAGTTTTTAGGATTCCGTAGCCAAAATGGCTAAAACGGAAACCTTATAGTTTCGTCATGTCCGTAGTTCGTCCGTATGCGATGGCCATTTTTTATTTGAAGACTATAACTAATATTGATGAAATTCTAACAGAAGGTGTATTTTGTAAACCCCTACTTAGTATTGTAGTAAAATTGCTGAAAAAAATATTTTTAGGGGTGAGCCACAAGGGTTTTCCATACATGTAACAATTTTTTTTTACCAAATATCATCATGTTGCACATCAATCGATAGGACTTTAAAAATAACATTGAGGTTTGTTTTATCATTTTTTGATTAAGTGGATATTTTCAGAAATAATCGCCCTACTCAGTGGACGAAAACTAGCAGAGCCCAGGACGGAAAACTGACATTTATGGACGAAAACTAACGAATACCCCACTTTTTCAAATAATATTTTTTATACAAAATCTCGCAAGTATGGATAATTCTCGCGTAATATTAACATAAACTAGACTATATAAGCTACAAAATGAAATATAATACATTTAAGTAAGGGTACTTTAAGATATTCTTTTTGCATCACAAAGCTGGCAAAATCGATAAGTGGACGAAAAGGAGCACAATTACCCTATACATTAATTAGACGTCCTTAAGTATGGAAAAAAAATGAGATAATGTTAGAAATGTCAAATGATTATAATTTATAAGGATTATTTTATAATTTTTTGTCAAATTAAACTAACTTGTTGGACAGGAGAAAATGTGTAAAAGAATTAAAGTACTAATCCCGCGGTTACATCAATAATGTTGGGAGTGCTAGAAACTAAAGAAGCAATTATTTAAACACATGCAAATTAATATTCTATGTTTTTATTTAATACTAATCTGCTTTATTTAAACAATTAAAAAACATAATGAATAGTAATTGTTTCGAAAGCTGAGAGAAGACCATAGGGTTATCTTAAAGGAAAAGTAAACAACAGATAAAAGCATTATGATGTGCCTTGTGAAGTATTTGTAGTGTTCAGTTGTTCAAGATGAACATCAACTGTAAACTACTACCAACCTTTGTTTACAGCCAAGCTTATTCAAACCATAGATCTGTATAATTATATGCTTGAGCTGAATTTAAAACCACCATTTTTGTGTGGATAAGTTAAGCGAAAGGTCCCATTTTTGTCGATACACAGAGACTTCATTCTTTCACTGACTGATAGTTGTGTAGTTTTAAGAAGTATTAGTAACTCCATATTGTCACAGTTATTCAACACCCACACTCCCACATATACGGTCAACCAATTTGATTCCTAGGCAACTGTAGAACCTTGTCGTAATGACAGTTGCCAGTGGATACATATAAACGTAACCTATGCGCTACCAAACTAGCCATTGTGACAAGGTTCTAGAGTGGCCTAGGAATCAAATTGGTTGACTGTACATATTTGATTACTGGTGAATAACAAGTATTAATTACATAAAAAATTAGATTATTTCATGTCACAAACTTAATACTAATCTATTTTTACAAATAATTATACATAGCACCAAGTCATAGCCGCTCCTTGTCGCATACAGTCCAAAGGTGCCCATAATGATAACGAAAAATAAAATGGTTTTATGTCAACAGCAACACAAGTACCTATAACAAGTAGCGAACCTTGTTTATTTAGTCATGTTCACAGATGGTCTTGAATTTATGCCAATACGTACATAATATGTAATGTCATGTTGTTTACACAAACTTCTACAATTCCTACATTAATAATTCAAATAAAGTGTAGTTATTTTGTTTACCAATTCATAAATTCAATACCCAAAATGTGTATTGTAAGCTGGATTTCCAACAACAGCTAATTTTATCAAAAACTCATTAATATAGTCTAGAATACAGGGTGTAACAAAACTAGTGGTGATCCGTTTATAGTACATTGTTGTAGAGGCTTGAAAGTAAGCTATAGGCGGATCGAGTTAGTTCAAGGGCCGACCCGCCAGGGGAGGCCCTCGAAGATACGAGTCCACCTATAGCGCTTTCGTCCGAGATATTACATAGTGCTTAACACGACTACTGTGAGGAAATAAAAAAAAAAATTGTCATAATAATATAAATGCTTTAAACGCTTCTAAAAAGTAAAAAGGCGGGAATGGAATACTGAATTGGAATACTGAGTTTTTCTGTTGTTTGCTTCAAACCGACTCATTACTTAGAGGCGTTTTTGATAGAAAACCACAAACGGCTAAAAAAGTAAAAACGCCTTAAAGGTGAATAAATGGTTTGACGTTTTTTTTTATAAACAGGTAGCTGGCCCGATAAACAACCTTATTTTATTTTCGAAACATAAAGTTGTGCCAAAAAAAGACCTTTTACTATTTTTAATGAATGCAATGACATAACTGGACAATTTACTTTCCAACTAATGACATTTCATCACTACAATAACATTGCTGTAGTGGTGGTTCAGGTGCTACAGCAAATGCTTACTTTCCAGCTTGGATTTTGACCATCTTTTGTCCAGGGTTCGAGGATATATATCCATTTGGATATATATCATGATATATATCCGATATATATCTGATATATATCCAATGATTTTTTATGATATATATCAATGCAGAAATGGGTTGGGGTATAGCAAAAGGGGCCCGATTTTAGGACTTAGAAAATTTACGACCAAAATTTTTTTTGTAGTGACACAAAAAAGTCGATAAGTCAAAAAAGTCAAAAAAGTCAAAAAAATCAAAAAAGTCCAAAAAAAGTCAAAAAAAGTCAAAAAGGTCAAAAAAAGGCAAAAAAGTCAAAAAAAGTCAAAAAAGTCAAAAAAGTCAAAAAAGTCTAAAAAAAGTCTAAAAAAAGTCAAAAAAAGTCAAAAAAGTCAAAAAAGTAAAAAAGTCATAAAAGTCAAAAAAGTCAAAAAAGTCAAAAAAGTCAAAAAAGTTAAAAAAAGTCAAAAAAAGTCGAAAAAGTCGAAAAAGTCGAAAAAGTCAAAAAAAGTCAAAAAAAGTCAAAAAAAGTCGAAAAAGTCGAAAAAGTCGAAAAAAGTCGAAAAAAGTCGAAAAAGTCGAAAAAGTCGAAAAAGTCGAATTCGAAAAAGTCGAAAAAGTCGAAATAGTCGAAAAAGTCGAAAAAGTCAAAAGCGTCAAAAACGTCAACAAAGTCAAAAAGTCAAAATTCAAAAAGTCAAAAAAGTCAAAAAAAGTCAGAAATGGTAAAAAAAGTCAGAAAAGTCAAAAAAGTCTAAAAAAGGCAGAAAAGTCAAAAAAGTCAAAAATGGTAAAAAAAGGTAAAAAAAAGTCAAAAGCGTCAAAACCGTCAAAAAGTCAAAAAAGTCAAAAAACGTCAAAAATGGTAAAAAAAAGTCAGAAAAGGTAAAAAATTCAGAAAAGTCATAAAAGGTAAAAAAAAGGTTAAAAAAAGATAAATGACGGATTGTAAAATGTAAAATATTCAATGATGGGATATTATGTATATGATATTAGCCTGCGAAAGTCCGAATCTATGGCTCTCGCTGGTTAGGACGCGTGCCGACACAGCGCGCCCTAGAGTGTTTTTATAGAGCCGGAGGCGCGGAGGGAGAGCAGCCCTCGCCCGCCATGACGAAGGGCGGGAACGAGTGAGGCGAGCGGCTGAGGCTGGTCGCCGAAGGCGACCAACAAGCCGAAGCTGCGGAGCCGAGCGAAGTGACCGTGCGCCGTCATGCAAGGGCGGTAGGGCTGCTGTTCCCGCAGCGCCGGAGATACGGAAAGTCACATTCAGTCACATTAAAAACGAGCTGCCACCAGAAAACTAGGTTAGGTTTGAACTGCGGCCCCATTAGAAAACGAATTGCCATTAGAAACATTTCGGCCATCTTTAATTTTAAAGAAAAGTTGTTCAAATAAAATATGATTATTTTGACGTGTTCTACACGTTACAATCATTAAAAGTAGGTGTTATAATGACACCACTTTCGATGTAAAAATTACAAGTGATAGAAATTTTCCAACTTTGAAGTTAATTATCTCGGCCATTTTTGATTTTAGAGAAAAAAAAATTCTACAAAACATGCTTATTTTAGCGTATTCTCAAGGATAACATCATAAAAAACAGGTGTTATAATGACAACAACATTCATCGAATTTTTTCAGTCCTAAAATCGTGCTAACTTTTGAGGTCCAATATCTCGGTCATTTTTGAAAAAAAAAAAACAAAAAAAAAAATAGAGAAAAAGTTTTTTCTGTAAAACGCGCTTATTTTAGCGTCTAGAATGAAATTTTTCTAAGTGTTTTATGATTCCTATATATTTTTCACTTTTGGTCAAAAAATTTCTATCTTTTTATTGCGTACCCTTTGGTACACCTTGACCCCGAACTCGCAACTTCAGATCGCTCTAGTTCCTAAACGGTCAAGTTTGTAAAAAAACTTCTAGCAATAAAAGAGGCTTATTTTAATGATTTCTTTAAAGTAAAAAAAACTATCAAAAATGCAAAAAAAATATTTTTGGTTGTAAATTTTCTAAGTTCTAAAATCGGGCCCCTTTTGCTATACTCTGACCCCCGGGTTCGAATCCTGGTCAGGGCATTTATTTGTGTGTTCATCACGGATATCTTTCGTTCTGAGTTATGGATGTTTCCTACGTATTTAAGTATTTATCTGACTATTATATATTTCGTTCCATAGTATAGTACCCACAACACAAGCCTTATTGACCTTACTGTGGGACTAGGTTGATTTGTGTAAGATTGTCCCATAATATTTATTTATTTATTTATTATACTATATGCAGAAATTTAAAAAATATTTTTTTTTATATTTTATGGTTTTTAGTTGCTTTTGCCCGAGTTAGAAGATTTTATGTTTTGGTTTAATTTATCGGATTTTAAGATTTTTATGTACCCAAAATAAATAAAACATTAAAAACATTTTGGTTCTTTTTTAAATAATCTATTATGTTTATGTAACACATATGCATATAGTATACATAAATAATACAATAAAATAATAATATGGGTTTCTACAAAATGGATATATATCGAACTTTTGATATGTATCGGATATATATCATAAATATCCGATATTTTGATATTTATAATAAATATCGGATATTTTCGAACTCTGCTTTTGTCACATTTCCGAACAGTAGCGTGAAAAGGTATTTTATTGTATAATTGGTATTTTATTGCGACTAAGAAAAAGTAGGAGAAAAATATGAATTAGAATACAATACCAATTATGCCCTTGAACGGATCATCACTAGTTTTGTTACACCTTGTATAATAAAAATTAATACTTATCCCTTTATTAATAGCAGTATCTATTATAAACAGAATAACCACATTGCCCTCATTATCATGTGTAATTTGAACTTCATACAGCAATGGTACTTAATGTCACAAAACAGAAGCAGTAGCGCTAATGAGTGAATCATTAGTTACTGATGTAGTCATGTTTACTCATGGGCTACCTTCATTGTCATATTAGGTCATAGTTCTTTGTAAGGTAAATAGGTTGGCTATGTGACCCTAGTTACTTTACATTATTTTAGCCTTATAGACTTTTCCTAGGCTTAACTAGTGCTCTGACTACAAGGGAACACTCACCGAGATTTTGTAAATACTGTATACTATTATAGTGGCCTTTGTAGCCCCTAAAAATTTATGTTAAAAATCTTAGTGACTCCACTTCTCAAATCCATCCTTGCATCCTAAGGAATAATCATGCTATAGGAAATCTTCAAGATAAAGATAAAAGATATTTATTCTTCAATTTAGGCACATTACAATGCACTTATGAACGTCAGAGAGAAAAAAAAAAAAACTACCTCCGGTTCTAACCCTACACCTCTGACCCGAGAAGAATTATTTATGACCGGCAAGAAACTCGGCGGGACTTATTTTTTCAAAACAGTAATTTTTTTTTTTTTTTTTTTTTTTATACCACGACGGTGGCAAACAAGCATACGGCCCGCCTGATGGTAAGCAGCTACCGTAACCTATGGACGCCTGCTACTCCAAAGGAGTCACATGCGCGTTGCCGACCCTTTACAAAAAGGAGGATTCACTGTGTTGACGACTAAAGGAACAAGAAGGTCCCTCATCGTTAACACACTGGGTCCTCTTTGAGCTCTTTGGCAACCTTACTCACCAGCAGGAACACAACACTATGAGTAGGGTCTAGTGCTATTTGGCTGTGGTTTTCTGTAAGGTGGAGGTACTTCCCCAGTCGGGCTCTGCTCCAGATTTGAGCGATGACATTCGCTGAACGTGCCCTACCACACTTAGCGAGATGCCATTCGCAGTGCCCATACCTCTCTTTTTGGCGTAGTTTAAGGACATACCCAGGTCCGGACGTAGTTTAAGGACATACCCCGGGTCCACAGTAATACAGTAATATTACATCTTAAAGATACACAATAATGCGTAGTTCTATAAGAAGGCATATCAAAACAGCTTGAGAGACATACAATGTACGTATTGTTTAATTAAAATAAAATAATAATAATAAAATCCAAATCTGATTGCTTCACAAAACGTTTGATATGCTTTCCTATCTGAACTGTGTCCTCTAAATGTTAGATGATTTTGTAGTATTTTCTGGTTTGGGCCATGCATCTTTGTCCGTCATATAGTCCTCGACCCTGTAATAACCCTTTGACATTAAACTTTTTTTCAAATATTTCTTAAGAGCGTGAAATGATAGATTTAAAGCATCGACGGGTAACTTGTTATAAATGTGAATACCTTGACCAAAAAATGACTTATATGCTTTGCGGATACGACTACTTCTGATAGCAAACTTGTTTTTATTTCTAGTGTTATAGCTGTGGATGTCAGAATTTTTTTTGAATGTATGTATATTCTTTACAACAAAAATAATATTGTCATAGATATATTGGGAAGCAACAGTTTAAATATTAATTTCTTTAAATAGTTCTCTAACGGATGCACCTGTCTTTAAGTTATACAGAAAGCGGATGGCTCTTTTTTGTAAAACAAATATAGTCTGTATGTCAGCTGCTTTGCCCCAAACCAGAATACCATATGACATTACACTATGAAAATAACTGTGATAAACTAAGCGAGCTGTGTCAATATTCGTTAATTGTCTAATTCTCCTAACAGCATCGGTTCACGAAAAGCCGTATTTGACCTTTTTATGTCGTGTGCAAACGCAACTATTAAGGTACTCAGTAGAGAGCACTGGTAGCCTGGCGGTAAGATGTCGGAATTTCATCCAGAGGTATAGAATTTAAACCCCAGCTCAAACCACTGAATTTTTGGAACTTATGTATGAAATATCTTAATATTTAAAAGGCGCTTTTCACTGAAGGAAAAGATTGAGAGGAAAGCAGAGCTAATCGCCTAGATTTCCCCCTCATGGTTGGAATGTCAGATGGCAATCGCTTTCGTAAAAACTAGTGTTTACATTGAATACATGGAATTAGGTCCAGGAGGTCCCAGGCTCAATTCAGGTGTGTCAGAAACACCAACTAGTTTTTAACTAACTTTGGAATAAGTATATAACAGATATTATTTTAGCTTAAAATAATTCTTAGTACAAGAAGTTATTGTATAGATTGTTGATAGTACCATCGCCCACACTTGTTAACTGCCCATCAGTGGGCCTTATATGCCTTTTGTAATTATATCTTGAAACAAACAAACTTCTATTGATTTGTGTCTGTCACAGTATGATTAGTGGTTAAGTTAAATAAGTTATCTTGTCCACAGATTTGTCGTTGGCTCGACAGGTACCTAAAGAATGCACTAAAGGACCAGCAGTATGGTGTCAAACCTTGAAGTAAGTAACATAATCACATATGGCGCGATTTTTTTTTTATACCACCACGGTGGCAAACAAGCATACGGCCCGCCTGCTGGTAAGCAGCTACCGTAACCTATGGATGCCTGCAACTCCAAAGGAGTCACATGCGCGTTGCCGACCCTTTACAAAAAGGAGGATTCACTGTGTTGATGGCTAAAGGAACAAGAAGGTCGCTCATCGTCAACACACTGGGTCCTCTTTAAGCTCTTTGGCAACCTTACTCACCAGCAGGAACACAACACTATGAGTAGGTATGAGGTATTTAGGTATGAGGTATTTAGCAGTAATTATGACTAACACCGATTCTACAGTTAATATCTGCTCTGCTACTTACAATATCAGACCAATAATCGGTTTTTTATCAATTTCTTAGATTGAAGTATTTTATTACTTAGAATAGTATGGATTAACAAAAGTGCCTTAACACATTCAGCGCCGAGAACCCGACTGTCGGGTTCGTTTTTTACAAGATTTAGGGAGCTTGGCACTGAAAGCGTTGATTACATCATGTATTGTGCTATCCTCTACCAGCTACATAGATACCACTACCCGTTCGTACTATATACCATACTGTGGTATACACGGTGTAATATGAGGAAATAGAATAATTTTAACAGCGTATTCCTGACCATAATTGGAGACTAAAATGTCATATAAACTTTTTTGGAATTCGCCTAGTTTCAGAGTTACTACCAATTAAATAAAAAAAACATTTTTTATTGTGACTCAGTCCAAAACGCTTTTTTGATGGCGATTTCACCCTTTATGGGGGTCTAGTCTAGACATTACGTAAGAATACTTTACGTAAACTATTTTTTTATTAAAAAAAATGTACTAATTTATTTTAATCGACAGTTTTACCAATAAAATTTATGTTTTTATGTTAAAATGCATTAATAAAATCGAAAAAAAAAAAACAAAAAAATATATTTTTTGGCGAAATTGACCTAAATTCATATAACATTTATTACTCCTTATGACCTCAGGAATTCGTGGTTAAAATCTCTCGCAATGCTCACGAGCACCGTGTAAAGTACCCAATTCCTTATTCAATAATATGCTTTCTGCTGTGGCCGATGTTTACCGAAACCTAGCTGTTGAGCCGTTTTGGTGGGAGTTATGCTAGCAAACACCCTAGCTTTTTATATTATTAGTAAAGTTATGTATGTATGTATGTATATAATATAATAAATAAAGTACACATCATTTGTTTTGCGATGTAATTGAATGTAATCAATTTACAAGCTGTGATTCACCATGAGTCAGAATACGCGTTGTTCATCATACAGTTCACTTCCTGTGAGTCCCCTTAGTTACCAGCGATAACAGCTGCTGCTGAGAATTAGGCCTTATGTAGTTGAAATAGGGTTTATGATTTAGGAATGGGAATAGACGTCAGGAGCGCTCTCACATCGTACAAAGTTAGCAACAAAGGTTGAAGGCGTTTACCCTGACCTGGTATCGAAAAACCCTTTGTTCATGTATTTACATCTTTATCGTTCTAAAAGGGCGGCTTACACACTGCTGCAGCGGCGCCGGTGCGCGAGCGAGATAGCGTTCTGCACGTGTATAGCACTGTCACGCTTGCACACCGTCGCCGCATCCGGTTGCGGCGTCAGTGTGATAATCGCCTAAGCAAGAGCAGAAGAAAGGCTGATAGTCTACGTACTAATTATTTTGGATCTAAAAAGAATCTTAGCCTCCGAAACGAGAGCAGCCACCTATCCCGATCCTGTCAGTACTACCAATAGTGTAATTTTTTTAATTTTATTTTGAAACGAGCTTTTGCCAGCGGTTTCGCTCGCGTTATATTCGGGGTAACACGGTTCCCCTTTCCTGATTTAAAACACAGTCGGAACAGAATAAACCGCACACAAATAGTCCGCATATACCAATTTGTAGCTTTCTACCTTGAAAATTGCGGAATGCTCCATACAAACTTCCACCCCCCATTTTAGGGAAGTGGGCGGTTAGAAAGAGACAAAAAGTAGCCTATGTCTCTCTCCATCCCTTCAACTATCTCCACTTAAAAAATCACGTCAATTCGTCGCCCCGTTTTGCCGTAAAAGACGGACAAACAAACAAACACACACATACACATTCCCATTTATAATATTAGTATGGATTTCTGGCCCTTTATTTTAAGCCGAATCCCGTAGAACAATATGTGATAGTTACAAGCTACCTATGCTGGCGCCAAAACCTTTCAAAAATCTATTTGCTAAGTGAACCGTGTCGGTTACCAGGCAAGCAGCGGACTGCGGCGCCGTGGGGCACTGCATCTCCAGCGTGTGGGCCCACGAGCAGCAGCCCATCCGGAAGAATGACGTCGGCATCAAGTTCGTGACGCTCTTCAAGGAGCTCAAGGACATTAATGAACTCATTAATGAGGTAGGCCACTGTGCTAAGTAAACTGCGTCGGTCACCAGGCAAATAACGGTATTCAGTCAATTGTTGATTGATAATGATAAATAACCACTTAACTAGTTCTCTAATTCTTTTATGCAAATCCTGGTAATGTCAGAACATTTTGAGTTATTTTGCTTTTCAGTAAAGTAGCTCTATTATTTATCTTACATTTGGTATTCAGGATTATTTGAAATCAGCACCGGAGTGACCAAAGCATTGTGCTACAGGTAAAATAACAGTTTGGCCACAAATTATATACATCAATGAGACTTTGCTTATAACTTTATCATGACACTAGAAATAAGGATCTGCTGAGTCCTACGAAAATTTAGAGGTCTAAAATATGCCTTGGCTCCAAAATATGCTATTTATTCTGTATTATAACTCCCTTATCGTCCTTAACGGCCTCCTAGCCCAGTTGGTAGTGACCCTGCCTACGAAGCAAGAGGTCCAAGAGGTTCGAATCCTGGTAAGGGCATTTACTTGTGTGTTTATCAAAGATATTTGTTTCTGAGTTATGGATGTTATCTATGGATTTAAGTATTTATCTATATCTATCCATTATATATAACGTCATTTAGTACCCACAACACAAGCTGCTTGAGCTTACTGTGGAACTTGGTCGATTTGTGTAAGATTGTCCCATAATATTTATTTATTTTATTTATTCATAAACATCTCTCAGGCCTCAATTAGTTAGTTTATGTTTTGTCCTTATCTGTCACTATGACAGTTGTGTTTGTTAGAAACAGACAAAACATAAATGAAATGATTCAGGCTTGAGATACGTTTATGAATAAGGGGGTTAGTCTCCATGCCTAAGGTAAAGTCATCAATGTCTGTAGCAAAGTACTTAGGTATACACACGGACAATTATCCTGTACTTTAAAGTGATGACGTGGGATCATGGCCCGTTCTTTCAATGAAGGTCCTTCGTTTAGGAATACCTTGGTCTCCGCGTGAAGACGGCTTGCCGCACCCTGGCGCCGGCCGCGGCCCGGCTCTGCAAGCAGAACACGGCAGGCTTCGACACGTACCTCAGCCATGTGCTCGGCTCCAAGACCTCGCCGGAGACCATCTGCCGCCTCGTCGGTATGTGCAACAACGACAAGCTGGACATAATCCTACAAGTAAGTGTTACATTATTATAGTGTAGGTACGTGATAGAACCCACTGAAAATTATCAAATAAAGGTACATCGTAAAGAGAAGCCGTGGTCAAAAACCAAGCAATACTTTCTTACCTGTGTGTGTACAATTCATTCATCATTATTTATATTCTTATTAGATGTTGCACACAGTTAAAAAATGTCTACGATAAGACTCTTACTGCTATTAATACCTACTTAAATATGAGCAGACACTGTTAACTATAATTTTCCAGTTTTATAGTTATAATATAACCGAAGCTATTTATCTAAAGTATTACGTCATGCTGTTAAATTTCAACCTACTCGCCAATCAGCATAATAAAAAATAATTAATTATACGAGTATCAAATAAAACAATTGAGATTTTGTTTCATGCCAATTTAATTAATGTATAATAACATTTTCATTGTTTTCGCAGAAGAAAATCGAACAGAAACCAAACAAAGGTGAGTGATTGTTTTATCAATTGGCGAAGTCTTTATGAAACGATTCATACCATCCGTTCAATAATATTTATGATCGCTCCGATTGCGCCAAAATGCACCGTGACACCTTGTATTAAGCGAGAAATTGGATTGGTACATAATTAAGTAACGGAAACACGATTGTTGTGGATTACGTTTAGTAATATCAGTGTAATTTCAGACAGTTCCCACTGCAGTTCGTACTTATTCACAAAACAATTAATTTAATTTATGAAAACAAATGAATTCTATTTTAAGAATTTTATCAGCGCTACTCAAGTACGAAGTAGTACCTACCTTATCCATGTAGGCCTACTTAAAGGTTGAACACGCCAAAATTTGGGCATGTAAAAATAGCTATAGTTATTCGAAAAATGGAGATATTGAAACTTTTTAACCAATAATTTTCTCACAAGGAACTGGGCTATAAAATGATGATAGTTTAATTTTCTTTTATTTATTCATTGGCAAAATGTCAAGCGTACAACATCAAAAACGTGAACGCATTCTGCACGAACATGTAAAAAATCCCATGTTGAGCTACAAAGATATCGCGAAAAGGCTGAAATATCCACAATCTACGGTTGGTCACGTATTAAAAACTTTCCGTGAACCCTTGACAATAGATAGAAAGCCAGGAAGTGGTGGGTTGCAGGGAGTCAAGAATAAGAAAAAGGAACAGAGTATTTTAAAGATTTTTGCCTCAAATCATACGATTTCAATTCGTAATGTTGCTAAAAAAGTGAAATTTTCTGAGTATTTTGTCCAAAAAGTGAAACAGAGGGCAGGACTGAGGAGTTATAAAGCCCAGGCTGCACCAGATCTAGACTCAAATAGAACTTATCCGCAAAGAAACGGTCGCGAAACCTCTATGAATATTTTCTTACAAAATTTGAATGCGCGGTGATGGACGACGAGACGTATATAAAAGCGGATTTTAAACATATACCTGGTCAAGAGTTTTATACTAGCAAATCACGAACAGATCTCCTGAAGATTGTGAATTAAAAAAACGAGGGAAATTTCCAAAAAAATACCTTCTTTGGCAGGCAATATGCAGCTGTGATAAAATAAGTCGCACGTTTATCACCACCGGGATAATAAACGGCGATATTTATCGGAAATATTGTTTACAGAAGCGTTTGCTGCCTTTTATAAGACAGCATGCCTCACCACCGCTGTTTTGGCCAGATCTAGCCAGTTTCTAATACGCAAAATCAGTTATGGAATGGTACAACGTTAACAGGATCATAGTGGTACCCAAAATATGCAATCCGCCAAATAGTCCAGAACTGCGGCCTGTTGAAAAGTACTGGAGTATTAAGAAAGGAATTCTAAAAAAGAAAGGCGGAGAAGTAAAATCGGTCCCTCAGCTACAAAAAATACGGACCTGGGCGACAAAAATCTTTCCTAAAGAGAGGGTGCAAAGTCTTATGTATGAGCCGTGTGCGTAGAAAATTCGATCTATGGCTTACTGTGTAAACATTAATTAGAATTAAAAATGTGATTTTAGAGTTCATTAAATTTGTCATTTAATTTGGTATTCATAATGTAGTTATTTATTTTCAAACTGGTTTAAAAACTAATTCTGCGTGCCTAAGTTTTGGCGTGTTCAACCTTTAATATATAGGTACAATGGGTTCAAATTAAGCTTATACTACACGGATTTTTTTATCCGTTTTGTACTTACCTTAAGGCACCAATGGTGTGATGCTTGCTTGTACTGGTGTACTTTACGATTATGAAAACAAGGAAGAAATGCAAATGTATAAAAATCGTCTGTCAATCGAACAATGTCTATCGACCTACATATCCACACGATATGTCTCATGTTGGCTAATACATATATATCTTACATACATAGGTATCAATTTACATAGGTTCTTTAGGTATAGTATAGTTAACCTTTATGCATACAAACTTCTACGCAGGTGGGTCAGTTATATCTGCAGCGGACTGTACCAAGTATCAAAAATATCTATAAAATTAAACCTCGTTGTTAATTCAACGCAGGTTGCGCTACTTGCCTGAACGTATTGTTAGCTCCGAAATCCCGACGTCTCGCTAAACAACATAACGCGATAACGATACGCTTATTATATCGACTTTACGTTCTTAACCTTCTCTATTATCTACACGGCAAGGTCGATTTTACCTTGCCGATGTGCATTTTACATTTGGCACGCCTGTTATTATAAAATTCCTTTTGTATCGCAGGGCACCTGTTGGGTAGCTCACAATGCACTTGGGGACCTTCGTATTGGTGCAGCAACTTCAGGTAATATTTTATTTTTAGTTCCATTCATTTTTGAAATCCCGTTCCATTCAAGGTGTCACCCACAGGTTAAGCACCGCAACGAAGACTTTTGTCAATGTGTTGCAATCTTATAACCGACTCTACTAGTTTTGTACGGCGTTAATAATAGCAGTACAGAAGAATTCAGAAAAAAAGATAAACTAAGGACCGGAACCGTGATATTATATCATTTATATCTTTCGCAATTATATGTCTGACTGAAAACATAACATGAAGTGGTATCTACGTCGCTCATGATAGCTGGTCGCTATACATACAAATCGCCGTAATGGAAGAATTTCATTGAATTTAAAAATAGACGGTTTCGTTTAATTTATTAGAAAATTATTTTTTGAGTTTTTCATCGACCTTTGATAGTGTGGATAGTACCATTGTTTATCAATATGCCAAATAGGTACGTTTTAGGACCGGTCCTAAGACGTGAAGTTTATGCAAGCGACTATTATGTAAGGGACATTGTCTTATAGGCAATTGGTCCTATGTTGCGTAATGTTTCGTTATTGTTCGCTCTGCTCATACTGTAGGCGAGTTCTAACTTTAATAATCTTAACTCAATTGATATCGTGTACAAAATAAGTATTATAAATAATTATATGTAGTACTGTAATGGATATGTCTACATATAATAACTTTTTTCTACTCCTGTACTTTTATCTGTCATTTATACATTCGTTAACACCTTTATAAGAACATAGATAATACACTCGATGAAAAGTCTATCTAGTCTATTCCCCAAAATAACACTTGTGCTATAAAAGCGCCAAAATAGTATCGCGGAATCGCGTGCAAACACGGCTATTAATATAAAATAAATTACTGACAACCTAAGAAACCTTAATAAACGCAGCGTTTTTTAAAAAAAAACTTTAAAAAAGAAAAATTATAAGAATCACAGACCTACTTCGTAGTTTTTTACGTTTCCCGTTCGTTTGTTGGGGCGAATTGCAAACTTTGAAAGTAATTTAGGTATTTTTACTAATCTCTGTAGCTCTTTAATAATTGATCAAATAACGACGGTATTTGTGTTAGTAATGTTAGTATTATTGAAAAATAGTGTTTTAAAAGGTAAAACTTAAATGATTGTTGATTATGTTGACAAAATAACTGCGATATCCATGAAGATTTCAATTTCGTATAAAAGTAAGTGTATTCGTAGAAAAAGTATTGTATGCAACGTCGTATAAGTAGGTAAAAAATGTTCGTGGCGTTTTTCTTAACAATTTTCGCCTACGGCTCAAATTGTTACCCACGCCACTCACCTTTTTTGACTACTATTATTTAACTACTATTTTCTACTCCTGCACTTTTATCTGTCATTTATACATTCGTCAACACCTTTATAAGAACATAGATAATATACTCGAAGAAAAGTCTACCTAGTCTATTGCCCAAAATAACACTTGTTCTATAAAAGCGCCAAAATAGTATCGTGTAATCGCGTGCAAGCACATTAATATAGGACAAAATAAATTACTGCCAACCTAAGAAACCTAAATAAACGCAGCGTTTTTAGAAAAAAAAACTTTAAAAAAGAAAAAAATAAAAGAACCACAGACACTTTGTAGTTTTTATTTTACGTTTCCCGTTCGTTTGTTGGGGCAAACTGTAAACTTTGAATGTAATTTAGGTATTTTTACTAATCTCTGTAGCTCTTTAATCATTGATCAAATAACGACGTGTGTATTTGTGTTAGTAATGTTAGTATTCTTGAAAAATAGTGTTTTAAAAGGTAAAACTTAAATGATTGTTGATTATATTGACAAAATAACTGCGATATCCATGAAGTTTTCAATTTCGCATTTTATGTGAAAGTAAGTGTAGTCGTAGAAAAAGTATTGTATGCAACGTCGTATAAGTAGGTCAAAAAATGTTCGTGGCGTTTTTCATAACAATTGTCACCTACGGCTCAAATTGTTACCCACGCCACTCACCTTTTTTGACCCCTCTTATACAACTGTTGCATAAACTACTTTTGTTACCATTACTAAGTCTAAACAGAACACACCAATGCCAACGCTTCATTAACGCGTCAGAAGTCAGTTCCATACATTATAATCGGCGTATTGACTTTGACAAAGTATAAAATAACTGGACTTATGTTTAATAGATGATGATGAAGCGATACAGAAAACAGAAGTACAGCCTCAATTTCGGATAAACGCGATTCTGTATAGGCAGATCCACACTGTCACAGTCCAGGTCCATAGTTATCTCGCACATGTAATATTATTTTTATTGAATTGCAACAGTTTGCATAAATAGCAGATTGTTTTTATGTCTACCAAATCGTTTAAGTTTTGGGATAATGTACTCATTAACTTCACGCAGTTACAATTGCAAAATTTTCCATTCAATTAATATTTCATTATAGCGAGTATCACAAATGCTGACTATGCGTGCACCCGACCCTAACTAGTGTTCTGTCAACAGCACTGGTCGCCAATGCAAAGCGACGCACCACTGCATCGAACGAGTATGGAGCCAGATGGCCTTCCCAGAGGACACCGACGACATCTGCAAGATCTGCACCGACATGGTCACCCAGGCCAGAGACCAGCTGGAGAGCAACGAGACACAGGTAAATAAACTTTCCTCTGGGTAAATTGCATTGATTTAAGAACAATTTAATTTGCTACCATTTTTTAAATGCTTATTTAAAAGCACACAACTTTTAACTTATTTTAAATGAGGATAAAAACCCACATCAATAAATGGTGCCATTTTACCGCCATTTTGGAACCATATTCTGAGGTCTAGCGACTCTGTACCATAGACTGTATGGATTTGACATTTCTAAACCATAACCAACGGGATGTTTGTTTCTTTGCGATTACGACGCCACCTGCGCGTATCTTTGCGCGTTTATCCTCATTCCCAATAGGCATGATGAATTGATTTCATGTATGGTATCAATCGATTGGTTTTGTTGTAAGGATCAAAAACGCTCCTAACAAAATGATATGCAACCGTGACGTCACGGTTGCATAATCGCCCTGTTTAAAGTATGGAAAAATTATGAAATTGCTATTTTGACGATAATATATTGCGTTTATGTATATGGTTGCTATACAATTTATTTTACGATAAAATGTAAGAAATCGAATCGTATTGTTGAATTTCATACTTTTTAAAAATCCAAAAATTTTAGAATCTTTGAACCATTTCAATAGATTTTTTAAAATTTTACTTTATTAGGATATATTTATCATTTTGCATCCATTTAACTTAATTTTATTACAAAATTCAACATGTGTCATCATCCCTATTCTCTCGACTTGAACTAGAATTCACAGGTTTGTAAATTGTCAATATATTTCGATACCGTGATAGTTAAATGATAAAAACGAGAATGTAGTAATACAGGACTAATGTTTAGGAAATAACGGCGCTTCGAGTCCGAAGGATTAAATTTGTTACTGATAACTGAATTGAAAAACGTTAAGTTTTAAGAACCAGAGTTACCGCATAATGGATGGGGTCGTGCAAAGCCATCTTAACCTAGTGTCGATATTTAAATTCGAGGCCCGTTTATTTAAACCGTAAACATCATATAAGAACAATAAATCTTTGATAATAAGGTTCAAAAACGTATACATATTTTTGGCGTTGACTGTACATGCTAGATTTGAGTCATAATAGTGATTTGATTAGCAGACATCTAAACTTAATTACCTTTTCATTGCATTAGTCACGTCCGCCTTATCGCTTGTTATTTTGGCCGGCATAACATAATTTAAGATAGGTGTGTAGGTATAATTCATTGTGTTATTACACTTCACGCCCATATAACATATTGTATTCAATTGTGGATTTTATTGCACTAAATAATGAGCCATGTTATTATCGTAGTCATTACTACTTAGATATGGGGGCCCTATTTTATAAACAGTCTGCAAACGATACTCTTACATGTTACAAATAACTTGTTATTGTAATCTTTAACATATTTCATGTATGAAGATAAATTGTAGCTAAGTAAGTAGGCATAGGTCACTTGGGATAAAATTATTGAACTTGTTGAAAATACTAGCATGGTTTTTTTTTACAATTGATATTTAATTAATGTTTGCTACGCTTTACTTCGCTACTACATATGTAGTATGACAAAGAGTTTCTGTATGAAAACTAAAGTGGTTTTCCCCCCGACGGAACGCAAACGGTATAATCGGTATATATGTATTTAGGGTGAGCTGTTTGTTAGTTTGTGTGTTTGTGCATACAAACGAATGTTACTATTTATTTACAAAACATCTCGTCCGATTTCCTTGCGGTTTTCAGAAAAGGTCTGGTGACACTAGCGATGGTTCTTATCTTACATAGGTTCGAGCTTATCACTGGCGTGGTTAACATTTTCACGGGGGTTTTTAAATTCTTCATTATCTTGTCGCAGTGTCAAATTGAGATTTGTAATTTGTGATGTCGTCAAATATTTTTATTTATTTTCAATAGTCTAGCTCGTATAGCAAAATAACAAACGTACTTTGAATGACAATACTTTACTAATAAACTGTGTTAGGCAGTATACTGGGGTAACGTTGGTCAAATTGGTCAACTCCGCGCAGTCAACTGCGCATTGACTTATTGTTACCACGCGTGTTATCAGAAGACAAACAGCGAGATGAACCGCCTTAGCCCTGGGCCTGGGCCGTTGACCGATAGCGCCTAATTATCCCACGGATAGACGCTTTTATCTAACCCACTTTTACGAATTCCATTGTCTTAAAAATCTAATGGCGTTTATTTACGGCTGCACTCTGCATGCGTTATTCATGAAAATCATGAAAGTCATTAATGTAGTTAAAATCGAATACAGAATGCTCATTAATAAGTCCATTTATCATCACTGATATTTTATCTTTATCATGTACAATTCTAACCACCCTTTCATTTATATTTTCATTATTATACACGGAATCTTGAATTGTTGAAGTTTCAAAGGTGACCTGTTTTCATGTCTTTGAATGTAATTTTGAGAAGAAATATTATATTAATTTAAAATAATGGTATATTTATTTTCGTGATTAATATATTCTGTCCTTTTGCATTACTCAAACCTATGCGCCACGCTTAATCGGATTGGGTTCAGTTCAGTAGTTTTTCCGTTATTTAACTTTGTATGTTTGAATGATTTTCATAAACATTGTTAAAGAATAGGAGGGTCATGTCATGATAATGACTTACAGTTAATCAAAGAAACAGTTTAGTGTCTGATTGGCAGTATACAATTATATGAATAAAGCGATAACTTTTGTCACCCTTGGAAACCGTAAATAGAACATACAACATAACTATATTGTTATATAAAATTATAACACATTTCATAGAGGCTTAATAATTAAAGCAAGAAAAAAGACAAGTACCTATTATACACGGATCGACAACACAAAAAAGTTAATCCTTCATTACATCCCGAAAACCTAGAATCTGATTTCCTTTGAACTATTCTATCTATACAAAACTTAAATGGCCCCTTATTGTCGGAAAAAAACAGTCTGACTAAATGCACCCGTAGATGCAACTGCGCAGAATTTAACTACAGCCGTAAATTACCAACCACAGTCGTCGCAAGGGAAAAATTTGTTTCGGCGGAATGACCCTTGACCAGGCGGGTTTCTGGAGGCACTTGTTCTGATTGACCCTATGCTAGAACTGAAAACGCTCGATATTAAACTGTTCTTTTATTCGTAGGAGGAGCTGAAGCAAGTGTTCGAAGGCTCTTGCAGCCTGATTCCCCTCAAGATAGTGCGCAAGGAATGCATCAAGCTAGCCGATGACTTCGTGCCCGAGCTGGTAGAGACGCTGGCCTCGCAGATGAACCCCCAGGCGGTCTGCTCCGTCGCCGGGCTGTGCAACAACGCCAAGATCGACCTCATGCTGGAGGACTATGTGAGTACTGTTTTCAAGGAGCGCATGCTATTGATAGAGACGCTGACCTCTCAGATGATGCACCCAGGCGGTCTGTTCTGCAGCAGGGCTGTGTAACTGAATCAAAATCGACCTAAAATTATGGATGATCTAAAATTCAAAACACATTTATAAGTTATATCAGTTCAGTTGAGTATAATTATTTAATTGAAATAGAAACATGCAATATATTGTTAAGGAAAATTTTAAGATCTTAGTAAATTGCAGTGTTTCCTGTTATTATTAACAGCAGGTTCGCGGACGTAAACTAATTATAAATTTACTTTAATGTGTATATATTATATTTCCGCTGAATAATATCAGGATTGAAAATAATCTGAAAACTAATGATACAAAACTTCCGTAGATTAATTTTATCACTGTTTAAAAAAAATACTTTCCTACTACTACTGTACAGTACAAGCTATACTAGTTGCTACAGCCATTGCGTCGTGGATCAATAGCACAATTCTATAAACCTAACCTTAAGCAAGTATTCAAATATAAACAAGGCATTTTAATACGTTCAAAACAATAATAGATTAACACTTCAAAAACGGAGTGTATAAGTGCTTAAAGGGTCGGCAACGCGCATGTGTATCCTCTGGAGATACTGATGTCCATAGACTGCGGTAACTGCTTACCATCAGGCGGGCCGTATGCTTGTTTGCCTCCGTTGTGATATTTAAAAAAACACTGTCGGGCTACGAACACAGATCTCGTATAGCAAGTTACTGGCACTTAATGTAATGAAAGTACACACATTTAACTTAACTTAATGTAAAGGTTTATGTCCCATCAATTAATAAATGGTATGTTTTCAGCACGCCCAGCTGGCACAAAGAACCAGCTGTTCGAGCTGCGAGCAGACCGTGACCGTCGTCAGGAACAAGTTCGACTCCACCAGCTACGAGGACTTCCTCGTGGGATTGCTGCAGGTACAGTCGAGGACAAAGAGATGTATACACTTTTGGACCTTATTGCGTTGTAATAAGGTCCAAAAGTGTATACATCTCTTTGTCCTCGACTGTACAGTACGCTGACTTTTCACGCAGTCCTCTCAGAAAAACCGGAATGTATACGTTACTGGACTAACTCGACTTCCAAAGTAGACTGTCCTAGGCTAAAATAATATACAAATGAGGCTTGTAAGACATTTATGAATACGAGGGTAGACTACACATACACATCGTTTCTAAATCATACGTTGACATCTTTAATTGTAACTATTCCCACAGCTCTGCGGTAAAGCTAGCTCGTTATCCGACTCGTGCTCGATGCTCGTGTTCAAATACTACGAGAACATCCTGGCCATGCTGAAGAAGGACCTCACTCCCAGCAGCGTGTGCCACGTCAGCGGGCAGTGCAACTACCGGTTCCACACCCACGACGACTACACCTTCCCTGTCGCCAAGGAAGTGACTGACGTCGAGTGAGTACTCAGCTTACTGAAGGACCTCAACCAACAGTGTGTGCCACGTCAGCGGGCAGTGCAACTACCGGTTCCACACCCACGACGACTACACCTTCCCCGTCGCCAAGGAACTGACTGACGCCTTGTGAGTACTCAGCTTACTGAAGGACCTCAACCAACAGCGTGTGCCACGTCAGCGGGCAGTGCAACTACCGGTTCCACACCCACGACGACTACACCTTCCCTGTCGCCAAGGAAGTGACTGACGTCGAGTGAGTACTCAGCTTACTGAAGGACCTCAACCAACAGTGTGTGCCACGTCAGCGGGCAGTGCAACTACCGGTTCCACACCCACGACGACTACACCTTCCCCGTCGCCAAGGAACTGACTGACGCCTTGTGAGTACTCAGCTTACTGAAGGACCTCAACCAACAGCGTGTGCCACGTCAGCGGGCAGTGCAACTACCGGTTCCACACCCACGACGACTACACCTTCCCTGTCGCCAAGGAAGTGACTGACGTCGAGTGAGTACTCAGCTTACTGAAGGACCTCAACCAACAGTGTGTGCCACGTCAGCGGGCAGTGCAACTACCGGTTCCACACCCACGACGACTACACCTTCCCTGTCGCCAAGGAAGTGACTGACGTCGAGTGAGTACTCAGCTTACTGAAGGACCTCAACCAACAGTGTGTGCCACGTCAGCGGGCAGTGCAACTACCGGTTCCACACCCACGACGACTACACCTTCCCCGTCGCCAAGGAACTGACTGACGCCTTGTGAGTACTCAGCTTACTGAGGACCTCAACCAACAGCGTGTGCCACGTCAGCGGGCAGTGCAACTACCGGTTCCATACCCACGACGACTATACCTTCCCTGTCGCTAAGGAAGTGACTGACGTCGAGTGAGTACTCAGCTTACTGAAGGACCTCAACCAACAGCGTGTGCCACGTCAGCGGGCAGTGCAACTACCGGTTCCACACACACGACGACTACACCTTCCCTGTCGCCAAGGAAGTGACTGACGTCGAGTGAGTACTCAGCTTACTGAAGGACCTCAACCAACAGCGTGTGTCATGCTAGCGGGCAGTGCAACTACCGGTTCCCCACCCACGACGACTACACCTACCCCGTCGCCCAGGGGCTCACCGACGTCGAGTAAGATACGATTAATGGCACAAGGATTGCGTCCTCAGTACAAACATGGCTCTCAAAAACGACCCTGATATTTCCCTGACAGTTCCTTCAGACCTTCACCTCCTTCCCCGGCTTTGAATATAACCCAAAACGCCCGCTATTATAAAAAAGTTGTGATTAGTCAACCATAGTTTCCATTCAATTGAAAAAAAATATATACGTCAAAAGTCATGCGCGGTTAAACTAAAATAAACGGCGTGCTTTCATTGCTGTATGGCCCGGCTCCGATGCTACGAGTACCTATATGAACACTCACAAGAATGTGGGGTTATTTTTCAGAGCTTGTTTACGATTTCTATGCATATTACCGTTCAATCCAAGTAAGTTTATTAATCTTGGCTGGCGTACACGCCTATAGTACAGACAAAAGTATTTCCCTAAAGCCCGCACAAAAAAATGAAACGTCATATATGTGTACTTTATAATATTGTTCTTTTTAGGGACGTGCCGTGTGAATTCTGCGAGAAGTTGGTGTCGCACCTGCGTGACGTTCTTATTGCCAACACCACCGAAATTGAGTTCCACAAGATTTTAGTTGGTAAGAACCTTCACAATTATTGTACGATAGATGACCTAAATATTAGTAGGTAAGCCTGGGTAACTTCCTGCAATTTAAACCAAAAACTGTTTATTTCTGGCAAATATTGGTATGCCGGTGGGTATCAAGTTCTATAGATGCCCTGACACTTTAACAATTAAATAGTGATTATGAAAATATTTCTCTTCTAACAAAACTAAACTAATCGTACGATAAAATTAAGACTACAACAAGTGAAGATGAAGCAACGAAGCTAGGGATCGATATAAAAGAGAGTAGATCGATACTGATTTTTAGTTGAATGTTACTGGCTGATTTCGACAAACAAAACATTTTCAATTTGCCGATATGCAACTCTACACCATAAATAAATCTTTCACAAAACAAGTTGCTTTTTAAGGCGATTATCACACTGGCACCGCAACCGGATGCGGTCACTGTGTGCAAGCGTGAAAGCGCTATACACATGCGTAGCGCTATCACGCGCCGCATGACCGAAACCGCAGCAGTTTGAAAGCCGCCTAATAATTCGCTATTGTTTCGCAGGTCTCTGCAAACAGACAGGCGAGTTCAAGACCGAATGCCTGTCGCTCGTCGACCAGTACTCACCCGAAATCTACCAGGCACTGGTCAGCGGGCTCAATGGCTACGAGCTGTGCTCCATGATCGGCATCTGTGGGAAGAGTGTGGAGGTGCCTGTGGCGCCCCTGCTGCCTAGAGAGCTGGCTGTCAAAGCTATCCCTCTGCCATCCAAACTGATCGGTGCCGATGAGGCTAATAGCTACACCACTCAGAAGGTATGTTTAGTCAATTTATTAGTTTTTCTGGTTTATTATAAATGGTTCAATTATTATGTAAGTAAATCGTAAGCCAGGAACAAATTGAATAATCAATCGCGTGTACATTTTTTTTTATACCACGACGGTGGCAAACAAGCATACGGTCCGCCTGATGGTAAGCAGTAAACCCCGTTATCTAACTCAGTTTGCGGGCAAGTGATGGGGCAGCATAAAATATGAAGTTGATTTACACACTCAATAACATATCAAAAGGTATGATTCGTACTGCTACGAGTATAGTGATTTTTTAATTATTCTGAAATGAAACTTTTTTTATTTATTGTTGTATATTTCATAATAATTTATCAATATTTTCCCAAATTATATAAAGTCAAACTTCGTCGCCTACTTGTAAAAATCCATTTTAAAAACCTGTAGATTTTTGTTATGCTCTATGCAGCTTTTATTTACAATACTGTTATCAATTTGAACTTATTTATTTTCTAACAACTGATTAATATTTTGTACAGATTTAAAGCCTGGATTTTTATTTAATATGTTTGTTAATTTTGCAATTTATTTTATTTTGAATATCATGTACATGTACAATATTCAATTACTGTTTCAATGACAACTTTTTAAAGAGAAAATACTACTTATTGCTTTACAAAATTATAAAAACGTAAACTGCCCGTTATTATTGACAAAATGTGTACTACTAAATGATTAATATTTACCCCCGACGTTAAACTGCTCATACTAAATTAGGCACCTACCTAGTAAGTCGTCTCTGTATATATAATAATTGTCGTCCTCCTATCCGATAAAATGGATTCAATGAATGAGTTATCTCAAGAGCATTCACAAAAGAAGAATTATATTTTGACAAATAACTCTTTATAAGTAAATATGAATCGACTGATTACGTGAAGCATCATCACTATTTTAGCTTGCCCCCAAACTGAGCGTTAGATAACGGGGTTTAGTCAGCAGTTACCGTAGCTTATGGACGCCGGCAACCCCAGAGGATTCACATGCGCGTTGCCTACCCTTTAAGAACCTATACACTCCTTTTTTTGAAGAACCTCATACGAACATAACAATTTAATGAAGTTCACATCTTGTAAATGTACATTCAATACATAATTTTCTTGTTAAATCTAAAATGTAAAAATTCTTTTATCCTTATGTGCGTTTCCCACCGAACAGGTGGATTCGGCGCGCGTTTTACTAGAACCAAAGGAAATTTAACCTTTCATGTAAGGAGTTACGTTCCATGTTTGAATGACAGCTCCGCGCCACGCGAGGCGGTCGCGCGTGGTCGCGCATGCTCGCGAGCATTACTGCTGCCATTAGAATATTGGTACATTACTTACCAAGGACTGTACAATTTTAAGTTCCACCTGGAAATAATGCGAGTTGCGGCAATAAAACTCACATTATGGCCAGGTGTGACGTAAAAAACATAACTGCTGTATAGATGGTTCAAATTCCTTTACTGCTAATAAAACGCGCGCCGGCTCCACCCGTTCGGTGGGAAACATAAATTACTCGTAACTTTTGTTCTGGTTGTAAAGTTGACATTCAACAATTTGTTTCAGAACCGTGTACAGATCGGTGACAAACGGATCAACCTGCGCATCCTGGGCTCGGACCCGAACGCGCCCGCGATGCCCGACCTGCCCATCGAGCGCATGTTCGTGAAGGTTCCCCAGCCGCAGGGCAAGGCCGCCTGCTCCTTCTGCCAGTACTTCATGCACTACCTGCAGGTGGAGCTCAGCGACTCCACCAACGAGGTAACTATAGTCTGGCAAACCATTTCTGTCAGTAGAAAAGCGCGGCAAATTCAAAATACGTACATGTGGCAACCCTTTGTGATGAGACACCGTATTTCGTGACGGACATTTAAATTCACATTTGTTTTACATTGAATTTGTTTCTTGTGCATTTCACTCTCTCACCTTAAGCGCGAGTGAGATAGAACTCCTGCAACGTTCTACATTAAATTTAAATTCGTTTTTAAGGCCAATTGCCTCACCAAGATTATCTGTTGCATTTGATGACAGATTAGACGAAATATATCCGTCTCCTTTTTACACCCCTTAAATGTCACCTAATGAAAGGGGTGGAAATACCAACTAAAATTAAAAACATAGAATTTAATGAACATTGCTGCTTTTTCACTGATTCTTAGTGTTGTCATACTTTTGTTTGTATACACCGTGGGCCCATAAAAATAGACAGATTTTAACAGTGTGTTCCTGATCATATTTAGATACTAAAATGTCCTATAAACTTTTCTAGAAAACGCCTAGTTTCAGAGGCAATACCAATTTAAAAAAAATACACTTTTTATTATAACTCATCACAAAACGCCTTTCTAATGGCGTTGTTGCCACTATTGGACATAGTTTACACGTCCTTATTGACAGATATCACAGTGACAAGGAAAACTTTGCAGTAACTAATTTTTTTTTTAAATGTACCAATTTGTTTTAGGCGATAATTTTTTTAATAACATTTGCTTTTCATATGCAATAAACATTCAAAAAATGGAAAAAAAAAACGAAAAAAAAATTTTTTTTGGCGAAATTGACCTAAAGTCACATAATATTTTTTCCTTCTTTTGGTCTTAGAAATTCGTGGTTAAGATCTGTCGGGTTATACCAGCCCACGGTGTATATACTACTACTACTACTGGTACTGGTACACAATCTTTGCCACCCTAAACCAGTGGTACTCATACTTAGTTAATTGAAACGTTTTCAACTAACTCGATTTCTAAGGGAGATATTCTCAATTCTTCAGAATCTTTGTTTTTGCTATTTTTATATATATTCCCCGATCATTCAAAGACGGCTGGAACGATTTGGAATTCTTTTTTTTTTAAGGCGGGTGGGGAGGGGGGGGGGGGGGGGGGGGTACATGGCAGTTGGTCCCATTTTCATCAGCTAGGATCCGATGATGGGATCCTGTAGAAATTTATTTCAACATTTTTATAGTAGCTCTGGCATTTACTCGTGGAAAGATGGAGTGGCCTGAGTGAAGTCGGGTTTTTTAAATTATCAAATACTGTATTAGCGGTTAGTTGTAAGACACAGAGCAATGAATGTGTAACAAATATACAAAAACTAAACATAAATGTTGTAACCAGGATCGAATCAAAGCGACGGTGGAGAAGGCGTGCACCAAGCTCCCTAAGTCCCTGGACGGCGAGTGCAAGCAGTTCGTGGACGAGTACGGCGCCGCCGTGATAGCGCTGCTCGTGCAGGAGATCGACCCCGCCAGCGTAAGTACCAGTGTTCTGTCCATATCGGCCGAGAATACATGTGCAGATAGAAAATTAAAGCCCTGTGTTGATCGCGTTTTGTCACGACAGTACTTTGAACTATTGAACGGTCGCTCTGTGACTTTGCTCGCGAAACGAGCTCACATACGATAACTATAAGAGAGGATGTAGTATTAGAGGCATTAGGTTAAATAATAAATGATAGTGCTCCGAGTTTGACAACTTGACTCAATTGCGTGTAGCCATCATATGTTTTGTGGTTGGTAATTGTTAAAAATTTACTTTTTACTACGATACTTACCGTATTATCCATAGAGTCGTACAGAACCACCTTACTTAGCTATCAAATTCCAAGTACGTTTTTTTGTCACTGTACTCACTGTATGAAATCAATTGACTATAATTATAACACTGTCATTGTATTTCCCTTTCATTCCCAGGTATGCCCCGGACTAGGCATGTGCCCACAGACGCAGGAGATCAGACGCGTGAGCAAGCCCACGGAGAAATCTAACTGCGCTCTCTGCCTATTCGCTGTGGAACAACTTAACCAAATGATCCAGACCAACAGGAGCGAGGTGACTTACTATTATAATTGTTATATACCTCTTTTAGTAGAGTATTAAAATTAGTAGAGCCACCACCATTATTTTGTAGTAAATATGTGTTTTTTTTATATTTAGTTAAAATACAAACTTCGTGCAAGCTACATCAGTAATAACATGCTGTGTTCAAAGTGTACAAGATAAAATCTACAACAAGCTTTGTCCCTTCACGTTAATTCCTAAGACGACACGTATTATTAATCACAATAGGATAAAGTTAACAGATTTCCTATGGAGTTCCCAAATACTGACGTCAAAGGGCATATTTATTGCCAGCTATCTCAATCGATTGACAATCCTATTCTAATTGCGGTACAATAATACCTGGCGCAAGCGTTCGAAATATGCTAGCCGCATTACCGCGCTGCACTGCCAGCATTATTAATTCTTACAAAACTCCCCAGGCGGCCATTCAAACAGCCCTCGACGGCCTCTGCAACCACCTCTCCGAAAAAGCACGCATACAGTGCGTCGACTTCGTAGACACCTACAGCAAGACTCTCATCGACATGCTGGTGAAGAACCTGGACGCGCAGCAGATCTGCGTCTACCTGCGACTCTGCACCGCCGACCTTCAGGACCCGCTGAAGATCACCAGCCAGAGCATCGATAAATGGTTCACGCAGCCGAGGATCAAGCCGAGGAAGGGCATCTCACTTCTGCCAGACTCTATGAAGGAGAAGCATGCTGACATCGGTGAGTGGGAAGGTTTTTAATAAGTTGATTCTTGATTATGGTTTTAGTGGTTACCTATTCGAAGATGTTTTAAATCTAGTATGTAATTTCTACACAAAGTGATCTGTAGTTAATTATCCCATTTTAGGTAGGATTTCTGTATACACTTGATTTGATTGATAGTTGTGTCATTGTGTTTAAAGTTTGCACTTAACGTAAAATTTGAAAAGACTGTGGGACATGCGTTGGCATCGGCGGCCGGCGCTGACTGAGGCGCGCGCGGACGCCGCGCACATATTTACGTTGCTGTTGGAGCGAGATAGAACACAGGTCGTGCTACTCTCGCAAGCGTAGTAATGAGAATCCCTACGGACGGGTAATCCTAAATTGCTGTATTCTCATCTACCCATTTTGTGTATTCGCCATCCGGCGATGAAGAGCAAGATAGAAAATATGCTATCGCGATCGCTTGGAACGCGATTTAATGTGTCGGGTAAACCTAGATTACTTAATTCTAAACTACCTATTTTCTGTATTTTGTAAGTCTGTAAATAGTATATAAGGCGACGTATTTATTGATTAAATGTTCATTATTTTACTGCTATCACTGCTGTTTGCATCTCACCTCCTGCCTGGCCCCCATATTGGTGACCCATCGACGAAGCCTAGAAGATGTCTGACAATGAGGATGGATCTCGAGAGAAGCAAAAGCCACAACCTAATCCAGCATCCAGCTTGCTACTACAACCACAGCTATGGTCATCAAGCTACGATCTAGCCGGGATCTCCATTCAGTCCAAATTACTACCGTTTTGGCGCGAGCATCCACGTTTATGGTTTGCGCAGTTTGAAGCTATCGTCGAACCATTGAAGACAAGTGATGACCAGAAATTCAGATATGCCCTCGGCGTTATGCAAGCAGCTGATATTCAACAAGTCAGCGACATTATTCTCAAACCTCCATCCACCGGCAAGTACAACGCGCTGAAAACTCGACTCCTCTCTGTTTATGAAGAATCTGCGTCCAGGCAATTTCAGAAGCTGATCAGCGGGCTCGAGCTAGGAGAACAGAAGCCGACACAGCTGTTAAGACGGATGCGAGAACTAGGCAAGAATATGGTACCAGACGACGGTTTGAAAGTCATGTGGATGAACCAGCTTCCAGTGCAAGTACGCACTGATCTCTCTATCAACAACGAGTCATCTCTGGATATTCTCGCCGCCATGGCAGACAAGATGCTAGAGCACATCGAACCAGTCTCAGTTGCTGCAGTCACGAGAACCACAGAAGTTCAAGCCCCGCAGAGCAACGAAAACGCATTTTTTGAAAAATTTACCCAGAAGCTCGACAATTTGACACTTGAAATTGCAGCGCTTCGTTCCGGCGGCCGACAACGCTATCCCTTTCGCTCTCGCAGTCGTTCCCGTTCGAAATCCAAGTCAGCTCATGGATTATCACGCAACCCGGGTGATCCTGGATGGCTCTGCAGATACCACTTCAGATTCGGAGACAGAGCACGAAGATGTGAATCGCCGTGTAGCAAGAAATGTAGCTCGTCGGGAAACTAATGTATACACCGACTCTGGCGGGCGTCGGTGTTCCTACAGTTAGCAACCGCCTATGTGTCATCGATCGCAACTCTCGAGAACGTTACCTCGTTGACACTGGCGCTGAAATATCTGTATTATCGTCACATTACAAGAAGAACCAGATATCAAGCACCTACAAACTTTACGCAGCAAACGACACGCCGATAACAACCTATGGGGAGAAGACGATCACTCTTAACTTAGGGCTACGGCGCGACTTAAGTTGGACGTTTATCGTGGCAGACATCAAGACTTCAATCCTCGGAGCTGACTTCATTCGACACTACAAGTTACTTATCGACCTAGATCAAAAGAAGCTCATCGATAAGACCACTAAACTTCAAGTCAACGCGTTGCAAGTTGCAACCACGCAAGAAGCCGTCTATATGATCAGCAGCAGTCAAGCATACTACGATATCCTAAAGCAGTATCCTGATGTACTATGTCCAATGTCGTTGAAGACGCCTGCCAAGCACAACGTACAGCATTTCATCGAGACGACTGGCCCCCCACTCTTTGCTAGGCCACGCCCTTTGCCGCCTGACAAATATGCGGCGGCGAAGGCCGAATTCGAACGCTTGATGGAAATGGGCATCTGTCAACCGTCAAATAGCCCCTGGGCAAGTCCGCTCCACGTCGTCAAGAAAAAAGATGGCACCTTACGAGTATGTGGCGATTACAGACGTCTCAACGCCGTAACGCAACCTGACCGCTATCCGCTGCCTCGAATTCAAGATTTTACTTACCAGCAGCACAACAAGAAGATTTTTTCCAAATTGGACCTGAAGATGGCATATTTTTGGATACCTATGAACAAAGAAGACGCACAGAAAACTTCAATAATAACTCCATTCGGGTTATATCAATTTAACTCAATGACGTTTGGACTCCGCAATTCAAGTCAAACTTTCCAACGATTCATGCACGACGTTCTGCGAGGCATAGATGGCTGTTTCTGTTACGTCGATGATCTTCTGCTGTCCTCTGAAAACGAAGAAGAGCACAAGACGCTGCTTCGACAAGTCCTAGAACGCCTAAACAAATACGGCGTAACTCTCAATGTCGATAAATGTGAGTTTGGGCGAAGAAAAATCAACTTCCTCGGCTATGAAGTTTCACCCGACGGCATCAGTCCAACCCAAGAGCGGATCCAAGCAATATCAAGTTACCCGAAGCCGAATACTGTCTGCGAGCTCAGAAGATTCCTAGGAATGTTGAACTTTTACCGCGACTGCCTACCACATCAAGCGGAGCTTCAGTCACAACTAAATAAATATCTGCATAACTCTAAGAAGAATGACAAGACTCCTATCGAATGGAACCCTGAATCAGATGAAGCTTTCAATAAATGCCGCCAAAGCATATTGGAAGCTACTACGCTGTCATATCCTGTTCATGGCGCTTCGCTATGTATCATGAGTGATGCTTCAGACCACAGCATTGGAGCAGTAGTCCAACAAAAAGTTGACAATGTTTGGAAACCACTGGCATTTTTCTCGAAGGCAATGAGTCCGACGCAAAGCCGCTACAGTGTGTATGATCGCGAACTCCTAGCGATTTACACAGCTGTCAAACACTTCAGACGACTAATAGAAGGCAATGACGTCATCGTCTACACGGACCACAGACCGCTCACACATGCACTTACCCGAGCACCGAGCAGCAGCGACACTCCGAGACGCGAGCGACAACTACACTTCATTAGCCAATTTTGTTCGAGCATCCAGTACATCCCAGGCGATAAAAACAATATCGCTGACGCCTTATCACGAATCGCAGAGATACACTGTCCCTCGGTCATCGATTTTGACAAGCTAGCCACTGACCAACGCACCGATGAAGAACTAAAAAAATTGAAAACTCAAGAAAATCTCAAGTTCACCGAAGTCACACTACCAGGCATCAGTCAGCCAATCATGTGTGAGCTGTCGACTGAGACACCGCGACCGTATTTACCTATCACTTATCGTTACGCTGCCTACAAAGCGCAACACGATATAAGTCACACAGGTGTACGCGCGACGAGAAAGACAATGGCATCAAAGTACTTTTGGCCGGCGATGAACAGAGACGTCGCACTATGGACTCGAGCATGCATTGGATGTCAACGAGCTAAAATTCACCGACACGTTATTCCACCCATTGGCGAGTTCCCGCAATCTCAACGCTTCGAACATCTGCATATAGACGTCGTGGGACCCCTAAAAATATCGAATGATTGTCGATATTGCGTCACAATGATTGACCGCTGTACTAAGTGGCCAGAGGCAGTACCTGTACGCGACATAACAGCGGAAGTGGTCGCGAAAGTCTTGTATGAGCACTGGATTACGAGATTTGGATGCCCGCTACGCATCACGACGGATCAAGGCCGTTCCTTCGAGTCAAGCCTTTTTAACGCCCTCCTCAAGAAATTTGGAACTACAAGAATACGCACAACCGCTTACCATCCACAGGCGAATTCTCAGGTTGAGAGGCTTCATCGTACTTTGAAAGCCGCTCTTATGGCAAGGGGTGAAAGTTCAAAATGGACTGAAGAGCTGCCTACAGTTTTATTTGGACTACGAGCCGCGCTACGTAGCGACAATAATCTAAGTCCTGCATGGATGACATATGGAGCCCCACTACGCATGCCAGCTGATTTCTTTGTACCTACCAAGTCGAAGATTGAAGATGCAGAGTTAGTACGCCGGTTATCAGAGATAATGTCATCATTTGTGCCTGTAACCCGGACGCATGCCACTCAATTAAGACCCTTCGTGCATAAGGACCTAACATCTTGTACACACGTATTCGTGCGCAATGATACCGTGCGACCCCCGCTCACACCACCATATGACGGCCCGTTCGAAGTTCTCAAACGCTACGACAAGTATTTCAAGATACAAATGCCGCGTCGAACTACTGTTGTTACCATCGAGCGCCTGAAGCCAGCTTACATCTACAATGAAGACGTCACAGGCCACAGCCGCACTCCGGTATCGAACCCAGACACGCAGACGTACATAACGAGAGCGGGCAGAGTCACAAAGCGGATTCGCTTCGCTTGAGAGGGAGTGCTGTGGGACATGCGTTGGCATCGGCGGCCGGCGCTGACTGAGGCGCGCGCGGACGCCGCGCACATATTTACGTTGCTGTTGGAGCGAGATAGAACACAGGTCGTGCTACTCTCGCAAGCGTAGTAATGAGAATCCCTACGGACGGGTAATCCTAAATTGCTGTATTCTCATCTACCCATTTTGTGTATTCGCCATCCGGCGATGAAGAGCAAGATAGAAAATATGCTATCGCGATCGCTTGGAACGCGATTTAATGTGTCGGGTAAACCTAGATTACTAAATTCTAAACTACCTATTTTCTGTATTTTGTAAGTCTGTAAATAGTATATAAGGCGACGTATTTATTGATTAAATGTTCATTATTTTACTGCTATCACTGCTGTTTGCATCTCACCTCCTGCCTGGCCCCCATAAGACTTATAATTATAAATTACAACGTTATTTGTTTTTAAATGATTATTCGGAATATTTAACCCTTAATTCCCCATACATCCTATACAAAAACGTAACTCACGCCAAGGTCAAGCACGCAAGCGAGCTAATATAAACCTTACTGGATTAAGGCTACTTTGACTGCGTACCCTATGGTCTAAGAGCTGGCCACTTCAGATATGACACAATAATGAGAGCAATGAAACTCATCTAGTAAGATTGCAATACTATCCTTATTGCTAGATCCGGGCACCTGGCAGCTTTTAATGGGTGGATGTCAGAGTGACAGACTAGCAAAGTTTTTGAGTTGGAAAAAAGTACTACCAAAATAAGTACAAACGGCCGAAGTTATCTTATTTATAGAGGACGGGGCCTATATTTTAACATTAGAACAAAAAATATTCCGTAATATTTCGGAAACAGAAACAGTAGGCGACCAACTATGAATAACATTATACGTCGTTTTGGAATACTTTCCCCCATCAGAAACATTTGGCAATGATATGATCTAATTATTAATATATATTTTCATAATACTGCATCAAAACCAGAACTCTAGGATTTGTATTCTTAAAGTGGTTTGCATTTTTTGACCTCCACCACTTTACAGCTGCCAGATTAGAGCTGCCAGCTTGCCAGATGTCCGGATCTAGAAATAAGCATAGTATAGCAAACTAACGAGAGGGATTTCATCGCTCTCATTATTGTGTCATATCTAACGTGGCTAACTCTCCGTCTACTATAGGTGTTTTCGGCGAAGTGGTCACGATTATGCATCACACATTTAGGTGTTTTGGCGTCCAAAAGAGTTATAATAACTTTATTTAATTCCTTAACGCTTTTATGCTTGCAGAAACGAACGAAATCCCCGACAACACGGTGAACGGACGCGTGGTGAAGCAGCCGCAAGCCAAGACGCTGTGCGTCATGTGCGAGTTCGTCATGAAGGAGATCGACGACGAAATCAAGGATAAGCACAATCAGGTATGCTACCATATCATGTTTATTTTACTGTTTCAAAATAACAATACTTACTTATATAATCCAATCATTGGGGAATCATCTCCATACATTGCCTTACAAAAGGTGGAGTAGAAAATGTTTTAATGGTTATTGGTAGGCTATAGGGTGGTAATTAAAATACTAGATTTGAGACCTTGAGGGGGGGGGGGGGGGGAGGGGGTGCGCGGCCGACATCTTGGTTTAAAGGTGCCAAAAGTCCGTTTTTGAACCTTGGCGCTTAAACGGTTATCAGTATGCCTAAGATGTCTATGAAACGTATGAACAAGATAAAATTGTCTACAATATTTCCATACACAATACATCTGTAAGTCTTACAGATATAAAGATACAGGGGGTGAAAAAGTGTATATTTTCTTATATCATAAGAATTTTATTTATTAGCTTCAAAGTTTTGTGCTTCGAGATAAGGAAATGAAGTCTCTACCACAGTTTTGTCATATTCTAATGATTCTTTTAAAAGATATTCAAAAGTTAAATTCACCCCTAGAGCGCTTATAGAGGGGGTGAAAGTAGTAAGTCTCACACACAAAATCAATGTTATTTAAAAAAAAAAAAATTCTATGAAAGCATATATGTTTTTTGTCAAATCTAAATTAATTATACCCTAATTGATCCATAGCTATACCTGACAACGCCTAGTAGTTTTTTATGATGAGTAATAGAACACTGATTTTGTGTGTGAGACTTACTACTTTCACCCCCTCTATAAGCGCTCTAGGGGTGAATTCAACTTTTGAATATCTTTTAAAAGAATCATTAGAAGATGACAAAACTGTGGTAGAGACTTCATTTCCTTATCTCGAAGCACAAAACTTTGAAGCTAATAAATAAAATTCTTATGAATCTTATGATACAGGGTGACTTTTAATTCGACCTATTCCTTGAAAGGGGTTATTCTTTAGCTCATTTACAATGTTTTTAGCCCAATCAACTAGGGGTCAAAAATTAATGGTTTTCGAGTTATACGAGTTTTAAGTTTTTTTTGTAAAAACGCTACCTAGCGACCTAAGAATGGCAATAAAAAAGAAATTACATGCGATAGGGTGATAATTTCTTATTTATCTTATAGCCAGTAAACGTAGCAATACTTAAGACAAAAAAAACCGTTAAAAAATAATTCAAGTCTTTACGGATAAAAGGTTATAAATCAAAAGTTATGTTTTATTTTTTGTTTATTTAAAATCAAAGACGATCACTCAAAAAAAATTGTATGGTAGTTCATGTAAAAATTCCATAAATAAATTCCGTAACTCATAAGCTTTTAAAAAGGTAAAAATGTAGGCATAATTTTATTTAACTATCAAAAATAATAACAATAACAGAACAGGTAGCGAGCGTACTGAGCGTATGACCCGCAATCGGTTTGTTTGTGCAACTTTCGTTCTTATCTTAATCCTTCGTTATCTTGATAACTTTATAAGTTCTTGATAACGAAGGATTAAGATAAGAACGAAAGTTGTACAAACAAACCGATTGCGGGTCATACGCTCAGTGGTTTGTTTGTGCAACTTTCGTTCTTATCTTAATCCTTCGTTATCTTGAGAGGTCCAAGTTTAGTCTTCCCTTTGGTAAGCATTCCGGACATGTTCGTAAGTTATTAATTAAAGAAAGTAATAATAATTAAGAAAACCTAACCACTTTCTGGTTTGTTTGTGTGTTTTTATGGCCAAAAATGGATTTGTAGTTAGTAATAAACATTGAAAAAATTAAACAACTGTTTTTACTTTTAACTTTAAATAGCTACTTGTAATCTTAATAATAACAGACAGATAATTTAGTATCATAATAAAAGCAGCAAGACCATAATAAAAGAAATAAAAAGTACAAAATTAGTCAAAAAATAAAAAACAAAAATTACAAATCAATTATTAATTTAATAAATTACAAGTCTTGTTCGAACTGTTTTCCCTCGTTTCGTATACAAGCATAAAGCCTTTTGCGTACTTCAGTGACTGATATTCGCGTCGACATGTTTTCTCTCATGGTCTCAGCAGCCTCTTTCTCTCAAGTGTTCGACATTTCGTATTGGTCTGTCGTACACTAATGCCTTCATGTGACCCCAAATGTAAAAGTCACATGGAGTCAAATCTGGACTACGTGCTGGCCAAGGAATCGGGCCCCCTCGCCCAATCCATTTCTCTGGATAGTTAATGTTCAACCACTGTCGCACGTCCCGGTAGTAATGAGCTGGGCAGCCGTCGTGTTGGTAAACCATGGCCATCCTTGTTCCAAGCGGCACATCCTCCAGCAGTATGGGCAGTTCTTCCTTTAAAAAATGTTCGTAAGCGATACCGGATAAACGTGCAGGCAGAAAAAATGGCCCGATCAACTTATCGTGCACAATCCCCATCCACACGTTTAAAGAAAATCTCTGCTGGTGAGCTCCTTCCTTGGATTTTCTTGGATTTTCACCGTTTGGGGCCCAAAAATGCAAGTTGTGGTAGTTTGTGATACCATCGCGGTCGAAGTTGGACTCATCGGTCCACAAGATATTCTTCAGGTACTCTGGATCTTCAATGTCAGCATTGAGTAAAAATCTGCAGAAATCCATCCTCCTAGCAGGATCTCCCTCCTGGATGGCGTGAACCGGAGTGTAATGGTATGGATACAGTCTTGCTGAGTGGAGCGTGAACCAAACTTTCCATTGTGATATCCCAAGCTGGTTAGCCACAAATCTGGCTGATGTAGTGGCGTTGGCCCGGAACAAGTCCAGTATTTGTTCTTCTGCTTCAGGATTATGAACTGCAGGTCTTCCAGCATCTGCTTGCCGTCGTTGAACCGATCCCGTTTCTCGAATACGACGGTAAGTCGTACCAAACACGCTGACATCAGGTAAACGGCGATTTGGGAATCGTCGTTCATATTCTCTCCGTGCTGCAGCAGCGTCACCATCAGCGAATCCGTAACAAAACAGGATATCTGCGTATTCTTCAAATTGGTAAGCCGCCATTTGATAAATAAACTGTCAACGAAATGTCCGAATCGGAAGGATAGTTGGAAGTTACTGATTTGATTACTAAATAAATACCGACAATGAAGCCTCGGTAAATCACGAACACTTCCGAATACTTCCTTTTATTATTATTACTCTCATTAATTAATAGCATCATAACAAGAACATGCACTGAACTTGAACCTCTCAAGATAACGAAGGATTAAGATAAGAACGAAAGTTGCACAAACAAACCGATTGCGGGTCATACGCTCAGTACGCTCGCTACCTGTTCTGTTATTGTTATTATTTTTGATAGTTAAATAAAATTATGCCTACATTTTTACCTTTTTGAAAAGCTTATGAGTTACGGAATTTATTTATGGAATTTTTACATGAACTACCATACAATTTTTTTTGAGTGATCGTCTTTGATTTTAAATAAACAAAAAATAAAACATAACTTTTGATTTATAACCTTTTATCCGTAAAGACTTGAATTATTTTTTAACGGTTTTTTTTTGTCTTAAGTATTGCTACGTTTACTGGCTATAAGATAAATAAGAAATTATCACCCTATCGCATGTAATTTCTTTTTTATTGCCATTCTTAGGTCGCTAGGTGGCGTTTTTACAAAAAAAACTTAAAACTCGTATAACTCGAAAACCATTAATTTTTGACCCCTAGTTGATTGGGCTAAAAACATTGTAAATGAGCTAAAGAATAACCCCTTTCAAGGAATAGGTCGAATTAAAAGTCACCCTGTATAAGAAAATATGCACTTTTTCACCCCCTGTATCTTTATATCTGTAAGACTTACAGATGTATTGTGTATGGAAATATTGTAGACAATTTTATGTTCTTCATACATTGCATAGACATTTTAGGCATACTGATAACCGTCTAAGCGCCAAGGTTCAAAAACGGACTTATGGCACGTTTAAACCAAGATGGCGGCCAACGGGGAGCGAGCGAGCTCAAGGTCTCAAATCTAGTGTTTTAATAACCACCCTATAGCCTACCAATAACCATTAAAACATTTTCTACTCCACCTTTTGTAGGGAAAATGCTCCAATGATTGCGCTAATAATAATTTAAAAACAAAAAAGAAACGACTTCACTTAGCCTCCACCTTTCCAAAACTTCCAAAAGCAAATGTCCTAGCTACTGTATAAAATACTCAAATAACTATAGGTGGCACTATAATATTTGAAGAGTGTCCTCAATTTCTCCAGGATCTCATCATCAGATCCTGACCTGGTGACAATGGGGCCAACTGTAAAGCAAAAAAAGAACACATAAAAATAAATCAAAGACGAATGGAGAACCTCCTTCGAAATCTTAAAGTCGGTTGAAAAACCTTTCATTTAACCTCGTAAGGCTCAATCTATTTTTAGGACAAGCGAAATAAGGACTCAGCGTCCTAAGTATAAGGTATTATACTTTAAATTCTCAGCTTCTCGAATAAAGACTAACTTTGAACAAAAAATTTGACCGTATGATTCGTTATGACTACATTTTGCCATCCTCAAAATAGGCAATTGAGGCTTACGACCTTAAAGTCATAGTTGGAGCTAGTATATGCATAAAACGTTCAGATTTTTTTTTTATACCACGACGGTGGCAAACAAGCATACGGCCCGCCTGATGGTAAGCAGTTACCGTAGCCTATGGACGCCTGCAACCCCAGAGGGCTCACATGCGCGTTGCCTACCCTTTAAAAACCTATACACTCCTTTTTTGAAGAACCTCATACTGATATGCAACAGCCACTCTACTCCGTGCTTTCCTTTTAACAAAGAACTTACAAAAACACCTCTATTTTACGTTTTTGCTTATAAGCACCGTACAGGCAATAGTATACCATTGCCTTTACGCTATTTTAATTGCGTCTTACTACTCGTACTACTAAGCAGTATCAAAAATATAACTATAAATTTCATTTCTTCACAGGATGAGATCAAGACCGTAGTTCACGGCATTTGCAAGCGCATGCCCAAGTCGGTGAAGGCCGACTGCGACCAGTTCGTGGAGAAGTACGCCGACCTCATCATCAGCCTGCTGGCGCAGGAGCTGGAGCCCGACGAGATCTGCCGCGAGCTCAAGCTGTGCGATAGCGACCGCGCCGTCTCCACCATCAGAGGTGACAGACTAATCGCGAAATCTGAGCGGATCCAGATAGAAACATGGGCAAATTCGTGCGACGTGGTTCCGTAGTGTTGTTTCCGCTGTTGATTCGCTCAGGTTTCGCGGCGAAACGTCTTCGAAAACCGTGTAGTTCAGAAACGCAGTATTAGAATCGTATACACGAAACCCAGGCACGACCGCTAACCCTAGAGGTAACTGACATCTGCAACGCGAATAAGACGGGATTGTGAAGTATGCAATTAGCGTGGTTCAGTTTTAAGCAAGCAGTGTCAAGCGACAATCTTGCTAGTAGCGAAACGACTTTCTCAAAAATGCTGGTGGCGTTCGTTGACCGACGTCGCTATGACGATCGTGTCTTCTTGTAGCGAATGGCTCTAAGACCATCCGTAAAGTAGGCCAATAGATTCCCCTAATCGATGCATTCGCATTTTATTGGCATAATTTCGATACCGTATTTTCACATGCACAAAAGTAAGTAAATTTATTATTTTAAGGGCCTGTTTCACAACCTCCAGATAAACTTATCTGCCAGTTAAAAATATTGCTATCCTTTTCTCCAGTCATATAAAAGAAAAGGACAGCAAACATTTATCTGAGAGATATGCTTTAACGGGAGATTGTGAAACAGGCCATAACAATTTTTTTTAAATCTTGAAGTAAATCAAATTAATTTGTTCAATATTGTTTTATTTGCAATTTTTTTAAGTAGTTACACAGTGTAACTGTGTAATATGAGTAGTGTAACTTACACTACTCATATACTTCAGAAAAAGTGACCAAACCCTCCGGTGTCTGGCCTCGGACACCGGAGGGTTTGGTCACTTTTTCTGAAGTATATGACATCTATTTTCAAATTATTTTTTGTTTGTACAGAAGATGTGCTGAACTGCGCCGTGTGCGAGACGGTGGTGGTGGCCGTGAAGAAGGTGCTGAGCAACGACAAGGTGGACCGCGACATCGTGCACGTCGTGGAGAAGTCGTGCGGACTGCTGCCCGCCAAGTACTCGCAGAGGGTAACTACCTCATCTTAACTATACTAGCATTATTTAGAAAACGCTCAGTTCAGTTTTTTATGTATTTATTTATCCCATAGACTAATAACAGTAATAACCCAAGACCCCGCATAGCCGGGCGACCCCCGCTGCCACGCTCGAAGTAATTTCATCCTATAGTGAGACACTTATTTATTGTAAGTGACAGTAAACATAGTACGTCTCCGTGGCAACCATTAATGTCTGACTCTCTCTTACGCCCCACGGAACAATGACACGTTCCCTGTCTAGCATTGCGTGTTCCCCTCCCGCACCCCTTCTATTTGACAGCTTAGGTTTCAACGAAAAAACGCGCTAAGCGGAGTATAGAGATATCTTGTATATGATTTATCCATACTTATCTATTATACAGGGTGCCATCTGAGACGTGATCAGTTATATGTTTTTCTAACTCCATAAACAACTAGCAGTTGAATGCCCCAACTTTTACTAAAATCAGACATTTTTTTTCTTTTTTTTTTACATGTTTTTGTAATTTATTTTTCATTTGACGGGGTTTTCGGGATATTTAAACTACTTATTAGAATATTTAAATAAGTAAATTGAATTACCTCTTTGAAATGGAACTGTCGTTAATAACAATTTTGTCATTTATTCCGGATAAAATTTAATTTAATATTTTTTTTACCTTAAATATCTTATAAAATAAATATCTTATAAAACTGTTTTACACTAATATTATCACTTTTGAAAGAAAAACACAAGCCTTAAATTAGCTTACTGTGGGACTAGGTCGATTTTTGTAAGATTATCCCATAATATTTATTATATATATGTATTATTATTATAATTTACTTTGTTACCTAGATGAAGGGGTCTCCAAACTACGACCCATGAATTGGATCCGGCCCGCAAGCCTGTCAATCGGGCTCTCGGGTTTGGAGACCTCAGATCTAGGCTGTCATGTTTAAGGTCATTGACAATGCTTGTTTTCCAGTGCCACACTCTGATGGAGATCTACGGCGACTCGGTCATCCACCTGGTGGAGCAGTACGGCACCAAGGCCGTGTGCCAGAAGATCGGGCTCTGCGCCGACTCCAACGCCGCCTTCGTGCACTTGCACTCGACTATTGCTAGTCTTACTTACCAAGGACTGTAAGAGAAAGAAAGCCCGAAATCGCCGGTATTTGTGACCCGAGCCGCAGGCGAGGGTTGTAAATATGCGATAGAGGGCTTTCTTTTTTATTGCCCGTGGTGCGTACACAATTTTATGTCTCCACCGCATCCGCTAAAACCTCGCTTCGCGTCGCTAAGCTTCGCGTCCGGTAAAACTCGCATTATGGCCAGATGTGCCGTAAAGAATATAAATTGGTCTGCCAGATTATCAAAAATGTTGGTCACGTATGTCTAAAAGTGCAACGTGGCGTGACGTCATGAGCCCCTACTCTCAAACTTTGACAAGCTATATTTTTGTCAGTCTTTGTTTAACTGACGACTGAGGGAGTAGTGAAAATTATGTTTTTTTTTTACTTTGTGTGTTTATCCTATTTACAATTCCCAGTAACAAACTGGTGTGTATACTTTTGTGACTGGCTGTATCATACGAACTATGTAAAATTCTCTGGTATATTTTCAGATGCCATAACAGTGAGGCGTAGCGGTTAACAGCAATCTCCAGTTAAAATAAGTTATCTTTTTTTACCAAAATTTGTAGCTATAAGCTGATAATCGTATATTACCATTAAACCTACTGGGACTATTATAATGGCAGGAACATCGAAGAATAATCCACGTTTTAACCTAATTTAACTAGTGAATGTATAGATATATTTTTCTAAAGAAGTGTACTTAGTTATTAGAAGCGAATGGATGGAGTAATAATCCCAGTAGTTTCAAACAACCCTTCATAGCAATAATTCATGTTTTTTAACAATGTCAATGTTATTCTGCTTTAATATCTATGTAACATTTCTTTTTAAGAGGGTATATAGTTTAGTTTATTTGTGCAAGTACGTAAAGTAATCGAGACTTAATCAAGGATAATTTGTTTTATTCACAGCCTTTGTTTATTCTTTGAATGATCAATAGGTTCCCTTAAGCCTGTGATAAACTGATTTGTAACATGTTTCTATCAATAAAATTGGGAAAATTTTATACTGTTTTTATTAATAACATGTATGTTAGGAACGGACTAAGGAAGTATACAATTTTAATTTAAAATCGCAAACAAAAACAGATATATGTAGTACTAAACTACACAATATTAACATTGACCTTTACTGTGACATTAGACTGTTTCATACGTTCTATGATAAACCGTATTTGCTATACCTACTGCTCACGCTCAATATTGATATGTATGTCACTTATTGACATAATGTATTAGAACTGATAGCAGTCATACGTATCAACATTCAGCGTGAGTAGTATATAGTAACTATATTAAACTAGCTTTTGCCCGCGGCTTCGCTCGCGTTAAATTCGGGGTAACACGGTTCCCCTTTCCTGATTTAAAACACAAGAGAACTCGGAAGAGAATATTATTTTAATACGCTACTGTAGACGATATTATATGTCTTTCCATTTGGGGATAATTCCAAAAAAAGGCAGGTATTTTTCGTTGGTAACAGAGTCTGTGTACCAATTTTTAGCTTCCTACCTTGAAAACTGCGAAAAGTCCCTTATAAAATGTCACCCCCGCTTTTAAGGGGGTTTGTGCATAATTTTTTTGGAAATCTGCACCCAACGCAGATTTCCAAAAAAAAATGATGCACGGTTTTTTTTGTTAGTCACATATAGTCCGCATACTAATTTTTAGCTTTCTACCTTGAAAATTGCGGAATGCTCCATACAAATTTCCACCCCCCATTTTAGGGAAGTGGGGGGTTAGAAAGAGACAAAAAGTAGCCTAAGGCACTCTCCGTCCCTTTAACTATCTCCACTTAAAAAATCACGTCAATTCGTCGCCCCGTTTTGCCGTGAAAGACGGACAAACAAACACACACATACACTTTCCCATTTATAATATTAGTATGGATTAAGGATTTCGTATGGACTTTAACCCATCAACAAATGTCTATGACCAATAGCGTCCCAGCCTAAACTTCGTAAAGTAGTTAAGGACGATATGTAGATATAATAAAGATTCGTGAATGTCACGCCGCCGCCCTGTTGGTGGGTTTAGAAACGAGAATAAAAATTCGTCAGTTGGGAGCATCGCGGGAAAAAGACTGTCAGCTGGTCACGCAAACATACGACCTTTCAATCTTGATACAGCCGACGATATTTTTTACCTCACTAGCTCTGAAAGCCCTATTCTATTCTTTAAAAACAGATAGCAAAACTGCATTTTATTCACAAGAGTGCAAAGAATATTTGAAATTCGAACGTGTTATAAGTTATTTTTTTTAAACAGAATACCATGTAAAGGCCACTGTTCGCCCATCTGGTTAAATTATATGATCAAATCAGGTGCTGTGGACGCAAAATTAATTTTATATTTAATGGTATTCAATTAAAAATCAAGGCTTTCTTCTAGTAGTATTCCTCGCTTCGCGCACTGGTGAAAAGATTTGTGTTACACACGGCTGCAAAGTTATTTTTACGTCTCGTGTGTTGCAACCCTCGCTATGCTCAGGATTCTATTTTTGAACTACTCGCTTCGCTTAGCATTCTAATTTCGAACCACTCGCTTCGCTCGTGGTTCATCCATAAAGTCCATTTGCTAGCTCGTAGTTCAACCCTAGAATCCATTCGCTAGGTCGTGCTTCGATTCCACACTCGCGGATTCCACATACCTACAACTTTGCACTCATGTATAACAAATAACTGAAATAACTATTAATGTATCTTGAAGCAAATCAAATTAATTTGTTCAATATTTTTTGATTTGCAATTTTTTTTTAAGTAGTTACACTACTATATATAAACTGAAAATAGATGTCATATACTTCAGAAAAAGTGACCAAACCCTCCGGTGTCCGAGGCCAGATTTGAACTGGCGTCTTCAGCTTTCGCGGCTGACGTCCTGACCACTAGACCACCCGGTCACGGCGGAACTTGACAAATTTTCTCATGTATATGCAATCTCTGAATTTGAAACGGCTAGGCGCCGTTGACCATACTCTAAGGTCATGCGTATTATGTGCTTGCACCTCCTATCCGAATCTTTTACGTGATTCTGGTATAGCGAGAGAGATGGTGCTGCCATCTATGAATCTTGAAGCAAATCAAATTAATTTGTTCAATTTTTTTTGATATGCAATTTTTTTTTTTTTTTAAGTAGTTACACTACTATACACGGTGCCCGTGAGCATTGCGAGAGACAGTGTATTCATTATCATATTTAGAGAACAAAATGTCCTTTAAACTTTTTCGAAATTCGCCATAGTTTCAGAGTAAATACTACTTACAAAAAATTGCATTTTGAATTGTTTCTCAGTGTAAAATGATTTTTTGATGGCGATCTCACCGGTATGGGGCATAGTCTAGACATCTCTTATTGACTGATATCAAAGACCTAAGAAACACTTTGCATGGACTAGTTTTTACGAGAAAAAATGTAGCAATTTACTTTTTCCGTTACTTTTTTCTAATAACATTTACTTTTTATGTAGAACAGCATTCAAAAAAAGTGAAAAAAAAGTAAAAAAAAAAAATTTTTTTTTGGCGTTTTACAACAAAAGTCATATAATGTTTTTTCATTCTTTTGACCTCAGAAATGCGTGGTTAAAATCTCTCGCAATGCTCACGGGCACCGTGTATATAAACTGAAAATAGATGTCATATACTTCAGAAAAAGTGACCAAACCCTCCGGTGTCCGGCGGAAACTATTAATGTATTTGGATGGTTGCCGATTCCCAACCCACCAATGGTACGGCAGCTGACATCCATTGTTTATGCATCGCCCTTAACCACTTGACATGTTATCACCCGGGACGCAACGACGGACGAAATTTGCGCCTAGCCCAGGGTCTAAATAAAGTGCATCTAAAAAATTGGTGTACTGTCACTCCGCCTAATTTAATTTCCCAAACCACTTATCGCATAACGTTTAGTTAGTATACCAACGTTTACCAAATGAATGTTTAGCATAGTTTTATTTGGCCGAATTTTCATTTGGCATAAGTTAGGTTAGGTTAGTATGCCAAACAAAAATATGAGAAAAATAGATATGCGAAACGATATTCTGCCATGTGATAATTCTGCCAAATGAAACTATGGGATAAATATCATATTGTCTTCGGTTGCCGCGATAGTTATTCATGAAATAAAACAACTAAAAACGGATTATATCGCGTGTACTGAGGTTAAATTACATCCCGACGTTTCGAACACTTTACAGCGTTCGTGGTCAACGGGTCGAACGCTGTAAAGTGTTCGAAACGTCGGGATGTAATTTAACCTCAGTACACGCGATATAATCCGTTTTTAGTTGTTTTATTTTATGGGATAAATAGTTTGGGACGTGATAATTTGCTATACAATTTTCGACCACATCCAAACCAAACCAAAAATGTAATTGTCCTAATCTACGAAACGCACGTACGAAATACGACCCGTTGACAGACACCGTATCCATTTGGCACCCTTTGAGTACAGATACCTACAAAATTAATCATTAGACTGCACACTTTCCTGTGGCGTGTAGCACCTCTCGTCCTCGCGCATGTCGCGCGGCTGCGGCGTCACGTGCGGCTCGTTGGGGTTGTGCCCCCGCAGGTACTCGGCCAGCCACAACACAGGCTCGGCCGGCCGCTCGTGCGCCAGCGCCGTCAGCCCTGGCGTGAGGACCTTCATCAGGTGCTGCTGTATATAGTCCTTTACCTGCCAGCGGCGGAGGATTGGACCGACTACCACTGTGGATGAGACGGGTTTTGTATTATGTTTAACAATGGTAACTGCGGAACTGAACCCGAACTGATACCTAAATTTCTACGCGTAGTAATTATAAAAATAGAAATAACCAGCCGTTGTGTTGAACATTTAAATCGTCGCTCGAACGGTGCGTTTTGTAAACGAAGCGTAGTGTATTAAAAAAACCCGTTGAAGTCGGGAATAAACTACTCGACGAAACTTAAGCTCTGAACTCTTTCACACAAACTCTTCATGAAAAGTTCAAACCGTACTTGTGGGGAAGAAGAAGCGTATCTCTCTGACGGCCTCAGCGTGGTTCTCGCTGCCGTGCAGACCGTTGAAGTACTCGCCGAACGGGGTGCGGCGTCCGTAGCAGGCGCGCAGGCTGTCCGGCCAGTACGCTTGAGCCTCCTCTACCCTGTATTACACAAAATATTTGAGTACTAAGTAAAAATGCAAGTAATATTTATTTAAGGATAAATCATGTAGTGATGTCGTGAATTATAATCATAGCGGCTTGCGGGATATATGCACCACCAAGTGCGGGAAGTGGTCATGCCGTAGTAGCCTCTATACAGCGCTCTGGAGCACTCTAACAAGAAGAAGACCTTACAAAAGCATAGTAAAGTTAGGTACCTCGCTGGCCCCATGAGCGTCCTCCACTTCTGTATAGCATTGCGAGCCGCCAGTACGAGCGCCATGACCGGCCCGCGGGATATGTGCGCCACCAAGTGCGGGAAGTGGTGGCGCCCGTAGTGGCCCTTGTACAGCTCCGCTGCTTGTTCTGGAGTCAAGTGGACTTGTCTTTTCTGTTAAACACAAAGCATTTACACCCGATCTTACCAACTATACCTTCTTTATTTACAACAATCGACATTTAACATAGGAGAGAAAATCTAACCCCCGACTCGGAATACATTTCATTACAAAATTGGCAACATTTTAAGAGCTACCTAACGACACCCGGCTCGTTAGGTACTTTATTGTAGGGTAGTTTTTTCGAGGCCATATAAATACGGGTGCACAGCAGATATATTTTCCATTCGCGACACAAGGACTAATTGCCTAAACATTCCATTTCTCGTAATCGGCAACTTTGAGACCCTTTTTGTAAATGTAATAAATAGGTATTATTCATTCTCAAATTATGATGTTTTCCATTGCAGTCGTAACATTATTATAACAATCAATTCGTGACTGCATTCTGACCAGAGTTACAGGGTGGGGGGGTGTTGGGCATTATGAGGCAAATGCCTTACCTTAAAATATGCCCTACTTTAAATTAGCACTGCCCTATCCTGCAACTCTGGCTACGGCCCAGCCCTTAAAAATTCATCAAGTAAGTATCTGCAACAAGGAATCCCTAAACGTATGTAATAATAACTTAACTAGATCTGTCAGTCGTCTACACTGGCCCTTCAAACGTCAACAAGAATATTTAATTAGTTTCATGGCATCTATAGATAACATAGGGGTGCTCCAGTTCAGTACCTACAGTTGATTAGGGTTGTCAAAATTAAGTTATTTATTATTACACAATTTTACACATACATATATAAATATGTGCTTGGGCAAATTATCTTAAAATAGTACTGGTCTAAAAAATGTCTGTACTTAGTAGGTATTCAGAAGATGTCACAGCTCAGCTATTTCTTAAGATCTTCTAATAATCTTGCCAAAAGACTCCGCTGGTGAGAGTCTAAAGACGGTGGTTCCCTCCGCCCTTAGTAAGCACTTTCGTGGTTAGTTAGTTGCACTATTTACATCTCTTTATTTCAATTCAATATGTCAAACAGAAATGACGCCACACAACAACAAACCACGAAGTGAATTACGGCCACCAGGTTAATGTTAAGATCACTGATCATCATCAATGTTTAATTGAATACTATTTTTCTCGAACGAGCGAGCGTAGCGAACATTATGAACTTCTGTCACCTAGCTAACGGTACGGCTGTGCTTTTGGAAGTTTTTCGAAACTTTGTTTGGCAATAAGTTTAGTACTTATAGATGTTCAAATTTGATTCATTATAGCACGGTAATACTCTTTGCATAAAATTGGTATGGTATGGTAAAAGAGTATTTGAGGTTAATTTTTTTTTTTAATATAATACTAGGATCGAATAAGGGTTTGTGAAGCTAGAAAGGCCCACAAGGGGTTATCTTAGGGGTCTTATTATATTGTTTATTCGTTTGCGAGAAAGTATGACCATAGCGTTCTTTACCGCGAGTTCTTAGTTCAAGGCGAACTACCTATATTAAGTAACGGCTTACGCAAATCGCATATTAAATACCCCATCAGTGACAACCCTGCTGGCTATGACGCGGAATTATGCCGACACCCCTCACGCTGTGATACTTTGCATATCGCCCGCCCCACGCCTGGACATGACGAGTGGACGGCGTTTAGGGATGATGAATTTTGTTTGGTGTTGCATCTTGTACCTTATACGTATTTTAGCATGCCAAAAGTTATTATTTATTAATTGAACAAGGCTATGAAAGTTATACGTACTGATATTATTTATTATTAGTTAATATACATTTTGCCTAGCAAAATATATATCTTTTGTCTTTCGTTTAGGTACGCTAATTTCGCGTAGCAAATATCTTTACCGTTTGTAAATACTCGACAACAATTGGACATAAAAAAGTTAGATCTTTTTTTAAGGTTCCGTACCTCGAAAGGAAAAAAACGGAACCCTTATAGGATCACTTTGTTGTCCGTCTGTCTGTCTGTCTGTCAATACCATTTTTCTCAGGAACGCGTGGAGGTATCAAGCTGAAATTTATATCAAATACTCAAGTCTATTGTCCCTTGGAGCTGTAAAAAAATCAAACTTAAAAGCCAAAAAGTTTATGCTGCAAATTTTAGAGTTTTTCGGCACTCGCAAAACCTACGGGGTACTTGAACCCGTGAACTCAGAAACTTGAAATTTGGCACGAAGCAACGTCATATAGCATAGACAATGGAAAAATTACAAAAAGTAGACATTTTTTAGTAAAATAATACAATAAAATATTTGTTTAAACTTACTACCTTTTTCCTCGTAAACACGTGGAGGTATTAAATTGAAATTGTCAAACACTCAGGGCTATAACTTTTATGTCAACGCAATCAAAAGAAAAAACAATTTAAGTCGCATATTTTGAAACTGAGTACTCGCAAGAAACTCAAAACCTAAAGGGTACTTCCCGTAAACTCAGAAACTTGAAACTTGGCACGAAGATACTTCATATAGCACAGACAAAGGAAAAATTACGAAAAGTAGGCATTTTTAGTAAAATCATACAAAATAAATATTTTTTAAATTTTAAACTTACTACCTTTTTAGACCCTTTTTTTCTACCTTACCGCGTAGAGGTATTAAATTGAAATTAGTAATAAACATACTACAACTTTTGCTTGTTATAGGTTTGTACGGAACCCTCGGTGCGCGAGTCCGACTCGCACTTGGCCGGTTTTTTTAACCAATGACAGTTTTTTGCCGACTTTGATTAGATACACGATGCGAAAAGGTGTTGTGTCAACCCTTAGCCCTCGGACATTCGGACCCAAAGTTATCCCAGGGGATGTAAAAAGGGGTGCAATTTTAAATGCCACATTCAAATTATGCAATTGCAAGTTTGACACTATCTTTAAACGTACCAAAATTACTAGATATAGAAAAAAAAAGGAGATTGTTGTATTGATGAAAAGACACTCATTTTCGACGAGGTATTTTGATTGAAATGGATGTCTTTCATCCATCCTTTGGCTAATAAATATTCTACTATTTCCGGTTCTCAGTGCAGTAGGTAAATACCGATTATTGACAAAAAAAATTGTCACTAGCGATTTTTTATAAGCTCGAAATAATGACTCCATAAAAAATATGACATTGGAGGTGAGGCATACAATGAGGCATATATTCCGTTCATGAGATTTGACGTAATTTTTTTAGCCCATCACTACTGATTACCCAATCACAAATTATATTTTGCGTCGCTGTTGGTAACATCTTGTAGTAAGTAGGTAATAACAAAACAAATCAGGCACGTAGACAAAATGAGATATAAATACGAGTATGTTGGTAGGTACTCGTAACCGCGCGTATATTAAGCCATAAAGCGCAAATGTCGCTGTCTACCGCACGTGCTGTAAAACCTGTGTATATTTCCAATAAATAAAGACGCCTTCAGAAACGAAGATTGAATATAAATTTTATACCAATTCTATATCAATATCAGTGATTTAGGGATCGCATTCGCCCTTAAGTGACAGCACTAGTTAGAGCAAGCGAAACGCATTTGATACATTTCTGAATTTCCAATACTTAAGCACAAGTGCCATTTTAGATCTGTGTAGAAGTAAGTAGTGGCAGTGATGATGATTTTTCTATATATATTTTTTATTATTATTATTGTATGTCTTTCCCGACTTTGAAAAGTATGGACTAACTACTGGGCTATTGGATGAAGAACCGGACGCTTGCCTAATAAAACGGTATCCAATTTTATTTCCGGCAGACGGTGACTCGCCCGCCGCAAGATGGGCCCCCGTAAAAAGCGACATCAAAGATGGCTCAAGGGCAACACCGGTGCGTGGGCTGTGAGGTTGTGGAGAGGTGAGTCTGCGGTAGCCAGATCCCGGTAATCCGTTCAGCAGGCCGCCGGCGTTATGACATTTTACACTTCCAACCTGGAGCATAGGTCCCGCTCTTGCGACTCCACTCTGGCCGGCCAGTTAAGACAAGCACAGAGGCGAGGGCCAGATGGAAAGAGCCTTCTGGAATAGGGGTCCGCGGTGTCGCCACTCACTGTCAGCTCGCCACAAGCTGCCCCCGTTTATTATTATTATTATTTCATAGGAAAACTTACAGCTAGGGTAACAAGGTAGGCAGTAATGTAGAAGCAGTGAGCCAATTAAAAGTTTCCACAGGTAGAAACTGCGTAAAATAAGTAGCGTGCGAAAGTACTACATCAATTAATAACTAAGCTTATAATTATGATTGCTTATCAGCAGGAATGAAATTAAACAGTCAACAAAAAGAACAAAAGAGAAATAAACAAAAGCTAATTACATATTGGCTACGCAACCCTAAAAACATAAATTTTGTAGCTTTTTTGTAGCAATATTCGTAGTGTAGGTACTAACAGCGAGTATGGCGAACCCGTTGTTCCTAATATGGTCCTCGATGGCCTCGGCGTCCTCTAGAGCCTCTGGCTTGATCAGCGCCAGCGTACGCTCCGAGTACGAGTGCAGCTCCAAGTCTGAATCGGATGACGAGATTGACATTCTTCCGAGTCTTTTCGATGGTACAAGTTAACTATAAAATGGTATTATGTTATATAAATTAAAGCTTGGGGAGGTTACGAAAACTGCCGTAAGAATGGGAAATCAATCACTAATATAATTATGGATTACTATTCAATGGTACTCCATTCATAAATATAATATTGAATATAATCACATACATATAATCACACTTATTTATCGTATGGCATACTGAATCCGAGTTTGACCAAAGTGTGACATGTGGTAATGACAAGTCATGTTTTTTTCTGAGTTACAATGGCGTCAGGTGCTAATTTAAGTACGTACTGTGTACGTTAAAGAGTAAATTAAAAACGAGGTTTTCAAGTATTTTACTGAGTTTTCTATCGTTGAGCAGGAAGAATGGGTTTATAAAATTAATAATTTGTGTCATTATTTTGGCAAATATACCATTTGGAGGTCGGCGCCTTAGAGCATTCAATGGGTGGATGATCTAAGGTCGGTGCTATTATATTCATACCGTCACGTCTGAAAATATCGATACATTTAGGGAGGGCACGCACGAGCAACTTAGTCGCAAGGCGATTTATTTGTCTCTTTCGACAAATTAATCGCCTCCTCGCCGTGATGCGCGCACGAAAGCGACAGCAACACGACTTTTTCTACGCAGTCATCAACATGGATTTTGAAGAGAAGGTTGTGGTCGTTGCGCTCGTACTAAAAAACCGAAGAAAACGTCGAAAAAAACAATATTGGGTGCATCCATTATGGAGCAATCGGCTGACTCTCGGAAAATTTCAGACAATGTTTATGAAATTGAGAGCATACCCAAAAACATTTTTTCGCTACTTTAGAATGAGTGTCGAAAGTTTCGATGAACTGTGCAGAATCTTACGACCTGGCCTCGTTCATGAAGATACAAATATGAGATTAGCTGTCTCAAACTTCTGGAAAACTTCCTCCCAGGCTTTTGATTTTGCATTCACGTCCGAGTATTCTTTTAATGTTTTATTGTATAGTAGTGGTCTCCCTTCCACTTCTTCAATTAGCCTACTATTATCAATATCGTCTTCTACGACCGGCATTTTACTTTGTATTGAATGCGTGCGCGTATCCGTACACGTACACGTACCGCCGCGGCGTTCGAGTGGCGACTGGCCGGCCGGCGACTTATTTGTCGCCCGTGCGCACACTAGCATTAAAACCAATAGGGAAGGAGACAGTTGCGTCGCGGGCTTGTCGCCGAACCCGCAGACAAAAAAATCTCCCGGAAGTCGCGTCGCTACGTGTGCGCACTTCCATACTAACCCACAGACTTGATGTGAGAGACAAAATAGTCGCGGAGACAAAAGTTTCTCGTGCGCGCCCGCTCTTAGGGAGGGCACGCACGAGCAACTTAGTCGCAAGGCGATTTATTTGTCTCTTTCGACAAATTAATCGCCTCCTCGCCGTGATGCGCGCACGAAAGCGACAGCAACACGACTTTTTCTACGCAGTCATCAATGGATTTTGAAGAGAAGGTTGTGGTCGTTGCACTCGTACTAAAAAACCGAAGAAAACGTCGAAAAAAACAATATTGGGTGCATCCATTATGGAGCAATCGGCTGACTCTCGGAAAATTTCAGACAATGTTTATGAAATTGAGAGCATACCCAAAAACATTTTTTCGCTACTTTAGAATGAGTGTCGAAAGTTTCGATGAACTGTGCAGAATCTTACGAAATGACCTCGTTCATGAAGATACAAATATGAGATTAGCTGTCTCAAACTTCCTCCCAGGCTTTTGATTTTGCATTCACGTCTGAGTATTCTTTTAATATTTTATTGTATAGTAGTGGTCTCCCTTCCACTTCTTCAATTAGCCTACTATTATCAATATCGTCTTCTACGACCGGCATTTTACTTTGTATTGAATGCTCAGAGAAATAAACCAATGGAGTGATAATTGTCAGGCATCCCCCTCTGCCAAAAGTACAAGACCACTGGTCGTAGAGGGCATATAAAACTAGTTGTCGCGCGTCAAACGCCATTCAATGAATGTCAGTCAGCCCGGAACGATCTGAGGTAAAAATGCCGAATTGCTGCGTGTTTTCATGTAAGAAAAGATCTGAATTATCTAGTTTACATAAGGATAACGTTTCTTTTCATCTGTAAGTATAATTACGTCTAAATATCATCAAATAGTGCACGAAATTAGCAAAAAACTAAAAAAATATTGTCAATCAAAAAGTGTTGCCACTTAATGGTACTACATCTGCTTCAGGGTAATTTTTAAATTTGACTCTTCATAGTACATTGTACCATCGGGTTCATAATTGCATACCCAATTTATCAATGAATTCATTCATTAATTGGGTATGCAATTATGAACACGATTACATCGAGGGAGGTAAGTGAAATATTGCAAACAAGAGTAATCGACTTCAGTGCGGCAGAAATACGTCCGCCATTATGTCATTCATTGTCATTGTTATGACAGGTTAGGCAATACAGTTAAAAGATACTCCGTGGGTTAGGCAGAGACCCATTTGGCATACAGCCATAATTGTAAAGCATTGCTCTTTTAAAAAAGCAGTGTGTCTGTGTGTTGTTATTAAATTGTTTCTAACATTTTTTAATCGACTTTTAAATTATTCAAATTACACATTATTTTTAATCATTAACAAAAATGAAAAGATTAACGTCAGTACTTCAAAGGTAAAACTCATTCACACGCATAGCTTTTTAAATTATATATGTCGTCGAGGACCGCCGAGGGCATTGCTGTAAGGTGGTTTGGAACTCAAAAAACTGACACTATCAGGATAAACTAGCCTATAGCACATTACGCACGGACGCACGGTAATGAAATAAAACATAAACACTGGTTTAACAACTTTATTGAAATCAAATCTTTTTTAAACCGTATTATGGGAAGGGCGATAAACTACTACTGGTTCGGAAAGGAGCCCCAACTGAGAAGAACCAGCGTAAGAAACTCAGCGTATGTGTGCTTGTAGTACGGCACAATAGCTGAAATTTGTCTATGGTCTCAAAAATACAGCTACCATAAACAAATTTCCGTTTTAATAGACAAATTTCAGCTAGTGTGCTGAATTCCGCTCTAATGTGTGGCGCCCCTTAAGTGAAATATACTTGTAGATGCTTGAAATAACGATATTCCTGTTTAGAAATTAATTCGTTCCTTTATTTTCACCATACATTTTATGTAGCATTTTAATTTTGTATGGATTATACTTTATTTATTACGAGTATACACACACGGTATACACACTTATCCCCTTAAATAGGCACTTTTAATTTCTGACTCTGGTATCACTGTACCTAACAGGTAAGTTTTAGTGATGGGACAGCACAAAAATAAATGTCGATATTAACATTAGCAGTATGTTATACTTTTTATTTATAATAGAAAATGAAGAAGAGATAATAGAAATAGAAACACAAATTGGAAACAGATGCCCATTACAATCAAAATATCAACTGCGAAGGACTCTGGAACATCACGATGTCGCTAGTGACTGATTCATCATTGTGCATTACAGTGAAAAATTCACTGAGGTGAATAGAGGAACGTCTAGTGTAATTGGAAGCACATTGGAACGGTAATCTAAACACGTGGGTTCGAATCCCGTGATGTTCCAGAGTTCTTTGCAGTTCAATGTTTCATTGTAATAGTTATTTGTTTCCAATTTGTAGTATTTTCCACATCAAAATATTAAATTGATAATATAAAAGTTATTCTAAATCAGCTTGCAAGATTTGTCCTGAACAAATAGACAAACTAACTTACGTAGAATACTAACATTGTAAGTAATATGCTGGTAGAAAAACTTGATATTTAATCACAACTTAACATTATAATTTTATCAATAGCTAAACCTTATACTTGGTAAAGAAACAAAAATATATAACTAACCTACGATCAATGTTTCTCTGCGTCCGTAGGAAACACCTTAGACAACCCTACACGAAATCCCTGGGTGGTGCTAAAGGAGTTACAAACTTGGCAGCTCTACTGTCCTACCTGGACCTCGCAGCACTCACTGGATTTTCTTCATCATCTGCTTTCCCACTACCCTAGGGAAGAAATACCTCTCTATATCCAGTGACATGTAGGCATACTATAAATAAATCTACGATAAAATGTGACATTTTCAAGTCAAAGGTACGTCATTATCGGTTGTCAATAAGGCGTTACCATAAAAAAATCATTCAGAAATTAACTCTATTAACAACCGACAATGATGTACCTTTGACTTGAAAACGTCACAAATATTATCGATTATTTATTATCGACGCGTTCCTCGCACTGTGTACGTTTACATAAAGATGACATTATCTCGTTCACGGACAGGTTGTCTGTGTCTGTGTTTATACTTGTGTGAGTATATTTTATGCTAGTGTTTGATAATTTTATCGTGTGCGTATGTAGCGACGTCAATGGAAAATGCATTAGTGTTAACAGTATTTGTGTGCGTTTCCTCGTCCCCCGCGCCGAAATTGGCAGACTTTTTCTGATAGAAATTAGTGCGCGGCTCGCATCCGGTTGGTTTAATTATCAAAGATTGAATGCGTGCGCGTATCTGTACACGTACCGCCGCGGCGTTCGAGTGGCAACTGGCCGGCCGGCGACTTATTTGTCGCCCGTGCGCACAGTAGCATTAAAACCAATAGGGAAGGAGACAGTTGCGTCGCGGGCTTGTCGCCGAATCCGCGGACAAAAAAATCTCCCGGAAGTCGCGTCGCTACGTGTGCGCACTTCCATACTAACCCACAGACTTGATGTGAGAGACAAAATAGTCGCGGCGACAAAAGTTGCTCGTGCGCGCCCGCACTAAGTGCGGGCGCGCACTTAATATGACAAAATATTATGGAGCCACGACTCTATTCCCAAGGCATAAAGTCTTGTATACATGTTTTTGTCACATTAAATGTATCCATATTTTCCTGACATATTTTCAGACGGGACCGTACAATAAAAGCGTAAGCGCCGATGTCTATGTTATACTTATTTTCTGACAATCCGTTAAATAATAATTAAGTGTCAACAGTGTCATTCGTATTTAATAAAATAATTATACTAGTAGTTAATAAGCTTTTTATTATATACCAACGTAGCGATTTAAAGGAATGCTAGTTTAATTCAGGATATAAGTCTAGTAGTCTAGTAGTGCTAGTAATGTAACTAGTACAACATGACTTAGAAGCGTTTACCATCGCCTTCGTGGGGGTCGAGCATAGGGTGTCACGGCAAGCCCTGTTTGTTGTAGTAAGCGACTGAGCGCTAGGTCTAGGTCACCTGCCCACCTAGGCAGGGTAAGTACTAATATATAAAGAAATAGCAGGTAGTGAAAACGTTTAGGTGTTTCTAAACAGTAAATTGAAATATATTAGGCCACGATGTTTATTAGGTGTTTACGATGGTCATTAGGTGTTAGGAGAGTTCATATGCATTTCATTAAATTCAATTCGTGCATATAGAAAGTAAATATTAGACAAAAACTACTGTATTATTAAACACGTTTTTTTAAATACATTGAAACTAAAATGTATCTCAAGAAATAAGAAAGGTCTGTGGTAAATAAAAAACGTTTTTTATTAATTTTACTAACTATTCGATAACCGTTTAACACAGCTGGCCAAATTACTTTATTAACCAATTCGATTTAACTAACAATTTATGTATAGATATGAAATTTAGGAATTAATACTAGTAAAATAAACAATTTATTCTCCTACGGTATTTGATAAAGGTTTCAAGTGATGTTTTAGAACCAATCATCAAATTCTTATACAAATATACAAAGTAGTATTGTGTGTTATAAAAAGCTGACTGAGTTGTACGAATTTGATATTGAATAAATTATAGAAATTAAGGCTTTACAATAAAATCAATCGTTCCGCCATTACAATTGACGATTGCATTCGCAACAGGAAAACTGGCACGCATTTTCCTCGCCACCCCGCGGGGGCTGCGTGCGACGGCGTGGGGGACGGGGGCCAGGCCCCGGGGCCGGGGGGTCGAGGGGGCCGGGGGGCAGACAGGGGAGTCCAGCCAGTGCCCCCCCGGAGCACACGGCGGCGTGACGCCTCCCTGCCATGCCGCTCTAATACTCCCGCCACCCGAAACACACCGGCGTATACATGGACAACTCCTGCCTCCTCGACCTGCTTATCAGGTGTTTCGCCATGACGGAGCCCGAGGACCTCAACTTCACGGCGTTCACGGACCTCTGTCGGCTCTGCTCTCTCAAGAGCGGGCCGCGGCTGCATATCTTTGACAAGGAGTCTGAGCAGAGGCAGATTCTCTTCAAGTTACGAACGTGTCTGCCGACTATGGTGAGTCCTTATTGTTTATTTTACTCTATTCTTATATCCATTATCATCCTTGAATTACTTACATATAACTTAACGCACACCTAAGAAACTCATAATCATAACCAAAACGTCTTAAGTCTTGAGTAAAGTGTAAACATGAACGCCTTAAGAAGATGCATCGACAATGATTCGACATCTCCGCTACGCCGTTTGCCGTAGGGCTCGTAGACGCATGCGTGCTACGGCGCGGCTATGACAACAACATTACGGGACACGATACCTGTTGGACCTTGAGATTTATTTTTAAAAGACCTTCAATAATCATTTCTTTGGTTTATTTACCTACTTTATTTATCTACTTACTTTTTCTGTAGCCAACTGCAAACACAATTTTTGATATCAAATTATTTTAAATATGGCCATGATGTGGAAATTAAAGATTTTTGTGACGTCACGATCGCCCCTTCTCCATCGGGATGTGTAAGCAGTGTAACTCTTTGAAGAGGAGATTTACCAATTTTAAGAAGAGGTTTGACTTATTTTTATTCTTTTTTGTTTAGCGGGTGGAAGTTTTCAGACATAGGTTACAACATCGCTAAAACAAGAAATTTTATTTTACATTAAGAATTAGGCACGTTTTGCATTAAGCATTATTTAATTATCTGTTTAGGAATAATAACTACACATATACTAGTAGATATCTACGTTAAAAAAAATGTTTTTGACTGCTAATGAAGAGCTTTTCAGTCGAGTACCATATTTAGGCCAAGAAACTTGCTAAGTTGCATAAGTAACGGACGAGATTGAAAAAATTAGTCATAGTTAATGAATATAACATAACATACATACTCTTTATTGCACACCTCAAAATAAAGGAACACACAAAATATAAGTTAGTTATGCCATGTCGGCTATTGTATATTTTACTGTAGTAGTATTAATATTAAAAGTTTAGTTTTGTTAGAACATAGAAGAGCATACGGGTTTTATTAGTATAATAAATATTTCGTTACAATTCTCTTGTAATCCAAGAAACGTGCAAAAAATGATAATAACTATTTTGACTTAAAAAAATAAAAATAATACAGAGATTTGGCGTGAATGACCGGTTATTGTGCGGTTTTATAAAATTGCAAGTTGCACCGGGCGGTCAACGACCCCGACGTAAGTAGGTCATAGCTCCAACCCGTGATGCCCGACACGTGACTGTGGCTAATCCCCTGCTCACTTGTTTACGTGGACCGCCTGTCCACAATCCACATGCCGATAATTGGGTATATACAATTGCTAACAAATTTATGTTATTGAGGGGTATCGGCGCCTTATCTGATTCCAATATTTGTTATAGGGGATACTATTGAGGCAATAAATACAATTATCGGATAACACTGATGACATAGATTAAACATTTTATTAATAAAAACATGACGTATCAAAAAAGGCCCCCAATAACAATTCACAAGATAACAGAAATGCGTTGGATGATAGTGCACACTGCACACTTGTACAGCCGATCTTTGTGGAAATCCTTTTTAAGAATTCTATGTCCAATAGATATAATGATAATGAATAAAACAGGCAGAAAATTAATTGTTTGTGTGATTCTACTTCAAAATCGTGGAGTCAAATCTTTCTAAGGATAAGCCTTAATTGATATTGAAATTTTTAATTGCTTATTCCGGAAATCCGGATTCCAAATAATAATTTTGTTTTTAACTACCGAGGTAATGTTATAAGTTGACCGCTTAAAAAGTTGAACCGATAAAAAAAAATTGAAACAGGTTTTCTACCGTGCTATAAAAATCGATTTAGTCGTTTCGGGGGTATTCATATATTTTTTTAATAATAATAGTTACTTGTAAAAGTTGTTATAAATGCTATCATCAAATGTTAAGGCCAGATCATATATCATTTCAAATTTAAAACTAAATGGTTTCATAAATAACAGTTATCATTGAACTATGACCATCGAGTACCAACTTACGGAAGATAAAAGGTGCTATTGCATTGTGGGAATTATAATTTATAACTAACGTAGATATTGCATCACTTACCCATGTACATATAATCCCATCAAAAACATAAATGTGAAAGGCTGCCAAGTTCGATACTATGGGAATGCTTCGCCTATAAAAGAAGTGAGATCTGAATAAGTACCAAGTTCCATAAAAATACCTCAAATCATAAATAGTTATAGGAATGCACACTTGATTTCCAGCAGTTTTTAAGGTACATTTTGAATAAGTATCACGTTACATAGAAATACCTAAAATTATAATAGTCAGAGAAACGCACACCGGTTTTTTTAGCAGTTTCCTGATAACATTTATTATTTTCAGTACTTTTTAATGATGTAACTTGGCAAGTTTTAATAGAAAATTATATACTTGACACATTGCAGTCCAAAGGTGTCGATTCATTGCATTGAAAAGGTGTGTGGTGTGTGAAAACTTGCCAAGGAGATAGGTCCTCCATGCCAAATTTCAAGTCAGTACGACCATTGGAAGTGGTCTAGGTTTTTGATGAGTCAGTGAGTCAGTGAGTGAGTGTATAGTAAAAATAGCGATTTTTTGACGTCAATATCTCAAGAACTGCTATAGGTAGAATAATGAAATTTTGTATTCTAGACAATTAAGGGGATGTCAACAGACACTCGAAATTTCATATGCGTAGATAAAATATGTTTTGAGTTATAGGGTGGTCGAAATTGGCCCGAAATGGTTCGTGTAATATAACCCACGGCCGGTGTGTCGCTTTTTTTTGCTCGAACTTGGCGGACACACTGCCGTGTGTCTAGATTACTTAATTAGTAGATACTAAATCTCCCATAGAAAATTACCAAGATTGTGGCTTACATAATATAAGATTTTTTCCGCTACTTGGATTTTTCGTTTAGTATATTGAATACAAACATATGGTCTGGATATTACCAACGGTGGATTTAGGGTTGCGCGACACGCCACCCACTACTTACAACGGTGTAAATTCTCGTTCTCAAAAGTGTTTGGCGAAAAGGTCTTTGAATCTGGAACACAAATAAGTAGAATTTAAAACCATATGTAAGATTTAGGTATGTACCTAATTGTATTTTTAAGTAGATTCTATTTAAGTACATACAAATACTATATACAGTGTAAAGCTCCCACTTCGCAGACTTCGCTGCAATTTTTAAACAGGATGCTTAAGATGACGGGTATCGCGGTTGACGACTGCATTTTGCGTTTTTATAATCGCAGCTTCCGCTTCTGCCATCTAGTAGACTTGAGATGAACTATGACAATTCAATGTTGACATGTTTAAATAGTCAAGCAATCGCGGTCTTTTACAGTAAGATGGCGCTTTGATAATGATTCCATTTTATGTGTACTTACTTAATTAAAGTTACTATTGTATGTAGGTAATCAATGACGAAATAATTAAAGTTACCTATAATATAAAACTACTTGACCAACGCACGCCATTACCTACAGTATCATAATCGCACAATTATAATGTTTTATTCTAAATATCCAAAATAAGCATTCATCATGGCGGTTATATTTCTATGTGTCAAGTACGTGTCAAGTCTTTCAAAATAAAAGTTCAAATAAAATGTACTTAAGTGAAGATAATATTATTTGTAACTAATTTGTTTAATGTCCTCTTCTGCTCTGAAAAATCCAGGTTTTTAGTATCTATAACGAAATTAGAGATGGTCAAAATCGCTTTCAATGAGGACGGTAAAGTGCGTTGGGATAAGACCGCATCGGGAGAACATCGGATAATTCAATTACCTATCTGGAAAATTATCCTTTAGTTGCAAATACAAACCACACATCCTCCAACACTATTGTGTACCTGTACCTAGTTGCATTTTGATATAATGGCGATACCGATTTTTTCAGGTACATTCACATTTTACTTAAATGTTCCGTCCGGTAGGTATGCTTAATAAAAACGACTGTTGGTTAAGTGAAAAGTTTAAAAAACCGGCCAAGTGCGTGTCGGACCACGCATAGGAGGGTTCCGTACCTTCAATGGAATAAGAACCAAACTAATAGCAAAAGGTCGTATCTGATGCCTATGGAAGAAGTTTTTTGGAAATAACTCAAAAATGGCTAAACCGATAATGTTCAAAACAATTTTCGTAGCAAGTATATAATAAGGCACATCTCCTCAAATTTTTTCATATTTTTTGGACTTACGGTTCAAAAGTTACAGGGGGGGGCTACAAAATTTTTCTGACTTTCGAAGCGATTATATCAAAAAATATTTACTTAATCACAAAATGATCAAAAAAACTTCAATATTACTTTTAAAGACCTATCGATTGATGTATCACATGTTGATATTTGGTAAAAACATTTTTTTTGAAATTTAGATACATGTATGGAGCGCCCCCCCTTAAAATTTTTTTTTTTTTAATTTAAATACATAACTAAGTAGCGGCATACAGAATACACCTTATGTGTAAATTTTATTCAGATACGTCGTATAGTTTCCGAGAAAATGGCTGTGACATACGGACGGGCAGACATACAGACAGACGTGACGAATCCATAAGGGTTCCGTTTTTTGCCATTTAGCTACGGAACCCTAAAAATCACTTATTCTTTATTTGACGATCTCCTAGCCCTGTCGGTAGTGACCCTGCCTACGAAGCAGGAGGTCCCGGGTTCGAATCCTGGTCAGGGTATTTATTTGTGTGTTGATCGCAGATATTTGTTCCTGAGTTATGGATGTTTTCTTTGTATTTATTGAGCTTACTGTGGGCCTAGGTCGATTAGTGTAAGATTGTCGTATAATATTTATTTATTATTTATAGTAAATGTATGGAAAATATTTAATTTGTGGCTTTTTAGTACATTACCTAATAATAGGAAACTATTAGAAACGATAGGAATGGAATCGATTGGCATAAAAAAGCAGCATGTGAAAAATAAAAAAAACAATTTTCATAAAGTATGGGAAAAGTTTTTCTCAATTTGTGGCTTTTCTAGCCGCAAATTATTTTTGATCCCATACAAGAATGGGATCGATTGGCATCAAAAAGAAGTTTACCAAATGTGACCTCATCTCGCATCCTGTATGTTTTTTTCCAAAATCCGTAGAAGACCTTCCCTCAATTTCAAATTAATGAAGATTGATTAATTTGAAATTGAGGGAAGGTCTTCTAAGACCATTTTCGCGTTGCAGCGAGGGATCTGGTAGCTGCCCCCACTGACCCAAAAAGAAATTGAACTTGTATATTATTTCAAATTATCGAAGTTACAAGTAAAAGTAGTTAAGATAAAAGTAATTGCAATTACAAATTATATGTAATCGGGAATACTACTGACATGTAATCTCAATTACAAGCAATTTCAATTACTTAATATAATTGATTTTCATGTAATTTAATTAGCAATTTAATTCATTATAAAATTAGGTACCATCTAATAAATTACGCCCAACACTGAATAAACATCAGGTTCAAGAGGGTAGTATGGAGGATGTATGCTATCTGCTGCCGAAGTCGCGCATATATGTGATCTTTATAGACAAAAAAGTTTCGTTCTATAAATTCAATTGTTTGTCACAAAAAATGGTGTTATGTCCAAAAGGGAGGTACGGGCACTCCGAATGTTATCTCGCTAACTGTGGTAAGGCACAGTTCAGCGAATGTTATCGTTATCACGCTCAAATCTGGACCTGGCTCAGAGCTCGACTGGGGAAGTACCTTACAGAAAACCATAGCTAAAAAGCAAATAACTTAATTCAACCTAAAGTTTAAGATTAATTTTTTAACATGTTTTAACCATTTTCATTTATATACCATAAGTGTTTTTTACTTAAAAAATTGACAAATATAAAAGCGTTTGTCGTCTCACATAAGAATTATAAATTGAAATTACACAAAAGAATTAAAAACACGAAAAGTCAGCACGAGTAAGTTAATAACATATAATAGCTTTTGCCCGCGGCTTCGCTCGCGTTAAATTCGGGGTAACAAACCATACAAACTTTCACCCCCCATTTTATGGAAGTGGGGGGTTAGAAAGAGACAAAAAGTCAGTCTATGTCACTCTCCATCCCTTCAACTATCTCCATTTAAAAAATCACTTCAATTCGTCGCCCCGTTTTGCCGTGAAAGACGGACAAACAAAGAAACAAACACACACATACACTTTCCCATTTATAATATTAGTATGGATTAGTTGTATCGTGTCGTGTATAGGGTCTTCACGGTTTTTTGGGTACATTTTTGGGTTAGTTTTGGTTAATTGCCATCTATTTCAAAAGTTTTATCATATCAAAATCCATTACAATATTAAAATACTAGCTTTTACCCGCGACTTCGTCTGCGCGAAATTAACATGAGCCATATGGAATTACATAATAAAACGCAAAATAAAAGTTACTAGTTAGTCAAATCTAAGAGCAAATATAAAACTAGCACGTATGCTATTTCAAGTCAACAGGGAGCAACAATTCCGTATAAACTTCCATTCCGCTTTCATCCCCTTATACATACCAAATTTCATCTAAATCAGTTGAGCGGTTTAAGCGTGAAGAGTTAACAGACAGACACACTATAATATTAGTATGGATACGTATTATATCTCTTCAAGTAGGCTGGGGAAAAAAAAGAATTACAGCCAAAAGCGTTTTTTAAAATTTTTAAATTTTGAAACATCTTGCTTCAAAGGTTTGAAACATCTTGTCTTTCCACTCTCAATATTTTTAACTCACTCGTTTTTGAAAAGTTTGAGAAAATGCTGAAAGGTTGACATTAACATAATAAAGGCGGTTTATAATTATATCTATTATTTGAAACCGTGCATAGGGTGGTTATACTAGTTTCCCGTCCGGGTTGCCGTCCACATGATTAAACTGCTACAAATTTATTGGACTAAGAGCTGGCCACGTCAGATATGACACAATAATGAGAGCAATGAAACCTGACTATTGTGTCATATCTGACGTGGCCAGCTCTCCGTCTACATGGAAAAAACTTTTTGAGGTCAAATTTGCCATTGATAATAATTATTTATTCTTTAATTGATATTTTAATTATAAGCTTTTATTTCAAAAACTTGAATATCAATATATCAATAAGTATGGACGGAAAACTGACACATACTCCACTTTTACAAAAAATGTTTTATTATAAAAAAACCTTTCGAGTATGATTTATTCTCGTATAATATTAATCTAAACAAGACCATATAAGCTCTAGAACGATAAGTAAGGGCACTTCAAAATTTATTATTGCATTACAAAGCTGGCAAAATCGATAAGTGGAAGAAAACTAGCACCTAAAAACTTACTAAGAGTACATTTTATTCAATAGTCCAATCTTAAGTAGAAGGAGTAGATTTTGTAAATTTATACAGGAAAAACAGCTTAGGTACACTTCATACTGATTTGAAACAAGGATTAATATTTCGAGAAATTTTTACAAAGGTAAAGCATAAAAGTCAGCCCTGAAAGCTGACCAACTAGTTCAAAAATGGTCCGGTCTTACCCCATCGTACCTTACTTATTGTTTTTTTCATTTTAGGGATTGTGAGAAATTATATTGGTATATATACTTATACGATTAAATTAATTCCATATCTACTTACCTACCTAATAATAATATTAATAATTCACCATATCTTTTAAATCGTACGAAAACGAACATGCAATAAACCATGGCGTGGCGCGACCAGACATCGCAGAGTGCCGGGACAGCCGAGCCGATTGTTTCTTTCTTATTCCATAGTAAAGAGAGAGATATACAACCTAACACGATGATGTGGACAAATCACTGACAAATGCACGAATGTGTTTCAACTTCAAGCGCATTTGATTGTATTCAATGTATCCGTCATTCATATCATAATATAGATCTAGCTTGCAACAGCGCAAAGCAAGAAGCGAAATGAGCAAATGAGTAAGCTGGCAACGTCGCCTCGGATGGAAACTGCTCGAACAAACGCACTCTTGTAATATAAATTATGGTAAAAACATGGAAGAAGCCGTCTATGGTAAAAAGTACCCATACCCACTGTAAAAATTGAATAATGAATTAGTCTCTTTAATAAGTTGGTAGTTTAAATGTATTGGGTAAAAAAGTCAAAATAAAAAGATTAAACTAACTACTAACTTGACTATAGTATGATATGACTTTTTTTTGTCCAAAAATACCTATAGTTCGCTTAGGATCAGGATTGAAAATATAAATGAGATAAAAAAATAAACAAAAAAGTTAACATCAGCCTAGATTTGAACTCGGACATATCTACTTAGTAAGCAAGCGTACTATAACCTAAGCTATGTGGAACGAATTTCCGCACTCAAAATTACTAATCATATTACTCAAATTTGACACATGAAACATGTCTCTGGCTGCAATAGAATAAACGCCTGTATGTTTTATTGCAGCAATTGCATAGTTCTGATTATTACAGGCTCTACAAGGTTTTGCGTCTAAAACCTTTATTAAGCGCTTAATACGACTATAGTTATCGGTAGAACATTAGTAATGTGCTAAGAAGTAATTATGTTTAATTTCGCAACATAGAATTATTTCTGACCGAAATAAAACTTGCGACAAGTTTTCTCCAAAACAGTTTCATAACGATGATATATATACCTAATTATGTTATACAAGACCAAGCACGTATCGGTAGACCGAACCCAACTATATTCCCCTACAGAAAATGTAACATACATGCTCCAACGTGGTTTGTTTTCTTCAAAAACCTTGCACGAAAACACCTCGATTTGACGTGTTTGCATATATCGTCGCCTTAAGATACTTAGTTGTAGCGTATATTCATAACTTATGTCGACAAATAATATTTATGTTAATAATTTTATAAACACATCCTAACAATGTAACAAATCCTAACTTAGGTGTAAACTTCCAGCAGATATCGAAGGATGACTTCCTGCCGAAGAAGATTTGCGAGCGCTGCGTGACGCGGCTGGAGCAGCTGTACGAGTGGCGCCAGAGCTGCCTCAGCACCGACTCCGTGCTGCGCAACTACGCCGAGTCCATGCGCATCGTCACCTCCACCATCAACTTCCAGGTCAGTCGAACATTCACCTGTTAGAAGAAGATCTGGCAGCGCTGCGTGACGCGGCTGGAGCAGCTGTACGAGTGGCGTCTGAGCTGCCTCAGCACCGACTCCGTGCTGCGCAACTACGCCGAGACCATGCGCATCGTCACCTCCACCATCAACTTCCAGGTCAGTCGAACATTCACCTGTTAGAAGAAGATCTGGCAGCGCTGCGGGACGCGGCTGGAGCAGCTGTACGAGTGGCGTCTGAGCTGCCTCAGCACCGACTCCGTGCTGCGCAACTACGCCGAGTCCATGCGCATCGTCACCTCCACCATCAACTTCCAGGTCAGTCGAACATTCACCTGTTAGAAGAAGATCTGGCAGCGCTGCGTGACACGGCTGGAGCAGCTGTACGAGTGGCGCCAGAGCTGCCTTAGCACCGACTCCGTGCTGCGCAACTACGCCGAGTCCATGCGCATCGTCACCTCCACCATCAACTTCCAGGTCAGTCGAACATTCACCTGTTAGAAGAAGATCTGGCAGCGCTGCGTCACACGGCTGGAGCAGCTGTACAAGTGGCGCCAGAGCTGCCTTAGCACCGACTCCGTGCTGCGCAACTACGCCGAGTCCATGCGCATTGTTACCTCCACCATCAACTTCCAGGTCAGTCGAACATTCACCTGTCAGAAGAAGATCTGGCAGCGCTGCGTGACGCGGCTGGAGCAGCTGTATGAGTGGCGTCTGAGCTGCCTCAGCACCGACTCCGTGCTGCGCAACTACGCCGAGTCCATGCGCATTGTTACCTCCACCATTAACTTCCAGGTCAGTCAAACATTCACCTGTTAGAAGAAGATTTGGCAGTGCTACGTCACACGGCTGGAGCAGCTGTACGAGTGGCGCCAGAGCTGCCTTAGCACCGACTCCGTGCTGCGCAACTATGCGGAGTACATGCGTATTGTCACCTCCACCATCAACTTCCATGTCAGTCGAACATTCACCTGTTAGAAGAAGGTCTGCGAGCGCTGCGTGACGCGGCTGGATATATTTATAAAAGAAAGTTATGTCGGTTACACCATTTAGCTGAACCAATTTTAATGATTTTTGATTTTTTGGATTTTTCTCCGCCCAGCCATTAGCAGTATAATAAAATATAAAAAATTTGGAGAAATTAAAAAATAGTGGGCGGTGCGAAGTTTGACCTGCCGAATGACCTGATGAACTCCCTGCCAAAGTTTTCCCAACGGGCTACAGTATGAGGTTCTTCAAAAAACGTGTGTATAGGTTCTTAAAGGGTAGGTAACGCGCATGTGAATCCTCTGGGGTTGCAGGCGTCCATAGGCTACGTTAACTGCTTACCATGAGGCGGGTCGTTTGCTTGTTTGCCACCGTAGTGGTATAAAAAAAATCGCGGATTAGTAATAAATAACATGCTCCAATGGGTCTAGAGGCGGGTAACTTTTAGCTGAATGCAGACTGCTCAATTACCATAGCTGAAGGGTTAAATTCATCCATCGTTTATTTCTAAACATCGGTATCAACGTTCAAATTTCGTGGCAATGTACGGTTGGCAGAAAAATAAATACAAACAAATCACTTAGTATTTTTAACCTTTATTTTGTATATGTAAATAAAAAAGCCCCTAAATAGTACATTTCCTAATTAGGGTGGTAAAACAAAGAAAGGCCGCGCAATCGCAATTGTTGCGGCCCAAGCTGCAAGCGAGGGACGTAATTATGCGATCGAGGGCTTTCTTTATTACCTCCCGTGTTGGAAAAATATGTGCACATTTGGCCAGAAAGCGGCTCTATCCGTACGCGTAGCGTGCGGAAAAAGCCACTTTATGTCCAGGTGTGGCATACAATATTTTACGAGTTAGAATAGATCACTAAAATTTGTTCCATAGATTTTGCTGTCAATCTTTGACGTCTGTAAGAATATATCCATTTTAAATGACTAAAAGATCTTTCCACGCTGACTGAGGTAATAGGAAGGTATGTCAAGCATTGAAAATTTTGCACACAGTTTTTATTTACACTTTCTGGTATTTCAGCCTCGTTGTTTTTAGATAGTTGGTTAATTATTTGTACAGTCTTATAACCAGGATTTTTCTTTAATACACTTATTAATTTAAAATAAACTTTTCTGGCATTTTGATGTAACCTTAACGTTGATATTTTTTTTTGCAAACCATGAACAATGTTTAATGATTCTGCTAGACTTAGTTTTGGATCCTCCAATAATTTTATTGACTTAGCAATTATACTAAAGTGTGTATCGACGAATAGTAACTCAGTTTTTAAATTCCGGTTACGGAAAATTTTTTTTGCTTTAGAAATTGCACTCGCTTCACGCGGATTTAAGGCATCGATGACAGATTTGATTTTATCATAATGCATGTGATAATATGAGGCAGCATTTAACCATGTTCCCCATCTTGTTATCACGGGTCGGGGTGGTAGAGGAATATTTACACACATTTGATGAAATAAATTTGTCCTTGAAGGAGCGTTACGAAATATTTTTTTGATACAGTCAATCAAACTGTTTATGGTCGGGTAAAGACTTCTAATTATCTCTGCGACTCGATTACATCCATGTGCTATGCATGTTACATGAGTCATATTTTTATATTTCTGAACAAGGTTTTTAGCTGCTTTTACCATGTAGGAACCGGCATCCGTTATAAAAAATAATAATTTATCCATGTTTTTTTTGTATTCATCGCCCCAAAGATCTTCAAGGGTTTCCTCAACGAGTTTGGTTATTGTCGAATGGTTAGTCGCCTCCAATACCTTAGAAGCAAATAAATGTGGCTGGGTACTAGTTCCATCTAGAGCTCCGATCAAAATATTTGCCACTTTTTTTCCCACGGAATCTGATGTTTCATCAACACTGAGGTAAATCATTTTATTTTGTAATTTCTCTTTCAATTCATTTTTTTTCTTTTCATACAATTCAGGTAAGCATTTTACTCGTATTTTTGTTTCACTCGGCACAGTAATATCGTTTCCATATTTATGATTTAAAAGGTTTTCTACAAAATTTCTAAATTTAGGATTGTCTAATTTTGACCACGGTATATTCGAACAAATCATAAACTCTGTTAAATCTTTATTAAATTTTTCTTGTGCATTATTTTTATGAATTTTGTTGTGTAAATCTGTTTTTAAATGGCGGTCGATACTAGATTTAGAGGGAAATAATTTCGAATTACACAATTTGCAATATACGATATCGTCTTTAATTTCGAAATCAGCATTATCTCGTATTATATCCTGTAAATGGCAGCGTGAATCAGATAATTTATCTTGATGAGATTTTGATTCCAAATGTTTCTCTATATTGTACCTTTTCTTTTTTATATTCATTTCGCAAATAGTACAGCAAGCACCTTCGTTAGTGAATATAAAATCAGTATACTGCGTCAAATCCATTTTCTCAAGTCTGATAGGGAGTTGGGTAAAGATTTATCAATGCTAAATTGTAGTTGTAAGTGTTTTTAAGAACTATTATCGTTGAAGATTTTACCACATATTATTTTGCATGACAATTAAATCATTTGTTGCCTATTTGGCATTTAGAATTTTTTTTACAAATGGATAATGAAATGAGTATTGAGGTTCTATGACGTATTAAGAATATAAACCTCTTTAAATATATGTACAGTTTACCAAAGTACGATTAAGAATAAAAATAAATTAAATGTTATTTATTACAAATAAATAAAACAATGATACCTATGTATTTCTTTTTTTGCGACCCTTACCAAGTGCCACGAAATTTGAACGTTGATACCGATGTTTTAAATAAATTATTTCTTGGACTCAAGGGAATGTGACTACGTTTAACTAAACTAGGGATGAACGTATCAATTTTATTTTTTTATTTGTTTCTGGTGGTGAAACTTCGTGATGACAATATTTTTAACGGATCTCTCTCATTATTATTAGCGGTAAATCCCCTGACTTTTGTCAAGCCCATCCCCAACTTGCCCTTCATGAACTATAAGTGCGCATGCCATGGATAATATTTTTATTAATTTTCTTGAGGGTCGCATGTTAGTCTCTAATGCAACTGCAGGTCAATGTTTGTATGGTCTTGAAGTAAGGGTCAGTGCGTCGAGCGATGGCACGCGGCGGGCGATACACGGTGCGTCTCGTCGGCGGGGTGGGGCGTCTCCTCTATTGATCCGCGCGAACTCGGGCTCTATCGACCCATCACCCACCTCCCACACCTACCACACAACCGAAAATCAACTCTCTGAACATCAAAATACAGCTCAAGTTAATCGAAACGGTATTCCCGAGTAGGGTGTATAGGAATTCAGACTCAATCTGCGCGGGTTACGTTCGAAAATTGTAGTTTCGTTTGTGTAGCATACTCTGAAAAGGCAATGCATTATCCGCTTTAATGCGATAGTTATAAGGCTGTCATCAGCAATCAGTGCGCAGTAAAGTACTTGTAAATTTGGTTGTTGGCTACGCATGTCCGAGACGTTTTGTTTTATGGGTGTAAGTATGGATTGGTGCATCAGTATCTTGTAGCGAGCGTATCGATTTTATGCACAGTAAATGGTGCGGGATTAACATACAATTTAATATCATTAAAAAGTTTCACGCTCTAGTTTAATTTAATTATTATTAATAACATGAAGCAAGTAGATGTACTAGATGTAGTTATACAATGACGCCTTGAAACATGGGTTGTACACCTCTAACACTCGGCGTTCGCACCCCACAATCCCACAGCTCGTACGAAAAATCTCAACCCCCCTAACGTCGAGTGCAAGGCCCCCCATTACGGGTGCATTAACGCACAGGCCCAAGGTCGATGGTGGAAGGTGGAGCTGGGGCCCGTTAACCCTGACCTAGCGGGTGAAGGATATTCCTACTACGCCCCCCCGCCTACGGCTCCAGTCCCCACTCACTCATCACATGGTGCTAAAAATAGATGCGCTCAAATGTTTGGGATTATCTGAATGTGGCTTTCACTTTCGACCAGCTTTTGTTATGTCGGTGCACATTACAGTACTTTTTAAAATCGCCATTTTGACTGAGCTAATAGTTTTACATTCGGTTCCCACGCTCGCTCTTGATCCGGTGGCTGATAAAATAATTATTCATTATTGCATACGACTACCAGGCGTTCATTGCTTTGAGGAATGTTTGTGAAGCAACCCAACATTAAGCTTTACAAAGCTAGCCTTTAACGCTTTGTTTGTTAAGCCATTTGTATAAATATTTGGAACTACAAAGTTTCCGGGCATCTTGTGTAGGTACGTTTTAAACGGTTACGTATATATAGAGAACATGATAGGATTAAAATATTGAATCACTTAAAATAATTTATAGTTTATAGACCTCCACCGATTAATAACTGCCATATGCTCGGATCTAGTTATAACGATAGGATACATATAGCAAACTAACAAGAGGAGTTTCATTGCTCTCGTTATTGTGTCATGTTTTTCGTAGGTAGCTAGTCAATTATCTTTTTAACTTAAAGCTCTATTTTCCTAATCTTCTAAAATCAAACACATTGGTTAATCCATTGGCTTCTGTTATCAAAACCAATGAGCGCGGGGATTCATTGCCGAGTCGGAAAACCCATTAATTTTCAGGGCTGTTATTCTCAACGGCCTTCAAGCTATCGCCTCAGGGAAGCAATATAAATTCAATCGTATACCTTAACTTGGAAAGAGCAAATTTGGAGTTCATGTTGTACTGGGGCGAGCTAACAGTGGAGAGAAAATGTTTTATGAATTAGAAGTAGGAAGTAGAACGCATAGCATAAAGAGGGCAAATATACAAGTATACTTACGAGCATAAAATCACACAGAATGAAATACATCAAAGTCAACTACACTACGACGAACAGGGGGCCATGCCATGGGGCTACAGACATTTGTAGGGTTTCGTAGAAAAATGGCAAAAAGGGAACCCTTGTAGTTTAGTTGTGTCCGTCTATACAGCCGTATCTATATCAAAGCCATTTTACTTGTGAACTATGGTGCGCATATTAATGAAATATTAACTATATTTGAAACTAGATTTCAAGACCAAAAAAAACCGGCCAAGAGCGAGTCGGAGTCGCGCATGAAGGGTTCTGTACCGTTATCTATAAAAACGGCAATTATATAATTTTGTTTTAGTTAGACGGACGGTTATGCTGGTATGGTTATCATCTTAGAAATAGCAAGGCTTCTACCGAACAACGTTGCCTATATTTTATTTAAATAAATAAATGTGTGATTAACGTCGTCAACTCGTCATTGGCAAAATTCTCATTGCTATGTACAAAGGGAAAAGGTAATTGTTTTATCCATGGTGTCATGGCCGGCCGATAAAGGCAGACGAATTAAGGCATTTTCGTCTGATTCTGTCTATGAATTTTCTGAATTCAGTTCAAGTGTGGAGCGCCAAAAATGGCGGCTATAACAACCATAAACCGAGCTACACACTATTATTCTACGATTTCGTCGATTAGCTAAATGTTGGTGAAAAAATCACATCTGAGTTTGATCTTGGCTTATTTGTATATTATTGCACCAAATGTTATGAATACCGGAAGTGATACAAGTACCAGGTGTAGTATTCTAATTTTAAAATACATAAACAATACATTAAAAAGACATCTATCTCAATTATTTAGAATACGGCACCAGCTTTGCAACCAAATACTCGGATGCTCAAGTTTTTATTAGGGCGTCTTGTATTTATGTACAAATAAAGTACATAAAATTACTTCTTTAAATCATAGGATTTAAATTACAAATAAATAAATTATCGTGGCGTGTTTTTATAAAGAAGGAATATACTATCATACATTTTATTGCAGTGCAGTGGCAACATTTCTGTAGTTTTTCTGGTCTTGAATTCCAGTTTAGATATAGGGGTGAGTTTAGCGTGCTGCTATACTTAGTTTCATGTAAAGTTTATATTTCGATAACAAACTTAGTGGGTATAAAACTAAATAAACTTACCTACAATAAACTAAAATAACCTTACGATAAACTTAAATATTCTACTAAAACAAACTTTTGTCATAGTAATTTATTGTAAGTTTATTGTTAAAAATATTTTTTCAAGGAGCATTGTACACATGTAACTAAAGGTCAGTATATTTTTGCATAAAGATCGATAGGTCATCAAAAATAAGTGTGAGTCTTCTTATATTTTTTGATTAAGCCAATATTTTCAGAAACAATTACCCAGAAACTCTAAAATTCAACCGGCGGTCCAAAAATTAAAAAAAAAATGAAGATAGGTATATCTCAATTAATACTTTTAACGTGAACTATTTTGAACATTGGCGGTTCAGCAGTTTTTGGTTATCTCCAAAAAAGTCTTTCGATTCTTAAATGAAGGTACGGAACCCCCCATTATGAGTGGTTCGACACGCACTTGGCTGGTTCTTTCTTTTACCTCATAGATACAATCACGTCTGAAAATATGGATACATTTAATGTGACAAAAATATGTAGCCACGACTCTATTACCAAGGCGTAAATGCATCTACGAATTTCGTAGATACGGCTACGAAAGTACGGTTAACTTTGACTATAAAAACTGTGGAATTATACAATATCAAATCAACAGCACATGATTAATCTTCCATATACACTTCATCATCATCATCATCTTCTTTGACCATGTTCCCATTTACTCGGGTCGGCCCTTCTTGTTCTTCATGCGCACTTCAAAACGTCTAATAGTAATAAGCGATGCAACCAACGATACAATGCCAGCTATTTGAAAGTACGTTGTATTAAGTCACTTGTAAAATCGGCTTTAACGTCTCGCTGAACCTTAACCAGTGGGTTCTTCAAACGTTTTTAGGATAAAAGAAAAGAAATCGATTAAAAGTTTGAACCGATGCACAATGAAACGAGTTGATTATTATTTGAACACTAACTTCCGCCCGCGACTTCGTTTGCGTAGAAGTCGTGTTCCATACGCTTTACCTCCTTAGGGAATGAACTCTGATTAAAAAGTATCCTATGCCCTTTTCCAGATCTACCTGTATGCTCTGATTAAAAAGTATCCTGTGCCCTTTTCCAGATCTACCTGTATGCTAAATTCTATTCTAATTCAGTCGTTTTTGCGTTGAAGGAGAAACAAATATCCAAACTGCGGAACATCGTTATTTCTAAACTTATAAATTTTCGCATAAATGATTGCTACGCGATGCTACGATGGCATTCCATGGACACTAACAAAACCAAAACTTTTCCAACATCCTGCGTCTTGTAATTTCCGGCAAATGCGTGTGAAGGGGAAAGTCGATCGATGCACTGCATAGTGCAGGGCCGAGGGCCGCGTCAAGACGTCTCGAGACCTCTTCAACACCCTCGCCGCCTGGTACTCTCATTCCGTATGCGTGACGTTACTAGTCCAGTCGTGGTGCGTGACTATGCCGCTCATGTTTTTTTTATACTTTTTCCAACTAATTTAACTAGTATTTTTTTTGTAAAAGTGAAAAAACGAACGATGAGGATATTGAGTGATTTCTAAAAGTGCATTTTTGATTTTTTAAAATTCCAAAGTTTTTGAAGAGCTTCATACGTCAGTATGCAGGTCGATTCATATTACCATGATTTTTGGAGTTTAGGGGTGAGTAAAAGACACTTTTAACTAGCGCCATAGTACACCCTATTATTATGTAACTTTAAAGATATTAAAATAATTTTTGGTCTTATCGTGCCACAAGTACGGTTATGAAAACCTAAAAATCGATTTAATTTACTTACTTGTTAGGGTTCCGTACCCAAAGGGTAAAAACGGGACCCCTATTACTAAGACTCCGCTGTCCGTCTGTCACCAGGCTGTATCTCATAAACCGTGACAGTTAGACAGTTGAAATTTTCACACATGATATATTTCTGTTGCTGCTATAACAACAAATACTAAAAAACAGAATAAAATAAATATTTAAGGGGGCTCCCATACAACATACATGATTTTTATGCCGTTTTTATCTGTCACTAGGCTGTAATCATGAACCGTCATAGTAAGACAATTGAAATTTTTACAGATGTATTTCTGTTGCCGCCATAGCAACAAATACTAAAAAACAGAATAAAATAAATACTTAAAGGGTCTCCCATACAACAGATATAATTTTGTGCCGTTTTTAGTCCGACTCGCACTTGGCCGGTTTTTTTAATAAATCTGTATCTGTAAGGTGTTACTTTATATCTACATCAATATACATATATTTTTCAAATTTGAATATACTTACATACTACCTATTTTTATCTTAAAAAACATAATAGCTTTACTCAATCTCCAGTCTCACTCGGCTAACCAAACATAATACACAGTTTACATGTACCCTATCTCACGGACCCTAGTGCTCGGCCCTTTAGAGTTAGCTTTTAATCAGTGCGAGATAAGGCCCCTCCGCCCTCGCAGAGGGAACTTCCCTTATCATTAGGGGACGCGGTATTCAAACAATGCCGTCGCGGATTTGGAATTTATAGTTGAGTATTTTGTCTTCCGATATTAATCCGTAATTCCGTAGGCATAGTCCGCAGCGATAGCGGAAGTCGGCAGCTATGCGGGAATAAGAGTGTGTCAAGATCCCTTGGAACACCTTGCCCATTTAGCTATTTCTGCTGCTGACTGTAAAAAAAACCAGCCAAGTGCGTGTCGGACCACGCATAATGGAGGGTTCCGTAGCTTCAATGGAATAAGAACCAAACTAATACCAAAAGGTCGTATCTGATGCCTTTGGAAGAAGTTTTTTGGAGATAACTCAAAAATTTTGCACCGATAATGTTCAAAATAATTTTTGTAGAAAGTAAGTGAAAGGGCGCATCTTATCAATTTTTTTCATATTTTTTTAACTCACGGTTCATACGTTACAGGGGGGGGGGGTCAATTTTTCTGACTTTTGAGGCGAAAATGTTCAAAAAAACCTTGATGTTATTTTTAAAGACCTATCGATTGATATGCAACATTTTGATATTAGGTAAAAACATTTTTTTTTTACATGTATGAAGCGCCCCGCCCCCCACCCCAAATTTTTTATTTTATTTAACTACATTACTAAGTAGCGGCATACAAAATACACGTCTTGAAGTTTCCGAGTAAAATGGCTGTGACATACGGACATACGGACGGATGGACGGACGGACCGACGGACAGACGGACATGACGAAACTATAAGGGTTCCGTTTTTGCCATTTTGACTACGGAACCCTAAAAAGTGTGGGTGAAAAAAAAAGGATACATATGTAAACAAGTAGGTAAGTAATATACAAAAAAAAATGTCTGTGAGTTGTGATCGCATTCAAATAATTATGAAATCCTAAATTATGTTACACAGTTCATCATAGTTGCAATTAAACTTTACTTACTTTTCTTCAATAGATTATTATGCTATTAATTAAATACGTAGATAAATTACTTGAATAACTGCCTACCTGAGGTGCATTCGGATGATTCTAAATCACTTCCGGATACAATGGTAATTCTGTAAACTCTGATGACATAAAATGATGAGTAATTTTATTCCTCGGATACAAATAAAACGTCCACAACTCAGTAACAAATATAGTTGTACATAGTAAAGTTCTAATTTCTGTAAGAAACCTAAGTACTTATATAAATAATTGATTCTAGTTACGGAACCTTACAATTTTAAAAGAAGCTAACTAAGCACGTGGCGATTATAGAAGCGTTCTGAACTGTTGATCGTGTAGGACTCTATTCATTTCACAATAAAAATATGACCAATCGGAAATCTGGCCCGTCACTCCCGCAGCCAATGGCGGGTGCGGAAAGAGAACCAGACTCGATTTTCGGCGCCAAGCGTCCAAAATGATCGTATATGTGTCTCTTAGAGCTGATTCCCACTTGTCGGATGTCGGGCCCGGATTTTAATCGGATATTCCAGTGGCAGAACATTTTATATGAAGCTGTTCACACTAAATCGGTGTCGGACGAATGTGAATACTGGAACGACCGATTAAAATCCGGATCTTACATCCTACAAGTGGGAACCAGCTCTTGGTTTAAAGCAGGGATGATACTTTTAATGCAATAGGTCACAAGCTAGGCAAGGCTAGCAAGGCTAATATATCACAAATAAATGTAAATCAGCGCTGTCCAAAAGAATCCTTCAGGTCGTTGAACCTGGCCCGTGTCGAATTTGGGCAATTAAGCATAGGGTGATGTTGCGGAATGAAGTCGCGGGGGTTGCTGCTACGGGGTGAATGCACTGGGGGCGTCTCCCCCACCTCCAATAAGTTGAAAGTGACTTTAATATTGTCATTAGAAAAATAGATTAGTATCTAGCTAATTCCTCAGAGATTGGTTAGGTAGTTTTAAGAGAGTTGTTACTTACTTAAGTTTTAAAAAATGCGATTATTGTTTACTTGCATTACAAGTTGAGACCTATTTAGGTACCTACCTTTATTTATAATATAGGTAACCTTGTGAAAATAGCAAGTCTCATTTTTAAACCTCTGACTCTGAGTCGAACTACATAAGTGCAATTATAACTCCCAGACGGAAGAGACGATTTAGTAGGTAATTTTAAGACAATATTATTATGTTGTTGTTGTACGGGCGCGTTTGAAATTATGGATACATTAAATGTGACAAAAACATGTATGTGACTTTGCGCCTTGGTAATAGAGTCGTGGCTACAGATTTTTGTCACATTAAATGTATCCATCCATATTTTCAGACGTGACTGTACCTAAAATTGTAATTAAGTTGACATTTATTTGTGCCAGTGGGTGTTTTAATGTATTTTTTATAATAATAAGGACATGTCAGATATTTTTGTCCTTTTCTGCACATACATAGGTTATATGTATACCCTTGACTGTAACAAACTGTTATAATTTTCAATATACCTCTACATGCTCTAAGTTAAGCTTAATTCAAGATTTCCATCTTAGTCACGTCCATTATGTAAAAACGTACGTTAATAGTATGTTGATTTCAAGTGTTTACTTGACAGGATGGGACCGTGAACATGGACAAGATGACAGAAGCACAAAAAACGGCATATTTAGAGGCTCACGTCGCAGTTCAACAACATATGGCTCAAGCTGCAGCCGCTGCAAGACGGGAACAACAGCAGCAGCAGCAGCAGCAACAACAACAGCAACAACAGCAGCAGCAACAACAGCAGCAGCAGCAACAACAACAACAGCAGCAGCAACAACAGCAGCAACAGCAGCAACAACAGCAACAGCAGCAACAACAACAGCAACAGCAGCAACAACAACAGCAACAACAAGTAAATATCTAATAGGTGGAGGAAACTGCTCTACCTTAGACGATTTACCTACCTGCTTGCCAAACGTGTGATTTTGTAAAGATTGACTATTAAGCTACATTATTCCACAGTAAAAGAAACGAAACCACTACTGGGTTCGACAGGGTAGTCGTTATAAAAAAACCGGCCAAGAGCGTGTCGGGCCACGCTCACTGTAGGGTTCCGTAGTTTTCCGTCCGTCACAGTAAGTGTCCCCACTTAAGAGTTAATAACACCGCCATGTAGGATATGATATGAGAGTTCCATGTACAGCGACATCTATCGGCAAATTGAGTAAACTATTGCGCGCGAGCAATCTTCTTTAAGCTTCCATACTTTAGAAGATGATTTTTATGGGATAATTCTTTATTGCGTGAACCGATTTTCACCGTTTGTACTTTATTTGAAAGCACGTCATTTCATTGTAATTTTGTAGAAATTACAGGTACAATAAACACCTGCTTATACGGTTAAATTACAAACTTAGTTCAGAAATTATTTTGTATTTTTTTTTCAAAAACTATTCATCCTATCAAGTTCAAAATAATTTTCCAAGAAAGTTTTTATAAAGTTGTACTTTTGAGATTTTTTTCATATTTTTAAAACTTATGGTTCAAAAGTTAGAGGGGGGGGACGCATATTATTTTACTTCTGGAGCGATTATTTCCGAAAATATTTACATTATCGAAAAATGATTTTAGGAAACCCCAATTCATTTTTAAATACCTATCCAATAATATATCACACGTTAGGGTTGAAATGAAAAAAAAAATCACTCCCCACTTTACGTATAGGGGAGGTACCCTAATAAAAAAAAAATTTCACTTTTTATTTTACCACTTTGTCGGCGTGATTGATATACATATTAGTACCAAATTTCAGCTTTCTAGTGCTAACGGTCACTGAGATTATCCGCGGACGGACGGACGGACGGACGGGCAGACATGGCGAAACTATAAGGGTTCCTAGTTGACTACGGAACCCTAAAAAGGGAAATGTGTCCAAGGCACAACACCCCTGATGTATCTTGGACATTCACCGACATTTAGTGACAGCTGTTTGGAGAATAAAAACATAATATTATTATGTCCGGCTATACAAATATGCATAAAATAAAGCAAACTTCTTAGAAATATTTTGTGATTGAGAATGATACTCAATAATAATTTTAGGAGTTTAAAATTATGATCATTTATGATGTAGCACAAAAACGCCTGCATTACATGCTGTAATGTACTCAATATGGCAGAATGAACGCAAAACCATGCCTTAAAAAACATTCCACCCACCTGTATTTTTTTAAACTATGTCCAAGGTACTTACAACAAACTAGGTATCCATGGTACAGTCAAGTGCAAAAATACGTACCGAAAAATCGTCTCATAAATATGGTACTACGCACTTATTACAACGGAATAAAGATACTGGGACATATTTTTGAGTAAGATGAGTACACCCATATTTTTACACTTGACTGTACAACGTAGATTCATTATTACCTCACAAGCTTCGTAACTTAATTTAAATTTGACAAAAAGATTAGCTATAATTACTATTTGGTAGTTTATAAAAATACCCTACATTCATACATTGCTCGAAAATTGTTGGATTAATGAAGAATACGCCAAGACCAAAATCGAAAATCTTTACTTTTAGGGGCCAAATTCATGTTTTTCCATTTTGTAAGTAACTTACTCACGTATGAAAAGATATTCAAAATAACCATTTATTTCAGGCAAAGCCTATTAAAGTGTTAGTATATACAAAAAAACTTACAGGTCTGTTGTTAATGAAGGCAAAAGTCAGAAACACAAAAACACGTAAGTACACGACATAACCGGATGAGCAAAAGAAAAACAATAATAATTAAGATTAAATGTTTAATATCATATAGGTTGGTTTTCAAATTATCAATTGAATAAAGTAATGAAAATAAAATAAAATAATCCCAATAAAAATTAATTTGATATTACTAGCTTGATTGGATTGTTCACAAAAAACGGTAAAAGTGGCATACACAGTATTTTAAATTTAAAAGAACAGTGGTTTTCGAGAAAAAGTCGATTGACCTAGGTACAACTAACTATGTCCAACGTAGAACAGGGTGCGTAGCCAACGTGTCAATCGCAAACGCTCCGTAGCGAACGGAACGCCACCGTCACTATCGCACTAATATGAGAGAGTGATAAAGCGAGGTAGCTACGATACGCTACGGAGCGTTAGCGATTGGCACGTTGGCTACGCATCCAGTTTTCCCTACATTATCCTGAAGTAATGACAGTCGACGTCAATGACGTCATAGATAATTTATGAGTAACAATAACAATCAGTAAGTCATCTTTAACGTCGAATTTACAATTCAATAAACAATCGGGGATCAGTCTATTAGCCCCCTAGCATGACTAACCACTCACTGGCTTCTGGTAGCTCTAGTTACCAGCCGTCGCCTCAAAAATATTAAGCAAGTGAGTGGCTAAGTCCACATTAGTGCGTGCATGATGTCATACGACATCATAATGTCGGAGGTGTAATTTTGCTATTTCGTTATTTATTTAACACTACAAAAATATTTAAAAGCTAGAATTCGTATTGGAACATTTGTTACAGTAGGTAATTATTTTTTTGTTTTATTACTTATAGAAACAACTACACTCCGATACCCTGTTAAATGATTGAATTTTCTTGGCCATCAACATTTTTCGGCGAAAACCCGGTATCTAATAATGAGAGACAGTTTGTTGTGATTAAACAGCAGCAGCAACAACAACAGCAGCAACAGCAACAACAGCAGCAACATCAGCAACAACAAACTACCAACACAAATAATGCCACCCGCCATCATCAAGAGATGCAAGTAACTCAAGTAAGTTCTAGCGGTTTATTTTACTTTCCAGGCCCTACCTACATATTTGTTTTTATTATAATATTGGTGTTACTAATATTCTACCTCTCATGTATACACCGTGGGCTGGAATAACCCGACAGATCTTAACCACGAATGTCTAAGACCAAAAGAAGAAAAAAATATTATGTGACTTTAGGTAAATTTCGCCAAAAAAAAATTTTTTTTTCGTTTTTTTTTCATTTTTTGAATGTTTATTGAACATGAAAAGCAAATGTCATTAATGAAATTATCGCCTAAAAGAAATTGATACATTTTTTTTGTAATAATTTTGTTTATGCTAAGTTTCCCTTGTCACTTTGATATCTGTCAATAAGGACGTGTAAACTATGTCCAGTAGTGGCAACAACGCCATTAGAAAGGCGTTTTGTGATGAGTTATAATAAAAAGACTATTTTTTTTAAAATTGGTATTAACTCTGAAACTAGGCGTATTCCAGAAAAGTTTATAGGACATTTTAGTATCTAAATATGATCAGAAATACACTGTTAAAATCTGTCTAGTTATATGGGCCCACGGTGTATACATTACATATAGACCTACCTTAATACCGCCGAACTACCTATGGTCCCAAAGCTCCAAGCTTGAGTTCAAAATTAATTCAAATATCTTTGTTTGTTTGGAGTGACTTTAATACCTATTCATTAATGAATTAAAAACTCAAAAAATATCAAAAAGATTATTGGGAATTCTTTTTTTTTATCCTGTGTACCGTGTACCATACGTGTAAGTGAATAAGGTTAATTTTGGAACAGTCCGAGTCTTATACCAACGCATTTCATATTATACCTATATTTGTAAGTTCTTAACCTTTTCTTTACTTTTCTCTCAGCAAGCGCAGAACAACGCAAGTGCTCACCAAGGCCACCCGTCTCCTCCCACTGTCAGCTCCACACAACACCACTATGCCACCATCAACTCGCCCATCAAAGTTCCGCAAGTTAGCTCCAGTACTGGAGGGCCGGACAGCACATTTACGGTACCAGATGACGTCGGAATGGGCTTTGAGGGAGGGGTGCGGGTGTTACAGAGTCTTGGAAATTGGTAAGGATTTTACTTTCTTCAAAATAAATAAATTTCCTCTCCTCTTATCTGCTTCCAATTGGTTCTATTAAACGGTGAAGTTAATACAGTTGAAATTAGGATTAACCTATACTTGTTCCTGCTTTAAGCAGGTAATAATAATATATCGTCGGCCAACGGATGAATTTCAAAGTCACATTTGGTAACCAGGTCACCAGAAGTCACGAACAACATACCCAGGCCAAATCTCATTCCATTCACGGAACCGTATGCGGAAGGCGGATCTATGCACCCCGGCACCAGGCTCAAGGCTCTTCAGGGAACGGCCGTGAGGAAACATCCGGCTATAAAACCTACCAGTTCTACCAATGAAGGTAAGAATAATGAGAGATATATTATTAGGATTCTTCTGGTAACAAAAACAAAAGGCAAATCCCCTTATTTATAAAAATATAATCTAGTTGTGCTATAAACCGACAAAGCATAAAATAACTAAATGATATTTGAATAAGCTAAAAGATATTAATTTTTCTATTTAGGCACATTACAATGCACTTATGAATGTCAGAGAGAAAAAAAACTACCGCTGGTTCTAACCTTACACCTCTGACCCGATAAGTATTATGGTATTTATGACCGGCAAGAAACACTGCGGGACTTATTTTTTCAAACAGTAATACATTAAATCTTAAAGATATACAGCAAGAAGATACATCAAAACAGCTTAACAGACAGACAATGTAGGTACCTATTGTGTAATTAAAAAGAAAAAATAAAATCCAAATCTGACTGCGTCACAAAACGTATGTATAAGGGGATGAATCCTGAAGCATTTTGAACGAACAAGAATAACTACCTACTAACAAGCAGAAATTACTCTTAACTAAAGATTCGTGCCTAAGACATTCTGAAAGATCTGCTGAACAAACTCTAGCAGAAACGCTAGATTTATCTATTTCTATCTATCTACGAGTATGATAGTTAAATAACTATCATAGATAGATAAAAGAAATAGAGATTTTTATTTGCAATCAAAAGCCAAAAGCTATTTATCACATGGAGCCTGATATATAGGATGACGCTATATATCTTAAACTAATTTTATATTATATGTATGGGAACTTTGTAATTTAAATTTCATTTGATAAGACATTTTAATTTAATGCCTAGTCCAGATTTATGGCCAACTCAGGCAAAGGGGAGCGAGCGCTAATGTGTGTTCAGTATACTAGCTGATGGTCTAGCTGCCATTCGGTAACACTCGCTCTCTCTTTGAACTTCAAGCATAGTACACATAGTTGTCACGATTAGGTATAGAAATTAATTTCCTCACAGTTGTTTCAGGTAGTAAAGCGTTCGAGTGTACTGTCTGCGGTAAAGGATTAGCACGCAAAGACAAGCTAACAATTCATATGAGAATACACACCGGTAAGCTAGACTTCCAAGTTGGTTTTGTTATAAACGAATTTTTTTTTGAGGTAACGGAGATTGCTTAAAATGTATCTCCAAAACCGATTTGTTTGCTGATTTTACAAAGGTTAGGTGACACACCGTCGATGGTTCTCAAATAGGTTTCAACTCGATACATGGGACTGATATAATTTAAAATCTTGTTACCATTCTATATAAGTCATATTTTTTACAGGTGAGAAGCCATATGTATGCGAGGTATGTAACAAGGCATTCGCTCGTCGAGACAAGTTGGTGTTGCATATGAACAAGCTAAAACACATCACGCCGTCAAACATTGCACCGCTTGGGAAAAGGACCATCTCTATACCTCGTAAGCATGCCCATTCCTTGAATGTTAATATGATGTTGATCGAAATGAATACCCCTTTTCTTCAACTTTTTTGTAAGAGAAAAGAACATTTTTGACCATTTTTAGGGTTCCGTAGTCAACTAGGAACCCTTATAGTTTCGCCATGTCTGCCCGTCCGTCCGTCCGTCCGTCCGTCCGCGGATAATCTCAGTGACCGTTAGCACTAGAAAGCTGAAATTTGGTACTAATATGTATATCAATCACGCCGACAAAGTGGTAAAATAAAAAGTGGAATTTTTTTTTTATTAGGGTACCTCCCCTATACGTAAAGTGAGGAGTGTTTTTTTTTTTCATTTCAACCCTATTGTGTGATATATTGTTGGATAGGTATTTAAAAATGAATAGGGGTTTACTAAAATCATTTTTCGATAATGTAAATATTTTCGGAAATAATCGCTCCAGAAGTAAAAAAATATGCGTCCCCCCCCCTGTAACTTTTGAACCATAAGTTTTAAAAATATGAAAAAAATCTCAAAAGTAGAACTTTATAAAAACTTTCTAGGAAAATTATTTTGAACTTGATGGGATGAATAGTTTTTGAAAAAAAAATACAAAATAATTTCTGAACTAAGTTTGTAATTTAACCGTATAAGCAGGTGTTTATTGTACCTGTAATTTCTACAAAATTAAAATGAAATGACGTGCTTTCAAATAAAGTAAAAACGGTGAAAATCGGTTCACGCAATAAAGAATTATTCCATAAAAATCATCTTCCATACTTTAAGCTCGCGCGCAATAGTTTACTTAATTTGCCGATAGATGTCGCTGTACGTGGAACTCTCATATCATATCCTACATGGCGGTGTTATTAACTCTTAAGTGGGGACACTTACTGTGACGGACGGAAAACTACGGAACCCTACACTGAGCGTGGCCCGACACGCTCTTGGCCGGTTTTTTTTCTTTATATACAGGCTTTGTCTTGCTTGAAACATTATATGGTTCGTGAACGGCACTGTACATACACATTTTTCTTTGTTCTAGCTTTAAAACTGGACGATGTGAAGCCTCAATTAACGAAACAGGAAGATACGAAACCGAGTCAGGCTGAAATAGCCGCGGTGGCGCAAGCACAACAACAACAACAACAACAGCAGCAGCAGCAGCAACAAGCACAACAACAACAACAACAGCAGCAGCAACAACAGCAACAACAACAGCAGCAGCAGCAGCAGCAACATACGCATCAGCAGCCTATACAAGTGTGCCAAGTACCTGGACATACTTTCACGGTAAGTCTTAATTGATTAAGTACGAGTAATTGATGTTGCTAAAAGCACAAATTCTTTTCGTTCGTGGTGTCTCTTATTTTAACCTTATTATATATATTAGTACTTGCTACATGATGCACGTTTTAAACCCCGGCTCTACACCTAAACTTATGTGTCCAAATATTCTTGTCACATGTCTGTTCTCAAAATAGTATCACAAAATAAAAGCACTTTGACATATTTCCCCTAAAATAATGGCCAAGTTTTTAGTACTAATAGACCCGATAAACCAACGTTGGCCGTATTTGTATGTACCCGGCGCACAGTGGATTTCCATTTACACATTGTAGCACAAAGATAAGCAGCATTGGAAAATCTTCCACTCATACGCAGACAGAACACACTAATAAACACATTATTTCGTTACCTTGTCCAGAATACAAACCTGGTGCACACGAGCGCGACGGCGGCGGTGGCCGCGGCCACAGCGGGCATGGTGGTGTCGTGGTCGTGCGAGCTGTGCGGCCGGCTGTTCGCCACCAGGGACGAGTGGACCGCCCACGCCAAGTCGCATCTACCCGACACCAAGCTGCTGCAGGACAAGATGCAGCAGGCCACGCATCAGGTAGCTTTACAGATTTATTATTCTGAAATGTAAAGACAAAAACAAAAAGGACTGATAAAACAATTCCTTAGGGTATAAGAATGTTTGGCTATGAAATCCGAGTTTATGAACCTCGCTAGTGCTCACGAAGTAGGTACATATTATAGTAATGTAATAGGTACCTATCTAATTATCAACTAGTCATCAATAGATAATGCTACATAAAATAACTTGAAACCGATGACAATCCTGATGCATCAAATTTCAAGTTTTTATAGTATTTTTTTAATTATTTGATAAATCTTTATTTCCATTATTTGCAGCAACAAGATAAAGTCCACCTTTCCAACCAGGAAAAGCTGCAACTGCTGCACCACCACAACCAGAACCAGCAGATACTGAACGGACACGGCATCGCCACCGCCTCCGTCTCCACCGCCACCGTCGTCAACGAAACGGCCAACGGGGGCGCCTACTTCACACACGGACACACGCATTACGCGCCTGAGCGACAACACACACACGCGCACCATCTATGCTTAATGTGTAGACAGGAGTTTGCTGGTAAAGCGGAGTTCATGTTCCACGTCCGAGGCCACTTCGAGGGCAAGGTGAGCGACATCGCGGCCGCTGACGTGCTCGCGCGCTCGCTAGTGGACAACTCGGGACTGTGCACCTGAGCCACGCCTGCGCCCAGCGCGTTCCCGACCGACGGCTGTGGCAAGGGCGTGATACAGGACGACACTATTATGCTCAAGTTCTGAGACATAAGTGATGACGAGTTCTCGTGCTTCGTGACCAGTGATGTGATGAGGTAGCGTGGCCAGAACCCGTCATAAATACTATTCAGTGGACTATGTAGGCTAATAAGGTACTCGTTTAATGCAAGGGATATTTTTGTAACATGACTTAATTTCTACTTCCCTAAGTTAAATACAAAAATTCTTGTGAGTGACGTAAGGACGCACTTGTTTAAATAACAATACTTTGATGAAGTAAATCTGCTCAATATTATCAGTTACTTCGGTGTAGATTTATGTTCATTGTAAATAAATAATGTAAATAAAGTAATAGAAAACATACAAACTACTTACTTACACCTAAAAAATATCTCGTTAGAAATTAAACTAGATACGTTAAACAGAAGTATTGCTAACAGGTTTTAAAACTGAAAATATATTAGAAAATGTGAATAGTAAGATTTTTAAATAATACAGTAAAGTTGAAAAAAATCCAAAGATATATACATAATACATTTTGTAATAAAATTTTATTCATTTGGCTCTTTACTTTTTAAACGTATTTTTAAAATAGATCAATGGTTACGAGTAACCGAGTGTACCGAGTACAACTTATAATTTTAATAATATGCCAATGTAACCTTATTTGTATAGATGAGCCAGTTTCAGGCAGGTACCAAATAATTAAGTTTATAATTCTTGTGAGATAGTGCCCAATTTGTAAATATGTCCTTACTGTTTATATCGAAATGTTTGATAGAATCCGACTGTATCGCTTTATTTATTGGTTCTAGTATTAACTTATTCTAGTCTAGTCTAGTCAAGGTTCGTGTAAACCGAAGGATGAGTGCATCTAGTCATTGCCATTCCGTAGAGATTGTAAGAAAATGTAAATATATATTTTTGTATCTAGATCATAAAGTAGGTATGTACCTAGGTATTTATTGTAATGTAAAAAGAACTATTTGTATAGGTAGTCATTTTCTTCCATGAGCGAAGGCCCAGCAGTAGTTGTATATGTACTTTATAAAATGATGATTCTAGGAACTTCCGGATCACTAAATTACTGGTTTTAATTTATTATGATATTTATGATACATTATCAGTTAACTTTGATATTATTCGAAGGTCGATAAGACATCATAATGAAATTATTTTATACGTTGCGGTTGATAATTCTTGCCAGCCAGTGCGCGCGGCGGCTGCACGATGCAGGTTGGCAATGTTACAAAATTTATCAATAAAATTGCCCACCATGTCATACCTTAATAAAGTTCCGTAGATCAACATTTTATATCTCTATACTTAAAATTAATACAAGTACTTATTTGTATTTCTATTAAATAGCATAAAATGCTTTAATTATTAGTATAACCCACTCGGTAGATTGAGATGAATTTTTGAGGGTAGCTAAAGAAAGAATATCTGTTTTTTCGATGTTACTAAGCATACAGTTTTTGTTTGTTTATACATTAGATATATCAATGTTTATTACGATATATATCGATATACCAATTTGAAGAAGAAAATCAAATACCTAGTTAAACTCACAAAATCTCGACAATATGTGCAGTTGCAGTAGCCATCAAATATGTATACTATAGGAGTACAGTACTGAAACGCCTGGGCAACGTACGTCGTGTTTAGTAATCACATATCTGTTGGTGACTATAATTATTGTTGGATGTGATTAATAATGAACTTCCTCTTATTTGTCGTTAACACTCTTGACAGAGTGGTCGTGGCGATCATGTCATAGGAGCATGTATACAAAGTGCCTAGAAAATGGCTACATTGAAGTTTAATATTTTTTGCCTCAAAAACAACAAAAACAACAATTTGAATATTTCATAAAGATATTTTATTTAGCTATGAGGAAAACCGCATAAAACGAACGAATGAGCGAATACACATTATATAATACTGTACAGTTATCTGAGTTATCTCAATTGTGTCACTACTCAAAATACTTTACTGCGTACCTTACCGATGCGAAAGTAAACAAAGATTTAGATAGAAACGATCCCAAGGAAATGTTATGTGTAAACATATGTGCTCGTTGACTCGTTTTCAGACCGCGATAACCTAGAAGGTTTAGCATAAGTCAACGAATATTCTAAAAAGGTTTCTAAAAAAAGGAGTGTATACATATGTTCTTACAGGGTAGGTTCTCAATGCACATAATAATAATAAATACTCTTTATTGCACACCTCATATAGTTACAAGCACAAATTTTACAATTAGATAAATTTAGGTAGAGGTAACAACAGGCGGTCTTATCGCTAATGAGCGATTTCTTCCAGACAACCTTTGGGTAGTGGAGACTAGAGAAAAACAATAAGCAGTAGGTGGTGCATAGAAACAAAAGAGACGAAAAAGATAACACAGCACATTCATATGAATATACATACTTAAATAAATACAAAATAAACATACATGTGAATCCTCTGGAGTTACAGGCGTCCATAGGCTACGGTAACTGCTTACCACCAGACGGAACGTATGCTTTTTTTCCACCGTTGTGTTTATACAACGTGTTACTTTTAAGACTAAAAACCTGAAAACTGTTAATTGAGAATCGAGTGTGGAATCAATTGCAGTTTATCTTAACATGGGTATACTTTTTGTTAATTTTCCAATTTTTTACGTGTCCAGTCTAAAAGTTTCTAATACTACAGTTTACCAATCTATTGAGAGGTTAGGAGATAGAGGTTGAATATTTAATAATGGCTGGCAGCTTTGACAAATTCATTGTCAAAGTATGTCATCTTATGTCATGTTATACAAATTGACAAAGTAAGTTGATAGGTTGACATGACATGACACATGTAGAGATGTGACAACAACGCAAATGTAGAGTTAACAATTGAATAAAATTGCAGGGAAAAATAAACATACGAATATCTTTCGAAATAACTAACCGATTGAAAAATAAATACTCTAGATTAATTAGCAATAATAAAAATCATTTGGGGTGTCTGGGGTTTTTAGTGGCTCAAGTAACACGTTGTATATATACAATATATATTCAAAGTAGTTATAGGTACGTTTTGGTAATTAATTTGGAGACTAGCCACTTCACGCCCTTTAACCCCGGTGCTAAGGTGACATGTGTACGTACTCACGTAGGTATTGTGCCTGGCAGGGGGTAAAAGGTCGAAACTTGACCTCAAGTATACATATATAAATAAAATGCACTGAAATATGTAAAATATAAAACTGTTCTTTGTAGCATCGAATAAACATTTGTATGTTTAGTCGTAAGATGGTCCGATGTGAATCTCACACGCAGCGTTTTGTAAACTAACTCGAATGTTCCACACAAAAAACAAAACCATAAATGGTAATATCGATACTTTGAAAAATTAAAAGCACGGTGACTTGTCTGTATCAATCAAAACTCTTGTATAGGTAATGAACTCCTAGAAGGCCCATAGAATACATGAACCAATTTCAGAAGTATATAAGGTAGCTGAGCGGGTGAGGTGTTCAAAATACCTAATATTGGCATAACTCTTGAACGTGTGTACAGTCTACATCAAATGGATCGGAGCGGCCAAGGTGGTATCAAATATCACAAATATCTGAACAACGCCTCTATTGTCAAGGCTATAAAGTGCATGTTCAGATATTTTCAGTCAGTCTGCAACCCTTACCTGCTAAGCTATTTCGGCTGCTGACTGTACCTTCATACTTATGTACTCGGAAACACAATATGTATTACCAAGGCGTAAGTCTTGGATTGGACCCGGGTATGTCCTAATACTACGGCCAAGACCACCGGGGGATGGGCAGCAGCATCCAGCAGCAGGAGTACGGTGGAGATACTGCGATGGCATGCGGGTTGGCGAACCCGCATGCCAAGCGTGGCGATTATGGCATTCACCCCCCACGGAATACACACAAAAACCACGGCCCCGAGTGTCCGGCGACCCCCGGTGCCCTGGTTATGGTAGCGGCCAGGGTACTAGCGGGGTCAGGGGTGCTAAGAATCTCCGGCAAAGATCCGGCTACCACCACCGACGACTCCTGGCCCTGGCAACATATTATAACACGCGTACACTGCGGACCGACGAAAAGATAGTGGAACTGGAGGAAGGATTGAGCAAGTTGCGTTGGAATGTCATAGGGTTATCTGAAGTCCGAAGAGAGGGGGAGGAAACGATAACCCTAAAGTTCGGCAACTTGCTTTATTTCCGGGAGGGCGACCAACAGTCCCAGGGAGGTGTCGGGTTCATCGTCCATAAGTCCCTCGTGAACAACGTAGTGAAGATCGAGAGTGTGTCGACTAGGGTGGCGTACCTTATACTCAGAGTATCCAAGAGGTACTCGTTGAAGGTCATACAGGTGTATGCGCCGACTTCGGCACACTCCGATGACGAGGTGGAAGCTATGTATGAGGATATATCGAAAGCCATGCATATCTCCAAAACCTACTTGACCGTTGTTATGGGGGACTTCAACGCGAAACTAGGCAAAAGAGATGGTGATGGTGATGAGCTGAGAGTGTGGCGATTTGGAGTTGGAAGTCGGAACCACCGGGGCCAACTACTGGCTGGATTCTTGGAGAAGGAGGGACTCTACATGATGAACTCCTTCTTCAAGAAACGCGAGTACAGGAAATGGACCTGGATGAGTCCCGACGGTGCAACTAAAAACGAGATTGCATCATGTCGACGAAGAAGCATATATTCAATGATGTCTCTGTGATCAATACGGTTAAAACCGGAAGTGATCACCGTCTGGTGAGAGGCACATTGAATATATGTGTTAAGTTAGAGCGCTCTCGACTGATGAAGTCTACGCTCCGTCCGGCAGCAGTTCAAATCCAGAACCCCGATAGCTTTCAGCTGGAACTCCAAAACCGTTTCGATTGTCTAGGCGGCGATGTGGACGAATTCAACGACGGGTTTGTGGAAGCTGTCCATAGCACTGGGTCTAAGTTCTTTAAGGCCCAGCGGAGGAACAGAACCAAAAGGCTTTCTGACTCCACGCAGAGACTCATCGAGGAAAGGAGAGAAATGGTTCTACAATCTTCAGCCGATGCGTCACTATACCGGCAGCTCAATAAACGGATCTCGAAGTCCCTTACCCGTGATTTGCGCCAATTCAATACACATCGTATTGAAGAGGCCATCAAGCAGAATAAGGGTTCTAAAGTTTTCGCAAGAGATCTGTCTATTGGGCAGAGCTAGCTCGCCAAATTAAAAACTGAGGATGGTAGAATCGTTTCCTCTAGACCCGAGCTTCTGGGTGAGATAGAGGGCTTTTATGGACAGCTACTAGGAGACCTGAAGTTAGTCTGGCGGAAGATCCTAGAGCTAGACGGACCCGACAATAGTGTCGACAATAGTTCGGTATAGACCGAAGATATCCCGGACATCAGCCTGTACGAGATTAGAATGGCTCTTAAACAGCTCAAAAACAACCAAGGCACCTGGTGAAGACGGAATTACAGCCGAACTTCTGAAGGCGGGTGGTAAACCGGTCCTTATGGCCCTTCAGAAGTTGTTCGACTCCGTTTTACTGGAAGGGAGAACGCCTAAGGCATGGAACAGAGGTGTGGTGGTACTGTTCTTAACTTCCCAAAAAGGGTGATAACGCGTTACTGAAGAACTACCGACCCATTTCAGTTCTGAGCCATGTCTATAAGCTGTTTTCAAGAGTCATTACGAACCGTCTCGCACGCAGGCTAGATGACTTCCAGCCTCCCGAACAAGCCGGTTTCCGAAGAGGCTTTAGTACCGTAGACCACATCCATACTCTCCGTCAGGTTATACAGAAAACTGAGGAGTATAACCTGCCCCTCTGCTTAGCGTTCGTGGACTACAAGAAAGCCTTCGATTCGATCGAAACCTGGGCTGTACTACAATCTCTCCAAAGGTGCCAAGTAGACTATCGCTATATGAAGTGTTTGTACGAGAACGCCACTATGTCAGTCCGACTCCAGGACCAGAACTCGAAGCCTATTCCGTTGCAGCGGGGAGTCAGGCAAGGAGATGTTATTTCTCCTAAACTGTTTACCGCTGCACTGGAGGATGTTTTCAAGACTCTGGACTGGAGAAGGCTAGGGATCAACATAAACGGCGAGTACATCACTCACCTTCGGTTTGCTGACGATATAGTAGTCTTGGCTGAGACCATGGAGGATTTGAGTACAATGCTCGATGACCTCAGTAAAGCCTCCGAGCGAGTTGGTCTAAAGATGAACATGGATAAGACGAAGATCATGTCAAATGCCCATGTAGCACCAAATCCCGTTACAATCGGAGACTTTACACTCGAAGTTGTGGACGATTATTTATACCTAGGACAGACTGTCCAGTTAGGTAGATCCAACTTCGAGAAAGAGGTTAATCGACGAATCCGACTCGATTGGGCAGCGTTCGGGAAGCTACGGCACATCTTTTTGTCCAATATTCCGCAGTGTCTCAAGACGAAAGTCTTTGACCAGTGTGTGTTGCCAGTGATGACATATGGCACTGAAACGTGGTCGCTCACTATGGGCCTCATAAGAAGAAGACTCAAAGTCACCCAAAGGGCAATGGAGAGGGCTATGCTTGGAGTCTCTCTGCGTGATCGCATCAGAAATGAGGTCATCCGCAGCAGAACCAAAGTAACCGATGTAGCCCTCCGAATTGCTAAACTGAAGTGGCAATGGGCGGGGCACATTGCACGTAGAACCGATGGCCGTTGGGGCGGAAAGGTTCTTGAGTGGCGACCACGAACCGGAAGGCGCAGCGTCGGTAGACCCCCGACAAGGTGGACTGATGACCTGGTAAAGGTCGCGGGAGTCCGCTGGATGCGGGTGGCGCAGGACCGGTCATTGTGGCACTCTTTGGCCTATGGCCAAACTTCTTTGGTCTGTGGCCTATGTTCAGCAGTGGACGTCTTTCGGCTGATATGATGATGATGATGATGATGAAGTCTTGGATACATGTTTTTGCCACATTAAATGTATCCATATTTTCAGACATGACCGTACCATTAAATGCAATAATTAAAATTTAAAAACTGTAGATACGAGTGAAGATACAAAGATGCTGCGTGTAGACAGCATATGGAATGCATTTGAGCGTAAAGCCAAATCAGAGCACGATGGAAGTTACAAATTTGAGTAGGCATAAGGGCCGTGAACGCGAGCCGATAGGTGGGACATGTATGCAATACATACAATAGAGTTAGTACTAGTTACAATTATCTAGGTTTAAACGCACATCCAGGTGAGAAGAATGTTAGAATTAACTCAGTAAAGTAGTTTGCTTTACTAAGAAGTAATACTTAATGTAGATGTCCGGAAAAAGAAGTGTCGTAGAATGTATGAATTCCATATAAACAACGACACTTCTCCTTCCGGACAACTCAACTCTAGAAGCAAGCCAAGCCTTGTTAAAGTAGTTATCCGTGAGTAGAGTCTGTGCGGAAAAAGAAGGTCTGTAGAATGTATGAGTTCCTATATAAACCACGAGACTTCTCTTTCCACACATTATGCTTGGATTACACGTATAAGATTGTACATGTACAGCAAACGAATGTCTCTGCTCGTTAACTTGTATGCAGAACCTTCTGCAATGCACAGTTACCTGCAATATTATCTTCCTCAGCGAAGTGACTACTATTTGGCTCAAGATGGCTGCGGCGTCTTTAGAATTGTTTTTGGTTTTTGCTCATTTACGTAGTTCAGTGTGTAATATTGATAGCTTATTGTGCGGTGACCTAACGAACAAGTGTGCAGCTAATGAAAAAATAGTCTCAAGACGCGCGTAACCACCATTTAGTTAGGTTTTTTGGCATTTGGTTATTTTGAAAATGTGGAGTTTTGAATTAACGGTGTTGTGAAGTTGAAGCATTATGACACAAAGACATTTTGAAATTCCGTCGTAATAAACATCCGGTGTTTTAAGAAAAAAAATTAGGCATTCTGGGATTGAGGTATTTTGACACTGAGTCATTTTGAAATCTAGGAGTTTTAGTAACTAGATAAAATTAACTTAGGGCGTAATGAAACCAAAGCAAACAGCGACACTTCTCATTCCTAAAAAACTCTATAATAATAGAAATATAACAAATATCTCTATCGCTAGTATACCTATATCGCTACCTGCTAGCTGATGGGGCCTATTAGTATAGGTCACAATGTTTTATCGAAAACGCCAATCAAAAATAAAAAATATATTTAAATGATAGATGCGAAGAAAAATCACGTGATCTTGTAGTGATTCATTATTCAAGTTTTGAGTCACTTTGGCCTCACGAGGGTCTACCTTAATCGCCACTGGTCGGGCATTTACCTAAAATCCAATAGTTAGTAAGTTATTAGTTGTAAGTTAGCTTAAATTAAATTAGCTTTCAAAATGATCTCAAACTGTAGTCGTATAATCGTGGGTCAGTAAATGCGTGCAACGCATGTGCATTCACTACCACAAACAGTGTAACAATACTAACAATGAACTTAGTAGGTTCCATGTTTTATGAACGCGTAGGTACGGTCACGTGTGAAAATATGGATACATTTAATGTGACAAAAACATGTGGGTATACAAAACATTACGCCTTGGCAGGTAATAGAGTCGTTGGCTACATATTTTTGTCACATTAAATGCATCTAATTTTCAGACGTGAATGTACCTACCACACATAATATGATTTAAAATGTAAACAATATGTAGGCATGGTTATTGAATCGGTAGTAAACTTTTTCCATTACCTGGACTTTTCCATTTTGGGAACACTGAATGAGTAATATTGGCAGATTTAGTTAATTAGTATGATCAATTTCAACATAGGTGAAGTGAAAATGTAATAATAAATAAAGGCTAATAAACGTCTCGTTGAATTCTAGACCTACCTAAATGCTTAGTGGTCATTATTTAAATTGTGATTCTTTCATTCGTGGAAATTGTAAATGAAAACTTACTTAGGGGAGTAGATTAAGTTACATAACTAGTTAAAACTGAAATTATTACGAATAGATATTGTACAAAGTAATATTAAATTACTTTTAGGAATTTAGCGAGGCTAAACGCTCTGATACAAAATGGTTAATACGTATCTATTAAAATTCCGTGCTTGGTAAAACTGGCCTTTCGTAATAGTCTCCATTAAATTATTAGGCTCCAGTCCAGAGAGGCCCTATGTGTATTTTCTATTCTAAAGGGTTTGTCAATGCAAAAATACCCTCAATTACCTTCAACCTAAAAACGGTAACTAACTCTCAAGGCTGATCTAATATATCTTAAAGGAGACCGTCAATTCCAGGCCCACTAGCGATAATGGTCTCGTATAAGGTTTTTTCTGCAATTTTAAGCAAATACCCATTTTATTACGAAACTAGACAAAATATTTCATGAAAATGAAACGGGAATTAGAAATATAAAATAAAAAGTAATTTCGTTGATCCTTCCGCGATCCAAATAGTGCTTAATAAGTTGTTAACGTCTTTACAGCATTGACATAAGGTTAACATTACCTGGACTGAGACGAAACAGACATTTTTAGAAAGGAGTTACGTTTACTTTGCTAATCTAGTTTATTATTATAGTTTGACACTGTCAATATATGACGTCACCGTCATCCAAGTCTGCCGCACGACGTTATAATTTTAAACTGGAGTGTACTCTTCGGCCACAAAGTGGGGCCGAAAGAAAGGGAGCTGCATCTCATTTTGATTTAGGGCGTTATGACGGCATTATATCATGCTCTTTCGATAACGAAACGCATTTTATTTATTTTTTCAATTTAGTAATGTCTGGTACTCGTATGAATTTATAAAATGTAATTGTTGCACTTTTTCCCTAACCACAGATGAACCTTATTAGCGTGCAAAACAGTCGTTCACGACTTCTAATGACGACATAACTCCCTAAGTCAAAACGATACGCAGCTCCCTGTATTACTCTCTTTCAGCCTCACTTTATGGCCCAAGAGTATACTCCAGTTTAAAATTATAACTTCATGGATACTAGTAGTAGCGCACTAACAGAGCTAAACCTTATCTCTTTGTAATAAGTTCTACGATTGTTTAGTTAATAGTAGCAATGATGGTTTGACAGTCATTATCTTTGTTTACCCAAATACAAGAAATCAGCGGCAGGATCAAAATATGACTTTTTATTATTTTATTATGATTTTCGTTTCATTATCATGTCAGATTCTGTAGATATTCTTTAAAAAACCGGTAGTTATTTTGTGTTATACTGTAAATCATAAACATGTACGCTTTTAAATATTGTCCTTATCACATTCATGTTTTTTCATCCCCGATTTCTCAATTTTCCCGTTAGATTTCATGATTATTTTATGACCGTCCTGATCTAGAGATTTAGGCGAATGTTTTGATACTTACTTCATAATTATACGCACCTTAATGAGCTGGGGCAAATCGCCTAACAAAAATTGACGATCTCCTTTGTTTGTGTTAAAATGACAGATGACATATTTGATGGTGGGGATGAAAGTAAAATGGACTCAGTGTTTAATATTTAAACCGTCCTTTTTGAACAGAAATATTGACGCGAATTGTGTTTATAATTACACACATACACACATGGCTTAATTCTAAATATAACAAAAGCCTGAAGGGAAATTATTTTCAAAGCGTAATGTGATTAGTTGAGTACACAATAAAATAAACCCGTTGCGCTATATATCTAACAGCATTAACTAATCGACATCGAGCGCCGTCTTTCTGACCCAGTTATCCTAAAATTCACGATAAGATAAATTTTCTGAATAAATATATTTTTAACTATCTTCATAAATAGAATGAATTAAATAGTGTATTGTATATGTATGACGCCATTTCTCAAGATTTTGAGGCAAAATTTAACTGTGATTATTTGTTTCAAGTCCAGTGCTGCATTTTGTACCACTGACGTGTTTGACATACATAGTTGTAATGTAATTAAAATTGTATAGGTAGAGTCTTGAATACGAGTAATATATGGACAGAAACTAGTCATAAAATAGGAGCAATAACGCATATCGTTTCTGTTAATTTACAATTGAAATTTGTGGAAATGTAACTACATGTAGGTAGAGTTTGGAAATAAAAATGATGACATGATTTTGTTTTTTTTTTCTTAAACACACAAAGTGTCCTTTCCTCTAGGGTAGCATCCTACAACCATCACTATGATTACAAGCTCTTGCTTACTTTTGTTTGTATATGTATATGTATACTAATGTTACAGATTGATTCGTAGAAGCAGTGTACGACATTTGTACCGAGCCGAATTGTCTAAGTATTATAGACATTCGGCACCACCTATTATGAATTATAGTTTAATCTAACTGTGTGTGTAAAGTTAGTTTTTTGAACAAAATTGCGGCAACTTGATCATTATTTGGTATCAAGGAGAGAAAAGTGGCTTAGCCCGATAAGTGTCGGCCACCCAAATATCATGCTACACTGTATCACCCTTGTAGTACCCAATTGAAAACTAGACATGTCAATGTAATTCCATTCCAAACATTAACAGCCTGAAATACACATGGATTTATATGATGATGGATGGATTGTCTTCTGATCCGTGGAAATACAAAGGAAGCATATTGTATTGACTTAACACATAGGTAATCATACTAATCATTAAGTAGAGGGTGCTCAGAGTAAAAAAATAATTTAATGTAGGTACGAGGTTCTTATACCACCGCTTTTAGGGTCATAATTATTGTGAAAAGCACGCGTGTTTAATATATAGTAATTTTTAACATTTTTTAAACTTTTGAACAATTTGAATGAATGACATAAATTGACAAGAGAATTTTGGCTTTTTTAAATCCACAGATATTTCAAATTTAAATCATAGATAATTAATTGGTGATACAACAAGAGCCGTGGTCCGAATCACACTTACAATGCTCACAACGTTCACAACGTTCACAACAACAACAACAAAAACTCTTTATTGCACACCTCAAATAATAGACACAAAGCTCACAGTGCTGATAGTCGGTCCGAATCATTAGCGCGCTCAAGGCGCGCATTAGGTTCTGATTCGGACCACCGTAAACGGCTGCGTGAGCGCTGAAAATCATGTGTTAAACGTATGTCATGTCAACTTGACGTTTGTGCTCAAGGTGCTTACGCCTAGGACCGTGAGCACTGTAAACGCTGTTAAGTGATATGATATCATTCAATGACGTCCTTTGGCGCTGTGAGCGTGATTCGGTCCGCCCGTTAGCGCGCTGTGAGTACTGTAAGGGACGGCACGCACGAGCAACTTAGTCGCAAGACGATTTATTTGTCTCTTTCGACAAATTAATCGCCTCCTCGCCGTGATGCGCGCACGAAAGCGACAGCAATACGACTTTTTCTATGCAGTCATCAACATGGATTATGAAGAGAAGGTTGTGGTCGTTGCACTCGTACTAAAAAACTACGACCGGCATTTTACTTTGTATTGAATGCGTGCGCGTATCCGTACACGTACCAACCGCCGCGGCGTTCGAGTGGCCACTGGCCGGCCGGCGACTTATTTGGCGCCCGTGCGCACACTAGCATTAAAACCAATAGGGAAGGAGACAGTTGCGTCGCGGGCTTGTCGCCGAACCCGCGGACAAAAAAATCTCCCGGAAGTCGCGTCGCTACGTGTGCGCACTTCCATACTAACCCACAGACTTGATGTGAGAGACAAAATAGTCGCGGAGACAAAAGTTGCTCGTGCGCGCCCGCTCTAAATACAAAGTAAAATGCCGGTCGTAGAAGACGATATTGATAATAGTAGGCTAATTGAAGAAGTGGAAGGGAGACCACTACTATACAATAAAACATTTAAAGAATACTCGGACGTGAATGCAAAATCAAAAGCCTGGGAGGAAGTTTTCCAGAAGTTTGAGACAGCTAATCTCATATTGTATCTTCATGAACGAGGTCAGGTCGTAAGATTCTGCACAGTTCATCAAAACTTTCGACACTCATTCTAAAGTAGCGAAAAAATGTTTTTGGGTATGCTCTCAATTTCATAAACATTGTCTGAAATTTTCCGAGAGTCAGCCGATTGCTCCATAATGGATGCACCCAATATTGTTTTTTTCGACCTTTTCTTCGGTTATTTAGTACGAGTGCAACGACCACAACCTTCTCTTCAAAATCCATGTTGATGACTGCGTAGAAAAAGTCGTGTTGCTGTCGCTTTCGTGCGCGCATCACGGCGAGGAGGCGATTAATTTGTCGAAAGAGAGAAATAAATCGCCTTGCGACTAAGTTGCTCTTGCGTGCCCTCCCTAAGCGTAATTCGGACCACAGCTAAGGAAATATCTGTCAACAATATTTGGCTAGCCAGACTATATTTTATTTATTTCTTATAGAGTTTATTTCTAAATTAATATTTTATGGCAGTTAACGTCTTATCGATAACGATAACCGACAACGATGTGTAGGTTAACCTTTGATTGAAACCGTCACATATTATCATTTTTGCCAGTGTTTATGACATGTCTCAAACCTGCACGGATCAGCACGGATATATGAAGCACGTTGAAAACCCTATTTTTTTTTTAAGATAACTTGACAGCTAACGTGTTTATCTCTGTAGCTAAAGCTGTAGCCACGGATCAGAATACAATCCGGATAGTACTTTTACTATATTCCCCTAACCACAGTTGAACCTTATTACCGAGCAAAACAGTCGTTCATAGGTCACTAGTAAAAAGTAATAAAACCGGCCAAGAGCGTGTCGGGCCACGCTCACTGTAGGGTTCCGTAGTTTTCCGTCCGTCACAGTAAGTGTCCCCACTTAAGAGTTAATAACACACATGTAGGATATGATATGAGAGTTCCACGTACAGCGACATCTATCGGCAAATTAAGTAAACTATTGCGCGCGAGCATAAAGTATGGAAGATGAATTTTATGGGATAATTCTTTAATGCGTGAACCGATTTTCACCGTTTTTACTTTATTTGAAAGCACGTCATTTCATTGTAATTTTGTAGAAATTACAGGTACAATAAACACCTGCTTATACGGTTAAATTACAAACTTATTTCAGAAATTATTTTGTATTTTGTTTTCAAAAACTATTCATCCTATCAAGTTCAAAATAATTTTCCTAGAAAGTTTTTATAAAGTTCTACTTTTGAGATTTTTTTCATATTTTTAAAACTTATGGTTCAAAAGTTAGAGGGGGGGGGGGACGCATATTTTTTTACTTCTGGAGCGATTATTTCCGAAAATATTTACATTATCGAAAAATGACTTTAGGAAACCCCTATTCATTTTTAAATACCTATCCAATAATATATCACACGTTGGGGTTGAAATGAAAAAAAAAATCACTCCCCACTTTACGTATAGGGGAGGTACCCTAATAAAAAAAAATCCACTTTTTATTTTACCACTTTGTCAGCGTGATTGATATACATATTAGTACCAAATTTCAGCTTTCTAGAGTTTCTAGTGCTAACGGTCACTGAGATTATCCGCGGACGGACGGACGGACGGACGGGCAGCCATGGCGAAACTATAAGGGTTCCTAGTTGACTACGGAACCCTAAAAAACGGTCCTATAGAGAGCATAATGTAGGGGGCGGTGTCTCACTCGCACAATGCTGCCAACTTATGAAAGTTACCAATGTGGTTTTATTTATATACATTTATTTTAGTAACACACTAGAAGTTACTTCCTACTTATAATAATTTATTGCAAGATTTTGAATTAATACTTTGTGCCCTTTTAGCTGCTTTGAATTTTTTTACGACGTAAATATTATTCATTCAATAAATTAAAGAATTGCAATTAATATTGCAGACAGTAGTAAGTTTTGTAATATTTAAAATACGGTCTGGTATCCCCATCCCATCAGTCCCATCACTGACATAATATGTCACTGATATTATTTCAAATGACGCCGCTCAGCTCAACAACATTTCGTAACAACATTTTTAAGTAAAAATGGTCAAGATATGTTGTGTAAAAGGGTGCAGGGGTGAGACTTTACAATAAAGTAGACTTTCCTTTCACCGGTAATCCACAATCATTCAATTTTACGATTTAACAACAAGTTAAGATTGTCAAACAATAGGGTGACTATGATGTCGGCAAACTGCGGGTCGGTTTTGCTGTTTTTACAGAAATGTACATAAGTACATGGTCTGTTCCTAAGTATTTCGTCTGTTCCTAAGTATTACTTACACAGGACAGGAGTGGCCCGCGGGTCTTTTTAGGCCCTTTCGAAAGGGTCCTGGCACAAGGCCATACAAAAAATTGTAGTAGTGGCAGTATAATAAATAAATATTATGGGACAATCTTAAACAAATCAACCTAGTCCCACAGTAAGCTCAATAAGGCTTGTGTTGTGGGTACTAGACGACGATATATGTAATAGATATATATTTTTTTTTTTTTATACCACGACGGTGGCAAACAAGCATACGGCCCGCCTGATGGTAAGCAGCTACCGTAACCTATGGACGCCTGCAACTCCAAAGGAGTCACATGCGCGTTGCCGACCCTTTACAAAAAGGAGGATTCACTGTGTTGACGACTAAAAGAACAAGAAGGTCCCTCATCGTCAACACACTGGGTCCTCTTTGAGCTCTTTGGCAACCTTACTCACCAGCAGGAACACAACACTATGAGTAGGGTCTAGTGCTATTTGGCTGTGGTTTTCTGTAAGGTGGAGGTACTTCCCCAGTCGGGCTCTGCTCCAGATTTGAGCGATGACATTCGCTGAACGTGCCCTACCACACTTAGCGAGATGCCATTCGCAGTGCCCATACCTCTCTTAAATATACATATAAATACTTAAATACATAGAAAACATCCATAACTCAGGAACAAATATCCGTGATAAACACACAAATAAATGCCCTGACCAGGATTCCAACCCGGGACCTCCTGCTTCATAGGCAGGGTCACTACCGACTAGGCTAGGAGGCCGTTAAAATAGACTTTATAGTACAACATTTGTACAACAAAGAAAAATACAACAGGAAGACTATACAATATTTTTACATGGGAGAGATCTCTTCCAGTCAACCATTGAGCAGTTTGATGTATTGCTGTTTTCTTTATATACCTTTAAGGGGCGGATATATGACAACATCGTTTTAGACCTCACTTAGAACAAGGAATTTGTATAGTTAATGCTGCGTATTCGCAATAATATGAATGTCTACGTATTCATAAAGAAGCCGTGCAGAGGCTCCAATTGATATTTTATTTTTTATTAGCTTTGATTATCTATAAACCGACTCCAAAAGTACCAAAAAATCAAAAAATGGCGTTCCGTTAGAACACGTCGCAATACAATTTTGTCTTCGACAGTGGTTCAATGGTTATGTTATTTTGAAAGCCAGATAACTAGACTAGTGCATTAGGGCATATTCATATTTTTCATCATAAAGACAACAAAGAAATTGAAACGTAAATATAAACTTTTGAAAAATTCCCATACATTCGCCATATCAGTCAAATTGTCATTGTGACTCAGATGCCCGACGGGCCTCGTCGCAGGCGGACGTCTTGTTGGATGAGCAGCCATGACGTTTCATTTTGGCATTTATTTTGACAGAAAATCGTATACGTACACAAAAAAGGATACCAGTAGCTAGATTGTATTCAAAATAAATAGGGAAAACAAATAAAGACCGTAAGTCCTTTTAAATTAGATTTTTTTATATTTACACGTCGTAATACTACAAAAATACAACTAACGATTGAATATAAGACACATTTCTACCGAATCCTCATAATAAATTGCTTCAAAACCTGTTCAAAATTAAAAGAGTTTTTGGAATCGTTTTTAGGGTTCCGTAGTCAACTAGGAACCCTTATAGTTTCGCCATGTCTGCCCGTCCGTCCGTCCGTCCGTCCGCGGATAATCTCAGTGACCGTTAGCACTAGAAAGCTGAAATTTGGTACTAATATGTATATCAGTCACGCCGACAAAGTGGTAAAATAAAAAGTGGAAATTATTTTTTTATTAGGGTACCTCCCCTATACGTAAAGTGGGGAGTGATTTTTTTTTTCATTTCAACCCTAACGTGTGATATATTATTGGATAGGTATTTAAAAATGAATAGGGGTTTCCTGAAATCATTTTTCGATAATGTAAATATTTTCGGAAATAATCGCTCCAGAAGTAAAAAAATATGCGTCCCCCCCCCCCTCTAACTTTTGAACCATAAGTTTTAAAAATATGAAAAAAATCTCAAAAGTAGAACTTTATAAAAACTTTCTAGGAAAATTATTTTGAACTTGATAGGACGAATAGTTTTTGAAAACAAAATACAAAATAATTTCTGAAATAAGTTTGTAATTTAACCGTATAAGCAGGTGTTTATTGTACCTGTAATTTCTACAAAATTACAATGAAATGACGTGCTTTCAAATAAAGTAAAAACGGTGAAAATCGGTTCACGCAATAAAGAATTATCCCATAAAAATCATCTTCCATACTTTATGCTCGCGCGCTAGTTTACTTAATTTGCCGATAGATGTCGCTGTACGTGGAACGCTCATATCATATCCTACATGGCGGTGTTATTTTAACTCTTAAGTGGGGACACTTACTGTGACGGACGGAAAACTACGGAACCCTACAGTGAGCGTGGCCCGACACCAGAGACCGGAACCGGTAACCATTAAAGGGGTATTAGATTGGGTATTTGATAGAGTTGTTTTTAAAAACCCTATCAATTCGGTAAGCGTATCGTTTGACTTACCCGAACGAAAGGCTAACCATGTCAATACAGTTAATTCGGGTAAGTGGTTACAACCCAGCATATGGTTTCCCTATCAGATAGGGTTTTTCAAATGCGATTAAGCTATTTTAAACTCTGTGACCAATACATTTGGCTTATTTATTATTCGAGCACCCTACGAGCTAAGCGCTGCCGGGCGGCACGAGCGAGCCTGCAGACAAACAAGAATCTTTTTGCGTATGTTTTCGTACTTACGCCTTTGATCTAGACGCTATTATTGCTTGTTAGTGCGCTAAAAGATCGTTGTGTGGTGCCGGTGTTTTTGTTCTTGCCATTCGAGCGTGACGGCTCGTGTCGATTGAATCTTAGACCCAGGCTTATAGGAATCAAAATCAAATGCATATTGTGAAGTGTTAAAATATATAATTTTGTGTTATTCTAGTTATAGGTAGTACTTTGTTTCAATGGCTCCAGCAAAATGTAACGCCGTTCACCGATACTTCTAGTATAATGAAACGATCAATATCAGTCATTGTTGGACACTCAAGAATAAAATGATTATTTGAAAAAAATATCGTAAGAATAAACTTATGTTGATTGTATTCCCGTTAAAATGATTCAAAATAATTTCGTCGGGACTAATTCATATACGAGAAAATGTAATAAAAATAATTGATTCTTAACAGAATTATTTAATCATGCTTTTTATTTTGAATAATGTTCCGCGTATAAGAATGTATTCTGGGTTTTTCGGTGTAAGAAAACATCGTGTGGAAACTGGACCTAATCCCAATAAGGCGTAGTTTCCCTTATGCCCAGCAAAAATTATATCTGTTTTAAAATCCACGGTAGGCAGATATACTCTTTTCACTTCTCATGCTCGTAAAGTTCGACTTTAAATCATGCGTGGACGATATAAAATCGCATTTTAAGCTCTAGGGCATAAAGTAAAATTTTCTTCTAAGACCAAGAATGTGGCTCAACAGCCAAACAGAGTCAAAATATATTGCACAATTTAATTGAACAGTAAAATTTCGTAAAATACTGAAACTTGTTCTTTTATTATATTCTTGTACTCAGATAGAATAAGCTTTCTGGCCCAGACAATTCCTATTGGATGGGTTTTTTTTTGTATAGATCAAAGTGTCAGGAATTGATACCAATAAAATTTATAAGTAAATATTGGGCGCTAAGATGCCAAAAAAATGGTAAAAATGGTAAAAATCAGTTTTTCGATTCTAGAGGAAAAACTACGGCTCCGACAAAAAATAGTTAAATGTAACAAATGTGCGCTATAAAAAAACATAGAGAATGAGCCCCAGTAGAGCAAAATCTGTTTAGAGGATCGTCCGCAATGTGAAAAAAATTAACCAGTGTAAGTTGACCTTTGTATAAGAATAATTACTAGGGCAGAAGAGGTCAGCTAAACATGGTTATTTAATTTTAAGAGAAATTAAGCATTATTGCAAATGGCACCTAAAATATAAGAATAGCAGAATTAAAATACTTAAGTATAGTTTAAGTTAATTATTAATTTTTTTAGGTGCCATTTGTAATAATGCTTCATTTCTCTGAAAATTACACAACCAACTTCAGCTGACCTCTTCTGCCCTAGTAATTATTCTTATACAAAGGTCAACTTACACTGGATAATACACGTTTTTTTTGCAAATATTGTAAATTCAATAACTCGCGATCCGAAAGTTCTGGAGAGCTGAAATTTGAATATGATGTCAGTTTTGTGGTCCTCTAACTACAGTTAAATGGTCAAATGAAAATGTTGTAAACTTTTTGCAAACCGGCGAATTTGCAAAAAGTGACCTTTTTTTAAATCGACTGGGAGGGTATTTTCATTTTCGAAAACCGTTATAATTTCGATTTCTATGCATTAAGAAGGAGTTGAACTACAAATTTCCAAGTTTACAAATCATTTGACAAAGAATAAAGTTGTTTAAATAATCTATGAAGTTCAGGCACTTTTTGCGCGCGCGGCGGCGACGCACTATGGCCCAAACGCCCGATCTAGCTGGACAAAATTATTTTACACTCATAGACTAAAATTGACTATTTTTATTATTATTTTGCTATAATTCATGTAAAAAAAAATTTACCAGTATAAGTTGACCATTGTATAAGAATAATTACTAGGGCAGAAGAGGTCAGCTAAACTTGGTTGTGTAATTTTAAGAGAAATGAAGCATTATTACAAATGGCACCTAAAAAAAATAATAATTAACTTAAACTATATTTAAGTATTTTAATTCTGCTATTCTTATATTTTAGGTGCCATTTGCAATAATGCTCCATTTCTCTTAAAATTAAATAACCATGTTTAGCTGATCTCCTCTGTCCTAGTAATTATTCTTATACAATGGTCAACTTACACTGGTTATTTTTTTTCACATTAATTATACCAAAATAATAATAAAAATAGTCAATTTTAGTCTATGAGTGTAAAATAATTTTGTCCAGCTAGATCGGGCGTTTGGGCCATAGTGCGCCGCTGCCGCGCGCGCAAAAAGTGTCTGATCTTCATAGATTATTTAAACAAGTTTATTCCTTGTCAAATGATCTGTAAATTTGGAAATTTGTAGTTCAACTCCTCCTTAATGCATAGAAATCGAAATTATAACGTTTTTCGAAACAACATTTTTACAACATTTTCATTTGAACATTTAGCTGTAGTTAGAGGACCACAAAACTGACATCATATTCAAATTTCAGCTCTCCAGCACTTCCGGAACGCGAGTTATTGAATTTACAATATTTGCAAAAAAAATGTGTTTTTTGGCGAATTGCGGACGATCCTCTGGACCGATTTTGCTCTACCGGGGCTCATTCTCTTTGTTTTATAATTGCGCACATTTATACATTTAATTATTTTTGGTCCGACCCGTAGTTTTTCCTCTAGAAGCGAAAAACTGGTTTTTACCATTTTTTTGGCACCTTAGCGCCCAATATTGATCACTTATAAATTTTATTGATATCAATTCCTGACACTTTGATCTATACAAACAATTTTTTTCCCGTCCAATAGGAATTGACTGTACTTTTTATGATTTTTCCGCTAATTCTATCTGAGTATTGCTATAATTATTTGAATTGCGTGTTTTCTATAATTAAATAAATGAAATAAAATAAAATAGGAGTTGATAATAGTTTAGAAATGCCCCGAAATGTTTTGATGACTTGGCAGAAAATTTCTAAATTCACATGTTAAAAATTCAAAAAAATATATTAAAAAATTAATTGGTTGGAACCATATTTGTTTTCATTGTAATATTTTTGTTAGAACTTGAAATTGTTTTACGATTACCGATAAATAATTTCCTCGCAAATGAAGTGAAAATTTGAGTGTAACCCTCGTCCATAAAACCCATTCTACACTCGACTTTTAAACGCCTCGCGTAAAATCGTACGTTTTATGCACTTGTTACTACTATAATAAAAAAAAAATAAAAAAAAATGAAATAAAAATGGAAATAAAATGAAAATAAAATGAAAACAAAATGAAAATAAAATGAAAATAAAATTAAAATAAAATTAAAATAAAATGAAAATAAAATGAAAATAAAATGAAAATAAAATGAAAATAAAATGAAAATAAAATGAAAGTAAAATGAAAATAAAATGAAAATAAAAACAAAAATAAAAACGAAAATAAAAACGAAAACAAACGAAAAAAAAAACGAAACGAAACGAAAACGAAACGAAAACGAAGCGAAAACGAAACGAAAACGAAACGAAAATGAAACGAAACGAAAACGAAACGAAAACGAAACGAAAACGAAACGAAAACGAAACGAAACGAAAACGAAACGAAAACGAAACGAAAACGAAACGAAAACGAAACGAAAACGAAACGAAAACGAAACGAAAACGAAACGAAAACGAAACGAAAACGAAACGAAAACGAAACGAAAACGAAACGAAAACGAAACGAAAACGAAACGAAAACGAAACGAAAACGAAACGAAAACGAAACGAAAACGAAACGAAAACGAAACGAAAACGAAACGAAAACGAAACGAAAACGAAACGAAAACGAAACGAAAACGAAACGAAAACGAAACGAAAACGAAACGAAAACGAAACGAAAACGAAACGAAAACGAAACGAAAACGAAACGAAAATAAAACGGAAAAAAAATGAAAATGAAACGAAAATAAAATGAAAAAAAAAAAAGAAATAAAAACAAAAAAAATTAACAAAAATATTATACACTGATTTTTTTTATATAAAATGAAAAAAAAAATTATATACACGGTGAATCTGAGTATCCCGACAGATTTTAACCATAAATTCCTGATAATTGACTGATAAATAACTGACTGAGACTAAAATGTCGTATAAACTTTTCTGGAATTAGCCTAGTTTCAGAGTTCTTCTTCTTTGTCGTTACACTCTTTACAGAGTGGTCGTGGCCAAAATGTACTAATTTATTTTAATTGACAGTTTTACCGATAACATTTATGTTTTTATATTCAAAAGCATTTTAAAAATCGGAAAAATTAAAAAAAAAATTTTTTTTTCGCGAAGTCGAACTAAATTCGTAAAACATTTATTACTCTTTATGACCTCAGGAATTTATGGTTGAAATCTTTCGGGTTACTCAGATTCACCGTGTATAATAATAATAATAAAAAAACCAGTCTATCTTGAATTTTAAAACAGATATAATTTATACACCCCGAATAATTAACCGAAAATAACTACCATGACTATTTTTCAGTAAAAAGTATATAACCGCCATCTTGGATTATAAAACAGAAATAATTTTCGAAATTACATCCCCTAATTATAAATATTAATTATTTGTAACGGGGTATTTACCTCGTACCCGAAATATCGGGTGCCCAATAGACAATAACGCTAATATACATGGTAAATACCCCGTTTCAAATAATATTTATAATGTGAATGACCATGTGAGCTTAAAAAATCGTATATCCCATAATTAGCTGAAAACGACTACCAATCCCTACGCCAATTCATGGGATTAGGTTGCCAAGCGGACCACAGGCTCAACTGAGCCGTGGCAAAAGCCGGGACAAACAGGACAAAAGGAGGATGAATATTGGTTTGTGTCAAATCGATTTGAATATGAATAAAAATTGTGTTTTTATTCTTATTCAAAATAATTATTGCCCATCTCATCAGTACATGCGAACTATGCAAAAATAAACTGAACGTAAGACACATTTCTTTAACAGAAATTCTTTAATGGAAACTTGTGTACGTGAGCAGAGGACTGGACTGTGAGTGTGACTTTTCCAGAATGAATAAACGACAGCAAATCTTATATTTACTCAATTTGTTCCGCCGCCACCTCTCCTGTTCCATTTCAAATGAGAAAGATAGAACCGCCTGCCTGCGTGGAAAAGAGACAGGAAAAGGGTAGCCCTATGATAGGGTAAGCGGTAAATATTAAAGCTATCTTTACCCCATTCGACTCGGAAACCACATTGAAAAGGGTTAAGCCTATTAAAAATGATTTCCATATCGATAGGGTAACCCAATGATAGGGTAACCCTATCATTAGGGTAAGACTTTAATAGGGTTACCCTATCGAAACGATTAATCAAATGAAGGGGTTTTCCGGTCCCTGCCCGACACGCTCTTGGCCGGTTTTTTTAATTACTGGACTTTATTTTTATTACGCTGGTCATAATAATACGACATTTTAACATGACTTTTAACGTCAAAATACTTGAATGACAATATTATTATGACTCGATCCAATCTCTATTTACTTAATATTAAAAGACTTGATTCTTTTACTTATACAAAAGATATAACTAAATATTTAATGCAGTATACGGTAATCTGGCGAGGAGAGCAATCAAGTCAGTTTTTTGTGGTCATGGGTATTGGCACAACGCATACCTATGTAGAACGTCGAACGATTCCGTCTGCAGACTATAGGTACAAATTGATACGCGCATGAATCTGTTGTCGTATATACGTTATGGTACCCCATACGTTATTATACAAATTTATACAAAGGGGCATGGCGAGCTCATGAATCTCATGATACGCCTCTCGATTCGAGCTCCGCTACAAACGTAACAGCATCCAGCTCCTACCCAACAGAGGGCCGCCATTGAAAGCACGGGAGGACCCAACCTACGAAAAGCCTGAACCTTCTAAAATTTTGCTTTACTTTTATCTATCGTTACACAAATGTACTCTGATCAAATAAATTACTTACTTATAAACAATGTTGTGTACCGACTTAAACTTACACAATTTTCACTCCTCATCCTCCTAGCGTTTTGTCCCGGCTTTGTGCCACGGCTCAATTAAACCTATAGGCCTTATTGGAAATAGATATGGTTTCCTCACGATGTTTTCCTTCATCAAAAAGCGACTGGTAAAATATGAAATAATATTTCGTGCATAGCATATGATATAATTTTCATAACTAGTACAGTCACCATCAGATATATCGGAGCGGCCAAGGTACTCAAAAATATCTGAACATGCACTTTATCGCCTTGATCATAGAGGCGTTGTTTAGATATTTGTAACCACCTTGGCCGCTCCGATATATCTGATGGTGACTGTACGAGTCGGGGTTTGAACCCGAGACCTCCGGATTGAAAGTCGGACGTCTTACCGGGCTACCAGCTCTTAACTCATTGTTTACATTTAAACGGGACTTTTGAGTTATACCTACCTGGGTGGGAACAAGAACATAACATAATGTAGCGTTCAAATAAAAACAATGTGTTATTTCATCAATGTTCTGTAAATTTACATACTGGACGAAGCATGTACATAACCTTAATTTTAAAACTAAAGGACCCCGCAGCAAACATAGGGGAAAAGTGGTTTCAGTCAAATCTCACGAAATTTTAATACGATGTAGATTCGAGTCTCCTGATTATTTTTTTATAAGGGCACAACTCGCTCAGAGGTATACTTTGAGAAATAATGAAGAACAGTTGTTTCATACAAAACATATGTAACATACCAATTTTTCGTAAAAACTTTCTCTTTACTTTTGCATAAAAATAACTAACAAAATGCTATTTCAACGTGACAGAAACGTTATTAAGATCATATTTAACGCCAGTAAATCTCAGTTTGAGTCAATTCAAAGTATCGATTTTAAGAAATACGTCATAGAAAAATAATAATATAAACTTGATTATCTCTGACAGTGTACTTCTGAGGGAGTTGCGCCCTTATATACAAATAATAAGGAGACCTGAATCTACATCGTGCTAAAATTTCATGCGATTTGACTGAAACCACTTTTTCCTTATGTTTGCTGCGGGGTCCTTTTACCCAAATATGGTAACTACAAGTATTGGAGCCATAGGTGTTTTTATCTAATTTACTGATCGGCTTCCATATTTGTAGTGTTGTAGGAAGGTTTCTATTCATGAACACATTTTCTTATAAAGTTCTTGAAGACTAATCCACCGAAACAAACCTTAAGGTACGTAATAATACCTACATAGCTAATTTAAATACATTTTAGTAGCCGGTTTGGATTTAAGACTAAAATCATATTTTTAATTTAAGACAATAATCTAACAGCTCCTGCCCTACATTGTAAATCATTTTGTATGGAGAGAACTGTCAGATTACAATCTTGAATTAAGAATACGATATTAGTAAAAAAATTGTCCCCAATTTATTTTTAAGCCTACTTTCTTATAAAGTTCTTGAAGACTAATCCACCGAAACAATCCTTAAGGTACAGTCGCCATCAGATATATCGGAGCGGCCAATGTGGTTACAAATATCTGAACAACACCTCTATTGTGAAGGGGATAAAGTGCATGTTAAGATATTTTTGAGTACCTTGGCCGCCCCCATATATCTGATGGCGACTGTACGTAATAATACCTACTGCAGTAAAACACTTCTTAATTGCATTAACACGTTTAATTTTGACGACAAAGTAAAAATATTTAATATTAGCAAAAATAATCAATTATTTAAAATATTTTTACTTTGTCGTCAAAATTAAACGTGTTAATGCAATTAAGAAGTGTTTTACTGCAAAATGGCGCCCGAACAGGGACATTACACATTCAATAGTTAGCAAAACCGGTAAGTAAAAATAAAGACTCGGCTAGTAATAATTTGGCTGCAGGAAAATAATGGGTTAATGAGGCGGGTGATATGGATGGTGACAGATGATTCGCTGGCTGAACGTAGCCTAAATTAAAGAGCCAGGTCTTTATTCGCCCGTCAAACGAGGCAATTGGAATTTGGGGAATTTAGCAAAACAACAAAAAAAACTATTATGGCACAAAAATACTGGATACAAAGAAAAGGAATCCGATTTATAACGTTTTTAACAAAAATGTAAATAATTTGATACTCTCGAAAGCAGGATGGCTAAAGCTGTTGCTTTAAATTAAAAAGAGTTCGTGGGCAAGTGTCCGCTTTGATTTAGGCGGACCCAATAGCTCGCTGAACTCCTTTTCTCACTTGGAGAGCCCGCTGGATGCGGACTCTAACTCTCCGATGATGTGGCGAAGAAACCCGCGGAAATCGCGGCAGCTGCAGACCGTCCCGCCGGCCCGGCATCCACAAGCGCCTTCCGGAATCCTTCCGGATCAGGCGGTTCCAGTGTATAGCACTTGCTATATAATTTATATGGCCTTTTTTGCCCGGCAATGGTTTTGGTTTTATTTTTGCTCCAATAATGTATTAATAGCACTTGCTATATAATGTTTGAAATAAATCGCACTTCACCACGATGCAACTAAGCAAATTATAGCAAAAACCCCAGACCAAATCCAGATTATCTCTTTTTCTTTCCAAAATCTCACGGCGCTCTGACAGACTCAACCAAAAATCAACTTTTTTCTTTTTGACAATCTGGAATACCTCAAAAATTCACATTCAAAATTAGCGCGAGTATTATCTCAATTTTATAACTGCCAGACGTATTACAAAATACGGACTGATATAAGCGCCATCTACCTGTAATGCCGTGAATCACAATGTACGCTTTTTTTATATATCAACCGTGACCTAGCCTTAGACACAGAAGTTCAGAAGTTCTAAAGAAAGTCGACAGATGTCGTACGATACGTAGCGTCATGCTACAGCATCTCCCTACCAAACAAAGAAACAAACAAACAACAACACAAGAAAACACAAGAAAACTAACCCCAAGCAACAAAAAAACACAACTTAATTCTAAGGCTAAAAAAGGTACAACAAGAGAACCCTAAACGAATTACAAAAAAAACAATACCAACCAGTTATTAACATTACCCCTAAAGACTAATCTAATAGATTAAGAAGATGACAAAACGCCAACCAACGCGTCACGCGGTCCAAGACGTGACGGCCGGGATAGGACAGAAACTGCACCTGGCCACAGATCTTAATCCCTCACATCGAGTCATCAAATTATACAACCAGGCTATCATAGACCGGGAAAGATAAACGAAGCCTTAAGCACCAACGGTAAAAAAAAGTCAAACCTGGAAAAAGGAGCAAGGAAACGCTCAAATGAAAACAAAAAACGATAAGAAACGAATCAAGCAAGGATTACCGATAAGGGAATGGCGGACTAAAGCGCATTTTAGAATTTTGAGAATACTGAACAATCCACGCTGGAAATTCCGGCGCCGTATGAAAACGTATTTAAAAGCTCGTGACTTATACTATTGGCCGAATATGTACCGTGATGTTACAAGGTTACTTTCCGAATGTCAGATTTGCAAGTCTTATAAAATTGCAAATTCACAACCTCGTGGACTTCGCTTATTTCCTCGTCGTGTTGCGGCTCCAATGGATCTTCTTTCCATTGACTTAATTGGTCCTTTACCGGTTAGCCGCAATGGGTGTCGTTATATTTTGACTTTGGTTGACGTTTTTACCAAATTTGTTTGGTTGGTCCCTTTGAAGTTGGTGAATGCGAGGTCAATATCGATGGCATTAGAGTCGGAGGTTATTTTGCGGTACGGTGTTCCTACTAACATTCTCTGTGACAACGCTACAGTTTTTCATAGTCGTCAATTTCTGGATTTCCTGGCGAGCTATAATATTCCAGGTCCGTGTTATACCCCATATTATTCGCCACAAGCGAATGTTGTGGAGAGATATAACCAGGTCGTGATTACTACTTTGAGCATTTTAGTTGAAAATGACCAACGCAGTTGGTCGGGTCATTTACATCGGGTCGCTCTTTATTTAAACTCTTGTATAAATTTGGCTACTGCTTATACACCGAATTTTTTGATGTACGGCCGCGAGTTGTCAATGATTCGTGAACGTGTTGAGAATCAGGTTGTGGACCAAGATGTGGGACTCAGCCGGATGGAACGCGCTTCGAATCTTCAGACGCTTCGTGAGATGTACGATAAAGTTTCTGATTCGATGGCTTTAGCCTTTCATCGTAACGCCGCCAAGTTCAACACGAACCGTTCTTCGCCAAGAATCGTTGGTGACCAAATCGTTTGGCGCCGGAATTTCCAGCGTGGATTGTTCAGTATTCTCAAAATTCTAAAATGCGCTTTAGTCCGCCATTCCCTTATCGGTAATCCTTGCTTGATTCGTTTCTTATCGTTTTTTGTTTTCATTTGAGCGTTTCCTTGCTCCTTTTTCCAGGTTTGACTTTTTTTTACCGTTGGTGCTTAAGGCTTCGTTTATCTTTCCCGGTCTATGATAGCCTGGTTGTATAATTTGATGACTCGATGTGAGGGATTAAGATCTGTGGCCAGGTGCAGTTTCTGTCCTATCCCGGCCGTCACGTCTTGGACCGCGTGACGCGTTGGTTGGCGTTTTGTCATCTTCTTAATCTATTAGATTAGTCTTTAGGGGTAATGTTAATAACTGGTTGGTATTGTTTTTTTTGTAATTCGTTTAGGGTTCTCTTGTTGTACCTTTTTTAGCCTTAGAATTAAGTTGTGTTTTTTTGTTGCTTGGGGTTAGTTTTCTTGTGTTTTCTTGTGTTGTTGTTTGTTTGTTTCTTTGTTTGGTAGGGAGATGCTGTAGCATGACGCTACGTATCGTACGACATCTGTCGACTTTCTTTAGAACTTCTGAACTTCTGTGTCTAAGGCTAGGTCACGGTTGATATATAAAAAAAGCAAGTGCTATACACTGGAACCGCCTGATCCGGAAGGATTCCGGAAGGCGCTTGTGGATGCCGGGCCGGCGGGACGGTCTGCAGCTGCCGCGATTTCCGCGGGTTTCTTCGCCACATCATCGGAGAGTTAGAGTCCGCATCCAGCGGGCTCTCCAAGTGAGAAAAGGAGTTCAGCGAGCTATTGGGTCCGCCTAAATCAAAGCGGACACTTGCCCACGAACTCTTTTTAATTTAAAGCAACAGCTTTAGCCATCCTGCTTTCGAGAGTATCAAATTATTTACATTTTTGTTAAAAACGTTATAAATCGGATTCCTTTTCTTTGTATCCAGTATTTTTGTGCCATAATAGTTTTTTTTGTTGTTTTGCTAAATTCCCCAAATTCCAATTGCCTCGTTTGACGGGCGAATAAAGACCTGGCTCTTTAATTTAGGCTACGTTCAGCCAGCGAATCATCTGTCACCATCCATATCACCCGCCTCATTAACCCATTATTTTCCTGCAGCCAAATTATTACTAGCCGAGTCTTTATTTTTACTTACCGGTTTTGCTAACTATTGAATGTGTAATGTCCCTGTTCGGGCGCCATTTTGCAGTAAAACACTTCTTAATTGCATTAACACGTTTAATTTTGACGACAAAGTAAAAATATTTTAAATCATTGATTATTTTTGCTAATATTAAATATTTTTACTTTGTCTACTTTAAACTATTTCAAGATATCTTTAATATGATAGGTACCGACGTGCTCGGAATCGGTATCAGCCAGTACATATACCTGTGGAGACACCCGTCTAACCACACGGCACCGAACGAAACGTGGAGCGAATTTACCGCCTCGAAAAGGATCAGCGGATCCACGCTGGAAATTCCGGCGCCAAACGATTTGGTCACCAACGATTCTTGGCGAAGAACGGTTCGTGTTGAACTTGGCGGCGTTACGATGAAAGGCTAAAGCCATCGAATCAGAAACTTTATCGTACACCTCACGAAGCGTCTGAAGATTCGAAGCGCGTTCCATCCGGCTGAGTCCCACATCTTGGTCCACAACCTGATTCTCAACACGTTCACGAATCATTGACAACTCGCGGCCGTACATCAAAAAATTCGGTGTATAAGCAGTAGCCAAATTTATACAAGAGTTTAAATAAAGAGCGACCCGATGTAAATGACCCGACCAACTGCGTTGGTCATTTTCAACTAAAATGCTCAAAGTAGTAATCACGACCTGGTTATATCTCTCCACAACATTCGCTTGTGGCGAATAATATGGGGTATAACACGGACCTGGAATATTATAGCTCGCCAGGAAATCCAGAAATTGACGACTATGAAAAACTGTAGCGTTGTCACAGAGAATGTTAGTAGGAACACCGTACCGCAAAATAACCTCCGACTCTAATGCCATCGATATTGACCTCGCATTCACCAACTTCAAAGGGACCAACCAAACAAATTTGGTAAAAACGTCAACCAAAGTCAAAATATAACGACACCCATTGCGGCTAACCGGTAAAGGACCAATTAAGTCAATGGAAAGAAGATCCATTGGAGCCGCAACACGACGAGGAAATAAGCGAAGTCCACGAGGTTGTGAATTTGCAATTTTATAAGACTTGCAAATCTGACATTCGGAAAGTAACCTTGTAACATCACGGTACATATTCGGCCAATAGTATAAGTCACGAGCTTTTAAATACGTTTTCATAACACCAGGATGAACGTTGGGAAATCCATTATGATTTTCAGCAACCGCCTCTCTAGTCCTTGAAGCAGGAAGAACTATACGCCATGGATTAGGTGCTAAAGGGTTTTCGATAGATACCCTGCGCATTAAGACACCATCCCGAAGAGCAAATGCAGTAAACATTTGAGGATTGTCCAAAACTCCCTGGTAAATTCGTTCATACCAAGGATCTCCAGAAGGATCCATGCCACGCGCGAATGAGATAAGCCCAACTTGAGCGCGGGACAAGGCGTCTGGAACAACATTAAGGACAATCCTCAAATGTTTACTGCATTTGGTCCAAAACTCCCTGGTAAATTCGTTCATACCAAGGATCTCCAGAAGGATCCATGCCACGCGCGAATGAGATAAGCCCAACTTGAGCGCGGGACAAGGCGTCTGGAACAACATTAAGGACAATCCTCAAATGTTTACTGCATTTGCTCTTCGGGATGGTGTCTTAATGCGCAGGGTATCTATCGAAAACCCTTTAGCACCTAATCCATGGCGTATAGTTCTTCCTGCTTCAAGGACTAGAGAGGCGGTTGCTGAAATTCATAATGGATTTCCCAACGTTCATCCTGGTGTTATGAAAACGTATTTAAAAGCTCGTGACTTATACTATTGGCCGAATATGTACCGTGATGTTACAAGGTTCCTTTCCGAATGTCAGATTTGCAAGTCTTATAAAATTGCAAATTCACAACCTCGTGGACTTCGCTTATTTCCTCGTCGTGTTGCGGCTCCAATGGATCTTCTTTCCATTGACTTAATTGGTCCTTTACCGGTTAGCCGCAATGGGTGTCGTTATATTTTGACTTTGGTTGACGTTTTTACCAAATTTGTTTGGTTGGTCCCTTTGAAGTTGGTGAATGCGAGGTCAATATCGATGGCATTAGAGTCGGAGGTTATTTTGCGGTACGGTGTTCCTACTAACATTCTCTGTGACAACGCTACAGTTTTTCATAGTCGTCAATTTCTGGATTTCCTGGCGAACTATAATATTCCAGGTCCGTGTTATACCCCATATTATTCGCCACAAGCGAATGTTGTGGAGAGATATAACCAGGTCGTGATTACTACTTTGAGCATTTTAGTTGAAAATGACCAACGCAGTTGGTCGGGTCATTTACATCGGGTCGCTCTTTATTTAAACTCTTGTATAAATTTGGCTACTGCTTATACACCGAATTTTTTGATGTACGGCCGCGAGTTGTCAATGATTCGTGAACGTGTTGAGAATCAGGTTGTGGACCAAGATGTGGGACTCAGCCGGATGGAACGCGCTTCGAATCTTCAGACGCTTCGTGAGGTGTACGATAAAGTTTCTGATTCGATGGCTTTAGCCTTTCATCGTAACGCCGCCAAGTTCAACACGAACCGTTCTTCGCCAAGAATCGTTGGTGACCAAATCGTTTGGCGCCGGAATTTCCAGCGTGGATCCGCTGATCCTTTTCGAGGCGGTAAATTCGCTCCACGTTTCGTTCGGTGCCGTGTGGTTAGACGGGTGTCTCCACAGGTATATGTACTGGCTGATACCGATTCCGAGCACGTCGGTACCTATCATATTAAAGATATCTTGAAATAGTTTAAAGTAGACAAAGTAAAAATATTTAATATTAGCAAAAATAATCAATGATTTAAAATATTTTTACTTTGTCGTCAAAATTAAACGTGTTAATGCAATTAAGAAGTGTTTTACTGCAAAATGGCGCCCGAACAGGGACATTACACATTCAATAGTTAGCAAAACCGGTAAGTAAAAATAAAGACTCGGCTAGTAATAATTTGGCTGCAGGAAAATAATGGGTTAATGAGGCGGGTGATATGGATGGTGACAGATGATTCGCTGGCTGAACGTAGCCTAAATTAAAGAGCCAGGTCTTTATACGCCCGTCAAACGAGGCAATTGGAATTTGGGGAATTTAGCAAAACAACAAAAAAAACTATTATGGCACAAAAATACTGGATACAAAGAAAAGGAATCCGATTTATAACGTTTTTAACAAAAATGTAAATAATTTGATACTCTCGAAAGCAGGATGGCTAAAGCTGTTGCTTTAAATTAAAAAGAGTTCGTGGGCAAGTGTCCGCTTTGATTTAGGCGGACCCAATAGCTCGCTGAACTCCTTTTCTCACTTGGAGAGCCCGCTGGATGCGGACTCTAACTCTCCGATGATGTGGCGAAGAAACCCGCGGAAATCGCGGCAGCTGCAGACCGTCCCGCCGGCCCGGCATCCACAAGCGCCTTCCGGAATCCTTCCGGATCAGGCGGTTCCAGTGTATAGCACTTGCTATATAATTTATATGGCCTTTTTTGCCCGGCAATGGTTTTGGTTTTATTTTTGCTCCAATAATGTATTAATAGCACTTGCTATATAATGTTTGAAATAAATCGCACTTCACCACGATGCAACTAAGCAAATTATAGCAAAAACCCCAGACCAAATCCAGATTATCTCTTTTTCTTTCCAAAATCTCACGGCGCTCTGACAGACTCAATCAAAAATCAACTTTTTTCTTTTTGACAATCTGGAATACCTCAAAAATTCACATTCAAAATTAGCGCGAGTATTATCTCAATTTTATAACTGCCAGACGTATTACAAAATACGGACTGATATAAGCGCCATCTACCTGTAATGCCGTGAATCACAATGTACGCTATTTTTATATATCAACCGTGACCTAGCCTTAGACACAGAAGTTCAGAAGTTCTAAAGAAAGTCGACAGATGTCGTACGATACGTAGCGTCATGCTACACTACATAGCTAATTTAAGTCCATTTTAGTAGCCGGTTTGGATTTAAGACTAATATCATATTTTTAATTTAAGACAATAATCTGACAGCTCCTGCCCTACATTGTAAATCATTTTGTATGGAGAGAACTGTCAGATTACTGCCTTGAATTAAGAATACGATATTAGTAAAAAAATTGTCCCCAATTTATTTATGGCGTATACCATTTCGAAATTATCAGAGTACTATTTCAAATATACGAACCGAATAACATTAACCTTCTTTTAAGAAAAAAAAATTAGACCCTTCCTGAGGCGGGTTTGGATTTTAAGACAATTTGTAAGAAAAGGTTTGATTATTCTGACAATATCAACATACTATTAATTCCATAAAAAAATATTTAAACGGCAAAAACATACTTAGATATTCATATTTAAAGTTTTAAATTGTAAGTCTTAAAGATTTGTATTAAGTCGTTAAATTGATAAATGATGATTTGGATGATTGAAGAACTCAAAATTTTTCCTTAAAGATTTTAGCTCATAAAGCATATCCCATGTCAAGTAAGTGATGTAATATTTCTCATCTAATGTGACTCTAAGGTATGTGGGATACCGTTTTAAAAGTCTTAATTACTGCGGACCTTAAGAGACAGAAATGTATGGAGCCGTCTGCACATTCTGTCTCAGATGACGTCGCTTAGCACGATTGGCCGTTAGGTCAAACAAAGCTGATCAAGCCTCCTAGCTGCCAGATTATACAGTGGCAACCTCCCAAAAAGCGGATGGAATATCGGCGTCTCTTCTGAGATCCAATCTGTGCTACATTCGGCCTACAATTCGCTGCTAGGTTTGATCAATATAATTTTATAAAATCTACTCATAAAGGGGTAAAAAGGGGGATGAAAATTTGTATGAAAGTAAAAATAAAAACAATAAAATTAATTTGTTTTAATATTTTTTACACATTTATGACCCTTTAACTTCCACGTGATTCAATTATATGGAAATCGCATTTGCCGCGCAATACTATTTTTTTACGAAAAAAATATTAAGATGAACATTGAAGTAGATTCTAGCTACGCTATCTCGGCCCCGATAAAAGGCGGCAAATTTATAAAATCTGCGTGTCGTATATAAGGCGAATAACAATAATGATAGTGGAACAACTAATATTTTTTCTTACGATATAGTTATACATACATATCAGGTCTGCGGAAATAACTCTTACCTGCAGCAATACTTTCATTGTTTTTTAAACATACACCAATTTTAGGCTTTCGAAGTGTGATATGGTATGTGTATTGTACACAATTATATAATTGTATGATTTCTACAATAATCGTATGTGTCGCCTCAAGCATGTAATTATTTATTCTGTACTACAACCTCCTAATGTTAGTTGCTACAGAAAATCTAAATAAGTTTAAAAAGTAAATTCTGAAATTTTCACTTCATTTTGCGTATCAAATATCAGAATCATCACAGCGTACTTGTGTACGATAGCCGATGCCTTTCCTAAGTCACCAAATTTAAGGCCTTTTATAGAATTTTTACTGCACTGGTGGCTATATTAATTTAACCTAAATAAGTAACAATAGGTACTAGCTTAAAAACATAATTAACCTTAAGGTCAAAAACGATGTCAACAAAAAAACGTACGTAGTATAAGTAGGATGAAGACATGTAAATATTTAATAATTTTTTATGACTTATAAATGAAATATTCAAGTATGTTTGAGCTATTTAATTATAATTTTAAAAGGATTATTAATTTTATTATATCGTGTCAGTTGAAAACGGACGTATTAACCGTCACAGGAACGATATTTATTTAATTTAGTATTTCTTTCATTTAATAGGTCCTATATACAGTAATAATTTGGTACAGCAGGCTCAAAAATTATTTCAGAGATAAAGTTCGTGATCTCAACTGGTCTTAAAGTTCAAACCGGCCAAAATAATGGTTTTAAATTCGAAATGTAGGTTATTCGAAGTGCCCAATACCATGTGCCAAAGTTTGGAGGGATGGGATCAAAATATATTTACGACATTTTTTCAGTCACTTACTGAACATATTTTCAGAGTGCATCATCTTGACACATCCTGACATCTTGAAATTATTGTAGGCATTACGCCCGCCTGTGACTTCAGTTATATTATATTCGATTTATTATAGTATACTTTTAGGGCATATCAAACGTTATAACGTCATGGTAATTAAATATGTATGAGTCTGCAAGTCTGTTTGAGCCATTTAAATACATTTGTGTGAGGGGCTTAAAGTCATTTGCTATTTTTCATATAAAAACAATTATTTCTTTAAAATGGTCTTTAAATCCTAAGCGCTTAACGGGTCTTAAATTTGGTATGTAGCTTATTTGAAGTGCACCATACCGTGGCGCAAATATTTGAAGCGGTAGGCTTGAAGATAAATTACATAATGTAGTTTTAGGGTATTTTTAAATTGGCGCAATATATGGGTGAATCAACTTTTAGAAAAGTATTTTTTTTACAAAACTAATAGCTAACTCTAGTAGTTAGCACCTAGATGTCGCTTACGGCTGCTATAAAGTCGATGTAAAAATAAATGCAAAAAAGATGATTGAAGGCATTGAGAATTTCGTCAACTCAGTAACTGAACCCATAGCTTAATTGGTAAAGCGATCGAGCCCCGGTAAGGCGTATCGATGCGAGGTTCAAATGCTGCTGGGTTGATTATTTTTTCAATGTTTTCAGTGTTTGTATTTGATTGAATAACATAATAGCTTGTTTACTAAGTCAGACAATCAAACCAACACTTTACAAAGTATATATATAACAGTTTAACAAAATATATATTTTTATTTAAGTGTCGTAACGTAGTAAAGCACACTGTCCCTAGGTTTTGTTTTGGAAGTCTAATTATAACGCTTCATAATTAGTATCATCCTAAACTCGTCTGCTAAGTTTTTCTATCATAAAAGGTAATAAGTGTCCTTCACCCACATACCCACTAGCGACCATTTGGACCTTTAATAAATTTATAGTATGGCTGGCCGGCTCCAGTACTAAAACTGAATTCACACGAAGGTATGCAAAACATTCGTTAGTAAATAAAACCAAATTATTCAATAGTAGGATAACATTTATTTGCATGGAAAATTGACAAAGCAAGGCCAACCTAAGCAAGCAAAGACCTACCTAATTTACAATACAATCCATCGAAACAACTCTTAAGAAGTTATTCAGACATATTTCCGTTCACTTTTACCTATAAGCGACTTCTAGTCTACAACGGGCCAACCGCGAAGTTCGAAAATCGACATTTCGTTATCTCCGTTTCTATCGCTCTTGCATTTTCGAAAGAGAGTGATGCAAATAGTCGATTCGACGAACGAAGTGGTTCGCGGTTCGGCTAGCTAACTTTCCAAAACGCGTATCTCGATAACGCATTACCAAAGTCATTTAATCATTTAAAATCAACCATAATACGTCATATGTGACATAAACAGGATAGACAAGGAAAGCAAGATAAAATATGTTATTTCTCTGTCTTCTTACAAAGGAAAACATTACAGCTTAACTTTCACAAAGGAGGTGTGATTAGTATGCAACTAATAATGGCAACCTGTAAAAAAATATGAGGGGTCAATGATCTGTCCGCCAAAAATGTGGTAGTGTGCGTGAAGTCTGGTTGTGTGTGAATCAGGGTATTTTGACAGAATCTGAAAATTCTCCCACATATACCCGACCCTTAAGTATATTAAAGTCGGAGAACTGTCCACATCAGATATGACGCAATAGTGAGAGCCACGAACCCCCTGTACACTTAGTTTTAGTTTGCTATACTAACTATCCCCGATTTTAAGACGCGGACATCTGGCAATTGTTCATCGGTGTTATGCAAACGAGTTGTAAGAAATAAATTTCTTACAGTTCTAGGTTTGATGCAGTGCAGTGTCATGTAATTAATAAGATTATATAATTTTCAGAAGTTTCTGTTGGGGGAAAATAGTGCAAAATGACGTTACGTTAATGTATTGTTTGTCGCCTACCTACTGTTTTTTTTCCGTAGCGATACGCAATGTTTTTACTTTTTTGTTATTATATTAGCGATAGGCTTCGACAGTTTTTACCTATTAACTGAAATATTTTGCTGGTCTGTCACTCTGACGTCCTCCGATAAATAGCTGCCAGATGCCTGGATCTAGCAATAAGTTTAAAATAGTAAAGTAATTAGAGGGGTCCCCTGCTCCCACCATCGCGCCAACGTATCGTAAGTGGCCAGCTCCTTAAGTCAGTAGAATGTATAAGTTCCCATATGAACTATGAGACTTCTCTTTCTGGACAATACTTACTAGACGACAAGCATATTTTATATTTATCTTCATACTAGCCCAATCCCACATACATCATAGTACATATGGTCACCCTACTTAGAATGAGATGCAGCCCCCCACATTACCCTCTCTTTCGGCCTCACTTTGTGGTCGAAGTATGATCTCCAGATTGTATTTAACTTCATGGCTGTAGCTAAATGGCAAATTCAGGAAGGAGAATCTTCTGTATTTGTACTATTAATTATTCTGTGGTTTGGCCTGGGTTTGTTTTACTTCAAGCATAGACATAGATAATTATACTATCTCTACCTTACGCTATATATCACCCTCGCTACTGGATAAGGGATGGGGATTAGGGCATGAATACCGGAATTCCGGAATCTCGAAACACCGGAATCTCGGACCAATATTTACGATATTTCAATACGGGTATTGTTAAGGACCAATATCGAAATATCGGAATCCCGGTATTGAAAAGTTTTCGTCAAATTTTATGTAAATTTGATTAAATGTATCGCATGGGGAGGATCGAGGTCTTCATTATCGCATGAGGAGGATCGAGGTCTTCATGGGACATAATTAGATATGTAAACTTGAGAAAACACTGTAGTTTATATTTGGACACAGTGAAATTAACTTAATTTTAATCACAAATAAACTGAGTAGGTTCCAACGAAACGCAGTACAGTTCCTAAGAGACTAGCGCACTTGACGGCTGCTCGAAACAGAATGACCAGCCGCCATTCTCGTGCCCCCTCTCCTAGACTCCGTACAGCGCCACAGAGGGCGCTTGCGTTCCACAGCAACTTCCGTCGAGTCAATGAGTACGGACTCATGACCGTAATCATGACCAGGATGCGACAAATTAATGGGCAAAAGTACAAATGTGCAGATATTGAGTCTAATATTATAAGTAATTATTATTTTGCATGTACCTACTGCACTATTTATCTTCTTTAATCTTTGTTTGTTCAGTTTAAATATGGCTGGCTCATTAAAGTTTCGCAGGGACATTTAAATTGATACAAAATCAGCTCCATATTTTTTCGATTAATTGACGATTTTTATCAAATCAACCTAAGATGTTTTGGAATTTAACTACGAGTACTAAGACTAGTAAAATGAGAAAATACTGACTTGACTAGTAGAGAATACCTCGTGGCATTAAGTTCGCCTTTTGTACGATAAGTTTTCTTTTTGTGCAATAAAGATTAAATCTATATATATATATAACTCAAAGGTGACTGACTGACTGACTGACTGACTGACATAGTGATCTATCAACGCACAGTCCAAACCGCTGGTTCTAGAGATTCCAAATTTGGCACGTAGGTTCCTTATATGCGCTAAGAAAGGATTTTTCAAAATTCATCCCCTAAGGGGGTGAAATGGGGGTCCAAAGTTTGTATGGGGAAACAAGATTAGTTAGTCTATTTTATTCGAAACTTCACAGAAGTATTCCTAACAATAAATGAGTAAATACTTTTTGCAGGTTTTTTGAGAATTCAACCCCTAAAAGGGGGAAATGTGGTCAAACAGTCTGAAAATGTTTCTATGGTTTATCGGGTCGTTGATTACGAAAACAACAACGATTTTAAAATCCGACGTGGCGGACGTGAAATACAATCTCCCCTGTTAGGGTACAATGGGGTTGAAATGTCTAAATATCCATATGGGTGTCGTTTTTGTGATTTTTTGGGAAGTTAATTAAGAAAATGGCATCGATTTTGAAATTTAATATTGTGGACATGAAAATTCTTGAAAGTATTTGTGCCAAATTGCAATCTTTTAAATATATAAAAGAAGAAACTGACTGACATATCAACGCACAGCCCAAACCGCTGGTTCTAGAGATTCCAAATGTGGTACGTAGGCTCCTATAAGGCATAAGGATGCACATAGAAATAATTTTTAAAAATTTACCTCTTAAGGGGGGAAATGGGGTTCAAAGTTTGTATGGGAAACGAGATTAGTTCAACTATTTTATTCGAAACTTTACAGGAGTATTCCTAACGATAAATGAGAAAACAAGTGTTTCAGCTGTTTTGAGAATTCAACCCATAAGGGGGAAATGTGGTGACAAAATTTAAATATCAACATGGGTGTTGTTTCTATGGTTTATCGGGTCGCTGATTACGAAATCAACACTTAAGGGGGTGAAATGTGTGTTGATAGTTTGTATGGGGAATTTTTAAACGTTGAACCAATTTAGATGAAACTTGGTATAGAGATAGTTTGTGTACCGGGAAACGACATGGGACAGTTTTTATCTCGAAAATCAATCTTTAAGGGGGTGAAATGGGGGTTGGAGGTTTGTATGAAGATTTTTTTAACGCGAACCGATTTAGATAATTTTGTTGTGGATATAGTTTGAGTCCCAGGAAACAATATAGAATATTTTTTAAGCCGAAAATCAATCTTAGAGGGGTAGAAAACATGTTGGTAGTTTGTATGGCGAATTATTAACCGCTAAACAGACGATTGAAATGAAACTTGGTACATATTTATTATATAGATTGAGTCGCGGTAAACAATATAGGATAGTTTTTATCTCGAAAATCAACCCTCTAGGGGGTGAAACGGGGGTTGAAAATTTGTATGGGAAATTAATAACCGTTGAACCTATTTAGATGATTTGGTATGGAGATATTTTGCATTCTGGGGAAGGATATATAATAGTTGTTATCCCAGAAGTCATTCCTTAAGCGGGTAAAAAGGAGGATGGATTACTAATTCCACGCAAATGAAGTCGCGGGGAAAAGCTTCTATTCAAGAGTAGAAATCTGTATTAATCATAATCTCTCGGTAGTAAGTCGTTGATGGCGTAACAATTAAACAATTATTGCAATAATTTCTTTAAAATAAAAAATGAGGGAACCGCCGTCTTCAAAACGTGGTATACCGAAACCTCCAGAATGTAACGAATACTTTTCCGAAAACAGCTTCTAAATCAGTTCAGCGAAACGCAAGATGATCGCGGACAAACATACATTCCTACATACAAACATACGAGTCTAACTGAGAACCTCCTTTTTAGTACTTTTAGTACGCGGGCGAAGCCGCGGGGAAAAGCTAGTAAATAAATAAAATCCGTTGATAACATTTTACAGAATTTATTTTTACACAGTGAAATGTATCATTATCCGTAGAAAAAATACAGTTAAAATATCAGTAAGAAAATGTCGTAGACCCTTGCTCCTATTAAGTACCTATCTAATGTGTTTTATCATATTGAAGTAATCAATCGAAGCTTGAAGAAAACAAGATTTGATTAGTTTTGTTAACTATGTAATGACAGATTCACCGATGACATCTGTTTGTTTAGGTCAAAGACGTGCGAAACTTACATCTGAAAATTTTAGTTTACGATTCTGTTGAATATCCGCTATCGAATAATATTTATATATTTTTAATACTGGATAGGTAGTCCCCTACCTACAAACAAGCAAAAACTATCTACGTTTTAAATTATGTTAATGGACCTCAAACGATAAACTTTTGTTTTTTGGGAAGTTTTAATATCACAAAATAATAACATTAGCTTTTTCGAAAAAAAAAAATATCTTAAAATTGCTTATGTTTTGAGAAACAGAGTAGACAGACTACTCACCATTAAGCTTTTACAAGGAGCACGAGGCCACCACACATAAGCTCAATTGAATTCGTAAATTTCTACGATTCGAACGGCAAATCTCAATAGTATTATACACAATTTTGTAGTATAACAATCCAAGTTAACCCCTATAACTTGATTTTCCTGGATATCACTATAAAATATAACGGTTACACTCACGTCACTTTAGTCACTTTGCGCGACATGTTTCGGAGAGCTTAGGTCTCCATCTTCAAGCACTAAGAGTGCTATTTCGAACTGGCCCGTTGCGCGCTGTTGCACGACGCGTTGCCGACTGGCCTGCGTCCCGCTCGCCGCGCAGCTCGTGTCGCCCGCTCTGACAAAGCTTGTTGAGGGTGATCTTGCGCCGGCGCTGCCACCGTGCTTTGCAGCGCATTCGGTTCATCCGACATGAGCGACGATAAGCAAACCACTGTGTCTAAACTCTCACAGCACACATTGAAGTTCTTGCCATGGATTACAGGCTTCCATGCTGGCGGTACGCCCCAGCCCCCGTCTCGATTAAAATTCGGACGACGCCCAAACATGCGAAGCTCTCCGAAACATTTCGCGCGAAGTGACTAAAGTGACGTGAGTGTAACCGTTATATTTTATAGTGATAGTATGTCTCACGAAAGTTTAAATTTAATATTTCCTGGATATTTTTAATTCACATATGAAATGAATATTAACAAGTTGCAGCTAATAAATACAACAAAATTTGATTAACTGTTAAGGTTGATTGAGTTTTTAACTGATTTAGCCTTTAAATAACGTTTTTCAATGGTCACCTCCAATATCGGTATTAATACCGGAATTCCGGTATTGAGGGCTAATATCGGATTCAATCTCTTATACCATCACTCAATGATAAAAAGGGAAACAAATCCCAAAATCGAAACCAGATTCTCGAAATTGCTTCGAGCTTCTATGAACACATTTATAAAGACGAAGATAGGAAAGCACAGATGCAACAAGACCTATACAGCAATATGGATAAGGCTCCTTGTTTTATCGATATTGAAGTTGAATACGTCATAAAACAGTTAAAAAACAAAAAAAACACCCGGAAATGATCAAATCACTAACGAAATGATAAAGACATATGCAAACAAACTTAAAGGACCCCTTCTTCATCTCTTTAACAGAGTACTAACTACAAAGAAAATACCAGAACAGTGGTTCCATTCATCAATTGTGCTGCTGCACAAAAAGGGATCTCAGGCAGATGTGAACAACTACCGGCCAATAAGTTTGTCGCCTGTTATCTATAAAATGTTTATGACACTTATCAAAAATAGGCTATACAATATAATAAACGAGCAACAATCAAGAGACCAGGCTGGATTTAGGAAACGATTTTCTACTATTGACCACTTACACACGTTGAATATGATAATTGAAAAGTATACCGAGTACAATAAACCACTTTTATTGTGCTTTGTTGACTTCACAAAGGCCTTCGACAGCATAAAACACGAATATATGCTTAGTGCTCTTCAAACCCAAGGCGTAAATGTCTACGTCCAACTTATTAAACTCATATATAATAGGAGTACAGCTAGCGTGAGGATGGAGGATGAGGGCAAACAATTTAATATTCAGCGAGGTGTCAAGTAATAATGGTGACAAAGGGTCCCCTTTGTCACCATTGTTATTCTTGTGCGTTCTGGAACAAATCTTTAGATCTGCAGATTTGTCTAAATATGGCGTACATATCGATGGCGAAAAGTTGAGTGCACTGAGATTTGCGGATGACTTAATTTTTCTAGCGAAAACGAGCTCGGAGTTGCAATCGATGCTACAAACCTTCCAGAACCACCTGAAGGAAACCGGACTTACTATTAACAACAGTAGAACAAAAGTAATGGCGAACAAACACGTTGCATCAGTGACAATAAATGGTACAGAACTGGAAAAAGTCGAAGAATATATTTACCTCGGACAACTCTTCTCATTTAAAGATAAAATGACAAAAGAAGTTGAGAGAAGAGTAGCCCTCGGCTGGAAAAGATATTGGAGCCTGAAACACATATTTAAAGGAAACTTCAGTATATCCTTAAAGAGCAAGATCTTCAACATGGTCATAATACCGACACTTACATACGGTTCACAGACATGGGCACTTACCGAGGCACTGAAAACAAAACTTCGTACTTGCGAACGAAGTATGGAGAGGAGCATGTTGGATTTAAATTGAGGGATAAGATCAGATGCACTGAAATACGCAAAAAACCGGCGTTATTGACATTAGTAAAAACAAATGGCAATGGGCTGGACACATAATGCGTCTCAACGACAATAGATGGGCGCTACGGACGACCGAGTGGAGACCGCGAGACGGAGACCGCGGGCCCGGCCATCCGCGCACGCGCTGGGAGGACGAGCTGCGCGCGCGATTGCCGCTCTGGAGACGCGTGGCCCGGGACCGAGACGCCTGGAACGACTTTGTTTTTTCAAATATTCATAAATAAATATTATTAAACAAAAAAAAAATATATATATATATATATATATAATAAAAATAATTGTAAACCAGATGAAAATTATAAAAGAAAAATGTATAATTGAACTCAACAAATAACCATAAAATATTGTAATTTTGTAAATAGTTTAATATGTATTCTCCTAGCAGGGCTGGTAATCCATGGAGTCTTATTACCACCCCTCCTTCTTCCTGAAGGAGAGGCCATTAATCTTAAATATATAAAAGAAGAAACTGACTGACTGACTGACTGATTGACTGACTGACTGACTGACTGACTGACTGACTGACTGACTGACTGACTGACTGACTGACTGACATATCAACGCACAGCCCAAACCGCTGGTTCTAGAGATTCCAACCGTGGCACGTAGGTTCCTTATAAGGTCCAGGGATGCACTAAGAAAGGATTTTTCAAAATTCACCCCCTAAGGGGGTAGAATGGGGTCCAAAGTTTGTATGGTGAATCAAGATTTTTTAGACTATTTTATTCGAAACTTCACAGGAGTATTCCTAACGATAAATGAGTGTTTCAGGTTTTTTGAAAATTCAACTCCTAAAAGGGGCAAATGTGGTCACAAAGTCTGAAAATCAACATGGGTATCGTATCCTTTTTGAGTACTTATAGTACGCGGGTGAAGCCGCGGGAAAAGGCTAGTAAAAAATAAAAATAAAGGTATATGTAAAATTTAAGTAAACTTATGAATATCTACAAATGTAAATAATATTTTCAAATGTAAAAACAATAATAAATGGCTATTCTGATTCTGATTCTGATCGGATTCAATACCGGTATTGAGAATCGTCCGATATTTGCATGCCCTAATGGCAGAGAGTTCTAAACCAGGAGAGGCCTTAGGTATAATTTCCCCTCTGTCAAAAGTATTGGCAGGAAAATCTAGTACATCTATAAAAACTATTTCAATAATCGATGTCACGCATTTTCGTCATCGCTGTCAATGGATAACAAGCTCCGTGAAAATGCACTTATGCGCTGTTTTTGGATGTAAAAAATGTTATATTTCGTCTAGTTTACAAAAAGATGAAATACCATTTCAGATGTAAGTACAGTTTTACTTTATTTATCATTACTTTCGTAATAAAAGATTTAACCTAAATCGAAAATCAAGCTTCGTTTACAGACTCGATTCAAAGCAGAGAAATGAGATGACAAAGAATGCTTGTCAACGATCAAAAGTGTGGCAAAAAAATGAAATCCATATCTGTGTCTAAATTATCTATGTGAGCGTAAAATAGTGATGCCAAATACAACAGGTTAATTATCTATCGGTATTTGACTTTCTTATCGATACGTTCTAAAGGCCTCTACAGTCGTAAGCGACTAGTCAAAGTAGTCAACTTTGACGTCAGTTGACATTCCCACTACCAACTTGACGTTTAATTTCACGCACATTTTCGACTAATATTATTACATTACCTAATTAGTTAATAACTCGTATGTTTTTTCTAAGCAAATTATACTCTTTAGTATTAAAAAAAATGTAAATAAACATAATTATTTATTATTAAATTAAAAATAATAAATAAACAAGACTATTCCCTAAAATAATTTCAAATATTTCATATAACGGAAAACGGAATTTCAAGTCGCCGGTCGAATGCGCATTCGATTTATCGCACGACCATTTTGACAGCTGACCTCTCATTCCAACTATATTTCTATCTCGTTCTAATCGTTTGACTAGTCGCTTTTAGGCGCGGCACACACTTGAGCGGAATCCAGCTATCATAAATAAAAATCAGCCGCAGCATAAAAGTGGGAAATTTCTTTACGGGAGCTGAATTTTTGTATGGAGACCATATACAATAATCAGCCCGATTTCCGTTTTCGGCTGCTTTTTGACTATGGTAGCGAATTCCGCTAAATGTGTTGAGCGCCATATTTGAGTAGGTAGTACTGCAAGGTAAAAAAATCTTTAATAATAAAAAAACCTGTTTAAAACCGGATATAATAAGAACCTTAATGACGTAATGTGAATATAAGATTAATTTATTCATTGGATTTTTTTGAAGCAATAATTATAATTTTCATATCGAACAGTTATCGATATAAGTCCCTAAAACGTTTTATCAATCCCAAGCGTAAAATAAATGTTTCGGTTTTTACACAAAATAATCATGAATAAGTATTAACTATTATGATAAAATATTAGCACACGGTATACGAAACACTAATAATTAATTGTATCTAGTAAATACTTACACGATTTATTTTGCTAATTTGACAAAATATTGTTTCAAAGACATCGATCGGAATATCATGTAAACCTGTGAAATGAGTAATTACTTGGGTTTTCCTATGAGTAATAGTCCAATCTGGAACATAACACGACACCATGTTTCTCCTTTTTCATCCCAAGTTATTTTATTCACGATTGTTTTATATTTTCCACGCTAAAATATAAGCTGTCACGACGTGGGTACGTAAGCTAACTACCCAAATTCAAAAGCTGTCACTCCTTCAAAATGTTCGTGTGTCTCTTTTGCACTCGTGGAATGTTCATATACGTGTTGGTTTCTCTTTTGCGCACTTCGTTTATCTTTTAGCGACAAGCGCCATTTTATATCTATGATTCAAAGACAATCGTTTTCTTTCTGACGGGCAGTAACTATTTGACGTTTGACACTTCTCCATATTTAACGCGCTTAAGGATTACTGTCTTCTATATGTTGTTTGGAAATACAATCAAAAATGATCCTTGGCTTTTTTGTTTGACATTTGCAAAGACTGCATCCAATAATGAACCATATGTTAACATTTGTACAGTCGACTATCTATTGCTCCATTTAGTGTTATGAAGTATAAAAAGAATATGTCAAATATGTTTGGTGTTTTGAAGTCAAAGGTACATCTTTGTCGGTTGTCAATAAAGCGTTGCTGCCATAAAAATCATTTAGAAATAAACTGTATTAACAACAGACAACGATGTACCTTTGACTTGAAAACATCACATGCGTGCTACCTCGCCCCCCTCAGATTTTGGCAGACTTTTTTGTTTGGAAAGATGAGGCGAAGCGTACTCCATTTATAGAGCTTTATGCCTAACATGAAGTTAAATACAATCTGGAGGTCATACTTCGACCACAAAGTGAGGCCGAAAGAGAAGGTAATGTAGGGAGCTGCATCTCATTCTGAGTAGAGTGACCATATGTACGTACTATGATGTATGTGGGATTGGGATAGTATGAAGATAAATATAAAATAAAATATGCTTCTCGTCTAGTAAGTATTGTCCAGAAAGAGAAGTCTCATAGTTCATATGGGAAACATTCTACTGACTTAAGGAGCTGGCCACTTAAGATACGTTGACACAATAATAAGAGCAGAGAACCCCTCTAATTAGTTTACTATTTTAAACGTATTGCTAGATCCAGGCATCTGGCATGAACAATTAGGAATATGCATGATTTTTTTGGAAGACGTCATTCGATTCTATTTCCCTGTAGATTCAAATGTCTCTAATAAACCTACTATCTATGATAGCCCTGAAACGTCAAAAATGTGAAAATACGTTAGGCGTCTGCTCCGCGCGTCAAAACGCCCCATACAAAAAGTGTGAGGTTTGTGACGTCACCGACCACAAAGTTGCAGAAAACTGTTTGGAAGGAACAAGTTTTTGGAAGATTTTTGTAATTTTAGGCACGAAAAAATGCGTTTAGCTATATAGTTGTCATACATTTTTTTTCTTGTTAGAACATAAGTAATCGAACTGAAGTTTCGAAAATACATTTGAGGTATAAAAAAAATGCCTAAAATTTTAAGTTTTTAAACCGCAATATCCTTAAAAAACTGTTAAAAATTATTACGGATTTCCACTTATTTATATTAATTTGGGGTGGTTGAACTTGTTTATGCAACAAATTCAATTAAATATTTTTCATGTATGTTCTCTATTGCCAGATGTCCGCATCTTAAAATAGGGGATAGTGTAGCAAACTAAAACTAAGTAAGTACAGGGGGTTCGTGGCTCTCACTATTGCGTCATATCTAATGTGGACAGTTCTCCGACTTTAATATACTTAAAGGTAAATAAAGAATACATCAAACTGCTCAATGTTTGACTGGAAGAGATCTCTTCCATGTACAAATATTGTATATTCTTCCTGTTGTATTTTTCTTTGTTGTACAAATGTTGTACAATAAAGTATATTTTAATGGCCTCCTGGCCTAGTCGGTAGTGCCTATGAAGCAGGAGGTCCCGGGTTCGAATCCTGGTCAGGGCATTTATTTGTGTGTTTATCACGGATATTTATTTTATATTTGTTCCTGAGTTATGGATGTTTTCTATGTATTTAAGTATTTATATGTATACGACGATATATGTAATAGATATATATCTATTACATATATCGTCGTCTAGTACCCACAACTGTGTAAGTAATAGGTAATTACGAACAGACCATGTACTTATGTACATTTCTGTAAAAACAACAAAACCGACCCGCAGCTTGCCGACATCATAGTCACCCTATTGTTTGACAATCTTAACTTGTTGTTAAATCGTAAAATTGAATGATTGTGAATTACCGGTGAAAGGAAAGTCTACTTTATTGTAAAGTCTCACCCCTTTTACGCAACATATCTTGACCATTTTTACTTTAAAATGTTGTTACGAAATGTTGTTGAGCTGAGCGGCGTCATTTGAAATAATATCAGTGACATATTATGTCAGTGATGGGACTGATGAGATGGGGATACCAGACCGTATTTTAAATATTACAGAACTTACTACTGTCTGCAATATTAATTGCAATTCTTTAATTTAATGAGTGAATAATATTTACGTCGTAAAAAAATTCAAAGCAGCTAAAAGGGCACAAAGTATTAATCCAAATCTTGCAATAAATTATTATAAGTAGGAAGTAACTTCTAGTGTGTTACTAAAATAAATGTATATAAATAAAACCACATTGGTAAGTTTCATAAGTTGGCAGCATTGTGCGAGTGAGACACCGCCCCCTACATTATGGTCTCTATCGGACCGTTTTTATTACTTTTTTTTTACTAGTGACCTATGAACGACTGTTTTGCTCGGTAATAAGGTTCAACTGTGGTTAGGGAAATATAGTAAAAGTACTATCCGGATTGTCTTCTGATCCGTGATGCCTAATGGGGATGGCTTATTACTTCCACGGTTACTAAACTTTTTAACCAGCCGGACTATATTGACATTATGACTTGTTGTCATGTTGGCATTATTGTGTCATGACGTCATGAGTCAAAACCAGACGCAGCCCCCTATATCAACCTCTCTTTTGGCCTTACTTTGTGGCCGAATAGTATTCTCCAGTTTATAATATATAACTTCATGCTTTGAAATGATTTAATACTGGCTGTCAAAGTGCAACACATCAATATTTGTCATAATAAAATACCTACTTTTCGACTGTCATGGATTGACTATATAAAAATTACTTAGGTTTTCTAACGTTTCATTTCTAAATTTCAGTCATTATTTAAATTATGAGTTCAAAGCGATAGATCGTCTTTGTAATAGATACTAGAACAGGTAAGAAATCATGTATTTACACAAACATTGGTTCCGATTTATTAGCAAAAAAAGTATTGTAACAATTATAATGGTAATTATCAATTCAACTAAATCATATATCAACTTAAAACAATCCGGATTGGATCTCATTTGTATGGCATTATCCAGACGTGAATCCGAATCCGACGGAACTTCTATTCATCTTTGATCTGGATTGTAAATTCTCGCAACAATTCGCATCGAAAAAACCTTAAAACAAGTCGTCTTAATAGGGCGGTTGGAGATATGTTGGGGGACGAAGGGAGGGCGAGTTTCCCCGCGGAATTGCTTGATTTCGGAAATACTCGTATTTATGATTAATGTTTAAGGTATTTATCGTATTTATGATAGTACGAAAAATCAGTTCCTCTACACTCTACACTCACCACGCCACGGCATTTCCGCATTTCGCTCTTTAACCTTGTTGCTTGTTGACCTCACCATCTCCTATGCATGTCATCGACTCAACAGTCGGGCAACGCACAGTGTTTTATAGAAGCCAAAAAAGTGACATCCCCATTTTATTACAAATTACTGTAGTTCAGACTTGGAAGAATAATAAGTAAGGAAGCGTAATCAACGCTCAAAATGTGCTCCACTTTCCTGGTACCAAAGTGGGCGGAGTTTATGACAGCGGTGCCCTAATGTAATGTCAAACATTTTGAAATTGTCATGTCGGCAAAATATTAGTTTTTTCGGTCCATGAAATTTCGGTAATATATCGGTATTAAAATGCCGGCTTGTGCCGTGAATTGGTGCAGGAGCCACACAGGCGCCAAAGATGGTGATATTTCTTTTCATCGGTAAGTAAATCACGCATAGATATTCTCATACATTAACGGACTTGGTCGATGTTATGCAATATAAGTTTTGGAAAAGTAAACATAACTCATTTGAGGAAAAGTATAATGAATATTCATTTATAAGTATTACCGAGTAGTAATAAATCGACAAAACAAAACCCTTCGAATTAGTACCTACTATACTTACTCTGGTAAAATCATACCATTCTGGCCGTGCCATTTCTAGTACAACTGGCTAATAGGTATGACTCTTATTTTTCATTAATAATGCATGCTATAACTTCATAGCATAGTCTTTAATTATCAAATCTAGAGCAGAGCCCGACTGGGGAACTACCTCTACCTTACAGAAAACCACAGCCAATTAGAACTAAACCCTACTCATAGTGTTGTGTTCCTGCGCCGGTGAGTAAGGTTGCCAGAGAGCTCAGAGGATGCAGTGTGTTGACGACGGGGGATCCTCTTGTCCCTTTAGCTGTCAACACAGTGAATCCTCTTTTATATGAAAGCGTCGGCAACGCTCATGAGACACCTCTGGAGTTACAGGCATCCATAGGCTATGGTAGCTGCTTACCATCACGTGAGCCGTATGCCTGTTTGCTCCTGTTGTAGTATAAAAAAATGGATACAAAATGTAAATTTATCTTTGTATCTCCCTAAGCCTATTAAAATAAATAGTACACATAAACGAACTCATCCGTTATTTATTTAGTTCTAAAAAACGAGGAAGCAAAGAGAATTTTGACTATTTATATTGAAGGTATGCTATTATTTTCTAGTCTGGTCATAAATAAAGTTAAAAAATAATCGTTTTTCTTTTGCCATAATCAACCTTAATTGCTTAACATTATGTTGCTTGAGACCAAGAGGGTCTCCCTATGAAACGATGATGAATTATAATTTATAAAATTGTAAAAAAATTATGTTAATTTATGCTTATTTTGTAGTATGTAAGTCCCTATATTGTAATTAAGCACTTTAATTACAATATAGTACAAGTCTCTGTTTGGCCCAATGGTTGACTGGTACAGAATGCCATTTGGCATTAAGTCCGCCATTTGTACATTTTCACTTGTTGTGCAATAAAGTTTAAATAAATAAATAATTAAATAAAAGAAAGATGAATAGAAGGCTTTCATATTCCTTATTCCAAGAACGATTAAATTTACGTATATTACATAAGTAATGAAAAATGCACTAAAAATAAATTGTTAATTGATTGCATTAAGTATTATTTATTACGTGAACCTATCCACGTCAAACTAAGGCGTATTTATTATACGTTAACTTGACATTTTCCGTCATTTGATTTGAGTGTCTCCTGTCCAATTAAACTTCATTGTCAAATTGATTTTGACCACTCACAACACGGCAACTTTTCTTATTGGTGAAATGGCATGAAACCTTTGCAGAATTAAGGTTAACACAAAAAAATATGCTTAAAGAATGCGTACTTGATTGGTTAACAAGACATAAGACATTTTAATTTTGTAAACATGAAAATGGGTCGTGTTTTCACATGAACTTTGCTTGCCTTTACTCGTCTTGATATTATATGTCGATGAGTTCAGAGCATAACAAATGCGAGACTACAACTCCTGCGTTTCTAATATGTGTAGGTAGTTTTTGAGAAATATTTTTTTGAAAATCTTGTTTCTGACGCTCGGAAATTACGAAAAATAGAAATAATTTAAAAGATATGAATGGACTGTTTGTTTCGCCTTTATTTAAGAGAAATCATCATCTTACTAGATACATTTGTTACAAAGATATTAACTGTTTTATTCATTTTGGTTTTTATTTTTTTCCTTCCATGTCCCACCGTAGAAGGTCGCGATATTGGTATGACAGCTTCATTATTATGTCTTGGTATCTACCCTATTTTTTACAAGACCTAATTCCATGGAACATTCAAGTAATCACCTAAACACTTTATATCTGGGTTATCCGGCCTCTAGGGTTGACACTTTGGTATTTTTAATTTTATATGCCGTTGTTTCCGGGATATCTATAATTCTTGGTTTTGAGTACATATGGAAGAAAATGTGGTGCCACTGTTTCGAGGACTGGTTTAGTAAGTATCAGTCAAGTGCAAGACGGGTTCGCATACGAAGGGTCAAAAAATTTTATAAAGCGTGTCATACATTGTACGATGGCACGGATCCTCAGTATGCAATTCCGACTGGTCCTTTTTAAGGTTCCGAGTCAACTAGGAAACCTTACAGTTTTGCCATGTCTGCCTGTCCGTCCGTCCGTCCGCGGATAATCTCAGTGACCGTTAGCACTAGAAAGCTGAAATTTGGTACTAATATGTATATCAATCACGCCGACAAAGTGGTAAAATAAAAAGTGGAAAAAAATGTTTTATTAGGGTACCTCCCCTATACGTAAAGTGGGGAGTGATTTTTTTTTTCATTTCAACCCTAACGTGTGAATTGTTGGATAGGTATTTAAAAATGAATAGGGGTTTACTACAATCATTTTTTGATAATGTAAATATTTTCGGAAATAATCGTTCCAGAAGTAAAAAAAAAGTATCCCCCCCCCCTAGCTTTTGAATCATAAGTTTTAAAAATATGAAAAAAATCTCAAAAGTAGAACTTTATAAAAACTTTTTAGGAAAATTATTTTGAACTTGATAGGTTGAATAGTTTTTGAAAAAAAAATACAAAATAATTTCTGAACTAAGTTTGTAATTCAACCGTATAAGCAGTTGTTTATTGTACCTGTAATTTCTACTAAATCACAATGAAATGACGTGCTTTCAAATAAAGTAAAAACGGTGAATATCGGTTCAAGCAATAAATACGTGTAATTCAAGTTCCAATACGTGTAATTCCCTCATACTTTCAAATGCAAAGAATTATCCCATAAAAATCATCTTTAAGCTCGCACGCAATAGTTTACTTAATTTGCCGATAGATGTCGCTGTACGTGGAACGCTCATATCCTACATGGCGGTGTTATTTTAACTCTTTTAAGTGGGGAAACTTACTGTGACGGACGGAAAACTACGGAACCCTACACTGAGCGTGGCCCGACACGCTCTTGGCCGGTTTTTTTTTATTTCCGTTAATCAGGGTGAATTGCAAACATTTTGTACTTAGTTATTGGCGCCTTAATTGAGCCTTATTTCGTCCACATTGTAATTGTTAGATATGGTTGTGATTTCATTTAGTTACTATAAACGAGTTTATTTTCAATGTTGATTTTTAAATTACTATCCATATCCATACTAATATTATATTATAAATGGAAAAGTGCATGTGTGTGTTTGTTTGTTTGTTTGTTTGTCCGTCTTTCACGGCAAAACGGGGCGACGAATTGACGTGATTTTTTAAGTGGAGATAGTTGAAGGATGGAGAGTGACATAGGCTACTTTTTGTCTCTTTCTAACCCCCCACTTCCCTAAAATGGGGGGTGGAAGTTTGTATGGAGCATTCTGCAATTTTCAAGGTAGAAAGCTAAATATTGGTATGCGGACTATTTGTGTGCGGTTTATTCTGTTCCGAGTTCTCTTCTGTGTCTTAAATTAGGAAAGGGGAATCATGTTAACCCGAATTTAACGTGAGCTAAGCCGCGGGCAAAAGCTAGTTTACAAATATATACGTCTACAATATTTTTTGTTGTTGTTGATTTTGTAGTAACTCATGTTTTAGAAAAAAAAATTGCTAAATTTGCGTTGCATAATAGACATTTTTAGCCGTTTCTTCCAAAAAGCCGGTTTTAACCGGTTAGTTTTTGACCATACGACCGATCGAATACCCTCAAAGCCGAGTTTTTTTCCGGTTTACCGGTTATTTCATTCCCTATATACTGTGTTTATGTTATATCCAGGTAAATTCGGATATTGGAAGTGGCAGCCCTGACTGAAAATTGTAATCGACTGTAGATCAAATCTTCCATGGAATTAGATCTTGTAAAAAATAGGGTAGATAGAAGACATAATAATGAAGCTGTCTTACAAATATCGCGATCTACTACGGTGGAATATGGAATTAAAAAAATCAAAATCATTAAAATAATTGATATCATTGTAACAAATGTACCTAGAAATGTTGTAATTACCTCTAAATGTACTTTTTTGAAAGCTTCATCCAACACTTTGGTCAAAAGAAAAGTTTGTTACTTAATTTGCAATACAAAATTATTTTTCGTAATATCCGGGTGTCAGAATCAAGATTTTCAGTAATTTATTTCTCAAAACCTAAACGCGGGAGTTTTAGTCTCGCATTTGTAATGCTCTAAACTACAGTAATTTGGAATAAAATGGGGATGTCACTTTTTAGGCTTCCATAAAACATTGTGCAACGCGTCGACTCCAGCGCTGTGGGATGAGCAGCCCTTCCGCCCCAGTGTAACAAAGCACCTACAGTCACTCTCACCTCTCACGGCGGGCGAGGGCTGCACTCCATTATAAATTTTTTTCAACACACCTCGCTCGTAACTAGGTTCTTATTCCACCGCTTTTATGCTCATAATCCTAGATATTAAACACGCGTGCATTTCACAATAATTATCCAACTAGTGGAATAATTTAATAATCCGATCAACTGACGTTTGTACTCTAGTACCAAGTTGTACGTACGCAGACGAATCGTTGTAATTTAATCGGGTATTACGTTTACTTTTTTAAACTCTTTATGAGTTTACATTCTAAAAAAGTAAAAAAAAGTAAATATATTAAAAATATACACATTTACGATAGAATATAAATTATACAATCCTGATTGTGAATAAGAATCATTTCAACTTATTATATTACTCGTAATACACGTAATTCGTGTTTAAAACACGAATTGTCTGTTTTAATATTGGCTGTTTGGCATTATACGTCCGCGCCTTTGCCTCAAGCTGCACGCACATCCAATAAAAGAAAATTGCGCGCCATTTATTTATAAGTTAACCTCAAATCATTGTTTATTTGTTAGATTTTTCTCGTCGTGTTTTATTAATTTAAACAAATTATACACGGTGCCCATGAGCATTGCGAGAGATTTTAACCACGCATTTCTGAGGTCAAAAGAATGAAAAAACATTATATGACTTTTGTTGTAAAACGCCAAAAAAAATTTTTTTTTTATTTTTTTTTTCAGTTTTTTGGAATTCTGTTCTACATAAAAAGTAAATGTCATTAGAAAAAAGTAACGGAAAAAGTAAATTGCTACATTTTTTCTCGTAAAAACTAGTCCATGAAAAGTGTTTCTTAGGTCTTTGATATCAGTCAATAAGAGATGTCTAGACTATGCCCCACACCGGTGAGATCGCCATCAAAAAATCATTTTACACTGAGAAACAATTCAAAATGCAATTTTTTGTAAGTAGTATTTAATCTGAAACTATGGCGAATTTCGGAAAAGTTTAAAGGACATTTTGTTCTCTAAATATGATCATGAATACACTGTTAAAGTCTCTCGCAATGCTCACGGGCACCGTGTATTTTCAATGAATAAGAAGACAACTTTAGCGTTAATTTAACCTCTGGATATATTTGATACATACTAGTAAAATGTCATCATAAAAATCTTGTGAGCAATACGTAAGAAAAAAATAGTATAATTTATTGCACAATAAATAAAGTCTTTAATTTTATGAAATTATTTGAAAAAGAATTCTAGATACTCAATAACATCACAAAAAAGGTTAGTTTTTAATTATCTTAGGTTCGCAAGTACCTCTATCCTGTAAACATTCTAACAATTAATGTATTTATCCTAAGTTATTAATTATACTATTCTGTTATTTTCTCGCAAGTTTGTTGAAAAACGTCCTATGAAACGCGTGTGCTTGATCATTAAATAAGCTCAGCTTCCTTATATCGCTTCGTATGTAATGATCAACTTAGCACACTTGTATCATAATGTACTATTATAACGTATTTTTCAAGAAAAAAAAACCGACTTCAATGGGGAATGGGGGAAGCCAGGTTTATTGTTGATGGTGTGATGGTTATTACATTGTATGGAGTCTAAGAGTACTTAGACTCCATACAATGTAATAACTTGCTTAATAAACACAGCGAAGAGGACAAATCGCCAAACGTGAACTATGCGTCGTTGAAGAGTTCCGTTCTGTTCATCATGAGCAGTTCCACTTCATCAAATGTCACTCTTTTGAATGAAAATGCTTGATTTGTTGATAAAAATAGAAAAATACTTTATGTATGCCTTTAAGATTTGAGGAGTTCCCTCGATTCCTCATGGATTCCATCATCAGAACTTAAGCTTAACGAAAATTTGTCCTGACAATCAAACTTGCTTAACAAACACAGCGAAGAGGACAAATCGCCAAACGTGAACTATGCGTCGTTAAAGAGTTCCGTTCTGTTCATCATCAGCAGTTCCACTTCATCAAATGTCACTGTTTTGAATGAAAATGATGGATTTGTTTAGAAAAATATAAAAATCACTATATGTATGCCTTTAAGATTTGAAGAGTTTTCCCTCGATTCCTCATGGATTCCATCATCAGAACTGCGTTTTGACAAAAACGGGATCAATCTGTTTATATATAGTACTCGTATATATACTTACAATCAAAAAAAGAATTTTCAAAATCGGTTCAGAGAGAAGTATACACTCCATAAATCCGTCATGTCTGAACCTGAACATAAAATACAATAAAACAAAAAAAAAAAAACCGGCCATGAGCGTGTCGGGCCACGCTCAGTGTAGGGTTCCGTAGTTTTCCGTCCGCACAGTGTTTTATGGAAGCCAAAAAAGTGACATCCCCATTTTATTACAAATTACTATAGTTTAGAGCTTTACGAATGCGAGACTAAAACTCCCATGTTTCTAATATGTGTAGTTTTTGAGACATAAATTTTTGAAAATCTTGTTTCTGACGCTCGGAAATTACGAAAAATAGAAATAATTTAAAAGATATTGCATGGACTGTTTGTTTCGCCAATGTGTTCGACAAAACATTCAAAGACAAACATTTAAGAGCAATCACTACCTTCCTAGATACATTTGTCTCAAAGATATTAGTTGTTTTATTAATTTTGGTTTTTATTTTTTTCCTTCCATGTCCCGCCGTAGTAGGTCACAATATTGGTATGAGAGCGTCATTATTATGTCTTCTATCTATTCTATTTTTTACAAGACCTAATTCCGTGGAACATTGAAGTAATCACCTAAACCCTTTATATCCGGGTTACCCGGCCTCTAGGGTTGACACTTCGGTATTTTTAATTTTATACGCCGTTGTTTCCGGGATATCTATAATTCTTGGTTTTGATAATAGTTTTGAGTACATATGCAAAGAACTAGCCAAAAAATATGTTAAAAATTTCGAATGGTGTCTTACGGCAGTGACTATACATAAACTTTTGGTCCATGGAACTGCGATAATACGAAACTCGTCTGTTCCAATTGGAATGCTCTCCGAGCAATCATCAGAATCTCGTAATAAATATTGGCGTCACGATAGAGAACACCATACCCGCAAATCAGATCGAACGAAAACCATGTCTGATTTGTTTCATAGAGCGTTAGTCTCATCAGACCCAATAATTTCGGAACAACGGATGTCGCAACGACAAAAAATATTAAAAAACGTCTCCTACCATCTGCCGCAATAGCATTATTGAAAGCACAATAGGATGCTTTTATATCGCCATCGGATGAAAACATAACACCATCATCAGAGTTACAATGCTTAGAAAAAATTGAAAAGTAGAAAAATCCACTGCCTCAGCCGGTTGAGAAGTGTAAGAATTCTTCGGCAGATGTCGCTAGGCGTCCCCCTAAGACGCATATGGGATATAGTGGAGAAATTCGCAGCGATCAGGTGTGTCTCAGTAGCTCAGTTGGTCAGAGCGATGGGCATGTATCCCTGAGTCGAGTTCGAGTCTCGCCTGAGGCAGTGGATTTTTCTACTTTTCCATTTTTAGGGTTCCGTACCTCGAAAGGAAAAAACGGAACCCTTATAGGATCACTTTGTTGTCCGTCTGTCTGTCTGTCTGTCTGTCTGTCAATACCATTTTTCTCGGGAACGCGTGGAGGTATCAAGCTGAAATTTATATCAAATACTCAGGTCTATTGTCCCTTGGAGCTGTGAAAAAATCAAACTTAAAAGCCAACGCAATCAAAAGATACATTCGTTTATGCTGCAAATTTTAGTTTTTCGGCACTCGCAAAACCTACGGGGTACTTCCCGTGAACTCAGAAACTTGAAATTTGGCATGAAGCAACGTTTTATAGCACAGATAAAGGAAAAATTGCGAAAACCGTAAATTTTTTGTTACATCATATTAAAAAAAATATTTTTAATAATTTTAAAGTTACTACCCCTATATACCTACAGGTTTGTACGGAACCTTCGGTGCGCGAGTCCGACTCGCACTTGGCCGGTTTTTTTCTAAGCATTGTGGTATCGTTAGCAGACGTTCTGCTTAATACAAAATTAATCATCAGAGTTATGTCTAGACGACAGCTATTCTGAGGTGCAAGATGGGGAGAGAGCCTGGAAGTAGAATATTGTTGCCTGGAAGTTGATAATTTTGTAGTATTTCATGTTTTAGAAAAAATATTTGCTAAATTGGCGATGCATAATAGATATTTAAAAAACACATAATTGTAGTATACGGCTTTAACCGGTTATTTTTCGACCATAACCGATCGAATACCCGGCTTTGAAAATTTACCTGTTATTGCATTCCCTATAGAGGCTGTAACAAAAATACTGGTGATTCGTTTAAGGGCATAATGGTATCGTATTACGACTAAGAAAAAATTGTAGAATTTTTTTTACACAAACAAAAATGTTTTTTTTGTATGGGACACGTAGTCCCAGCCGGCCAACCCTCCATACAAAAGGTTTTTTTTTTCACGCGAATTTTTCTTTTTTAAGTTTTTCATAATTAGAATACGATACCAATTATGTCCTTAAAAGAATCACCAGTATTTTTGTTACATCCTGTATATTGTGTTTATTTCATATCCAGGTAAATCCGGATACTGGTAGTGGCAGCCCTGACTGCAAATTTTAATCGACTGTAGATTAAATCTTCCAGGGAATTAGATCTTGTAAAAAATAGGGTAGATAGAAGACATAACAATGAAGGTGTTTTACAAATATCGCGATCGACTACGGTGGAATATGGAAGAAAAAAAATAAAAACCAAAATCATTAAAATAATTAATATCATTGTAACAAATGTACCTAGAAAGGTTATAATTACATATAAATGTACTTTTTTGAAAGGTTTATCCAACACTTTAGTCAACAGAAAAGTTTGTTACTTAATTTGCAATACATAATTATTTTTCGTAATATCCGGGTGTCAGAATCAAGATTTTCAAAAATGTATTTCTCAAAAACTACACATATTAGAAACGCGGGAGTTTTAGTCTCGCATTCGTAGTGCTCTAAACTACAGTAATTTGTAATAAAATGGGGATGTCACTTTTTTGGCTTCCATAAAACACTGTGGTCCGTTACAGTAAGTGTCCCCACTTAAGAGTTAAAATAATACCGCCATGTAGGAAATGATATGAGCGTTCCACGTACATCGACATCTATCGGCAAATTAAGTAAACTATTGCGCGCGAGCTTAAAGTATGGAAGATGATTTTTATGGGATAATTCTTTATTGCGTGAACCGATTTTCACCATTTTTACTTTATTTGAAAGCACGTCATTTCATTGTGATTTTGTAGAAATTACAGGTACAATAAACACCTGCTTATATGGTTAAATTACAAACTTAGTTCAGAAATTATTTTGTAATTTTTTTCAAAAACTATTTAACCTATCAAGTTCAAAATAATTTTCCTAGAAAGTTTTTATAAAGTTCTACTTTTATGATTTTGTTCATAATTTTAAAACTTATGGTTCAAAAGTTAGAGGGGGGGACACATTTTTTTTTTACTTCTGGAGCGATTATTTCCGAAATATTTACATTATCAAAAACTGATTTGAGTAAACCCCTATTCATTTTTAAATACCTATCCAACAATATATCACACGTTAGGGTTGAAACGAAAAAAAAAATCACTCCCTAATTTACGTATAGGGGAGGTACCCTAATAAAACATTTTTTTGCACTTTTTATTTTACCACTTTGTCGGCGTGACTGATATACATATTAGTACCAAATTTCAGCTTTCTAGTGCTAACGGTCACTGAGATTATCCGCGGACGGACGGACGGACGGGCAGACATGGCGAAACTATAAGGGTTCCTAGTTGACTACGGAACCCTAAAAACAACATAACGTGGAAGTCGTGGAACGTGCACGTCTACGTACACGTCTACGCACACGCAGCCACTGGCTCGGCCTTTAACACTATAATGTTCAAAGCAATTTTCATTGAAAGAAAATAGAATCCCCTGTTTAAATGTTACACAATTTATTTTTATATTCGGGGTGATTATTACAGAAATATTCACTAAATCCAAAAATGTTTAAAAAACGTCAATATTATTGTTAAATACCTATTGATTGATGTGCAACATTTTGATATTTGGTAAACAAAAGATGACATTGGTATCATGTATAGAAAGCCCCCTAAAAAATTTTATTTTGCAATTTTACAACAAAACTAAGTAGCGGCATACAAAATACACCTTAAGTTAAAATTGTATTAAGATACGTCTTATAGTTTCTGAGTAAAACATACGGCTGTAACATACAGACGGACGGACAGACTGACGGATATGGCGAAACTATAAGGGTTTTTGACATTTTGGCTACGGAACCCTAAAAAGGCGACTTGGTTTAAGACCCGACCCTATAAATAAGCATAGAAAATTGGTTTACGATTTACGATGATAACAATTTCAAACTGTTAGTAAGATCCTGCGTTGATATATATGTAGTGGGGAAACTAGGGAATAATACTGAACTAAACTTACTTAGCAGGTAAGTACTTACAGATACTTACTAGTATACCTTTTAACATTAGAATCCTCTGATTATGTCGTTAACCCTGTAGGTGCAGTCACGTCTAAAAATATGGATACATTTAATGTTACAAAATATACAACCACCACTTTGTTACCAAGGCGTAAAGTCCTGGGTACATATTTTTGTCACGTTAAATATATCCATATTTTCAGACGTGACCGTATATCAAATCAGTTTTTTTTATCCTTAGGAGCGACTTGAAATATTTTATTTTTTTCAGATATTTATTTTCATTACATACGAAATTATTTAATTAAAATGGATACTGCCTGCTTAAAAATTAAATTCACATCACTGACCAAAAGGCTACAGGAGGATGACTCCCAATGTTGTCTCGAAATTGTACCAGAAGTAACCTGTTTAAAAAACTTTCATAAGATGCTATTGAATAAAGAAAATAGCTTATATGAATACGTTATTCCTATTACGTACAAAATAATTCTAAAGAAGTGTAAAACATACAATACTGAGGATGCAGGTCGCGAACTTAATCAGATTTATCATTCTTGTGTGAATTTTTGTCACCCATCCACTACTAGTTCAGTTGATGCATATGGAGACATCCCACGAACATTCAGCGAAACTCTATTACTTAATAAAATATCTGCTAGTTTCCATAAATGGAACATTACACTACCACGACCAAAAAAATGTAATTCCAATCAAGAAGATAAAATTACAGCAAGTTCTCAAGCTTACGAGAAAACAGATGATTTTACTCTCACTGGTAACAGCAATGTGAATAAAGATTATAGCACCGGCAGTACAGATGATAGTGAAAAACAATGTTGTGGTAATTGATGATAAATTACCGTCATATTTTTTTCTGTGTTTTTATTGTTTTTTTAATGATTTTTTTTTTCAGTAACGCATAACATTGATGTTCAAGTCAGTTCTTTGGAAAATAATATTATGACCATGATAGAAAATATAGACGAAAAAGTCACCCAAGGATGTAATAACAAAATCAATTACTGTATAAGCGACATTGCCAAGAAGCATCATACTGATGAAAAAGTTCAACTTAGTCTCACTCCTATTTGTTCAATAGATACCAGTGACGTGCTTTTTGCAGAAAAAAATGAAAATAATTGCGATCCTTATGCAATATTTAGGAACAATAATATAGCATATTATAAAGACTTAGTACTTCATAATTATAAAGCACCTGTTATGAAACCGTTAATGATCGGAACTTACATGCCTTTAAATTATTTTAAAACATTGGAACCATATAGAAATAAGCCCGAAGTGCGAATAGCTAAAATAATGCAATTAATTGAATACGAGATGCTACCAATAAACTGTATGTTAAATGACATCGTTTCTAAATACGCGTCACTCAATGTAGACGACAAACTAAAAAAATCTTTGTTAGCTACAAATAAGTTAAATCAATTCGAAAAATGTAAAGGCCAAAATCGCCTACAGTCTAATCGTGTTACATATACAATTGTCTTTGATGGTTAAAATTGTTTGTTCGACATTTGTTAAATAAATAACGAAAAGGATTTTCTTTTTTTTTTCTATAGCAAGTATTGCTACGCAAAATAACTATCTGTATTACTTTGTTTGGGTAAAATGACCGGGCTTTTGTTAAAATGCCGACGGTAAAATAAGAACGACTCATGAATCGCTATACATTGTGTACCTAGGAAACTAAAACTACTTCCGGAACCGTTAATATACAAGTATATATATATATATTGTATTTCCAATTGAAGGTATGTTTATAAAAATAACAACTACATTGGGCATTATTTCACAGAAGATCGATAAAACGATATTCTTCTTTAAATAATAAAGATTAAAGCTTGATTTTCACGGACGATAAAGATATTTGGTCACAAAGTTAGCAATATCTCTTTTTTTGTTTAAAGTAATAGTACATTACTGCAGAGACCAGTAAGTAAGCTTTCCTGGCTGAGTATTTAGTAGCCGTCGGAGTCGAAGACGAGGACGGCTACAATACGAAGCCAGGTAAGCTGATTACGGTCGAAGCATGTATAGTGCTTTTCTCAAACATGTAAGGAAATAAAATTACTTGTTTAGTGCTTCAGTTACTGGCTGAGTGATTTAATGTTGTATGAAAATCCTTTACGTACGTCGCGCTGAACCTGCCTTGGAATAGAGTCCCTACTGGTCTCTAATTACTAACGTAACAGGAACATTTCCGAGCATGTTTGAGAAAAAATATATGAAATATACTTTTTAATACAATTGCTCAAAAAGTTTAGTTTATGTAGCTGCAAATCGTGCGTAAAGTTTGATTTTATGCACTAGTGCTAAAAAGTAATCTGATTTGCAAATCGTGCGTAAAGTTTGATTTTATGCACTAGATTTTATGTACTAATAAATGAGTATTATGCGAGACCCGCTTATAAATAACCCACCTGAACTGCACGCGATTAGGCATAAAGGAGTATTATGCGAGACCCAATAGTAATACTTGAAATCAATTGCAATGCAATTGTATTAAAAAACGTTGTTCGACACACGTGCGGAAGTGTCATTTTCACTCGTCCCGAGTCTTGACCCTCGCCTCTCGGCTCGAGTCAAGTAACCTCGGTACTCTTGCCAAATGACATACTTCTCGCACTTGTATCGAAAACTACTATTTCACATGTTAAAAATAAAACATTAAAAAATAATTGGCGGGAATCATATTTATTTTCATTGTAATATTTTTGTTACAATTTGAAATTGATTTACGATTACCGATAAATAATTTCCTCGCAATTGAAGTGAAACTCGTCCATAAAACCCATTTTTTACACTCGACTTTACAGTTAGTTGCATAACTGAAGCAATGTGCATCACTTTGACATGCTTCTTTCATTATTTCAGAAGAGGGTAGTTATTAAGTTACTATTTTATTATTAATTGGTAACAACGATAATAAACTTACTGACCTATTATGTTATTGTAGATAAAAATAAACATTTTCTCTATTAGATAATATTTGGTACGGACTCAGTTTTGCACCGACATCGTTAAGAGGCCTTATTCCCAAAATGCGCGTATTTTGCGAAATGCATCATTTTCTTCGGAGGTTATAGCGAAAATGCTTTGTGTTTTTAAATTAATTTTTAATGCATATAATAGTCCGTTCCTTTATCTAGACGGCCATGGGAATAAAAATTACATTTTTGAGAAAAAAACCTGAAAAACATGGCTTCTCTTGGCAGGCCTCTTCAGAGTTTGCAGTTAGACGTCTGGTTTTTTTTTCAGATTACTCAAAGGGAACCTTTCTTATAAAATTAGAATACAATTCAATTCAGTATATCATGTGCAAGACGGCCATGGTAAGAAAAACTGAAGATTCATCTTGGATAATAGAAAAAATACCTTCTGAATATTGCAAATTTTTTGATGAAAACAGGTTTACATTTAATTTTTTTCACGGAAGTCCTATAAATATTCTGCCCTAAAAATATAAATATATCAAAGTTCTGTTATAGATCCACCACGAAAAGAAAAATCATTACTGTCACGCAAAATTTAAATAAAGTGTAATTTTTTGAAGATGACACTAAATCGCTTCAAAACTTGATAAAACACATCGCGCCGTCGTCTCTGGCTCAGTATGGAACGAGAGCTCACAGACGACGGACCTGTGCTAAATCGTCCTACGCGCATTACGTAAGTTTGCCAGCTAGATACACTAAGAGGCTACTAAAGCGGGTAACCTTGTATGAAATCCCCAACACGTAGTGACCTGTTTCCATTGCCCTATAATTGCGAGAAGTGCGATTGAATTATAAAGATCCTTGAAATATTTATTTTACTTAATATTATTAAATGACTTTTTTATTTGAAAACTAGAAAATTTTGTCAATATCGTCATGGTAGTAATTTTCGACTAACTCGGGTATGCAGAATTTAAAAATAATGTTTATTTTAAAATCAACGATGGCGGTCATACACTTTACCGTTATGGTAGTCATTTCCGATTAATTCAGGGGTGTAGATTTCGGAAAAAAGGACGGTTTTAAAATCAAAAATGGCGGAAACGGAAAATTTTGTCAAAATCGTCAGGGTAGTCATTTCCGACTAATTCGGGTGTGCAGATTTCGAAAATAATGTAACTTTAGAAAGCCAAGATGGCGGTCAAACATTTTATGGTAAAAATCATTATGGTAGTCATATACGATTAATTCAGGGGTGTAGATTTCGGAATAAAGGACGGTTTTAAAATCAAAGATGACGGAAACGGAAAATTTTGTCAAAATCGTCATGGTAGTCATTTCCGACTAATTCGGGTGTGCAGATTTCGAAAATAATGTCTATTTAGAAATCCAAGATGGCGGTCAAACACTTTTTTGGTAAAAATCGTTATGGTAGTCATTTTCGATTAATTCAGGGGTGTAGATTTCGAAAATAATATCCGTTTTTAAATCAAAGATGGCGAAAATTGACAATTTTGTAAAATCGTCATGGTAGTCATTTTCGACTAATTTGGGTGTGCAGATTTCGAAAATAATGTCTATTTTGAAATCCAAGATGGCGGTCATACACTTTTTGGTAAAAATCGTTAAATTGAAAATGAAGACCGTTTTAAAATCCAAGACGGCGGAAACGAAAAATTTTGTCAAAATCGTCATGGTAGTCGTCTTCGACCAATTCGGGAGTATAGACACAGAATAACTAATAGTACTACCGTACAGAAAATTCACTCCTTAACAAAAGTCAGATTTAGGTATAAAATTATACCTATACTCGCCGCCTGCAAGCAAAATTGAAACTTATAACCGCGCACGAACCGTGAATCTTCTTTGCGCGCCGCAGTTTTATGACCGAGCTGTGAGCGTCGGCACGGGGTTGGCACTTGACAAGTTTTTGTACCTATACCTACTGATTTATTATTGTTAGATAAATATGTACGAATTACAAACGTTGATTATGTAAACACGAAATTTTTATCCGGAGATAGATTTTTTTATAGAGATTATGTCTGATTCTCACGGAAGTAGGTATGCCACAGCCGTATTCCTTTGAAAATATGTCGGTCAGTTCCTAATATTATTTCTGGGCAACCGATATTCAATAAATTAAGGATGTTTATTTTAACTATTACTAAGTAAGGACTTTGGGACCTTTCAATATCGTCCGGAATTTAAAAATGTTATTTCTGCTTCCTTGTTCTTCCGTTTATTCAGACATCCGTAAATACATATTTTATACGGATTAGATCGAAATAGGTTTCGAAGCCATTGTGTATTTTAAATTTTGCGCAAGCGCCACTAACACGACTATTGTGCGAGCCGAGCGGCAGCCCACTGCTATAAGACTCCCCGGGAGGCGCGCCGGCCAAATGTACCTAAACTGCGTAGTGAAACCCCCCTGGTATAGATTTCGAAAATAATGTGTGTTTCAAAATCCAAGATGGCGGCCATACACTTTTTACTTAAAAATCGTAATGGACGTCATTTTTGATTAATTCAGGGATGAAAACTTCGAAAATAAGGACCGTTTTAAAATCAAAGATGGCGGAAACGGAAAATTTTGTCAAAATCGTCATGATAGTAATTTCCGACTAATTCAGGTGTGCAGATTTCGAAAATAATGTCTATTTAGAAATACAAGATGGCGGTCAAACACTTTTTTGGTAAAAATCGGTATGGTACTTATGGTAGTCATTTTCGATTAATTCAGGGGTGTAGATTTCGAAAATAATATCTGTTTTAAAATCAAAGATGGCGGAAATGGACAATTTTGTAAAAATCGTCATGGTAGGCATTTTCGACTAATTTGGGTGTGCAGATTTCGAAAACAATGTCTATTTTGAAATCCAAGATGGTGGTCATACACTTTTTTGGTAAAAATCGTTATGGTAGTCATTTTCGATTAATTCAGGGGTGTAGATTTCGAAAATAATATCCTTTTAAAATCAAAGATGGCGGAAATGGACAATTTTGTAAAAACCGCCATGGTAGTCATTTTCGACTAATTTGGGTGTGCAGATTTCGAAAACAATGTCTATTTTGAAATCCAAGATGGTGGTCATACACTTTTTTGGTAAAAATCGTTATGGTAGTCATTTTCGATTAATTCAGGGGTGTAGAATTCGAAAATAATATCCTTTTAAAATCAAAGATGGCGGAAATGGACAATTTGGTAAAAACCGCCATGGTAGTCATTTTCGACTAATTTGGGTGTGCAGATTTCGAAAATAATGTCTATTTAGAAATCCAAGATGGCGGTCAAACACTTTTTTGTAAAAATCGGTATGGTACTTATGGTAGTCATTTTCGATTAATTCAGGGGTGTAGATTTCGAAAATAATATCTGATTTAAAATCAAAGATGGCGGAAATGGACAATTTTGTAAAAATCGTCATGGTAGTAATTTTCGACTAATTTGGGTGTGCAGATTTCGAAAATAATGTCTATTTTGAAATCCAAGATGGTGGTCATACATTTTTTTGGTAAAAATCGTTAAATCGAAAATGAAGACCGTTTTAAAATCCAAGATGGCGAAAATGTAAAATTTTGTCAAAATCGTCATGGTAGTCGTCTTCGACTAATTCGGGAGTGTAGATTTCGAAAATAATGTGTTTCAAAATCCAAGATGGCGGCCATACACTTTTTACTTAAAATCGTAATGGACGTCATTTTTGATTAATTCAGGGATGAAAACTTCGAAAATAAGGACCGTTTTAAAATCAAAGATGGCGGAAACGGAAAATTTTGACAAAACCGTCATGGTAGTAATTTCCGACTAATTCAGGTGTGCAGATTTCGAAAATAATGTCTATTTAGAAATACAAGATGGCGGTCAAACACTTTTTTGGTAAAAATCGGTATGGTACTTATGGTAGTCATTTTCGATTAATTCAGGGGTGTAGATTTCGAAAATAATATCTGTTTTAAAATCAAAGATGGCGGAAATGGACAATTTTGTAAAAATCGTCATGGTAGGCATTTTCGACTAATTTGGGTGTGCAGATTTCGAAAACAATGTCTTTTTGAAATCCAAGATGGTGGTCATACACTTTTTTGGTAAAAATCGTTATGGTAGTCATTTTCGATTAATTCAGGGGTGTAGATTTCGAAAATAATATCCTTTTAAAATCAAAGATGGCGGAAATGGACAATTTGGTAAAAACCGCCATGGTAGTCATTTTCGACTAATTTGGGTGTGCAGATTTCGAAAATAATGTCTATTTAGAAATCCAAGATGGCGGTCAAACACTTTTTTGTAAAAATCGGTATGGTACTTATGGTAGTCATTTTCGATTAATTCAGGGGTGTAGGTTTCGAAAATAATATCTGATTTAAAATCAAAGATGGCGGAAATGGACAATTTTGTAAAAATCGTCATGGTAGTAATTTTCGACTAATTTGGGTGTGCAGATTTCGAAAATAATGTCTATTTTGAAATCCAAGATGGTGGTCATACATTTTTTTGGTAAAAATCGTTAAATCGAAAATGAAGACCGTTTTAAAATCCAAGATGGCGAAAATGTAAAATTTTGTCAAAATCGTCATGGTAGTCGTCTTCGACTAATTCGGGAGTGTAGGTTTCGAAAATAATGTGTTTCAAAATCCAAGATGGCGGCCATACACTTTTTACTTAAAATCGTAATGGACGTCATTTTTGATTAATTCAGGGATGAAAACTTCGAAAATAAGGACCGTTTTAAAATCAAAGATGGCGGAAACGGAAAATTTTGACAAAACCGTCATGGTAGTAATTTCCGACTAATTCAGGTGTGCAGATTTCGAAAATAATGTCTATTTAGAAATACAAGATGGCGGTCAAACACTTTTTTGGTAAAAATCGGTATGGTACTTATGGTAGTCATTTTCGATTAATTCAGGGGTGTAGATTTCGAAAATAATATCTGTTTTAAAATCAAAGATGGCGGAAATGGACAATTTTGTAAAAATCGTCATGGTAGGCATTTTCGACTAATTTGGGTGTGCAGATTTCGAAAACAATGTCTTTTTGAAATCCAAGATGGTGGTCATACACTTTTTTGGTAAAAATCGTTATGGTAGTCATTTTCGATTAATTCAGGGGTGTAGATTTCGAAAATAATATCCTTTTAAAATCAAAGATGGCGGAAATGGACAATTTGGTAAAAACCGCCATGGTAGTCATTTTCGACTAATTTGGGTGTGCAGATTTCGAAAATAATGTCTATTTAGAAATCCAAGATGGCGGTCAAACACTTTTTTGTAAAAATCGGTATGGTACTTATGGTAGTCATTTTCGATTAATTCAGGGGTGTAGATTTCGAAAATAATATCTGATTTAAAATCAAAGATGGCGGAAATGGACAATTTTGTAAAAATCGTCATGGTAGTAATTTTCGACTAATTTGGGTGTGCAGATTTCGAAAATAATGTCTATTTTGAAATCCAAGATGGTGGTCATACATTTTTTTGGTAAAAATCGTTAAATCGAAAATGAAGACCGTTTTAAAATCCAAGATGGCGAAAATGTAAAATTTTGTCAAAATCGTCATGGTAGTCGTCTTCGACTAATTCGGGAGTGTAGATTTCGAAAATAATGTGTTTCAAAATCCAAGATGGCGGCCATACACTTTTTACTTAAAATCGTAATGGACGTCATTTTTGATTAATTCAGGGATGAAAACTTCGAAAATAAGGACCGTTTTAAAATCAAAGATGGCGGAAACGGAAAATTTTGACAAAACCGTCATGGTAGTCATTTCCGACTAATTCGGGTGTGCAGATTTCGAAAATAAAGTCTATTTAGAAATCCAAGATGGCGGTCAAACACTTCTTTGGTAAAAATCGTTATGGTAGTCATTTTCGAATAATTCAGGGGTGTAGACTTCGAAAATAATATCCGTTTTAAAATCAAAGATGGCGGAAATGGACAATTTTTTTCAAAATCGTCATGGTAGTCATTTTCGACTAATTTGGGTGTGCAGATTTCGAAAATAATGTCTATTTAGAAATCCAAGATGGTGGTCAAACACTTTTTTGGTAAAAATCGGTATGATACTTATGGTAATAATTTTCGATTAATTCAGGGGTGTAGATTTCGAAAATAATATCTGATTTAAAATCAAAGATGGCGGAAATGGACAATTTTGTAAAAATCGACATGGTAGTCATTTCCGACTAATTTGGGTGTGCAGATTTCGAAAATAATGTCTATTTTGAAATCCAAGATGGTGGTCATACATTTTTTTGGTAATAATCGTTAAATCGAAAATGAAGACCGTTTTAAAATCCAAGATGGCGAAAATGTAAAATTTTGTCAAAATCGTCATGGTAGTCGTCTTCGACTAATTCGGGAGTGTAGATTTCGAAAATAATGTGTTTCAAAATCCAAGATGGCGGCCATACACTTTTTACTTAAAATCGTAATGGACGTCATTTTTGATTAATTCAGGGATGAAAACTTCGAAAATAAGGACCGTTTTAAAATCAAAGATGGCGGAAACGGAAAATTTTGACAAAACCGTCATGGTAGTCATTTCCGACTAATTCGGGTGTGCAGATTTCGAAAATAAAGTCTATTTAGAAATCCAAGATGGCGGTCAAACACTTCTTTGGTAAAAATCGTTATGGTAGTCATTTTCGAATAATTCAGGGGTGTAGACTTCGAAAATAATATCCGTTTTAAAATCAAAGATGGCGGAAATGGACAATTTTTTTCAAAATCGTCATGGTAGTCATTTTCGACTAATTTGGGTGTGCAGATTTCGAAAATAATGTCTATTTAGAAATCCAAGATGGTGGTCAAACACTTTTTTGGTAAAAATCGGTATGATACTTATGGTAATAATTTTCGATTAATTCAGGGGTGTAGATTTCGAAAATAATATCTGATTTAAAATCAAAGATGGCGGAAATGGACAATTTTGTAAAAATCGACATGGTAGTCATTTCCGACTAATTTGGGTGTGCCGATTTCGAAAATAATGTCTATTTTGAAATCCAAGATGGTGGTCATACATTTTTTTGGTAATAATCGTTAAATCGAAAATGAAGACCGTTTTAAAATCCAAGATGGCGGAAATGGAAAATTTTGTCAAAATCGTCATGGTAGTCGTCTTCGACTAATTCGGGAGTGTAGATTTCGAAAATAATGTGTTTAAAAATCCAAGATGGCGGCCATACACTTTTTACTTAAAATCGTAATGGACGTCATTTTTGATTAATTCAGGGATGAAAACTTCGAAAATAAGGACCGTTTTAAAATCAAAGATGGCGGAAACGGAAAATTTTGACAAAATCGTCATGGTAGTCATTTCCGACTAATTCGGGTGTGCAGGTTTCGAAAATAAAGTCTATTTAGAAATCCAAGATGGCGGTCAAGCACTTTTTTTGTAAAAATCGTTATGGTAGTCATTTTCGAATAATTCAGGGGTGTAGACTTCGAAAATAATATCCGTTTTAAAATCAAAGATGGCGGAAATGGACAATTTTTTTCAAAATCGTCATGGTATTCATTTTCGACTACTTTGGGTGTGCAGATTTCGAAAATAATGTCTATTTAGAAATCCAAGATAGCGGTCAAACACTTTTTTGGTAAAAATCGGTATGGTACTTATGATCGTCATTTTCGATTAATTCAGGGGTGTCAGATTTCGAAAATATTATCTGTTTTAAAATCAAAGATGGCGGAAATTGTCAATTTTGTAAAAATCGTCATGGTAGTCATTTTCGACTAATTTGGGTGTGCAGATTTCAAGACGGTGGTCATACACTTTTTTGGTAAAAATCGTTAAATCTAAAATGAAGACCGTCTTAAAATCCAAGATGGCGGGAATGGAAAACTTTGTCAAAATCGTCATGGTAGTCATTTTCGACTAATTCGGTTATGCAGATTTTGAAAATAATGTTTTTTTAGAACTCCAAGATGGCGGTCATACACTTTTTTGGTAAAAATCGTTATGGTAGTAATTTCCGTTAATTCAGGGGCGCAGATTTCGAAAATAAGGACGGTTTGAAAATCAAAGATAGCGGATATGGAAAATTTTGTCAAAATGGTCATGGTAGTCATTTCCGACTAATTTTGGTGTGCAGATTTCGAAAATAATGTCTATTTAGAAATCCAAGATGGCGATCAAACACTTTTTTGGTGAAAATCGGTATGGTACTTATGGTCATCATTTTCGATTCATTCAGGGGTGTAGATTTCGAAAATAATATCTGTTTTAAAATCAAAGATGGCGGAAATGGACAATTTTGTAAAAATCGTCATGGTAGTCATTTTCGACTAATTTGGGTGTGCAGATTTCGAAAATAATGTTGATTTTGAAATCCAAGATGGTGGCCACACACTTTTATGGTAAAAATCGTTAAATCGAAAATGAAGACCGTTTTAAAATCCAAGATGGCAGGAATATTTGTGCCAAATTGCAATCTTCTAAATATATAAAAGAAGAAACTGACTGACATATCAACGCACAGCCCAAACCGCTGGTTCTAGAGATTCCAAATGTGGTACGTAGGCTCCTTATAAGGCATAAGGATGCACATAGAAATAATTTTTAAAAATTTACCTCTAAAGGGGGGAAATGGGGTTCAAAGTTTGTATGGGAAACGAGATTAGTTCAACTATTTGATTCGAAACTTTACAGGAGTATTCCTAACGATAAATGAAAAAACAAGTGTTTCAGCTGTTTTGAGAATTCAACCCATAAGGGGGAAATGTGGTGACAAAATTGAAATATCAACATGGGTATTGTTTCTATGGTTTATCGGGTCGCTGATTACGAAATCAACACTTAAGGGGGTGAAATGGGTGTTGATAGTTTGTATGGGGAAATTTTAAACGATGAACCAATTTAGATGAAACTTGGTATAGAGATAGTTTGTGTACCGGGAAACGACATGGGACAGTTTTTATCTCGAAAATCAATCTTTAAGGGGGTGAAATGGGGGTTGGAGGTTTGTATGAAGATTTTTTTACCGCGAACCGATTTAGATAATTTTGTTGTGGATATAGTTTGAGTCCCAGGAAACAATATAGAATATTTTTTAAGCCGAAAATCAATCTTAGAGGGGTAGAAAACATGTTGGTAGTTTGTATGGCGAATTATTAACCGCTAAACAGACGATTGAAATGAAACTTGGTACATATTTATTATATAGATTGAGTCGCGGTAAACAATATAGGATAGTTTTTATCTCGAAAATCAACCCTCTAGGGGGTGAAACGGGGGTTGAAAGTTTGTATGGGAAATTAATAACTGTTGAACCTATTTAGATGATTTGGTATGGAGATATTTTGCATTCTGGGGAAGGATATATAATAGTTGTTATCCCAGAAGTCATTCCTTAAGCGGGTAAAAAGGAGGATGGATTACTAATTCCACGCAAATGAAGTCGCGGGGAAAAGCTTCTATTGAAGAGTAGAAATCTGTATTAATCATAATCTCTCGGTAGTAAGTCGTTGATGGCGTAACAAAACAATGATTGCAATAATTTCTTTAAAATAAAAAATGAGGGAACCGCCGTCTTCAAAACGTGGTATACCGAAACCTCCAGAATGTAACGAATACTTTTCCGAAAACCGCTTCTAAATCAGTTCAACGAAACGCAAGATGATCGCGGACAAACATACATTCCTACATACAAACATACGAGTCTAACTGAGAACCTCCTTTTTTAGTACTTTTAGTACGCGGGCGAAGCCGCGGGAAAAAGCTAGTTCATTTATAAAAATCGTCGTTATTCAGGTATGTAGATTTCAAAAACAAATTCAGTTGTAAAATTCAAGATGGCGGCCATATACTTTTTTGTATCCCCGATTGAATCGAAAATGACTACCATAACGATTATCTAGAAAAAAGTGTATGGCCGCCATCTTGGAATTTAAAACAGACCCTTTTCTCGAAATCTAAACACCTGAATCAGTCGAACAAGATTACCGTGAAGATTTTCACAAAAAGGTCATCATCTTATATTTTAAAACAGTGTTTATTATCGGAATTTACATTGCCGAATTAATCAACAGAGACTACTATACCGATTTTTACTAAAATTGTATGACTGCCGTCTTGGATTTTAAAACAGACATTATTTTCTAAATCTACACACGTAAATTAGTAAAAATGACTACCATGACGATTTTTACAATAATTGTCCTTTAATTCCATCTTGGATCTCAAATCAGTCCTTATATCGAAATCTACACCCCTCAATTAATCATAAGCGACTACCATAAAATTGTTTTAGAAAAAAGTGTATGGCTGCCATTTTGGATTTGAAAACATACATTATTTTCGAAATCTACACAGTACACACCCAAATAAGACAAAAAAGACTATCATGACGATTTTAATAAAATTGTCCATTTCAGCCATCTTGAATTTTAAAACGGTATTGATTTTCGAAATTGAAATCCCCAAATTAATCTAAAACGACACTCATTCGATTTTCACCAAATAAGTGTGCGAGAGCTATCTTGGATTTAAAAATAGACATTATTTTCTAAATCTGCACACCCGAATTAGTCGAAAACGACTACCATGACGATTTTAACAAAATTATCCATTTTCGCCATCTTGGATTTTATAACGGTCTTTGTTTTCGAAATCTACTTCCCTGAATTAATCGAAAATGACTACTATAACGATTTTTACCAAAAAAGTGATTGACCGCCATCTTGGATTTCTAAAGAGACATTATTTTCGAAATCTACAGTTCCCGAATTAGTCGAAAACGACTTCCATGACGAATTTGACAATTTTTTTCCGTTTCCGCCATCTTTGATTTTAAAACGGTCCTTATTTTCGAAATCTACACCCCTGAATTAATAGAAAACGACTAACATGATGATTTTTACCAAAAAAGTTTATGACCGCCGTCTTGGAATTCAAAATAGACATCATTTTCGAAATCTGCACACCCTAATTAGTCGAAAACGGCTACCATGACGATTTTGCCAAAATTTTCCATTTCTGCCATCTTGAATTTTATAATGGTCTTTATTTTCGAAATATACATCTCTGCATTAATCGAAAATGACTACTATAACGATTTTTACCAAAAAGGTGTATGACTGCCATCTTGGGTTTCAAAATAGACATTATTTTCTATATCTGCTTACCCGAATTAGGCGGAAATTACTACCATGACGATTTTGACAAAATTTTCCGTTTCCGCAATCTTTTATTTTAAAACGGTCCTTATTTTCGAAATCTACACCCCTAAATTAATCGAAAACGACTAACATGATGATTTTTACCTAAAAAGTGTATGACCGCGGTCTTGGGTTTCGAAATCTACTTCCCTAAATTAATCGAAAATGACTACCATAACGATTTTTACCAAAAAAGTGTTTGACCGCCATTTTCGCTTTCAAAATAGACATTATTTTCGAAAGCTGCACACCGGAATTAGTCGGAAATTACTACCATGACGATTTTGACAAATTTTTCCGTTGCCGCCATCTTTGATTTTAAAACGGTCCTTTTTGTCGAAATATACACCCCTGAATTAATCGAAAACGACAAACATGATGATTTTTACCAAAAAAGTGTACGACCGCGGTCTTGGATTTCAAAATAGACATCATTTTCGAAATCTGCACACCCTAATTGGTCGAAAATGACTATCATGACGATTTTGACAAAATTATCCATTTCCGCCATCTTGGATTTAAAAACGGACATAATTTTCGAAATCTACATCCCTGAATTAATGGAAAATGACTACCATAACGATTTTTACTAAAAATGTGTATGACCGCCATCTTGGATTAAAAAATAGACATTATTTTCGAAATCTGCACACCCGAATTAGTCGGAAATGACTACCATGACGATTTTGACAAAATTTTCCGTTTCCGCCATCTTTAATTTTAAAACGGTCCTTAATTCGAAATCTACACCCCTGAATTAATCGAAAACGACTACCATGGCGATTTCTCAGAAAAAAAGAGTATATCCGCCATCTTGGGTTTTAAAACAGACATAATTTTCGAAATATACACCCACTAATTAGCAGAAAATGACTTCGTGCCGATTTTTCGGAATAAAGTGTATAACCGTCATCTTTCTTTTTATTTTTTTTATTTGGGACAAAAAACAGTAACACACGAGATTATGGCTAATAGTAACAATACAAAAATTACAAAGTGTGAGACCAACAACACTGTCCACAGATTTGGGATTGATGTTAGATTTTAAAACAGACATAATTTTCAAAATCGACACCCCGTAATTAACCGAAAATCACTCCCATGACGAGTTTTCAGAAAAAAATTATGACCTCCATCTTGGATTTTAAAACAGACATAATTTTCGAAATCTACATCCCCTAATTAGCCGAAAATGACTACCATGAAGATTTTTCAGAATAAAGTGTATAACCGCCATCTTGGATTTAAAAACGGACATAATTTTCGAAATCTACACCCCTTAATTAGCCGAAAAGGACTACTATGACGCTTTTTCTGAATAAAGTATATAACCGATTAATCTGTTAATTTTTTAATTTTATATTAATCTACACACCCGAAGTATTCGAAATTAGCTATTATGACCATTTTTACAAAAAAAAATATTTCAGCCATATTGGAATTTAAAACAAACCTAAGTTTCGAAATTCGAAATTTATTATACTTTTAATTCGAAAAGTATCTCCAACAGTCCCTACTGATTAAGTGATAATCCGTCTTTGGTGTTAGATACGTATATTTCCTTTAAACATACTTCAATTAGTAGTATCGCCCATATAACAGAAAATAAATAGTCTGTGTGTAACTTATGCCTAAAAAAAATTTTACTTGTAATAAGGGTTGCTACTTATATATCCGGAAACAAAAAAACAAACAAACGTACACGGCTGAAAATGGTTTTATTGTTTTTCAAAGTATTCCCCTTGATGATCTATGCACTTTTGCATTCGCGTGAACCAATTTTTAAAGCACTTCTGCCACTCCGCCTGAGGTACCTCCATAACGTGTTGTTTGAATGCGTCGACAGCATCTTCAGCGGTCGAAAATCGTTGACCGCGTAATTTATTCTTTATATTTGGAAATAAATAAAAATCGTTGGGTGCCAAGTCAGGGCTGTACGGCGGATGACCCGTTAATTCCACATTTTGACCCTCCAAAAATAGAGTTGTTTCGCGTGACGTATGACAGCTGGCATTGTCATGATGAAGAATGATTCTTCGTCGCTGGTTAGTTTTACGAATTTGTTCAAATACTTCCGGTAAGCAAATGGTCGTGTACCACTCTGAATTAACCGTTCTACGGTTTTCTAGTGGCACTGTAGCTACATGGCCATTAATACCGAAGAAGCAGGCCACCATTTGTTTCAATGTACTTTTTGCACGAGTAACTTTCGTAGGGTTCGGCTCATTTTGAAACACCCATACCGTTGATTGTTGCTTCGTTTCGGGATCGTATGCATAGATCCAGGATTCGTCACCTGTATAGATGTTATAAACGGCTTTTGAGTCACCACGGTTATATTTTTTTAACATTTTATTGCACCATTCGACGCGAGCATCTTTTTGCTCTTTTGTTAAGTTGTGGGGTATCCAACGCGAACAAATTTTTTTTACAGCCAAATAATCATGTAATATGCTATTAATGCTGGTCATAGAAATACCCAGAGTCGCCTCTATCTCGCAGTACGTAACATGTCGGTCGTCCATTATAAGTTTTCGCACAGCCTCGATATTTTGTTGTACAACGACCGATTTCGGGCGACCTGCCTTAACTTCGTCCGTAAGCATACTACGTCCACGATTGAACTCACTAAACCAGTGATACACAGTAGTTTTAGATGGGGCTTCATCACCAAAAGTTGAAGTTAGTTGATCTATGCACTGTTGTTGCGTTAAACCACGCCGAAAATCATAATAAATCATAGCACGAATATTTTCACGAGTGAGTTCCATTCTTGCTGCGAGATGACATTTAAACCCGTCAAAAACAAAACACGAGCGTTAATAAGAAAGAAAAAATATACCGGCCAGTACTTAAAAAAGTTCAAATTTTACCATGGAGGTCAAATATGCTATTTAAGAAGATTGTAATCCCGGTTTCCGGATATATAAATAGCAGCCTATGTAGTTGTAATTGAAGTTGAAAACGATCAAGACCGTTCGATCGTCGATCATTGCCAGCGGTCGTGTACTGAGCGCTAACGCCATCTATCGAGTCCGATTTCGTGAAATTGAGGAACGTTCATGGGACTAAGGCCCCTAAGTTTGATCAATTACGGAAAAAATAAAAACTTTCAGGTTATATTTGTTCGTCTCGGTGTCAGCTATGTATCCATATGAAAAGCCAATTTCGATTCATTGCATTCACAATCTTGATTTTTTTATTCATCCACGATTGTGTACCAAAAACCGTTAAACTACTTTTTTTTAATTGAAAATAGATGTCATATACTTCAGAAAAAGTGACCAAACCCACCGGTGTCCGAGGCCAGATTTGAACTAGCGTCTTTAGCTTTCGCGGCTAAATAAAAATAAATATTATTATTTTTTTTATTTGTTTAATATTTAAAAAAATGCAAATCAAAAAATATTAAACAAAATAATTTGATTTGCTTCAAGATACTTTTTTTTATTTAACCCAATATTTATATTTTTCTTTTACACAACCAGGTAAGACAATTAGTTGAAATAGTACATTATATGCTCTTTAAAATGAGGTGTATGACTTTTATATCACTCACGTATTTTTATGGTTATCTCAGAATGAAGTCCGCTACAAAAATTAACTAACAAGAAATTTGTTCGGCCATTTGCCTTGACTCAGTTTTGCACCTGACTATATATCGCCAGTAAATAATTACATAAATAAGCCTGATTTAAATTATTGATAACTAAAATAATGGTCGTAGAATTCCTTACTTTAAATGAGTTACTGAATTGGGAATGCCTACGAAAAAATGAAATAATGAGAAAAATAAATTAGGTGAAATTTTACAGTTTTCGGTATGAAATTGAGAAAAATGTATAAGTCGGAAGAAAACAATTTGTGAAGCAGTTTTGTAGCGGTACCCAAGGATTAATATTTTACGTTTAGAATTTTTATGTAAATTTGATTGTTATCAAATTATTTACATTTTACTAAGGTACTAATATTGACTCAGTTATGCAAGTAACTGTATATCTATCCTCACTCGCATGCTCGTTCGGATGGATAAACGCCTCGCGTAAAATGTTGCGTTTTATGCACTTGTTGTAGAATCTTGAATCTACTATTGTCACTTATGGTAAATTTTTTGGTTAGTTACATTGTTCTTGTGCAATAAAATTATTAGTATTTTATTTTGTACAATCGTGACATAATTAACAGCTTTTCAGTCGAGTACCGTGTTTAATCGAGTGCCTAAGTGAGGTATGAGATTGAAAATCTTGATTATGTCACTATTGTACACAATACTTTTTCTACGAGTGCTCAATAAAGGCAAGCCGGTTAGAATTGAGTTCGACGAAAGACCTGCTGCCTCTGTACAATTGAGTAAGTTGCCCGAGCCCCGAGTTCCTACTTCACAATCATTAAATTTTGTATCTATGTCAAAGAAGTTGAAAAAAATAAAAGACCTTCAAGTTAAAGCATAATTTCATCTTAGTTTAGTTATTGTGCGTAAATAATAAGTATTTTTATCTTATTTTCTCGCAATCGAAGTGAAAAATAGTATGCATTACTCTGGTCTAAAAGCCATATTACCACTCGAACCACCTCGTGTTAATCTGGCCTTCTTTAGACCCTTGTCAAACAATCTACTATTTACACACACCGTATCCGCCAACAAGTGTATAATGCCTTAGTTCAACCACACCTAGAGTATCTCATAGAGGTATGGGGAATTGCAGCAAAAACTAATATAGATAAAATACAAAGAACTCAAAACAAGCTAATAAAAATATTATTCAATTATGATTATCTCACACCTACCATAAAAATATATAACGATACTAAAATCCTTACGATAAAACAAAATTATATTTACAAAACCTGTGTCCTGATACACAAAATAAGAAACAAACAAGTACATTCTCAACTTACATTTTTTACTAACTGAGAAAAAGGCTTGCGGGAAACCCGTCGCTCGGACAATTTAACTTTATCTAATGCCCGAACTAACCAATTCGGCCACCAAAATTTTACTCGGGAGGGACCCAAACTTTACAATAGCTTACCAACTGAAATTCGTAACTGAATGACAATAAACATTTTCAAGTAAAAACTAAAGTGTCATATACTCAAAGTTTTCTTAATTTAGTATGTTTCTGCTATACGTAAACATTCAGTATGTGTGCATGCAATTTGTAACTTAAATTCTTATGTATGTAGATTAATAAGTTAATTTAATGTAATTCTCATATAAGTGAAGTTTGTATATCTTCTTTTTGAGAATAAAGTATCTTAAACCTGATTTACGGGGTGTGGTAAAAAAACTGTTGACGCCCGTTGACGGTGATATAGTTGCGTTTGCACACGACATAAAAGTGAAATTTCCTTGGATATTATGACGCGAAATGGCCTTAAACGCAATGCACCACCGTTACTTATATTCTTGTACCACAATAAACGAATTCTTATTCTTATCCTTATTCAACCTTATCATTCCACCTTATCATCAAGTAGGTACCTATTGTTTTTATTTTATTTTGTGATATATTATTATATTATACATATATCTCTTACCTTATTACCATACCGTAAAACCACCTAACTATAGTCCATAGTTCAGTACCAGAACAATGGTGCGACAAGTTCAAGACGTAATTAATTAATTATCCACCCCAATCTACTTATTGGTTTTTTCTTAGTATTTTCAATTATTTATGAACATATTTTATCTTAGAACTGGGTCATGTTAATAAAACTTACAGCCGATATATCGCCATATTCGAGTTAGTTTTTGACCATAACTGGGAGCTTTTAGTGCCGAAAACAAAATGCCGATGCTGCAATGTAAAAAAAAGTGTTGGCGTAATTTTTTTTTTTAATTAAAAATCTGGTTTCTAGTATGATAAGTCTCCTAGATTTCCTTTGTTCCTCGAAGCAGGGGAGGGGTAGGGCTACACGATAATGCGGTGCTGCAAGCCCCCGTGCGGCTTGTCAGTGGCAGCAGCATCAAAAGATTGTAGATGCATGCCAAAACAAAGCGCCTGATCTTTTTATAACAGTATTAAGATGTTATGTAACCTAAACCTAGCGGCTGAACTGCAACAACACGTTACGTTATTAAAATGATGTTATATTTTAAAACATCAGGCGCTTTGTTTTGGCATACACCTACAAACTTTTGATGCTTCTGCCACTGACAAGACACGCACGGGGGCTTGCAGCACCACATTATCTTGTAGCCCTACCCCTCCCTTGCTTCGAGGAACAAAGGAAATCTAAGAGACTTATCAAGTTATCATAATAATAATAATAATAATAATAAATACTCTTTATTGCACACCTCATACAGTTACAAGCACAAATTTTACAATTAGATAAATTTAGGTAGAGGTAACAACAGGCGGTCTTATCGCTAATGAGCGATTTCTTCCAGACAACCTTTGGGTAGTGGAGACTAGAGAAAAACAATAAGCAGTAGGTGGTGCATAGAACCAAAAGAGACGAAATAGATAACACAGCACATTCATATGAATATACATACTTAAATAAATACAAAACAAAACATACATATACGTACATATATACATATATAATACACACAATAAGAAACAACAGTGTCAACTTAAAAACCTAAGGAAGAGATAAATAGTATTCCTTAAGTTGCGATTTAAAGCTACCAATAGATTGCGCGCGTTTAATGTTGAGAGGGAGAGAATTCCACAAACGAACGGCCTGGAACGTAAATGAGCAATTATAAAATTTGGAAGATGAAGATGGCACTTTTAGGAGCAATTTTTGAGAGGATCTAATAGAATTAAGATAAGAGAAACGCTCTTTGAGGTAGCCGGGAGTTGCAGGGTTAAAAAGTATAGAAAAGAGTAAAGAAAGTATGTGAGAGTTACGGCGGTGACGGATAGGGAGCCATTTGAGTTGAGAACGAAAACTAGAAACATGGTCGAATTTGCGTAATCCGAAAATCATACTAGAAGCCGGAAGTTTTTTTTTTTTCAAAAAAAAATTATAGTACGCCGCCCGTTTTTTTACATTGCAGCATCGGCATTTCGTATCCCCCCACTAAGGACGTGTTTAATCATATATATGATATCTTGGAGACTTATCGAACTAGGTTCAGTGTCGTGGGCTCTTATACTATTATGTAATATGATTTTATACATAGGCTGGTCCATTGATTAACGTCAAAGTAGGAACTTTTTTGTTGTTTTGGGTAATGTTTTCTTTTTCTATTTTAATAAAAAAAAATGTGATGTCTCTAGCTTATCCCTAATGGATTTAAACGCATCTTATAATATATACATTTATAATTAGTTTTGCATGTTTATAAAGTGGGGCATTCCGCTCATACAATAGTTTGTTATTAAATCAAAAATAAACATTAAAAACATTGACAATAAAAAGCCGAAAAATTGCGATCCTTATTCAAATCCTTATTACTTATTCAAAAATTAAATTATTTAATTGGTAAAGCGATCGAGCAAGGCCCGGCAAGGCGTATCGATGTAGGGTTCAGTCCTACTGGGTTGATTATTTTTTCAATGTTTTCAATGTTTCTATTTGATTTAATAACAATATATGTATATAATTTTTGATATTAGGCCGATAAACTTTAAAAATGGATGAAGATCTAATACTACACGAAATAGTCAAAAGTCTGGCATTTGAAATAGAGGCCGTAAATCAAGACAATACCTTAAAGTGGACTACTACCAACGGCACACCCCTCAACGTAAAAGTGAGAGTGAGGAACAAAGATGAGCCAAGACTCATTCAAAGGGGTGCAATACCTGTTCCAAGAATTGGCATTACCGCACCCGAAAAACTTAGGCTCATCTCTAGTGATCAAACCATTCTGTCTTTCAACGTTTATTTGGAAGGTGGATTACAAAAAGATCCAAAACGTGACAATGGTTTAAAAAAGTTTAACATTGGTAAGAATTGGATTACATCTCCCCTATTTTATTCGCCCCTTTGGCCCTTTGTAGCATCAGAACTGATTGGTAATCTCTCTGATGTGACAAGATGCATTAAATTGGTAGGTTGCAAAGTATAGTAGTTGCAATGATTGTCTAAGGTAGTAGAAGTTTTCAGTGCCTAATAAAGTTTAAGTTAATAATAAATCTTTTATCCTAATTATTTAGGAAGTTGCTTAGGAACATATAGCGACGATGAAGGACCGTATCTACCGGGCTCTTCTGAACAAAATGCTCTGGAAAGTGACAGTGGCAGCAATTCGAGCAGCGATGTCCTGAAAAAGAATATGTCACCAGTTCTCAACTCTACAAACACAGTTCCTCGTAATCAAAAAACATTTTTTGGCAAATGTAAACCAGGTAAACGAATTATAAGTTTATCAAATAATAAGTAGTTAGCAGTATAGGTTGTGAAATGTACAGCATACACCTGTATATGTTGTTATTAAGCCACTTAATAACTTAATCTTTGAAACCCTCAATCCAGGAGGATGCCTTGACCCACCCTTTGATGAAGAAAATTATGCCTATAGCCTCTCCAATTCAGATCATAGAGGAAACATTCAACTTGAGCTTACTAAGCTTGAAGCTAATACAAAAACTTGTGAACCAGGTAACAAATATTTTTTATTAAAGATAATTTAATCAATTTAAGAAAAGTAAACACCTTATTTTGAATTTAGGAGGATGTCTCGACCCACCTTTTAGTGAAGACAAATATCCCTATACGAATCTAAGAGTTCAGCAACAAGAAAAACAAGAGTTAAAATCACAGTTTACTAAGGACAAAAAACAAGCACTCGGTAAAAAATCTTCAGAAGAACGTATTCAGCATAAAACAAAAGAAAATAAAACGATAAAGGACCAAGAAGATCCCAAAAACGTCACGGATATTTATGCACGAATTTCAAAAGAAGATTCTATTATAACATACCCTACCGATGTATCGTCTAATGAAACTTTATATGACCAGAACACAAATAAAAAAATGTCAATAAAAAGCAATGATGATGAAGCACAGAGACAAAGTTATGATTACCCTGTATCATATTTTGTTCCCCCAAAAGATGTTACGAGAAATAAAGACGATGAACGTAGGTATAGTAAGAGGCTTTCATCTGATACAATTAACAGAGGCAGTAAAGGTAAAGTCCATGATGAGGCAAATAAAACGAAATCCATTGGACATGATTATATGCCTCATAATGCACTGCGTTCAAAAGGTATACAAGAAGAGAACTTAGAAACGAATCGTATTGATGATGTTGCTTCAAAAAGCTACCATATAAATAAAAAAGGCATTGCAGCTACTGAACAAGAAAACCCTGATCCTGATTCAGTAATGGGAACCCCATCAAATGTCTTAACAGATCTACAAAAGAATGGAAGTCTTCAAAAAAATCCCAGTGCAGCTGTTTATAAAGAACGTGCATCAAGGGATATAAAGCCCACTGAAAGTAATTCTAACCATGAAATTCGGAATTTCAAATCACAACTACAAACAGCGTCACCAGCCGAGAGTAACAAATCACACCATGTGAAACCTGAAAGTCTACAAGAAAATATTAAAGTACAAAACTGGCAAACCAGACGAGATGTGCCAAAATCCAAAGATGCTGACATAGAGATAAAAGATGAATTACCTCAGTCAGAAGCTAGTTACATAACAAGTTCCCAACCCGTAAACCATCTCGATGCCCAAAGAGAGAAGCTAGACACAGACTCGATAAAACAACTAAAACAAGAAAATTCTAAATTCTCAAAAACACAAAGTCCAATAAAAGGCAACAGCAAATCTAATTTGAGTTGTGATAACGATGATGGCGTCTCTAAAAATATCCTAGCAGCCGAAGCAACAATACCTGTTTTAGCTACAACAACATTGGCTTTATCTGAAAAACAAACGACCAGGCTTAACGACAAACCAAACATCGGGTTAGACAGTTCAATTATAGAAAAAGGCAAAAAATCAATAAGTGACATGTGTTCAGAAGATTTACTAAAAAATACTAGTAAACAAAAACTACAAAGGGAATACGAGGAATCTAAAAATATTGCGCCACAGCGCATCTCAAGCAGCGAAAATAACGAGTTTGATGTATCTTCTGAACATAGTATAGATTCAAAGCACGAACTTTCAAATAAAGTGGAACCACGAAAACCAGAACAAACATTAGGCCATAGAAACAATCAAGACTTATTGGTAGAAGCCTTGAATTCAAAAAATATAGATAATGTCATTGTTAGCAGTAATTCTCCGAAAGATTACATTACGGTAGACCCAGGATTCCAAACAAAAAGGACGAGTGAAATACTTCAGAAAAAACCGTTCAGAGCCAAACATGACTTGGATATTGAGCAAGATGATATCAATAAAACAGCACTACTAAAACGTAAGACATTCACGGTTATTTCATCTAACACCTCAATTCAAAAACGCGAAGAGATCGAAGAGCTACCAGATAATACCACAGATGTTTATTACAACCCTACTGATAAATCTCAACTTGGCTCCACCGACTCAACTGAAAATAGCACACATATTACAGATACAAACAATAAAAACCTAGAAGGTCAAATTAGTCTACGTCAAAAAAGTGTACCAGGAAAAGGAAATGATTTGTATCTGAATGCCACCGATGATACTATACCAACAACAAAAATCGAAAAAAATAAAGAAATAGAAAGTGCGTTTAAAACAAATTTTAATGAAAACCAATCACACATACTTTCAAAAAGTGACACGAATATTAACCTCAATAACAATCAAACGAAACCCTTAGATTCCATGCTAAGTGAAAACAGAATAAGTACTGATCTATTACCAACAGATGTACGAGATATACAGTCAAACATTGTTGATGACCGTGATTCTGTTCTTACTGTGCAAAGCCGTGTAAAAACGGAAAAATTAGAAGCAATTTACCAAGAATTTGAAAACACAAATGCTAATTATAAGGACACAGAATCGGTACATAAACAAGAAATTATACAGGACCTAAATCTATTGGGCTCTGGTAATCAACTAATGGAAAAAGTTCAGCTCAACACATCTTCAAAAGATTCGTTACAAAATTCTTATTATGATAAAAAATTGTATGCAAAAGATTCTGTTAGTAATAAATCAGCCATGAAGCGAAAAACAGAAATTGTAGATTTAGGTAAAAGAGAACCGGAAAAGATGTTGAATATTGACTCTAACATATCTGTATCAAACCAGTATACAGATTATTTGCGCTCTAAAACTGTGAGCGATGGCAAATTTGATGCCGATTATATCAAAGAACTTATACCAGAAAATACAAGAGATCCTAAAATTAATACTGATGATAAATCTGCTTCATTCTCGGAAAACCATGAAGAACACGAATTTGTTGGTATAAAAGACGTCGAAATAAAACATAGTAATACCAGTGGTAATAACCCTGCTTTCGACATATCACAAAAACCTTTAACAAATAATGCATTTTCTGATTATTCTGTTGACTCTGTAAGCGATTATAAATACTCGAATTTTGATGCAACACAAGTCGTCGCACCAGAATTTGTTCAAGATTATGATAATGTAATGACTAACAAAACGAATGACAAAACAGAATGGAATGATTTAAATTACGAAAAGCTGGACATGACTAAAATTCCCAATTTCATACCAAACACTACACCAGAATATGTAGAATATTTGCAAGCACAAACTGCTAATGGTTGGGACTATACGGATATTGATCAAAGATATGATAATTCTGAGTTTTTAGATGCACGCCGTAATGAGAATCTAATACAGAGAGAATACACTGAAAACATATCAGAATTGCCAAACGTTAAAACTCCTCAAGAAGTGGAAGATATGAATTACGAATTAATAAATGAAACGGAGAGTTTTACAAAATATAGTTCGCACTCTGGTGGACATTCGGATTTAATTAGTGGGGTTTTAAGCAATATTACAGAAAATAAAGAAGAGGAAGAAAATTATAACATGCAAAATAGATTTTTAGAAGACACGAATCAAAGATACGATAATATTGTGGAATTTGATACTAAACCTCTTCGTGATCACGGAGCGATTGACGATAAATTTGAAAGTATATCTAAAGAATCTGAATCTAATTACAAATTACCTAGCTCAATCAAGAGTTCTGTATCAACATTAAAAGAAATTAATAGATATATGAACAAAGAAACAAAACCGGAAGCTAGAAAAAACATAACATCTAGTTTTGATAAATTAAAACAACGTTCAGATACCTATGAAACAGATAGGGATAGAGTGTTCATTGATAACACAACTGGTATTATTGACCAACCCAGCGAATACCAATCATTTCAAACACCTGCCTCTATACATGATTCAATTGGGATAAACAAAAAAGATTCCAAAGCAAAACCTGTGAGTAATACTGGATGGTCCACGCATTACAAACAACCTAATCTAACCGAATTAAAGGTAGAAGAAAAATCCAATATTGTTGCAACAGAGTCGACTTTTTTAAGAGACAATGGTCCAGTATATTTAGATATGTCGTTTTGTAGCTATGTTAACGATAACAAACAAAGGATTGTTCAAACACAAAGTCCACTAATTGAACCACAAACCCCTATTGATGGCACTGTTACTATAGTAAAAACATTAATACGGCATGGTCATGAAATTAGAATACCTGTGGACAATGATAATGACATTACATTCAATATTTTGGACAAAGATTTAAAACTTAAAACCAGGAATAGTAATTTCGGATCCCCAATGAGTCAAAATCGCCGTGAAAAACGTAAATATGTATTAGATATCATTATTTGTATATAAAGACTGTGTACGATAAAATCCGGACATGCATGATCTGGTATATCTTTTTTTTCGGTACCACATATTCAAGAAACACTTCTTTTAAATAATTTGTGGTCATCAAGCTACATAATAAAATTACAAACATAATATAACGTTACGTTATCTGTGACTTTGATCACTATATATTCCACAGTGCGTATATTTTTTTGTCCACGGTGTTCTGACAGTGTTTACCAAATTTTCCTGTGAAAAATTGTTTTTTATTTTTAACTAGATAAACCAAATTATACCTTATTACATTCTCTTTTCATAATAGCTTACATTTTTCTAATTGGACTTAGATGTAAATAGTTCTGAGGTATTCTAGCTTTGGTGAGTTTGACTTTTTTACAAAAATATGCCTCCCATATAAAAACTACTTTTAGTACTTGAAGTAGAAAGTCTGCCTGACTGCCTCAAGTAGAAAAGACTTTCAAATCGTATTTTTTTTGTAAGATAATATTCTAGTGAGCCTAAAACAGCTTGTGAAAATATAAATACAATTTTGGCATTGTAGCAGGAAGTGAGTGAAGATTATCAAAAAATGCTGGACAAAAAAAAAATCAAGATATGATGGAATATATTTGGCAAAAACTCACACAAGCCCATACAATTGTAATATGATTCTATTTTTAGTATATATTACTACAATTCCAGATTATTAAAGTAAAAGAAATGCTTGAATATGTGGTACCGAAAAAAAGATATAGCAGTATGATCTGCTATATCTTTTTTTCGGTACCACATATTGTCCGGATTTTATCGTACACAGTCTTTATTACGTATAATAAGTATAGCTACCTCAGTGTTTTCATGAATATACAGCCTTGGCCAGAAGCGTTGAGCTCTTTTTTGTTTACAATTTTGATGTTAAGTATTAATTTCCTATCATAACAATGTACGATGACGTAAAATGTTATATTTTATGATATATCTAGAAAACTTCACTTAATAACACTTTCAAGGTACCTCTAAAATATGAAAAGTGGAGGTCCCAAAAATGCGAATTTAGGTCGGGTCGGTGCGAAAAATTGCAAATATTCTATGCAGTTACTACTCACTTCAACAAAACATGCCTGTTCAGTTTGAATTAATTGATAAAATAACTTAAAAAAAGATAGAAACGCCGGTCTAAACTTTCGAGTTTTGTATGAAAATCGCAAGGGTGCTCAACACTTCCGGCCAAGGCTGTATGTATACACCGTGGGCTGGAATAACCCGACAGATCTTAACCACGAATTTCTAAGACCAAAAGAAGGAATAGATATTTGTGCAACAAGAGAGCAAAGTTAGTTTTTGCTTCGAGTGTTAATTTTGAGTCCCGAGCAAGCGAGAGATTCTATAATAGAATCACGAGCGTAGCGAGTGATTCTAGGTTAGAATCTTGAGCGTAGTGAGTGACTCAAAGGCACGTGGTGCAAATAACTTTGGTCTCATGTTACTCATACAACTTTTCACCTCAGCAGTGGGAACATAGCAGAAAATTTCAATAATTTTTCACTTCCACTCCATCCCGATCAATCCCACTTCACTTCCGCTCAATTTCCGCCAGTTCCGCTCCACCTCCACCTAGTACCGCTATACTTCCAATGACTTCCACTCAATTCCCGCCAGTTTTAATGAGTTCCGCTCAAGTTCCGCTCAAGTTCCGCTTCTATCCCGCCAGTACCATTCCACTTTCACCCAGCTCCGCTCCCCTTCCACTGACTTCCAGACGATCCCCGCCACTTTGAATGAGTTCCGCTTAAGTTCCGCTCGAGTTCCGTCAGTTCCGCTCCACCTCCACCCAGCTCCGCTCCACGTCCACTAACTACCACACCATCCCCGCCACTTATAATGAGTTCCGCTCAAGTTCCGCTTCAGTTCCGCCAGTTCCGCTTCACATCCACCCAGCTCCGCTCCACTTCCACTAACTTCCACACAATCCCCGCCACTTTTAATGAGTTCCGCTCAAGTTCCGCTTCAGTTCCGCCAGTTTCGCTTCACCTCCACCTAGTCCACCGCTTTACTTCCAATGACTTCCACTCAATTCCCGCCACTTTTAATGAGTTCCGCTCAAGTTCCGCTTCAATTCCGCCGGTTACGTTCCACTTTCACCCAGCTCCGCTCCCCTTCCACTGACTTCCACACAATCTCCGCCACTTTTCATGAGTTCCGCTCAAGTTCCGCTTCAGTTCCGCCAGTTCAGCTGCAAATCCACCCAGCTCCGCCCCACTTCCACTAACTTCCAGTCAATCCCCGCCACTTTTAATGAGTTCCGCTCAAGTTCCGCTTCAGTTCCGCCAGTTCCGCTTCACCTCCACCTAGTTCACCGCTTTACTTTCAATGATTTCCACTCAATTCCCGCCACTTTTAATGAGTTCCGCTCAAGTTCCGCTTCAATTCCGCCAGTTCCGTTCCACTTTCACCCAGCTCCGCTCCCCTTCCACTAACTTCCAGTCAATCCCCGCCACTTTTAATGAGTTCCGCTCAAGTTCCGCTTCAGTTCCGCCAGTTCCGCTTCACCTCCACCTAGTTCACCGCTTTACTTCCAATGATTTCCACTCAATTCCCGCCACTTTTAATGAGTTCCGCTCAAGTTCCGCTTCAATTCCGCCAGTTCCGTTCCAATTTCACCCAGCTCCGCTCCCCTTCCACTGACTTTCACACAATCCCCACCACTTTTAATGAGTTCCGCTTAAGGCCCGCTTGAGTTCCGCCAGTTCCGATCCACCTCCACTCAGCTCCGCTCCACTTCCACTAACTTCCACACAATCCCCGCCACTTTTCATGAGTTCCGCTCAAGTTCCGCCAGTTCCGCTCCACCTCCACCCAGCTCCGCTCCACTTCCACTAACTTCCACACAATCCCCGCCACTTTTCATGAGTTCCGCTCAAGTTCCGCTTCAGTTCCGCCAGTTCCGCTGCAACTCCACCCAGCTCCGCTCCACTTCCACTAACTTCCAGTCAATCCCCGCCACTTTTAATGAGTTCTGCTCAAGTTCCGCTTCAGTTCCGCAGTTCCGCTTCACCTCCACCTAGTGCACCGCTTTACTTCCAATGACTTCCACTCAATTCCCGCCACTTTTAATGAGTTCCGCTCAAGTTCTGCTTCAATTCAGCCAGTTCCGTTCCACTTTCACCCAGCTCCGCTCCCCTTCCACTGACTTCCACACAATCCCCGCCACTTTTAATGAGTTCCGCTCAAGTTCCGCTTCAGTTCCGCCAGTTTCGCTTCACCTCCACCTAGTTCACCGCTTTACTTCCAATGATTTCCACTCAATTCCCGCCACTTTTAATGAGTTCCGCTCAAGTTCCGCTTCAATTCCGCCAGTTCCGTTCCAATTTCACCCAGCTCCGCTCCCCTTCCACTGACTTTCACACAATCCCCACCACTTTTAATGAGTTCCGCTTAAGGTCCGCTTGAGTTCCGCCAGTTCCGATCCACCTCCACCCAGCTCCGCTCCACTTCCACTAACTTCCACACAATCCCCGCCACTTTTCATGAGTTCCGCTCAAGTTCCGCCAGTTCCGCTCCACCTCCACCTAGCTCCGCTCCACTTCCACTAACTTCCACACAATCCCCGCCACTTTTCATGAGTTCCGCTCAAGTTCCGCTTCAGTTCCGCCAGTTCCGCTGCAACTCCACCCAGCTCCGCTCCACTTCCACTAACTTCCAGTCAATCCCCGCCACTTTTAATGAGTTCTGCTCAAGTTCCGTTTCAGTTCCGCAGTTCCGCTTCACCTCCACCTAGTGCACCGCTTTACTTCCAATGACTTCCACTCAATTCCCGCCACTTTTAATGAGTTCCGCTCAAGTTCTGCTTCAATTCAGCCAGTTCCATTCCACTTTCACCCAGCTCCGCTCCCCTTCCACTGACTTCCACACAATCCCCGCCACTTTGAATGAGTTCCGCTTAAGTTCCGCTCGAGTTCCGCCAGTTCCGCTCCACCCCCTAGTACACCGCTTTACTTCCAATGACTTCCACTCAATTCCCGCCACTTTTAATGAGTTCCGCTTCTATTCCGCCATTCCACTCACCTTCCACCCAGTTCCGCTACACTTCCACTGACTTCCAGTCTATTTCCGCCACTTTTAGTGACTTCCACTCCAATTCCGCCAATTCCGCTCTAAATCCGCCAGTTCCGCTCCATTCCCGCCAGTTTTCCTCCACTTCCGACGAGTTCCGCTTCACTTCCACTCTACTTCCACTTACTTCCACTCAATTCCCGCAACTTTTACTGAATCCCGCTCCTGTTCCGCTCCAATTCTGCCAGTTCCGCTCCACTTCCACCCAGTTCTGCTTGTCTTCCGCTCTACTTTCACTGACGCCCACTCAATTATCGCCTCTTTTACTGGCTTCCGATCCAATTTCGCCACTTATTACAAATAGCACATTTACTAAAAACTAGTGCCTGCGCCAAATCTTGTGATTAGGTTTCCAAGCTATTTTGGTGTGCATAGGGGGTCTGGTATTCAAATAAAAAAGAAAAGCGAGACTATGAAGTTTGAAAATATTACCTTCTCTGTCTTTTTACTGAGGAAATTGAGCTGCTGAGGTGAAAAAAATATTATGTGACTTTAGGTCAATTTCGCCAAAAAAAAATTTTTTTTTCGTTTTTTTTGTCCATTTTTGAATGTTTATTGCACATGAAAAGCAAATCCATACTAATGTTATGTAAATGTAAATCCATATAAATGGAACAGTGTATGTGTGTGTTTGTTTGTTTGTCCGTCTTTCACGGCAAAACGGGGCGACGAATTGACGTGATTTTTTAAGTAAAGATAGTTGAAGGGATGGAGAGTGATATAGGCTACTTTTTGTCTCTTTCTAACTCCCCACTTACCTAAAATGGGGGTCGGAAGTTTGTATGGAGCATTCCGCAATTTTCAAGGTAGAAGGCTAAAAATTGGTATGCGGACTATTTGTGACTAACAAAAAAATCGAGCATCATTTTTTTTGGAAATCTGCACCCTACCCCTTAAAAGAGGGGGGTGAAATTTTAATTATATTCTCTTCTGTGTTTTAAATCAGGGAAGGGGAACCGTGTTACCCTGAATTTAACGCGAGCGAAGCCGCGGGCAAAAGCTAGTGTTATTAATAAAATTATCGCCTAAAACAAATTGTTACATTTTTTTTGTCAAAATTTAGTTTCTGCAAAGTTTTCCTTGTCACTTTGATATCTGTCAATAAGGACGTGTAAACTATGTCCAATAGTGGCAACAACGCCATTAGAAAGGCGTTTTGTGATGAGTTATAATAAAAAGTGTATTTTTTTAAAATTGGTATTAACTCTGAAACTAGGCGTATTCCAGAAAAGTTTATAGGACATTTTAGTATCTAAATATGATCAGGAATACACTGTTAAAATCTGTCTAGTTATATGGGCCCACTGTGTATAAATATTAAAAACTAAGTAAAGGGTGTGTACATAGATACTTGAGCACATCTGCGTAGGCACTTACCTAGTACCTAGAATAGATAGAAAATCGTTTTAAATACACTTAGTATTAATTAGCTGAATTATTTATATACTACAAAATACTATATATTATTTGGATTGTTTAAGTTTATTATGTATAAAGAACGCCTTTCGCCCACACAATTGCCTTTGATGTCACAATTGAATATCATACGAGTATAGTATAAGAGCCCACGACACTAAACCTAGTTCGATAAGACACCTAGATGATATTGGCATAGCACCATGTTGCGTTTCCGTCGATAAACAAACTTCTAAGCTATGTTTTATGCCATATAGCCACATGTATTACGAAGAACAACTCGCAATTTTTAGGGTTCCGTAGCCAAATGGCAAAAAACGGAACCCTTATGGATTCGTCATGTCTGTCTGTCTGTCTGTCCGTATGTCACAGGCATTTTACTCGGAAACTATACGACGTATCTGAATAAAATTTACACATAAGGTTGTAACGAGTCAGAAACTCTCTGCCATGTTTCATTATTCGTACATTGATATTTATTTATTTATAATTGGTTAATATAAACTAATTACTATTTAGTTAAAGAAAAATACCTATTATTAGTTTCACACGGTAATAAATTTACTTGTAATCTACACCATGTCTAATTTTTTTGTTCAAGAGCTTAATGATTTGTTTAAAAGTCACATTTAATAAATTCAAGAGTAAACTTAGAAACGTCAATAAAGATGCTAAATAATTACCTATAAATTAGCAACTATACAATTCAGAAACGAAATAATTTAATAAATGATACAAACCAAATAGAACTATAATACAAGAGCGTTAAATAAAGAAATGCAACAATACAAACATGTGCATATACGTTACAAAAAGGGATTGCAGTGAAAAAACTTAAGTGGGCCACAGACTAGAGTTATTGTATAGGGGACCCAAGCGTTTAGAGGTATAGAACACGGGTATGTTCGAACGGATAATATTACAAAACAGATGTGCATTTATTGTCTAGTTTAGTGTTTTGGTCTGTGATTATTATGGGCGGTTTCAGGGCGGTATAACGCTAAAGTAAAAACAATACTGGGTCAAACTCAATAAGTAGGTCAAATTAGTTCTTATTTTATTTTGTTAATAAGGTGCAATTTGTGCTAATTAGTATGGAAACTGGTAATTTGGCAATATAGTGGAACGGTCTTATGTGGGAAGTTTTGGAGGCGTCAACAAAGTAGCGTGGTAGGAGAAGCTTACCGAGGTTTTAAAAGGGGTTTTTCAGGAGACGCGAGGGACATTCATTCCATTGAGGGGCATCGGATTTTCGAAGATTACGAGGGTTACAGTCGGACGTGTTCTCTGTGTTAGAATTTTGGGTTAATGTAGGACATCTATGTTTTGACCTAGCCTGGACTTTGCTAGTTTCTCATGAAATTAATGAAGTTTGGACTGGGAAATAACATAATGTATTTAGTTGTGGGTTTTTAGTTAAAATTATGTAGTTAAGTTCATTTAATCAGTGTAAATTTTAGTGATTTTTAAATAATTAAAAGTTTGTTGTTTTCGAGCTTGAGTTACGTTAGTGTTAAATATATACTGACGGGATTCGGACTTTAAAGCAATAAAACTCAGTTAGGTGTTCTCAGTAGAATTTTAGTGTTAATTATAAATGATGTTGTGGGATTTATTTGTGTTAAATATTTGGAGATTTATCGATTAGATTAATTAGTGTTATTTTAATAGTGGTTCAACAGTTAGTTTGTGATTTATTTTAATAAACTTTATGGGGTTAGTTACTTCTACTTGAGTAGAGAGAACAAGTCTGATCTAGCTATAGTCGAGCTAGACTTTCAGTTTTGGACGGGTAACTTGTCAACTACAGTCCAACAGTGTCAACTACAGTCCAAGTTCCCTGAAAGGTGTTGGGTTTTAAGTAATTAGCGATTGAGCGTCGCCAGTTGTCTCGGTTTACGAGAAGAGACGTCTGCTCCTGGTTTCTGGACAGCTTGGGTAGTCACCTAGACTTCCTAAATCAGCCAGATTACTTGTCCATTCCAACTTCCTTTACCCATTTATCCTTTCCATTTTCTTCGTCAGCTCACTCGCTGTCCCAAACCCAAGTGTGAGTGACCTGACCACGTGAGGAAATAGGGTGTTACTCTAAATCGGAGTATCCTCATCCGTCTTAGTTAGCTGTAGCTAGAAACTTCCATTGCACATAGGAAGTTTACGCGAGTAATTTAAATGTGGAATGCGGATTCCTAGTTTGCTAATATATCGGTAGAATAGTTGGATAGTTTAGCTGCTAGTCTACGTGTCATTTGTAGGAATTTAGGATTGTAGGATTTTATAGGAATGTTATAGTTCAACCAGTTAATTAAGCCATTAGACATTCATGTATAAATAGCTAGGATATTTACTTACGTAATTATTTATGGCTTTTGTTTTTAAACGAGTATTTGACCACGGGGTTTCATGGGTTTTCTTAAAAATATAATTAACTAGAATAAAGTTGGGTTAGGGATAACTAGGACATTATTACATATATTTATCTATGACTATGAATGACAAACACGATTCATTTACAAATGACGTTGTATATATTTTGGACCTTGCTATACTACTGGTAGTTAGAATATTGCGGGATCATTAAAAAAATAACACACAATATTAAATCGTAACGTTAGAATCATTTTGCTTATTAAAAAAATATACTTTGCAGCCTGCTTCTCTCATAGCAGTTAGTATTTAGATTTCATACTGTTATCTACGGATCTGTAATTTATTTCAGACCTTAAAATACAAGGTTCTATCACTACTTATTACAAAATTTATAATTAGACATCAGTGAATGTTTTATCTTGGCTTTATCAAGGCAGAAGCAAGATCGTAGTTTATTTTGGTACCAAGGTGATCCAAATGACTACAACTAAAAGTCTAAATGGAATTATTTCATTGAATACTAAAGATTTATACCAAAATTATATTACTAAATTACAGAAACTAGAGAACCAGAGTGGATGATCTATTAGGTACTGTTGTTATCACTACCAGTATTTTGTTGTGTTAACGATCCCTTTTGATGTCCTCTCATTAAATGTCACAATATAATGACAATATGGACAAGAATGTCTAGTCATTATTAGTTCCTTCAGAACTATAGTTGTTCCTTCAGAACTGGAAAAACCATCCGCAGGCGTGGGGCGGGAGTCTGACCTGCAACTGGACTGATGACTACGGATGCCGCGGAGGAGGAGCGGTATCTCTACCCCAAAAACAAAATATGTTTAATAATTTATATTTCTAATTATTTGTGACACTCTAATTTGATCTAGGTACTCTGACATCTGACATACTGACTTGGCATACTATGGACTTTTCTTACATACTGATTTATACATGACATTAACGTGATTGACGATTGTTTATTTATTTGCTATTTTTAGATACATAACTCTTTCCTACATGCGAAAAGGATTTCGGTTACTATTAGCGGTTACAACTTGGGTTCTACAAACACGATCATTTGGCCAATTTACTGATCCAATTCAAGATATTAACTTTATTAACTTATTTATTTGGTTTTAGTTTATTTATTAGATTCTATAGATTGAAGAGTAGGTATTTTAGATTACCAAGATTTTCTTATTGGAATTTGAGTTTGAATAATAGGTATTTTAGGTGTATAGTTAGATAGGTAAATAGAGGGGTTTAGATTAAAATATATAGGGGGGGGGGGCTAGTTGTTACAAGGTGTATTTTGTATGCAGCTACTTAGTTATGTAGTTAAATTTGAAAAAAAAAATATTTTTAGGGGGGCGCTCCATAGATGTAACTAAATTTAAAAAAAAAATGTTTAACCAAATCAACATGTTACACATCAATCGACAGGTCTTTAAAAATAACATTGAGGTTTCTTTGACCATTTTGTGATTAAGTGAATATTTTCTGAAATAATCGCTTCGAAAGTCAGAAAAGTTGTATAGCCCCCCCCCCCCCCCCCCCGTAACTTTTAAACCGTAAGTTCAAAAAATATGAAAAAATTTGAAGAGATGCGCCTTCTCATATACTTTCTAAGAAAATTGTTTTGAACATTATCGGTTCAGCCATTTTTGAGTTATCTCCAAAAAACTTCTTCCATAGGCGTCAGATACGACCTTTTGGTATTAGTTTGGTTCTTATTCCATTGAAGGTACGGAACCCTCCTCGTGGTCCGACAGGCACTTGGCCGGTTTTTATTTATGAAAAACTTACCTACGTATTACGCAGGCTTATCTGCCCTCGACATAATACTTAAATAAAATTTGGTGTTGTGAGTTAATTTTCTAATTCTATAGCTCGTATATTAAGTTTGTCGAAGGTTGTCTGGAAGAAATCGCTCATTAGCGATAAGACCGCCTGTTGTTACCTCTACCTAAATTTATCTAATTGTAAAATTTGTGCTTGTAACTGTATGAGGTGTGCAATAAAGAGTATTTATTTATTTATTTATTATTTATTAAGTAGGAAATATAGCTTTTTGTCTGATTTTAAGCAATTATTAATCATAAATTATAAATCAATCAATAAAATTTTGCTTTTCACAAATATTTTTTTGATCGCCATAGTATATTTCAATACGTTTTATCTTTATATATATAGAGTCAACGTCAAAGATGTGCTTATGCTTTTGAGCCTTGTTACTCGGGACGGACTAAGGTGCAGAATCGTAAACATATCTTTAACATTGACTGTATTATGTACATTGTAAATTTTAGCTTATATACTCAGATGTAAACAAAAAGTACGTATCTGTGATTTATTTAACAGTGTGGCCTTTATTATATAAATACTTTTTGTAAATGCAGGAACATTCCCTAAAATTATTTTTTGCTGTTTCAGACTTTGTTGACCGCGCGAAAAAGCAAAATGACATTCTAAACAAAAATTTATCTTTAATATATGAAAGTGAATTAATTCCTTTACATTCTGTCATAAAGGATCTAACACAAGAAGTAAATAAGCTAGCAACGAAACAAGAAACACTTCAATTGAGAATGCGAAATATCAAACGTTCAAAGTCTTTGAGACTGATACCCGTTGTTAAAAGATGTGGATGCAGAAGAATATAGGGAATAAATTAATCCCGGTTGACGTGGTATCATTGTTAACTTAACAACATGTAATAAACAAAGGCCCGATAACAAAATGGACCTATTATTTTATTTTACAAAAACGTTGATGTTGCCTAACATCACTTATTTTTACGCTAACCAAATTTTATGAATAGTATTCGTAAAACTTGGCAGATATCCGTTGAATTTTGGCACTTTTTTACATGCATACATATGTATATGGCATTGTAATGTAACATTAATTTGACACATTACAATGTATGTACATTACAATGTAATAATTAATTTGAAACAAAATGCACACCAATTTTTTTTTCGTGATCGTTAGGTAGGTATACAAGCAAGCTGAAATTTGCTAGAAATATGTAAATTAATCTCGCCGACAAAGTGCCACAACATAAACCGAAAAAAATATATTTTATTTTCTTTAAGTTCAATATAGAGTACCTAAGATAGGTACGTACCTGAAAAATCCACAGCACTATGAATAGCTATATATATATATATATTTGAGCATGCAAAGTTAAAATTACGTTACTGCCGCAGATAAGAAACTTATCATAGTTAAATCGTTTGTTGTAAGTTGTAATGCTTGTCATTGTCTACGGTTTTTGAACGCATTTTAGAGTACTTACAGTATAAGTGTAGATAAACATAATTTGGCTACAACTTTCACTTATAAACTTGAAAAAAGCCCTAAAACGGTTATTAAAGAAGTCTTCAAAATGAATGCATGGAAATTGTAAATGTTCTAGTTAACAATGGGGTTGCATTTATCTGTCACTCACAACGTAAACATAATCACAGGATGATACTTATAGGATTTACCGACTTAGAAAAAGGTAAGATTTTATAATTTTTAAATAACAATTACCTTAAAAATAATCTACTAATACTAACAAAAAGCATGGTATAGTACTATACTCGACGTGCAGATCAACTGGTTTAAATAAATGATTCTGGTAGGTTTACATACGGTATATATATATATATATATATATATATATATATATATATATATATATATATATATAACTAGCTTTTTCCCGCGGCTTCGCCCGCGTACTATAAGTACTCAAAAAGGATACGATACCCATGTTGATTTTCAGACTTTGTGACCACATTTACCCCTTTTAGGGGTTGAATTTTCAAAAAACCTGAAACACGTGTTTACTCACTTATCGTTAGGAATACTCCTGTGAAGTTTCGAATAAAATAGTCTAACAAATCTTGATTCGCCATACAAACTTTGGACCCCCATTTTACCCCCTTAGGGAGTGAATTTTGAAAAATCCTTTCTTAGTGCACCCCTAGACCTTATAAGGAACCTACGTGCCAAATTTGGAATATCTAGAACCAGCGGTTTGGGCTGTGCGTTGATATGTCAGTCAGTCAGTCAGTCAGTTAGTCAATCAGTCAGTCAGTCAGTCAGTCAGTCAGTCAGGAACAGTGGTGTTCTAAATATGTTCTAGATGATGTTTCTATCTGTCACTAAATAAATAGTCTTCGGTAGCAATGGTATTTAATTGAAAAATATGTGGTGCTAGTCAAGAATTAGGTTTCAAATTATTCGTGTTTCGTGTGAAATAGTTTGTGAGTGACCTGTGACAGAAATCCGAAGATGTCGCCACCGAATTACGTGGCGAATGTGCCCAAACTACGTGGCCGAGAAAATTATTGCGAATGGGTTTTCGCTGCAGAGAATTTTTTGATACTAGACGGGACGCAGAAGTTTATCACGCGTAACCCAGAATCCAAAGGTGAGGCTAGTACAGAAGCTGCAGATGATGAGAAAGCCCGTGCGAAATTGATTTTGACAATCGAACCTTCCTTGTATGTCCATGTAAAAGGCATCAAAACTACGTTTGAGTTGTGGCCAAACTCAAAAACTTATTTGATGACTCTGGTTTCGCCAGAAGAATTACGTTGTTGCAAAACTTAATTTCAATAAGACTTGAAAATTCCAAGTCGATGACAGAATACGTAACGAAGATGGTTGAAAATGGTCAAAAATTAAGTAGTACTGATTTTTCTATAAGTGATGAATGGATCGGCTCGCTATTATTAGCAGGTTTGCCAGGGAAATATTCCCCGATGATTATGGCAATAGAGCATTCCGGCATTCCTATCACGACAGACGCCATTAAAACGAAACTCTTAGACATGGAAGAAAAAATTCAAATTTGACCGGGAATGGGAACGAGATTGAGAGCGCATTCGCGAGTACGTCAAGTCATACGTCAAAATAAAAATAAGAAGATTGTGAGTGGTAAACAGGACGGCGGCGAAACGTCAAAAGTCAGAAACGTCAATTGTTTTAAATGTAAATTGAGCGGCCATTACAGAAATCAGTGTCCAAATTCGGAAAATTACTCGATGTCAGTTAAAAATAGTACACGGAAACAGTCACATGCATTCAGTGCTGTTTCTTTGAGTGGCGATTTCAAGAAAAACGATTACTATGTTGATAGTGGTTGCAGTAATCACCTAACCGCCAATGAAAGTTGGGTTATGAATGCATCGTACGAGCCGGCTACTAGCGAGATTGTTGTAGCAAACAAGGCATGTCTGCCAGTATTGTGCAGCGGCAACGTACAGATTGCGACTGTGACGCCAGACAGTGAATTCGACATAACAGTCGAACATGTTTTATGTGCACCGACTTTAACTACGAACCTATTATCGGTAAGCCAACTGATAAAGAAAGGTAACAAAGTAGACTTCACTGAGAAAGGTTGTGACATATACAACAAAAGTGGACAGCTACGTTGCTACGGCTACTTTGACGAACGGCGTTTACAAATTGAATATGCCAGAAAATACGACTAACGTTGCAATGGCAGTGTCTTCACAAATTTGGCACCGCCGTCTTGGTCATGCCTGCGGCTCATACATAGCGAAAATGAAGGATGCAGTGGAAGGTCTCAGTATTAGTGACAGGATCGACACCAGTAACTGCAAGGTATGTTGTGAAGGCAAACAATCCAGACTGCCATTTCCAAATAATTGCAACAGAAGTGACTCTTTGCTCAATGTCATTCATTTGGATATAGCTGGTCCAATGGAAATTAAATCTATTGGAGGATCTCGATATTACCTGCTATTTGTGGACGACTATAGTCGTATGGCATTTATATATTTTTTGAAAGAAAAAAGTCAAGCTTTGGACTGCTTCAAAGATTTTAAAGCTAAAGTTGAGAATGAACTTGACAAAAAGATAAAGATTATTAGAAGTGATAATAGTCTTGAATTTTGCAGCAAGAAGTTCAGCGAGTTCCTGAAGATAAACGGGATCTTACATCAGAGGACCAACCCTTATACAGCCAAACAGAATGGCTTATGCGAACGGCAGAATCGCTCGGTGTGCGAAAAAGCTAGATGCTTGTTATTTGATGCTAAGCTACCCACAGCATTCTGGGCAGAAGCATGAAATTGTGCTGTTTACCTGAGAAATAGAACAATAGCTGCTGGATTAACCAACAAAACACCTTTCGAAATGTGGACAGGTAAAAAGCCAGACATAAGTCACCTAAGAATTTTCGGCAGTACTGTCTTGGTCCACATTCCTAAAGAGAAAAGGTTGAAATGGCAAAAAAAGTCTAAAGAAGCAATTTTAATGGGATACCCAGAAAGAGTTAAGGGATACAGACTTTATGATCCAGTCAAGAGGATATTTTTCAATGCAAGAGATGTCATGGTTATTGAGAAAAGTAAGGAAACTTATTGCCAGATTGAACTCAATGAAGATCAAACACAGAAGGTAGATCAGACACAGAAGGTGGAACAAACACAGAAGGTTGAGGTAGGGTGTATTATATTGTATTGTAGTACGGGCAGGTTTCCGCAACTCGACGTCTGGCGCCTATTTTGCGTAAAGGAAGGACGGCTAGTCCAGCCAGCCCAGCTCCTCGAGGAATCCCATCAAACCTTTGGTGTTGAGTAGGAAGGACCTCGGGGAGATCACCCGGGGAGATCATCCGAGGTGTTTTGCCCTGTACGGGGCCACTCCGTTGCACTCCAGTACCACGTGAGAGGCCGTTTCTTCAGTATTCATGCACCCACGGCACAGGGGACTGTCTGTAACACCTAAGTTAAAGAGATGTTTGTTAAATGGTCCATGACCTGTTATAACACTAGTTACCATCCTTAACCGGATTTTGCCGAGACGGAGAAGTGTTTTGGTGAGTCTATTGTTAATGCTAGGCATGGCTTGTTTAGCCTGTCTGCATCCCTCTTGACTTTGCCAAAGTGCTATGTGCAGTCTCCCGGTTCGTTCCACCAACGTCGAGCGTACCTTGCTGAAGGGCGTCAGAAGAATGGGTTCCGGACCAATCGAACCAACACCTGACCCCTGCCTGGCCAGCTCATCTGCTGCGTCATCCCCCCGGGATCCGCTGTGACCTTTAATCCATTGAAGGACAATATTGTTATTTTGACATACCTCCATTAGTCGTTCATGACATTCATGTATTAGTCCAGAAGTAATGATGTGACTTCCTAGAGCCATCAGTACTGCCCTACTGTCAGAGAGTATACGGATGGAGGCTCCTGTTACTTTCCTTGCAGTGATGGCGGCAGCCGCATTGATGATGCCCATGCACTCAGCTTGGAATACTGAGTTGTGAGCGCCCAGCGGTGTGATTATAGACATGTTCAGGTCTTCTGAGAATGTACCGCTGCCTAACCCCATGTCTGTTTTAGATCCATCAGTGAAGATTCTCAATTCCCGGAGGTTGAGTCCTTCCTGATTTTCGTCCTCATGTAACTGTATTTTGTACCTTTTGTCGAAGACAGCACGTTTGTGAATCCGATCCGTGCCTGCCCTGAGCACTGGAAGTTCTTCGTATGCCCTCTCCAGGCATATTGTGTGCAGAGTGTTCAAGTTAGACCATACGTTGAGAGTTCGCAACCTTACCGCTGACAGGGCAGCCTCCTGCTGTATGTGGAGGTGTAGCGGTGGAAGGTTTAGCACGACTTCCAAGGCTGCGGTCGGAGTGCTCCTCCAGCATCCTGTAGTAGCCACACATGCGAGCCTTTGTAGTTTCTGCAGCTTGTTTCGTACGGTGGCGAGGTTCGTCCTTGGCCACCAGACCAGCGCCCCGTAGCAAAATAGAGGCCGAATTATCGTCTTGTAGAGCCAGAGAGTGATTTTTGGGTTGAGTCCCCACCTGTTGCCAATCATCCTTCTGCACTGCCAGAAGACGACCTCGGCCTTGTTTATGCGTTTGTTTATGTGGTTGGTCCAATGGAGTCTACTGTCAAGAGTGAGTCCTAAGTACTTTACCTCGTTGGTCAGATGTAACTCAGTTTGGAACAGTTTTGGTTTGGTAAAGCTGCCAAGTGCCCTTTTGTTAGTGAACATTACCATTTCTGTCTTGGTGGGGTTTACTGATAGGTCAAATTCCTTACACCAGCGCTCCATGATTCTGAGAGCGGCTTGGGTGAGGTCACATACCGTACTGGCGAATTTACCCGAAATCAATATTGCCAGATCATCAGCATAACCTATTGTATAAAAGTGTTCCTTGTTTAGTTTGGTTATAAGGTTGTTAACTACTAGGTTCCATAACAGCGGTGATAGGACTCCCCCTTGTGGGCATCCTCGCACCGCCGCTACGGCCTGCGGCTCACCTGCATACCTTATAGTCCTTTTGTTGAGCATGTTCATGATCCACTTGGTCAGTCCGGGTTCCGTGCCGTGATTAGTTAAGGCATTCCCTATACTGGCAAAGTGGGTCTTATCGAAAGCGCCTTCAATGTCAATAAACGTGCCGAGGCACATTTCTTTGTCACCGATGGCCTTCTCGATCCGGCTGACTACCATGTGAAGAGCCGATTCTGAAGATAAACGGGAACTTACATCAGAGGACCAACCCTTATACAGCCACACAGAATGGCTTATGCGAACGGCAGAATCGCTCGGTGTGCGAGAAAGCTAGATGCTTGTTATTTGATGCTAAGCTACCCACAGCATTCTGGGCAGAAGCATGTAATTGTGCCGTTTACCTGAGAAATAGAACAATAGCTGCTGGATTAACCAACAAAATACCTTTCGAAATGTGGACAGGTAAAAAGCCAGACATAAGTCACCTAAGAATTTTCGGCAGTACTGTCATGGTCCACATTCCTAAAGAGAAAATTTGGTTGAAATGGCAAAAAAAGTCTAAAGAAGCAATTTTAATGGGATACCCAGAAGGGGTTAAGGGATACAGACTTTATGATCCAGTCAAGAGGATATTTTTCAATGCAAGAGATGTCATGGTTATTGAGAAAAGTAAGGAAACTTATTGCCAGATTGAACTCAATGAAGATCAAACTCAGAAGGTAGATCAGACACAGAAGGTGGAACAAACACAGAAGGTTGAGGTAGGGTGTCAAAGTTCAGTGGGGGATGAGAGTCCAGACATTAGTAGAACTTTGACCGACTCCTTTGATGAGTCATACATACCAAGTGAGTATGAGGATGCTGACACCACTACTGAGAATGTCCCAGCTCCTGAGAATCCTGCTCCTGAGAGGATCGGACCAGTCCTGAGAACGGCAGATCAGAGAAAAGTGCCTGAGAGGTATGGCATTTCAAATTTGTGTTCCGATATTGACAGGATGGATGATGCCAGTGTTCTTTCACTATCAGAGGCTTTGCGAGGACCTGAGAAAGAGCAATGGAGACAAGCTATGGCAGAAGAGTTGAAAAGTTTTGAAGACAACCAGGCCTGGGAGCTTGTCAATGTTCCAAAGAACTCTAGTGTCGTTAAATGCAAGTGGGTACTTAAGAAGAAGTACGATAGTGAAGGAAATGTGCGGTTCCGAGCCAGGTTAGTAGCCAAGGGCTATGCTCAGAAATACGGAGTGGACTATGAGGAAACCTTCGCGCCGGTGGTAAGACATACAACCCTCAGACTTTTATTTGCCTTATCTGTTCAATTGAAATTAGATATTTCTCATTTAGATGTGACTACTGCTTTCCTGAACGGATACCTTGAGGAGGATATTTATATGGAAAAGCCAGAAGGTTTTGCTTCATCCGAAGGCAAAGGGCAGGTGCTTAAGTCAAAGCGAGCCATATATGGTCTCAAACAATCCTCAAGGGCTTGGTACAGGAGGGTAGATGATTGCTTAACTGAGTATGGTTATACTAGGTCTAAGCTTGAACCATGCTTGTATGTGAAAAACACAATAACGGTCTGACTGTAGTTGCTTTATATGTAGACGATTTCTTTGTGTTTTCTAATAATGTTGAGGAAACCAAAAACTTGAAACAGGTGCTGTCTTCACATTTCAAATTAAAAGATCTTGCCCAGGTCAAACAGTGTTTAGGTATGAATGTTTGTGTCGATAAAGAAAATAATGTAATTACTTTAGACCAGGAGGACCATGTAAACAAGTTGTTGCATAAATTCAATATTACAGACTGTAACACTGCTCAGACTCCTATGGAGGAACGTGAATTGAACTTAGAAAAAGGTGAGTGCTGTGATACTGAATTACCTTATCAACAACTTATCGGTAGTCTCATGTACCTAGCTGTTTTGACGCGACCTGACTTTGCTTTTAGTGTAGGGTACCTGAGCCAGTTTAATAACTGTCATGGTAGGGAACACTGGGCTCATGCCAAGCGTGTTCTACGTTACCTTAAGAAAACAAAGCACTATTGCCTCAGGTATAGTAGTGATCAAGATTCAAAGCTTACTGCGTTCGTTGATGCAGACTGGGGCAGTAATGCTATTCAGGATTTTGTTTTACTTTATCCGGCTGTGTAGTTTCATGGTGCAGTAAAAAACAGAATAGTGTTTCGTTGTCGAGTTGTGAATCGGAATATATTGGAATATCCGATTGCATCAAAGAAGCTATGTACTTAATGTCATTGTACCATGAGATTACAAATAAGATGTCATTAATTACAATTTATAATGACAACCAAAGTGCCCTGATATTATTAGCCAACCCTGTGTTTCACAATAGGTCTAAACATGTTGACATACGTTACCACTTTTGTAGGGATATGGTGGGCAAAAGTATAGTGGAAACAAAGTACTTGGTGACAGGTGATATGCCAGCTGACTTATTAACAAAAAGTCTTGGGTCTATCAAGCACTTTAGGTTTGTTGACAAGTTAGGTATTATACCTAAGTAGTGTGTTTAGTTCTTAAAGCTGTTTTTTTATTTGCTGATGGCTATGCTTAGATATAGTGGGGGTGTTATTTTGATATACATACTTAACCTTGATATTTATAGCTGCGCCATCTACTCTTTAGTTTTTCAAATAAGGAACAGTGGTGTTCTAAATATGTTCTAGACGATGTTTCTATCTGTCACTAAATAAATAGTCTTCGGTAGCAATGCACGTATTTTATTATATTTTATTATTTTTATTTATGCGAAATATCAAACGTTCAAAGTCTTTGAGACTGATACCCGTTGTTAAAAGATGTGGATGCAGAAGAATTTAGGGAATAAATTAATCCCGGTTGACGTGGTATCATTGTTAACTTAACAACATGTAATAAACAAAGGCCCGATAACAAAATGGACCTATTATTTTATTTTACAAAAACGTTGATGTTGCCTAACATCACTTATTTTTACGCTAACCAAATTTTATGAATAGTATTCGTAAAACTTGGCAGATATCCGTTGAATTTTGGCTCTTTTTAGCATGCATACATATGTATATGGCATTGTAATGTAACATTACATTACAATGTAATGTTACATTAATTTGACACATTACAATGTATGTACATTACAATGTAATAATTAATTTGAAACAAAATGTACACCAATCTTTTTTTCGTGATCGTTAGGTAGGTACGAGCAAGCTGAAATTTGCTAGAAATATGTAAATTAATCACGCCGACAAAGTGCCACAACATAAACCGAAAAAATAGATATTTGTACAACAAGAGAAGAAAGTTCATATTTACTTCGAGTGCTAATTTTGAGTCCTGAGCAAGCGAAAGATTCTATAATATAATCACGAGCGTAGCGAGTGATTCTAATTTAGAATATTGCACGTAGAGAGGGACTCAAAAGCACAAGATGTAAATAACTTTATTCTCATGTTGAACATACTATTTTTCACCTCAGCAGTGAGAAGACATGGAAAAATACAACCTGGGTGATGCTTAATCCTTCTTTGTCACTTTTTTCACTTGTATTTATTATAATATTCTTACATTTGGTTCAGAAACCTCAATTATAAGTAAATAACACAAAAAGAATCAAAATAAATTAACTATTTTTAAAATATCTATACCGCCATTTTGACTTTTGTCAACTTTTTTTTATCTGCGTTCCGTAACTACTGTTTGATCACAATACGAAAGATTGTTGTAAGTAATAATATTTTTCACATGATAATCTTGTAATTTTTCCGTTTATACTTATTTGATCTTGAAATAAAGAACGTAAGTTATTTTAGGTGTTGTATGGTTAAACATTTCAAAATTAAAATTTGTTTAAATTATATTTACAAATTAGTACTTCTGCGCATTTCGGAACGTTTCGTTCTGACTCTGTTTCAGGGGTCGAATCGAAAGTTCAGAATACGAATTAAAATTAAATAAAATTTGATTGAATGACGTTTAAAATATTTCTGTCTCTCTCTATTTACTAATGACGTGAAAAAGACAACACGAATAGCTTCCGAGTATTTCGAATTTATATTAGACATCGCGCGCGGATTGACATTGTAATTACAAGGTCAACAAGGTCATTTTGTCTCACGCTCGCAGCAAAATTGAGTTTTGCTCAATGTTTTTAGGTAACAAAGAACCCTCGTTCCTGCTGCTGAGGTGAAAATATATTTTATTTTCTTTAAGTTCAATATAGAGTACCTAAGGTACGTACCTGAAAAAGCCACAGCACTATGAATAGCTATATATATATATATTTTTTCCCGCGGCTTCGTCCGCGTACTATAAGTACTCAAAAATGATACGATACCCATGTTGATTTTCAGACTTTGTGACCACATTTGCCCCTTTTAGGGGTTGAATTTTCAAAAAACCTGAAACACCCGTTACTTCACTTATCGTTAGGAATACTCCTGTGAAGTTTCGAATAAAATAGTCTAACAAATCTTGATTCGCCATACAAACTCTGGACCCCCATTTTACCCCCTTAGGGGGTGAATTTTGAAAAATCCTTTCTTAGTGCACCCCTAGACCTTATAAGGAACCTACGTGCCAAATTTGGAATCTCTAGAACCAGCGGTTTGGGCTGTGCGTTGATATGTCAGTCAGTCAGTCAGTCAGTCAGTCAATCAGTCAGTCAGTCAGTCAGTCAGTCAGTCAGTTTCTTCTTTTATATATTTCGAATAAAATAGTCTAACAAATCTTGATTCGCCATACAAACTTTGGACCCTCATTTTACCCCCTTAGGGGGTGAATTTTGAAAAATGCTTTCTTAGTGCACCCCTAGACCTTATAAGGAACCTACGTGCCAAATTTGGAATCTCTAGAACCAGCGGTTTGGGCTGTGCGTTGATATGTCAGTCAGTCAGTCAGTCAGTCAGTCAATCAGTCAGTCAGTCAGTCAGTTAGTCAGTTTCTTCTTTTATATATTTCGAATAAAATAGTCTAACAAATCTTGATTCGCCATACAAACTTTGGACCCCCATTTTACCCCCTTAGGGGGTGAATTTTGAAAAATCCTTTCTTAGTGCACCCCTAGACCTTATAAGGAACCTACGTGCCAAATTTGGAATCTCTAGAACCAGCGGTTTGGGCTGTGCGTTGATATGTCAGTCAGTCAGTCAGTCAGTCAGTCAATCAGTCAGTCAGTCAGTCAGTCAGTCAGTTTCTTCTTTTATATATTTAGATAGCAGAACTGGAAAACTTACGCTTTTATTGTCCGAATACACTATTTCATTTGTAGGTATAACGTGCGTCGTAAGCGCCGATTTTCAAATGGTACCTTTGCCAAAATAATGGCACATGTTGTTAAATGGCTAATATTACCTTACCAGACGAGTTAACATAGGTACTACATTCCAAACAGACACCTAATTATCTCATAATTTCATAATCTAACTACATATCAACCGTCGTACTAGCTTAATTATTGTCACTGATAACGGCTCGTAGTTAACCCCGCTGATTGCCTTTCAGCGCTTCTGTTAGTTTAAACGTGTCGCGAGCCCCGATCGAAATACACGCCAATATTTATGCAGTGACACTCGGAACACATGATTCGTTCAGATTATGTTCGTACCTAGTTGAAAGATAGCAACCACAAATATAATTTAGCAGTGCATAATAGAGCCCCAGGTTTTCGTTTGTTGTACAATAATAACTGAACGACAGCATAATCCTTTGCTTATTATGACTGTGATGTAGTAGTGTGATATTTTATGATGGAATTTAATGTAAAGACTGTTTCGAACGGTGTCGATAACCATGAAAAATATACAGGAGATTTGGAACAAGCACTTTCAGTGGCAGGTATGTAAATAATTGAAATGAATTCAAACACAATATATGTTTGAAAGATTTTTTTTTTCACAACATTTCAGCATTATAATATATATTATTAAATTTACCTGGAACAAAACTTAAAATTAAAACCGATTCAACTTGTTTTTCCATCTTGTAAATGTAGGTAAGTACAACATTATCGATTAAGCATATCAAAACAATTTATGATTAAGGCCGATTATAGTCACAAATAAGATTGTCACACATACACAAAAATAATAAGTTTTTGTAAAGATTTATTTTTATATACCAGCTTTTAACCTTTTCGACACCAACGACTCATATATCCGCACCGCAAGTTCTACGCCAACGACATATATGTATATAGACGGAAAGCTGGCCACGTCAGATATGACACAATAATGAGAGCAACGAAACCCATGTAGTTAGTTTGCTATACTATGCTTATTTCTAGATCCGGACATCTGGCAGCTGTAAAGTGGTGGAGGTCAAAGAATGCAAATAACTTGAAGAAAACAAATCCTAGAGTTCTGGGCTTAATGAAATATTATGGGAAATTATGTAATTAATTAGGTTATATCCCAGAAGGTTCTGTTGCGGGAAAGTAGTGCCAAATGATGTAAAATACAATTTTTAGTTAGTCGCCTACTGTTTTTGTTTCCGCAATAATAGACAATGGTTTTTAATCTTATGTTAAAATATAGACCCTGTCCTCTATAAATTACACAACTTTGTAATTTTTTACCTATTTTGGTATTACTATTTTCCAACTTAAAAACTTTGTTGGTGTGTCACTCTGACATCCACCCATTAAAAGCTGCCAGATGCCCGGATCTAGCAATAAGGATGGTAAAGCAGTCTAACTAGACAGGTTTCATTGCTCTCATTATTGTGTCACATCTGACGTGGCCAGCTCTTAGACCAATACGTCATAATCATCATATCGACTAGTTATGTTATGACACTTATGTCATAATCATAATCGTTATCGCGGGAGCAAAAACAAATGTGATGAAGAATATATATAACAGAATGTCCGTTTAATATAAACAGAATATTATGCCTACACGTCTTAGCCTCTAAGAAGTTCTTCATATATAGCACAATGTTTTTGCTAGAAATGATTAATCAAACTAGTTTTGCTCCTTTTCAACGTTCGTTAAAGTGCGTCTTTTTGAGTAGAAATTTCGTTTAACAGGTTTATTTTTTATGAAAATGACGAGTACAGTAGAAAATAAAACTCTTCGTGTGTCTAAATTAATCCTTTATCTACAAGTCCAGACAAATCGATCATAAATGAAAAATGTTTTGAATGACAGGTGAATGAAGAGGTTGTCGTAAGGATTGCATGGCTAATCTTTTTAGTATGTACTATAATCAAGTCGAATACGAAGGTTAGATATTAGAAAAAACATCGATACATTTTGAACTTGTAGGTACAAACGTCTTGATACTACTGTCACTTCTGTTTTATCTTATTTGTCATAATCTTTGACTACTGTCAAATCGTTTTTGCTCCCGCGATAACGACGTATGGATAACTAGTCGATATCATGAGATACCATACGTTTTACTCTAAACTCATTATTTAGACGGAGAGCTAGCCACGCCAGATATGACACAATAATGAGAGCAACGAAACCCCTCTAGTCAGTTTGCAATATTATACTTATTTCTAGATCTGAACATCTGGCAACTGTAAAGTGGTGGAGATCAAAGAATGCAAACCACTTGAAGAAAACAAACTCTAGACAAATAGTGCCAAAAGACGTATAGTGTAATTCATAGTTTGTCGCCTACTGTTTTCATTTCCGTAATAATACGCAATGTTTCTTGTTCTATTGTTAAAATATAGGCCCTGTACTTTATGACTGAGACAACTTCGGCAGTTTTTACCTATTATAGTATTACTATTTTCCAATTCAAAATTTTTGTTTGTCTGTCACTCTGACCTCCACCCATTAAAAGCTGCCTGATGCCCGGATCTAGCAATAATGATAGTATAGCAATGTAACCAGACAGGTTTTGTTGCTCTCATTATTGTGTCATATCATATCTGACGTGGCCAGCTCTTAGTCCAATTGGCTTGGCGTATGAATGAGTGCATTGACATCGGTCGAAAAGGTTAACGCCGAGTATACTTTTCTTGCAGAGTGCTACCTACTGCTGAACGAGATTCTAATAAGCCATGAATAAACCCAAACAATGAGCGTGGATTGTTTTATCACAGAGTTCTTCTGACAATCTTTGGTCTCCATCATCATACTAACGCGATGGTACCAATCTTAGAGCATTTAACCCGGAGTAGCCAGCCATGTCTGTAATTTTCTATACAAATCAGTTTTAGGAATTCAAATAAATATGTAAACAAACAAGAGACGCGGTCATTCAGCCAACCACACTAACATTTTGTAACTAGGGCAGTATCTCAATGGCCGAATGACTAGTAGCTAGCTCACTAGCTCACGTGATAGGCTTTCTTTACATAATTTACATACTTGTTTAATGTACAATTCTGCAGGTGTGGGCTGGTACAACATCAAGTACTGCTTAGTGCTGGCGCTGTTCCTAATATCAGCTATAATCGAGACGATGGGGTACGCGTACGTGCTACCAGCTGCGAAGTGCGACCTGGAGATGTCTGATGCACAGCGCGGCATCATTGCCTCTTTACCTTACATAGGTAAGCCTAGAGGTATTAGACTGATGAAGTGAAAAGTGTTTTTTTTTTCGAAGCTACATACGAGTATATACGCTCGTAGCACAATAGCATAGTATTACCGGAATATAGTGAAAATGCTCCGTCCGTAGAGGCGTAACAACAATCAGTTAAGTAATCGCCATTATTTTAAATGCAACACACAAGAAATCTGAACTAAAATAATAACAGATTGGTACCCAAGAGGTTTCAAACGACCCCAAAGTATACCCCTTACAAGATGAGAGGATGGAGGAGAGTGGCCCATGACATGACAGACTACAATGGAAAGAGATATAAGGAGGCATTTACCAAGTGGCACACAGAATTAAGAAATATACTCTGATTCAGAACAAAAGGGCTAGGGGAGGCCTTTGCCAAGTAGCATACTGAATTAAGAAATGTTCTCGAATTCAGAACAAAAGGGCTTAATATAAATAGATAGACAGATAGAGATGTTTAAAAATTGCAAAGATAATATATAAGTCCTATGGATAGACTGTATTTTATAACAATTTAGATAAGACTAGGTAAATGTAGTTTAAAATTATCCTTAAAGAATTATTTAAGGCAATATACTTTTACTTTGTTTTTGTATCAGTAGTAGTTACTCGTATACCCATGCACGATATTTTAGTACAAAGCAGGGTAATTGTGCTCGTTTCCCGTCCAGGTCCAGTTTACCGTCCACTTGATTAAACTGCTGCAAATAAATGGGAAAAACTTATTAAGTTCAACATAGTTTATATTTATAGTTTATTCTTTAGTAGATTTTTTAGGGTTCCGTACCTCGAAAGGAAAAAACTTATAGGATCACTTTGTTGTCCGTCTGTCTGTCTGTCTGTCAAGACCATTTTTCTCAGGAAGGCGTGGAGGTATCAAGCTGAAATTTATATCAAACACTTAGGCATATTGTCCCTTGGAGCTGTAAAAAAAATAAACTTTTGCCAACGCTCAAAAGATACATTCGTTTATGCTGCAAATTTTAGAGTTTTTCGGCATTCGCAAAACCTACGGGGTACTTCCCGTGAACTCAGAAACTTGAAATTTGGCACGAAGCAACGTCATATAGCATAGACAATGGAAAAATTACAAAAAGTAGACATTATTAGTAAAATCATACAAAAAATATGTTTTTAAATTTTAAACTTACTACATTTTTCCTCATAAACGCGTGGAGGTATTAAAGTGAAATCCATGTCAAATACCCAGGGTTATAGGACCTTTCAGATGTAGTAAAACCAAACTTTTATGTCAACGCAATCAAAAGAAATAGCAATTTATGTCACATATTTTGAAACTGAGTACTCGCAAGAAACTCAAAACCTACCTATAAAGGGTACTTCCCGTAAACTCAGAAACTTGAAACTTGGCACGAAGAAACTTCATATAGCACCGACAAAGGAAAAATTACGAAAAGTAGACATTTTTAGTTAAATAATACAAAAACATTTTTTTTTTCATTCACTTACTACCTTTTTCCTCGTAAACGCGTAGAGGTATTAAATTGAAATTAGTAATAAACATATTACAACTTTTACTTGTTATAGGTTTGTACGGAACCCTCGGTGCGCGAGTCCGACTCGCACTTGGCCGGTTTTTTACTTTAAAGATTTTATTTTGGGAATAACTTGAAGATAACATATAAATAAATATGGACGGAAAACTGACAAGAGTGGACGAAAACTAGCACACTCACCCCACTGACATTATAATTAGTAGACTGGGTGTCATCGTGACTTGTACCGAAACCGATGTCGCCACGCTTAAAAATGTGTGCAAACAAGTAAACGAAAGATTCCGTGAATGTGTGAGTACGTCCTTAAACTAAAACGTCATATCTTCATACGGTATTCTATAACATATAACTTTTTAATTTAAACAGCAATTTGGCAAACATTCAAACTTTTCATTCACCCATTCATTCACTGAATAGAGATGGGTAGTCAGAATATTTAATTTATCGATACCAAAGTTTAATCTTGTTTTGGGTGAAAAAACTGACAAGCAATGTCAATAAGACGGATTTTAATGTACGTTGGCGATTTAGTTTGTATGAAAAATAGACAATCTTACACCTATATGTTGTAAAAGTTGTTGAAAAAAAGTTTTATTTTTTGAGGAGTATAATCTATGTTTTAATTTATTGCTCGTATTACAGGAAACACCTGGGGCCTATTTCTCGAATGTTACAAATTCACAAGTCTACAAGCTTACATTTTAAACTTAATTATACAAGTGTATGTTTAATTCTGTTTCTCAAAGGAATTTACTACAAGTGTGTACTTCCCGGCCAATTTGCGTAGGAATAATAAAATTTTAAATCCGGACCACACACAGCCATGCAATTAATCGAATGATTGCCATGTCGATCGACAAAAACTTCCTCGTGTTCGCTAGGTGCATCTATATCGATTAGAATTCCATCCATACAACCGCACACTAAGGGCATTCCGGCGATGTCATAGAATTTTGCAACCAGTGCGTGCATATTTTCTGGCCATTTGACATATTCGGGGTATAAAGCTTCATTTACAGCGGCAACAAAGTTGTGAATGACTCTGCAAACACTGGCTTTACTAATTCCTTGCATGTCTCCTCCTGCGTGGTATTGCACGCCTGTCCCAACCAGTGAAGAGCGGTTTGCAGCTGTAAATCGACAGACAATGCTCTACTTCTATTAGTAAGTCTGGCCAAATGTTGACCTAATATATTTCTTGGATGTTCCAGCTTCACTGCTGTAAGTCGAAATCTCTCGTTGTACTTAAAAGTAGTTTCCATGTACGTATAATTTATTCTGTCTCTATACACTCGAGGCCTCCTCACCACAACCACTTCTTCATCATCTGAAGAATCGCTAGACCACATTACCACCAAACGAATACATGTCACTTTATTGAATTTAAGTGACAATCAATATCATCAACTATTCCTCAATAAAATGGCCGACTTGTGTCTTCGGAATATACAAGTGTAATAATACAAGTAGTAATAAAAAGCGTTTCTCAAAAGCATCAATTACAAGTGTAAAATCAAACACATTTTCCCTAGTCATTCAATGAATGTTTACAAGCTTCAGGGTGAGTCAGTTTTTTTATATAATACGTGTGAATTCGTTAAAAAATCACGCTAACCCTTAATATGTTAGTGGTCATTTACTGGTTCTTTCCAACCATAGCAATGAGTTTACTGAAATTTATTTGTAATATAAAAGGCCAATTTAAAATATATCACTGATTTTAACGAAGTCCGTTCAAAACTTACACGTTTAAAATCTTATAAAGGCAATATCTTCATTTATGTATTAATCGATTTTTACGAAAGAAACAATATTAGCAGATTATAGAGACTCTTCATTATTTTGTGACGAGTCACAAGCTACAAGTGTAAAATACAGCCTTCGAGAAACGAAATTACTGTTTCAGTATATAGTATTTGTCAACGATACACTTGTGAACACTCTTGTATCCGCGCTCTTGTACCAATTATACATTTACGTGAAACGGAAACTTGTGAAAAATATTGAAATACAAGCGTTACCATAGATACACACTTGTAATACAAGGCTTGTACTTTTTGAGAAACAGGGCCCTGGTATATATTTTTTTAACTCCAATGTGTACCTATGCCTAAAAGATTCAGCTTTGTTATAACAATTTTTCATAAATATAAAAACATTACGATTAAACTAACGTTTAATATTTAAGAATGACAATTAATCGATAGTTATAAATTAACAATATACCTACTACTTATTCGAATACTTATTACATGCACGTCTTCGTAAAAACATCGATACGATAAAATTAAGAATATCGACTGATCCGCGGCACGGCGTGCCAAATTATATTAACGTATTATTTTAATTTTGTGACTTAATGTCAAACATCACAAGTTCGCTGTCCATTGAGCGTCAGCTTGGTAAACATCTAAGAAATAAGAACACAAATCAAGCAATGGATGCTATTTTGACAGCTCTCATAGGAAAACGTATTTAATTATTTTCAATGATTTTTCTGGCAAAACATATCAATATTAGCTTTGTATTTGATAATTGACACCACACTCACTTGTAACAAAGTAACAAACGTGAAAACAGTGATTTTATGTTTGTATTTATACTGCATCGGTTGTCATGTGAATGTGATCGAGTTTTCTGATCAAGTTGATCAGGATTCACGGACAGTGTTTTAGCTGTCATGCCATTTCTCCTTATACTTTAGGCTTACGCGCTTCATTAATTTTGTTGTTTATATCGGCCTGCAATTGCCTCTTTCCGGGTCTTGATCGGATTGTACTCGGTACTTACTAACATGTTCGAGCTATTAATAAGTACTTACCGCTCTCACACATCTAGACGATGGTTATGCATTATCGAGAGCAAGACCATCTTTATGAGTTTAATTTACTTAACATTATATCTGGATGCCAATTTCCTGGAGCGTGAACGAGTAATGTGCACACGATGATAACGTTTTGCAAAAGTGGTGTATTTCAAAACGTTTAAAAATATACTTATTTAACGCTTAATGCTAGACAATAACAAGATAACCAACCTACTATCAAATAACAAATAATAATTGCAATAGTATCCGCGCAATTTGAAATTAACTCCGGTTTACGGTACCTGTAGAATAATTACAATAAAGATAGGAGTACTTAAAGGTTTAAGTTCAATAAAGATAATAGGTGTCGCAGATAAACACACCTAAATGTTGTCACCATGTTAAAAAAAATTTACAATCGCTAAAAAGGTTTGAATAGCCGCATACGGTGTTATACGGAAATGGCTCCGCAGATGGCTCTGCCCGCACTGACCTTTAGTAATAATATTTATTTATGTATGGATATTCCGCAGTGTCTCAAGACGAAAGTCTTTGACCAGTGTGTGTTGCCAGTGATGACATATGGTACTGAAACGTGGTCGCTTACAATGGGCCTCATAAGAAAGCTCAAAGTCACCCAAAGAGCAATGGAGAGGGCTATGGTAAGAGTCTCTCTGCGTGATCGCATCAGAAATGAGGCCATCCGCAGCAGAACCAAAGTAACCGATATAGCCCTCCGAATCGCTAAACTAAACTGGCAGTGGGCGGGGCACATTGCTCGTAGAACCGATGGCCGTTGGGGCGGAAAGGTTCTCGAGTGGCGACCACGAACCGGAAGGCGCAGCGTGGGTAGACCCCCCGCAAGGTGGACTGATGACCTGGTGAAGGTCGCGGGAGTCCGCTGGATGCGGGTGGCGCAGGACCGGTCATTGTGGCACTCTTTGGAGGAGGCCTATGTCCAGCAGTGGACGTCTTTCGGCTGATATGATGATGATGATGATGTTGTATGGAGCGAGGAGTATAAATTTAATTGAATTATAAATTCCTGATAGCTTAACTGCCCTTTTTGTCCAGTATCCTCATGATCAACAGACAAATTACAATATAAAAGATCATCTCGTACAGGGCCAAGGGCACGCCTGACTGAAATAATTTTATCGAACAATACCCGTAAGTGGCAAGTGGTAGTTAGACAATTGCAGTTAAACCATATTGATTCAACTTAAAGTTACAATGAGACGTTAATTACGGAATTAACACATTATACTTCCTTTTTCAGCCGTTGTCGTGACTTCGTTTCCTTGGGGCTACCTGGTAGACACGCGAGGCCGTAAGACTGTGGTCATTTACAGCTCCCTTTTGTGCGGAGGCTTCGGAATACTCTCGGCCTTTATGCCAGAACTCATTAGCTTTACCACATGCAAGTTCATGGCTTCTCTTTGGTACGTAATTAACCTATTAAGTCTAAGGAAAATGTGGTATATAGGTACCTAATTTTTTTTTTATAATTATCCCTTTATTTCACTTATTTCTTAAATTAGGCTTTTATGATATTTTTACAAAAGTAAATTAAACACACAAAAACAATTAAACATTATAAAAAGCCTAACCTAGGGTGCCGCCGGCAGCGGACTGCGGAGCAAGTAAAGCCCATGCTGCCGGAGGGCTGCAGAGAGAGGAACCTTTGGACTATGCGCGCCGTGTCCACGATTACCGCTTTCTTAATCTACTTTTTGTTAGTATCCAAGTTAGGACTCCGAATCAACAGTTTTGTAACTGCAACTGCTGATTTAGATTAATGGAGTTTAAGCAATTAATAAGTAGGTCATCGGCTTATCTAGATGCGGACGTCTGCCTCAAACGGTATTTACATGTGTAACTCGTATGCCTTTGATAACGGCGTTAAAATGGTTGACAATATACATAAACATATATCAACTATAATAATATTGCTTTGCTATTCCGCGGTATAATAACGTGCTAGTTGATTAGGGACAACCCGTTATACTTATTTGCGTATTTTTTCATGCATTCATGTACCCACCCTCCCGCCGCAAAAACAAATATGCAAACCACCACCAATAATACCAAAACTCGACACGTGTTTCGCCTCTCTACGAGGCATCCTCAGGAGCTGCTGGAGATGTTGTCGGTCTGACGTGAGTTTTGGTATTATTGGTGGTGGTTTGTTGTATTTGTTTGCGTATTTGTTTTTGCGGCGGGAGGGTGGGTACATTAATGCATGCAAAAATACGCAAATAAGTATAACGCGTTGTCACTAATCAACTAGCACGTTATTATACCGCGGAATAGCAAAGCAATATTATTGTAGTTGATATTATGGACTTCCGCAAAGTATCGCCTGATTCCATTAATAAACATATAGGTATACTCTAACACAAAAAAAAACATCTACCCTATTCCTTAATTTAAATCAAATCTGCTAGTTTAATAAGATATTCTTATGTACTTAAATAAAATAAAATTATAAATTATAATTTTTAAATATGTAAAAAAACTGGTATTTTTCATAAAAATCAATAATAAACACCAGACACACAAAATCTGTTTTTATTATTTCAGCATGGCATGTCCGGCAGCAGCGCCATATACTTATATTGGGGAGATTCTTCCGCAAAAACACAGGGACTTGGCACTCTCCGTGACAAACGCCATGCAGACCCTTGGGTCTGCTTTAGTGCCTTGTAAGTAGAATTTTCTCTATGGTTTTCTCAACATATTTTTCAGTAGGCCCGTTTCATTATTAAGAGATACAATTACTTGTATCCTTGGGGGCTCTGGAATACTTACACGACATACATACCAATAAGTAAGTAGCAGTGCTACTATGAATCTGGTCTTCTGTAAGGTAAAGGTACTTTGCCAGTTATGCTGCTCTAGATTCTAAGGAAAGCCAAGTTCAAGTACCTATAACAGAACTGGCGAGCAGCACCGTGTGTAATATTATACACGAACCATTTGGAGCCACTTTTGACCCCCTCATAACTCAAAAACTACTTCATATAAACATGTCAAATTTGGCTCATATATTGAAACTTGCGAGATACATAATGTTCTTCAAATTTCTTAAACTCAGCTCAAACAGTTATTTAGATATTAACGTCCAAAAACCGTAATTTTTATCACGTATTGACCTATAGACCAACACTCTAACCCTGTTCCAGATGACCTAGAAAGTTCAAATTTAGCATCCAGATAGGTATTTGGGTAAATACAAAGAAATAAATCAGAAACTAGTAAATTTTTAACATTTTATTATGATTTTTCAATTAATTGATTCTATTAGGAACACTTACTTGTAGTGCCTGTAATGTAAGAATTAGCAATAAAATTGATGACGTCTTCACGTGAATATATAATGTACCACCCTTCATTTTTTTTTTATCCAACCATATCAGTTTTAGTACTTATTATAACTATTAGTGGCAGTTGTAGCTACAAAAATACGGCTTTTCGCGAACAAGAGATTTCCTTCAGCATGATTATTCCTTAGGACCCGAGGATGGATTTGAGAAGTGGAGCCAACAAGATTTTTGATGTAAATTCTTCTCTCTCAACTCTCAACTATATCTTGATATCTACATCAGTTAAGTTACTATGCCAAGTTTGGTATCGTTTTCGTATAAATCGGGGATGCCCAATTCATTTATGGAATAATTTTGACACCGTTTCGAAGCAAAAACATGTAAAATAAAAAAATATCTATTTTACAAGGAAATAATACATAACCAAGGATCGGACAAACGCCCGTCATTTCGAAAATATAACCCTGTTCCGTACAGCAGAGACTTCCTTATGTTTAAACATCGAAGGCTCGTGGCATCTAGGTAGCATTTGACGTTTATGACAGACTAGTGATGTAGCCAAGTCGATAAAGGACCCAAATTTAAAAAAAGATTGCTTTCAATTTAACCATTTAATATGTGACATTCGTGATACACAATTAATATTTGTTCTAGATTGTAAGAAGTTATTCTACGTCTTCTATCTGTAAAAATCCACTTGGTGTACGAAAATGATCTCTCAACTTCGACTGACGTAATGGGTAAGAAAAACATTCTTCTGTAATGTTGCAGTGTATTTTTGTTAATGTTTTCCTTGATTTCAACTTCTTTGTTTTGTAACAAGTTATTGATATGTTTTATTGTTTGATATCCTGGATTTTTTGATAACACTATTTTTAGTTTTTGGTAAACCAGTTTACCTTTTGGGTGCAGTCTAAGTAACGAAAATATTTTTTCAATTTTAAAAACGATTTCCAAAGACTCGTTTAGCTTAAGGCTTCTACGTTCTAATTCATTAATTGACGTGGCCAAAATACCAAAATTTTGATTGATAAAACTTATATCATTTTGTAAACCACCCAGTGTCAATAATCTCTTTGCATTTCTAATTGAACTGGCTTCTGTGGAGTTTAAGCTCAAAATTATTTCCTTCACTTTATCAAAATGATTTTCATAGTACTTGACTGCCTCAAGCCAGGTGCCCCATCTGGTTATAACGGGCTTAGGTGGCAAGGGTGTGTTGGGGAACTTTTCTTTAAATATTTTGATTCGACGTGGAGCCTTGACAAAAACTTTTTTTACAGTGTTTATTAGATCATTCACTTTTGGATATATCAAGCGAACCGTTTCGGCAACTCTGTTCAATCCATGGGTTAGACATGTCAAGTGGGTCAAATTAGGATACATTTCTTTTAATTTTTTCCCCGCTTTGACCATGTACGCGGCAGCATCAGTAGTAAAAAAAAGAAACTTGTTCTTGTTGTTTTCATATTTTTCACCCCACAAGTCTTTTAATGTTTCGTTTACTAAATTTTGAATTGTTTGATTGTTTGTTGCCCCGAAATGTCTTGATGCAAAAATATGTGGCATTGATGACGTTTGTTGTAGGCTTCCAATTATAACATTGTGAACATCATTACCATTTCCATCAGTTGTTTCATCCACACTTAAATATATATATGCATTTTCTAACTCTTTTTTAATTTTTTCTTTTTTCTCATTGAACAATGTAGGTAGACTATTCGTTCTTAATGTTGTATCGGTAGGCATAGCTACATTGCTTCCATATTTATTATGAATACAACTTTCAATAAATTTTTTGAAGTTCGGGTTATTTGCTTGTGACCATGGAATATTACACGTGATCATAAACTCTGTAAGGTCCTTATTAAACTCTTTTTGCATTACTTTGTTTTTATTTTTGTGAGTGTCCGAATCTAAATGTTTCCGTATATTATACTTTTTTGTTTTTAAATACGTTTGACATGTTAAACAAAAACACTTATCTTCCCTTATCTCAAGCTCCGGTACATTTAAAACAAAATCCTCTAAAGATGAGTTGCCTAAGGATTCGTTGTTGTGCTTCATACATTTTAAATGTTTGTTTACGTTATGTGTTTTGCAGACCAGAAAAACATCACAACGGGTGCATTTTACTTTATCACCTTCTAGCACGAATTCTGGATGTTTTTTCATGATTTCCTCCATTATTTGATAAATATTTCACGAACGCAACACTCGCGACACGTCTTTTAATAATTATTGAATAAATGACAATGACATATTTCATATTTACAAATTGACATTGATGTTTTTCATAATTGCCCACTTCACAGATATTTGATAAATATAACTATGAAGGTTGAAATACAAAACTTACTCATTGGTTATTTAATCGTATCGAAAATACCGCATGAAAAACGTTGTGTCGCATCACTATGCTACCTGAGATGCCACGAGCCTTCGATGTATACTTATGTTAATTAAAAAAATAGTATTTTATGGATTCATTGGACCATAATTTATATCCAGTGACAAATTAATTAATGATTAGTTATATTTATTTACAAAACATAATAAATTGGTGCATTAATACAGTAAACTTAAATATAAATAAAAAACCTACTAAAAAATATACTAAACTAACCAATCCCCCCGCGGCATGGTACCGTAGATGCTGGCAGCATTCCCTCTCTGTATGGCAATACCAATACGTTGGGCCAGGAAGCTGCCAGCTCTACGGTCACCGGTGGAATCCACTAGCCTCTTAGAAATCTCTTTGAAGAGGGCTTGGGCACTAGGACCCCACGGGCCGAGGGTCTCGACGCTGAAAGGAACGAAGTTGTATTCGACCCATATTTAACTTTTTTAAGTCTTTCGGCCGCCTCTGCAGCCGCGCCGGCCCTGGTGGAAGTTCCGTGGAGATGGGAGGGGGCCAGCGTGTCTACACATGTGGCGTCCCATACTAGCACCCGACCCATCTTCCACGGAACCAACGACATCCCATCCGGCCTCTTGCCGTCATCCCTGAGAATGCCAGCGGGCTCCAGAAGAGCGGGAACATTAATGCTGGCAAGAGACCGACGTAGGATGTCATTGAGTGCGGCGTGCCTGGAGAAGCGCCCCGCGCTCCTCTGACAAGACAAACCGTGGTGCCCGAGGACGTCTACATCTGTGCCGCAGGGGCACTTATGTGGTGCGCAAACCCGGACGCCAAGCCGCAGACAGGCCGCAACGCGCAGAGTGTGGGGTTCCAAAAAAGTGCCAGTATGCACGGACGGAAAGGCGTGCAGCCAGGCACCGGCTTCTTTGGTCCCCACAGCTAGGAGTCTGGCACGTTCGGAACCTGTGCTGTGACTAAGGAGAGTGTCATAAGTAATTTTGCATAAAATGTCATCCCAGGTCCGTTGGGAGGTCAAATTATCGGGAAAATCCTTACCCGGGCAGGCAATGGACCAAGCGTTTTTGGCCTCCGTCAAGCCTGCAATCTCATAGTTTGAAGGGCAGGCCCTTAGGATTTTTCCTACGAGACTTGCCGAGCTATGAACGGAAGACAAAAACGCCGGTGCAGAAACACTTGAAATTTTGCGTATCCCTATCCCACCATAGCGGATGGGAAGGGATGCTTGGGTCCAGGACTCTTTGCTTAGCTGTAAATTCAAAATAGATTCTAAACTAGATTTAATCAAGTCATCCATAGGTATTAATAAATTTTGAAATTTTTCGAACGGGCAGCAACGAAGTACATATGTTAATTTTGGTACAAAAAGGCAAAATTTTATAACAGTTAAAGCAAAATGGGGACTCATTTCAAGTAGACGACTTTCGTAATTTTGGAATTTAGAAATAGTATCTGATATGTAATCCGAGAAGGATTCTTCAAAGATGGGGGACCCTAGGAGGCAGAGTGAGGTTTTGTTTACAATTTTTATGTTAGGAGTCAGAGAATCAAATTTTTGTTTTACATCACTAACATTCAAAGACGTGTTATGGATGTAAAGTTCACATTTCGCGTAGTTAAGGTCTAGACCAATGGAATGGAATTTGGATTGGATGGTCGAGAGGTCAGACAGCACGGACTCCAGGTCGCCTCCCAGGGTTCCATCGTCTAAATACCACACATTAAATTTTGATTTTAAATTTTGAATTATTGGGTTAATGGCCAAACTAAATATTGCCGGCCCGAGAGGATCACCTTGTTGACAGCCTATTTCAGAAGATAGAACGTTTTCGCGGTAAACTAGTTTAGTAGGGTCAGCATAGCAATGTAAAAGGTAGTTGTAAATTTCTGGTATGTTGCTTTTAATTTCTGTCAGCAAGGTGTCCCTATTGACTGAATTGAAAGCGTTCCGGACGTCAATTTTGACCAGTACATCACACGGTGAATTTGGGAGGTAAGTGCGTAAGGCATGGACGGCTGCCTCACAACCTCCTTTAATGCCGAAACCGAGCTGGATAGGTTCGAAAAGAGGTTTTAATTTGGAAGCTATATACCTAACTGCAATCTTAGAGGCGAGACGTCTGAGTGTAGAACCAACGGCTACGGGTCTCACCCCTCCGTCCTTTTTGGTGAGGGCGATGAGATTAGCCCCATATAATATGGGAACTATTTCAGGGTTGACGTTGCCAGTATACATAAAGTTGACTAATTTCGTAATTGACTCGATAAGGCGCTCACCGGCATCGCCCGCAATGTGGGATGTGAGGTCCTTCAAATGTTGGGGTGAGAGTCCATCCAGGCCTGCAGCGGAACCGATTTTGAATGATGAAATACCTTCCATGACGTCTCTATTTTTTATTTGTAGGCAGGCCTGGTTTGCCGTTGGTGGGTCCAAAAAGTGAGGAATAGAGGGACCTGGGGGATGTTTAGATTGTAAGGCCAAAAGAGTGTCGGGGGTCTCCGGCGATAACACGTCGCTCGAAAATAGAAGGCGGGCGGCCCCCTTAAGGTCACCGTCACTGATCTTGCTCTCAATGTGTTTCTGACGATTGAAAATTAAGTTCGTCTTACTATGAGTATTATGTACGGGTGGCGAAGGGTTATTAATACAGTTGTTTTTTATTTTTGTGTTAACGATATGCTTGGGTCGTCTTCTCCTGCGTGGAGGGTATGGTAAGGGAAAAGTAGGAGTTGGTGCCAGTCTGCGGTAGTATTATATTCGGTGCATTTGCCTATTAGATGGGCAAGATGAGTGGCGACGGATATTCTAGCCCCGCGGGGTATTCTTTTAACAACAGAAACATTACTTTTCAGATGACTAAGGTGGATGTGGAATGGAGTGGTATGTTGGGATACTGCGAAGAGGGTGGGTCTATTTGGTTGCTATTAATAGGTGTAGCATTTTGACTAACGCAATGTCTGTGGGCTTTGGCAATGTGTATATTGAGTCCTTTTTTACTTTTAAAGGATTTGTTGCATAACTGGCAATCATTGTTTGACGTGCTATTGCCGGGTTGCGTCGCGGGCTGCATTCACACTTAATGAATACAATATTATAATAAAAGTAAATCTAATATAAATAAGAATAAGCTTAAGGCTAGTATATTCTACCAAATAAAATTAAATAAAAATATCACTATATAAATATTACTGCACAAATTGGCGCAATCCTCAGGGGGTCCAGGGTAGCTTCGAGGTTCCACCTGTCTAGCTGCAGGATTCCTAGCGGCAGAACCTCTTGATAGGTGATTTCCTTTTGGTTGTTGCCGTTGATCGAGTAGGCGATATATTTGATTACGCTAAAAAATTTTGGTCATTCTATTTTATTGGCGAAAGTAATTTTCGGAATGTCAATCATTAATTAATTTGTCACTGGATATAAATTATGGTCCAATAAATCCATAAAATACTATTTTTTTTATTAACATAAGGAAGTCTCTATTGTACGGAACAGGGTTATATTTTCAAAATGACGGGCGTTTGTCCGATCCTTGTACATAACTTATAAACAATTATGAATCTTGAAAAAATAAAAGGTGCTTTAGAGAGCCCTATTATTCGTTCATTAAAGACAAATTTTATGTCAAACTAAAACGTTATACATACTGAGTGTAGTAAAAAAAACTGTTGACGGTGCTATGAATTGAAATGGAAAAAATCGAATAATTTTTTTTTTGCGATCGTGAAATGATATAGTTGCGTTTACACACGACATAAAAGTGAAATTTCCTTGGATATCATGACGCGAAATGACAAGAACCGGAATGCACCACCATTACTTATATTGTTTTACCACAATAAATGAATTTTTATGCCTATTATGATTCAACCTTATCATTCCACGATCGCAAAAATATTTTGACTAGATTTTTTCCATTTCAATTTTTAGCACCGTCAACAGTTTTTTTACTACACCCCGTATATATAACGTTTTAGTTTGACATGGGATTTTGATTGAATGACTGAATAATGGGGCTCTCTAGAGCACCTTTTATTTTTTCAAGATTCATAATTGTTTATAAGTTATGCATTTTTTCCTTGTGAAACAGGGAATTTAATTGTACGTGTTGTTTTTGCTTCAGAATGGTATCAAAATTATACCATAAATGAATTCGGCATCTCCGATTTATACGAAAACGATACCAAACTTGGCCTAGCAGGTTAAATGATGTAGATATCATGATAAAGTCGAGAGCCCCCCCCCCCCTCCCCCCCTCTAAAAATTACATCAAAAATCTTGGTGGCTCCACTTCTCAAATCTATTCTTTGATCCTAAGGAATAGTCAGGCCGAAGTAAATCCTTTGTTCACGAAAAGCCGTATTTGACCTTTTTATGGCTTGTGCACACGCAACTATATGAGTATAGTTGACTATCGTATTTATTACGTTACAATAGTACTCTATATTGCCTCCCCCAACTAACTCGTAGATTTTCTCATTTATAATATTAGTGGGATTAACTCTAATTTAGTATGAATTATTATTTCAATAGCGCACATCAATATTGTAAAATCATTACTTATAATATAAATAATTAAACGAACGGATACTCAATGGGTAATTCACTCGAATATTTCAAAGGTACAAGAAAATATAGAAAAGAACACAAAAAGATAATTATACCCCGTAAACGTGGGAAAATACAGTAGCTTAATAAAGTAGATTAACAAAAACCATTTGGTATTAATTTTATCATCATACATAAGAACCTACTAATCATTTCAGTACAAAAAGTAATGATATCCCATCAAAAACATATACGAGTATGTGAAATGAGAGCCAAGGTCAATATATTATATATGCCTTGGTTGTTGATTTCAACGACAAAAGAAGTGAGATCTAGATGGGTGCCAAGTTCAATGGTCAGTCCCGAGATTTATTTATAACCGAGGGTCCAAAGTATTCACTCAGCAGCTTAGCAGGAGCCACCTGACGAAGCTAAAAACGCACGACGGGAGGACCGTGTTGTCGAAGCCGGAGATCTCCGCCGAGATAGAGGATTTTTATGGCCGGCTGTACTCTGCACATGCCCCCCACTCCCGACGAGACGACCATGATTCAAGAGCCACCCTGACACGCCACTATACCGACGAACTGCCAGACATCAGTCAAGACGAGATCGTGTTAGCTCTGAGGCAGCTTAAAAATGGAAAAGCCCCCGGTGAGGATGGTATTACTTCAGAGCTTCTGAAGGCAGGAGGAGCTCCTGTTATACAGGAGCTGCAGAACCTCTTCAATACCGTCCTTCACAGTGGGAGAACTCCTAAGGCGTGGAGCGGGAGTTTGGTGGTGCTCTTTTTTAAGAAGGGTGATAAAACCCTCCTTAAAAACTACAGACCCATCACACTTCTGAGCCACGTCTATAAGCTTTTCTCACGAGTGGTCACGAATCGTCTCGCCAGAAGACTCGACGAGTTCCAGCCACCGGAACAGGCTGGATTCCGCGGAGGATATGGCACCATAGACCACATTCACACAGTGAGGAAGATTATACAGAAGTCCGAAGAGTATAATCAGCCCCTGTGTCTCGCTTTTGTGGACTATGAGAAGGCCTTTGACTCCGTGGAAACTTGGGCTGTTCTGGAATCCTTACAGCGATGCCAAGTAGACTATCGTTATATCAAGGTGCTGAGATGTCTCTCCGAAGCCGCCACTATGAGTGTCCAGGTACAGGGCCAGCAGTCTAAACCCATCCAATTGCGCAGAGGGGTGAGACAGGGGGATGTCATATCCCCGAAACTGTTCACAAGCGCATTGGAAGACATGTTTAAGACGCTGGACTGGAAAGGTAAGGGCATAAACATAAACGGCGATTACATCTCACACCTGCGATTCGCTGATGACATAGTCGTAATGGCGGAGTCGCTAGAGGAGCTGACCCGGATGCTGGACGGCCTAGCTTCAGCCTCGCGACGCATCGGTCTTGGCATGAATTTGGATAAAACCAAAGTCATGATCAATGGCCACATTGATCCAGGACCGGTCGTCGTACATGGCCACCTTCTTGAAATTGTTTCTGAGTACACCTACCTTGGGCAGATCCTGCAGTTAGGTAAAAACAATTTCGAGAAGGAGGCCAAAAGGAGGATCCAGCTAGGCTGGGCAGCATTTGGGAAACTACGCCGAGTCTTCTCGTCATCCATACCGCAATGCTTGAAAACGAAAGTTTTTAATCAGTGCGTCCTACCCGTAATGACCTACGGAGCTGAGACGTGGACACTCACGGTAGGGCTGGTCCACCAGTTCAAAGTCGCTCAGCGAGCTATGGAAAGAGCTATGCTCGGAGTTTCTCTGAAGGATAAGATTCGTAACGAATACATCCGACAGAGAACCAAAGTTATCGACATAGCTCAAAGAATTAGCAAGCTGAAGTGGCAGTGGGCCGGCCATATCTCGCGAAGAACCGACAACCGCTGGGGTAAACGTGTTCTTGAGTGGAGACCGCGACTCGGCAAACGTAGTGTAGGACGCCCTCTGGCAAGGTGGGATGACGATCTGCGAAAGACTGCAGGCAGATGCTGGATGCGGCAAGCTGAAGACAGGGCGCTATGGCGCTCATTGGGGGAGGCCTATGTCCAGCAGTGGACTAAAATAGGCTGATGATGATGATGATGATGATGATGATTTTTTATTACAACTCAAAATATAATTTCTTCTTAAAACTTAGGATAATATATTGAAGCCTAAGGTTTGACTTGGCTAGTTCTTAAGCAGGTAATTGTTGTTATATTATATTAAAAATAATATTTAACATAAAGTAGAGCATGAATTAATATAAATAACATCAATTTAAAATGTATGAATGTGTGATAAGATGATTGTGTGATGTGATGAGAACTGATTTCTATTGTAATAAATTGCAATGATTATGATTACTTTGAGGACATTCCGACATCCATCCGGACATCCGACATTCGGACATTTGAATTCGAAAAGATATCCGAATCGAAAAGATCGTAGCTTCTATCGAAAAAACTATTATCAAAAGGACAATATAGGTACCCTCGGTTCATCTAATAACTTATCGTCGAATTTTATTTCGTCTAGCAACTTTTAGTATAACGATCGATTTGCCCAAAACTCACTTTATATAAGCTCATTTTAACTATTGATTACTTTATCAAAAATCGTTTTGTCTAAACTTAATTTTATATGAATCTTGTTTCGTAGAATATGATTATACCAAGATTATACCTAATAATTATTTCGTCGATTATCATTTTAACTATTGGTCGCATTGCCGAATATTATTTTAATTTGTCTAATGTCTAGTTGGCATACTACCGAAACCAATACCGAAATCAATGCTACACCGGTTAGTTAGACTAAAATTGCAACCATAACAGAAACTAAATGTTGTCAGAAAAGTAGGTTAGGTTAGAACTCCGATTTCAGCAGAAACGAATAGCTGCCGAGAGAATGTATTTAGGTTAGGTTAGAACTGCGATCATAATAGAAACAAACGGCTGTCAAGTAAGTAGGTTAGGTTAAGTTAGAACTGCGACCTCAGTAAAACTTTGTAAGGTTATGCTAGCGCAAAAAATTTCCTAATAAACTCAATCTAAGACTTAGACTAAATATAATAATGCAAACTGGATATTCGACATAATGAAAAATTTAGTATAATGAAATGATTAATGAACATTTGTCGAAACAATATTATACAAATGGATAGTATACGAAGTGAAATTCAACTAAATGAACATTAGACGAGATGAATATGTGCAAAATCAATTTAGATGAACTGAAATTAGACGAACCGTAGGAAAACCCATAAAATCGTATCTGTCTTTGAATGAAGTTTTTTAGAGATAACTCAAAACCTCGTTAACGGATAATGTTCAAAATGATTTTCGTTAAAAGAATAATCAGTGATGTATGTTCTCAATTGTTTCATATTTTATCGATGTTCGGTTCGGGCGGACATAATTTTATACTTATTTCTGAAATATTCACTGAATCAAAAAATGTTCAAACAAACCTCAATGTTATTTTAAAAGACCTATCAATTGATGTCCAACATGTTGATACTTGGTAAATAAAAATTGACAATTAGTTAGAGGTAGGTACATACATTGTACCCATAGTAATATAAATTTAAAAATATTTGGTAAGTAAAAGTATGTTTATGTTTGATGCATAGATCATTCTGCATCAAACCGGTAACGAAGGTATATACTTCTGTGGCATTTAAAAAAGGCAAACACATAAAAAACCGGCCAAGTGCGAGTCGAACTCGCGCACCGAGGGTTCCGTACAAATCTATAGGTATGTATATAGGGGTAGGAACTTTAAAATTATTGAAAATATTTTTTAACTAAAAATTTATGGTTTTCGCAATTTTTCCTGTATCTGTGCTATAAGACGTTGCTTCGTACCAAATTTCAAGATCCTGAGTTCACGGCAAGTACCCTGTAGGTTTTGATTCCCATACGAGTTTCGAAAATTTGCGGAATTTTGCGGCATAAACGGCTGTATCTTTTGATTGCGTTGGCATAGAGGTTTGATTTTTTCACAGCACGAAGGAACAGTAGACCTGAGTATTTGATATATATTTCAGCTTGATACCTCCACGCGTTCCTGAGAAAAAGGGTCTTGACAGATGGACGGACAACAAAGTGATCCTATAAGGGTTCCGTTTTTTCCTTTCGAGGTACGGAACCCTAAAAAGTTATAAAATTATATCAGCACAATCCAGTTACAAGTCAAATAATTTTAAATACTTATTCATATTCTTACTCGTAGTACTAGCCTGGGCCATCATTCCGTTGCCCTTCAGAACTGAGTTCGGCGTGTACACATTTCGCTCGTGGCGAGCACTGGTCATCGTGTATTCATCTTTCTTCATCTTGGCCGCTTTTCTGATGTCGTTCGGCCCCGAGAGCCCTAAATATTTGGTTTCACAAGGGAGGCATGAGGAAGCGCTGGCAGTTGTAAAGACGATGTACGCTGCGAATAAAGGAAAGTCTGAAGAGGAATTCCCGGTAAGTTATCAGTTATCACACAACCAAACAATATATATTCTTTATATTATATTAGACTTTACATAAGTACAGTTTGTATTTAAGTTCATAGAAATGGTCATACGATTTTCGTGAATTTCAGATTAAGATCCTTAAAGTTGTCGAAGCCCCTAAGAAAGAAGAAATAGGTTTCTTCACCTCGCTTAAGGTTCAGTCCCTGCCTTTAATGAAACCACCTTACGTAAAATGGATGGCTCTGAATGGTTTCCTGTTGTTTGGAGTATTTGCTACGTAAGTAGGTATACAGATGTGCAAGTTGCGGAAACTTTCCATATAATTGGAAATATTCTCGGAAATTTCTAGAAACTTTCGTAAGAAATATAGGAAATTGGAAATTTAAGAAATTGAAAGTTTCAATTCCCATACAAATATGTGAGAATATTCCGAAATTTTCATATGTGGAAATTTTCGCAATTTTGGAAACTTTCCGATGGCACATCAGTAAGTAGATATTCTATGATCTTCGATATTGAAATTTAAGGTAACAAACCTTGTATAGTACATTTCATAATTATTACTTTATTTGAACTCTGAGAGGTGTCATTCCCGCTTTTGGCCAATTCCGAACATAGTATGTTTAAATATTCGTGAATGAGAGTTTTCGCGATCGAGTTTTTCACTAGATGTCAGCACCATGGCGAGAGGTATTTTTGGCAGCAGCTGTCAAAATCCACCAATCAAATAAAAAATATTATATATGATTGGGATATCCGGTTGAGCTCAAGATGGCTGTGCCGTCTTTAGAATAGTTTTTTTTGTTTTTGTTCATTTACGTAGTTCAGTGTGTAATATTGATAGCTTATTGAGCGGTGACCTAACGAACAAGTGTGCAGCTAATAAAAAAAACAGTCTCAAAATGCGCGTAACCACCCTTTAGTTGAACAAACGGTTATCTGGGGTCTCGGCCACCCAGGTGTTTGTAAGGAGGCTATCACCTTACAATCAGCAAGGCCTCAACCGAACAACGTTGCTTATATTTTATGAAAAAGTAATATATTAATATAATAAGGATACATCTCCACTTTGGCAGAATTCACCTTGCCAATATCGGCGAGGAGTAAAAGCTATATACACGGTGCTCGCGAGGAAACCGCATAATTTTAACAGCGTTATCCCGACCTTATTTAGAGACTAAAATGTCAAATAAACTTTTCTGGAATTCATCTTGTTTCGGAGTTATAACCAATTAAAAAAATAAAATATTTTGATTATAACTCAGGACTGAACGCTTTCTTAACGGCAATTTTACCACTATGGAACTCATTATAGGCATCCCTGCTGACGGACATCAAAGTGACAGGAAACACTTTGCTTTAACTTAGATTTTAAGAAAAAAAAAGTAGTTTTATTTGTTTTTAGGTATAGTTTTGTCATTAACATTTATTTTTAATTTATGAATACGTTCAGAAAACAAGAAAAAAAAAACAAAAAAATTTTTTTTTGCTGAATTGTCCAAAAGTCATATGATATTTTTTACTTCTTTTGGCCTCAGGAGTACGCTGTTAAAATTATGTGGTTTCCTCGCGAGCACCTTGTATATATACAAGAAAAAAAAATATGATTGGTGGATTATGACAGGTAGACCTCTCGCCACGATGCTGCCAGTCTAGTTTAGTAAAAAAATCGATCGCGGAAACCGTCATAGAATTTCCTTGATATTCTTTCATTTCCTAATTTCAGACCAGTTCTCAGTAATCTCAGTGTAAAGGCGGAATCAGACGGTTCATTTTTCGTTCATTTTTATGTTTCATTCCGCACCTTTCACCCGAAGTGACACGTCTGATCATAAAGTGAACCAAAAGTGCCGAACAATCACCCGAGGTTCACTCGGATGAATGTTCATCCGAGTGAACCGTCTGATTCCGCCTTTATGGATTAGATCTCCAATCATTTTGTGCAATATAGGTAAATTTTCAGACTGAACGGTCTCTACATGTGGGTTCCGGACATCCTGAACAGAGTGCTAAGTCAGGGTCGTGATGGAGTCACAGCGTGTGAAGTTATCGCTCAAAGACTTAATGAGGTAAGTATGTTAAAATCATACTAATTAACCCAAGACCCCGCATAGCCGGGCGCCCCTGCTGCCAGGCTTGAGGTAATTTAACTCTACAGTGAGACACTAATTATTGGAAGTGACAGTAAATTTAGTAGGGTGATTGTGCTAGTTTTCCTCCACTCTTGTCAGTTTTCCGTCCATACTTATTTATACGTTTATATTCAAGTTTATCCCAAAATAAAAGCTAATAATTAGAAAATCAAATTAAATAAAATTTGTTGACCTCAAAAAGGTTTTCCCATTTATTTGCAGCAGTTTAATCAAATGGACGGTAAACTGGACCTGGACGGGAAACTAGCACAATTACCCTACGTCTCCATGGCAACCATTCATGTCTGACTCTCTCGTACGCCCCACGGAACAACCGCGCTTTCCCTAGACAGGGAAAACTCATTTCTAATGAACATATTTTTGCGGAACATTCCCTTATTGTGATTGTTATGTCATGTTCGGAATGGAGACGGTATGAAATACTGACATTGAAATTTGGAATCGGTAGGCCTCGTTAATTGATTACTATAATAGAAACTGAGATCATGCGTGGAAATCCTCGTGTCACTTTTTGTTCTCATCTGTCATCCCTAAATATTTATTTTATTTCATTAGCCTTTTGCGCATAAGCGACTGGCATTGGGTCTGTCATAATTTTTAACCGACTTCAAGATTTGAAAAGAGGAGGTTCTCAATTCGGCGTGTTTTTTTTTTTTTTTTTAACCGACTTCAAGATTTGAAAAGAGGAGGTTCTCAATTCGGCGTGTATGTTTTTTTTTTTTTTTTTTGTTTTTTATTTTTTATGTTTGTTACTCCATAACTCCGTCATGTCTGAACCGATTTTGAAAATTCTTTTTTTGATTGTAAGTATATATATACAGATTGGTCCCGTTTTTGTCAAAACGCAGTTCTGATGATGGGATCCATGAGGAATCGAGAGAACTCCTCAAATCTTAAAGGCATACATATAGTGATTTTTATATTTTTATCAACAAAACCATCATTTTCATTCAAAACAGTGACATTTGATGAAGTAGAACTGCTGATGATGATCAGAACGGAACTCTTCAACGACGCATAGTTCACGTTTGGCGATTCGTCCTCTTCGCTGTGTTTGTTTAGCAAGATTAATTGTCAGAACAAATATTCGTCAAGCTCAAGTTCTGATGATGGGATCCATGAAGAATCGAGGGAACTCCTCAAATCTTAAGGGCTTACACATAGTGATTTTTGTATTTTTATCAACAAATCAAGCATTTTCATTCAAAAGAGTGACATTTGATGAAGTGGAACTGCTGATCATGAACAGAACGGAACTCTTCAACGACGCATAGTTCATGTTTGGCGATTCTTCCTCTTCGCTATGTTTGTTAAGCAAGTTAGATTGTCAGGGCCAATTTTCGGCAAGCTCAAGTTCTGATGATGAGTTCCACGAGGAATCGAGGGAATTCCTCAAATCTTAAAGGCATACATAAAGTGACTTTTGTATTTTTATCAACAAATCAAGCATTTTCATTCAAAAGAGTGACATTTGATGAAGTAGAACTGCTGATGATAATCAGAACGGAACTTCATGATCAGTTTGTTAAGCAAGTTATTTCATTGTATGGAATCTAAGTGCACCATCTACAATAATGCTTCACCGGCTACCCCCATGGAAGTCGGTTTTTTCTTTCTTAAAAATTATTTTAATTTTGGGTCACAGAAAACTTAACTTCCATACACACTCTTTAACATTTTAGTGGTCGTTGTAGTAGATGAAATACGGCTTTTTGTGAACCGAAGATTCCTTTGGCATTCATATTTCTTACATCTAAGGATGGATTTGAGAAGTGGAGCCACCAAGATCTAATTTTTGAGGTATTTTAGGGGGGGAGGGGAGGCTCTCAGGAGGGATTATTGTGTTTTGATCACGCCGACAAAGTTTTAAAACAAAGTCTCAAAAAAGATTATTTTTTCGGGTACCTCCCGTACACATGAGGGGTTGGAGTAAAAAATAAATCCCCCGTAAATTTATTTTTTACTCCAACCCTATTAGTGTGGGATATCGTTGGATAGTTCGTTAAAAAAAAAGTACTTATTCTAAAACAATTTTTGGATAAAACGAATACTTTCGTAAATAATAGCTCCGAAAGTTTAAAAAAGTGTTTATCGTATTTCCTCGATATCTCATTGAACATTGATCCCAGCAAAAAAGTGCAAAGAATCTTTTTTACACAAAATTATATGTGGATGAATTAAGTAGAAGATCATTTTTTCGTATAACTCAGTAACGGTGGCTACCGTTACTGAGTTATGTACGAAAACCCAAAAAAAGGGACCTTTACACCCCCCTCTCCCCGTTAGCGGCGCCCCCATCCACCGGTACTTTTAGTATGTTGTGTATAACTTGTGTAAGATACCTATATCTACAACTACACCAAAATTCAGCTATACACGAATTATTTCCCTTATCAGGCAGTTAAGCGTCTTCGTTTGGTGAGCTACGAATAGAGAACCTCCTTCTTTTGAAATCTTGAAGTCGTTAAAAAAACCGACCAAGTGCGAGTCGGACTCGCGCACCGAGGGTTCCGTACAAACCTATAGGTATATAGGGGTAGTAACTTTAAAATTATTAAAAATATTTTTATTATATGATTTAAGTAAAAGTTTACGGTTTTCGCAATTTTTCCTTTATCTGTGGTATAAGACGTTGCTTTGTACCAAATTTCAAGATTCTGAGTTCACGGGAAGTACCGTGTAGGTTTTGCGAGTGCCGAAAAGCTCTAAAATTTGCATAAACGACTGTATCTTTTGATTGCGTTGGCTTTTGAGTTTGATTTTTTCACAGTTCCAAGGGACAATAGACCTGAGTATTTGATATAAATTTCAGCTTGATACCTCCACGCGTTCCTGAGAAAAATGGTCTTGACAGACAGACAGACAGACGGACAACAAAGTGATCCTATAAGGGTTCCGTTTTTTCCTTTCGAGGTACGGAACCCTAAAAAATATAGTAAAACTCGGTTAAGACGATTTTGAAGGGACCCAGTCAAAAAACGCGTCTTAAGCGGGAAATTGTATTATGCGGCACTGTTCTGCTAGACTTCGAGTTGCAGGGACTGTTATATAATGGCGTATTATACGAGAAATCGTATAAAACGTGATCGTATTAAGCGGGTTCTACTGTGGTCATCAACTCATCAACTGCTCCCTTCTGTGCGGACCCTTCGGAATACTCTCTGCCTTCATGCCCGAACCCACCCCGAACACATTAAGCTTTTAAAGTTTCACATTTCAAGTTTTTGGCCTCAACTTTCTACCCACGAAAAAAAGTCAAACCTCAACAGACGTTCTTTTTTTGCAGACTCATGAAGCAGAAGTTTGTGACGACAGCATAGACCAGCTTACATTCTTCGTAAATTCTATAGCCAGCCTTTCTTGTGCGGTCATATCGTTACTGGCCAGTGGCACCCTCAAGATAATTGGCAAGAAAGTTCTTCTAATACTGGTCTACTTTGTGTTGGGCTCTTTCTGCATATCCATCAACTTTATTAGAACGAGTGTGGTATTTGCGGTCTTGCTGTCAGCAGTACAAATCGTTGCTGTGGCGGTTGGACCCATAAATGCCTATGCGGTGGAAATATTTCCTACTCATTTGAGGTTAGAAAATTATTATAGTAGAATACTTACTCTTAAAGCAATATAAAAGTTGGTAATAATAGATCTCTATGCAGGATCCATATTGCATTTGTAGAAAAGCATGGTACAGTCACACCTGAAAATAAAATGTTAATGTAATACACCTACATATATAATATTATTACATTAGTATAAATAGAGGCTGACAGTCTAAGAAATTTTTGCGCTCCAAATTTGATAGCATGAGGTACTAGAAGGCCGCCACATACGGTCCCATACATAATGCGGTAATCTAGTAAATACAGCACCATCGAGTAGGTACTCCTATCAAACTTGGAGCACTAAATTTCTTAGAGTGTATAGTTATCTTTGCATAAATTACCAGGGGGTAAGGAGGGGCAGCTGCCCTACCCCCCCTAGATGTGAAAAAAATGTAGCCAAATGTACCCACACTTCATATTTTCTCCACCCTCCATTTATAGACCGTAAGCCACGAAAAATTTTGATGACTAATCGCGTCCCGTTCGATATCTCGTATAATGATTAAAGGCGACGTGTGATGGAGCCTCGTGAGCGTCAGCTGCCGCTCCGTCGGTGGGTTGAGGAACGGCAGCCAAAAAAATATTTTTTATATGTTCACGTGACCAGCTCACGGCCTTTCCACCGCGATACAGCCGGCTGACGATTCTTTATGCATTAAATAGCTTATACTTAATCTATCGTGTGACAAAGTTTCAAGCGGGACGAGACGCGATGACTGATTTTTTTTTTTTTTTTACGTGATTGGGTGGCTGCCGTTCCTCACTCCACCGACGGAGTGGCAGCTGACGCTCACGAGGCTCCATCACACGTCGCCCTTAATCACTATACGAGTTATCGAACGGGACGCAATGACTAACGGAATTTGCGCCTGGCTTACGGTTCATTACATCAAATTGCCCCCTCTGGGCAAGCGGCTGGCGACGCTCTTGATAATATCGTCGTTTTAACGTTTCAGAGGCATGGCGGTGGGCCTTGCGATCATGCTGGGCCGAATCGGTTCGGTGCTCGGCACCAACCTCGCGGGGCTGCTCATCAACGCCTCTTGTGAATCCACTTTCTACTTTTTCGGTGCATTATTGTTAGGTAAATACCGTACACTACCTAGTATGCGATACTTGTATTCATAAGACATGTATATAGGTAAAACATGTACAATGTACATCCCCGGAACTATTAAGGTACAATTCATAATCATCAGTGGAGTAATTTGACAGCTTCTAGCATACAAAGCGATTGTTAAATGTATGGAAAGTGCTGTCAAATTAGGTACTTAACTGAATTATGAATTCTACCTTACCGACCTCCTCCCTGAACATAAAAATGGAACACTGGTCTACCTGAAGACCCAAAAGTTGGACTTACTAAGTTGTGACCTCCCTGAGCTGTAGGAGAAGCTAAGCTGGTGAGCTGGTCAAAATGATTTTGGCACGACTTTAATGTTAAGAGAAGGTCTGAACATCTCGCCCGTTAAGCTACTTTACTGCTGACCATATAGCTAGGTATAGTCATAACGGGATTGTTGAGCCACTTGCCATTGTTCCGAATTTAGTCGTGTAATGAATGACCGATGTTAACAGCTGACAGCAAAGCGGATCATTCATTACACAGCTAATATTCGAACAATGGCAAGTGGCTCAAATTTCCCGGGGGGACCGTACCTTCTCCCGACTAGCAACAAATGTTTTTTTTATGATAACGTATCTGTTTTCAGTGTGCGGCTTCATGGCATTCCTGTTACCGAGAGCAAAGAGCAAGATCTGTTGCATCTAGAATTTCAATTAGGAATTTAAAGATTGTTAATTGTGCTGAGTTCGGTCAACCAATTAGATCCCTAGGCCACTGTAGAACCTTGTCGTAATGACAGTTGCCCGTGGATACGTATAAACGTAACATTCCCTACCAAACTATACTTCGTTTTTTTTTAGATTAGAAATTGAGTAAATATAGAAACAGTAGTTGCCAACCTGTTCTAAATGTTCAATTTAAACACACTGCAAGCACACCAACAGACGATTAGATAACATGATTAATAGTTCACATTTGTAAATAAATAATAACAATTTGCAGATTAAATAATCCAACACAACAATACAAACACAATTTCGTTTTGATTATCACGTTAGAGAACAAGTTAAAAATTAAAAACTGACCTGACAGTGACGTATAATTAACGCACGTACGTTCTAAAACGAAAACTTACGATCTAGTTTTTTTTATTAGTATTCATGAAAATTATATAACATAATATAAATTATAATTATATAATTATAATTTATCTAATTGTAAAATTTGTGCTTGTAACTGTATGAGGTGTGCAATAAAGAGTATTTATTATTATATTTGTATGTCTTTTCCGACCACGGAACAATTGTGTTCCGGATCTTTGGGAGGCATATGCGGAGCCGAAGCCAACGCGCAGAGGCCCTTTCGACAATTTAATGAAAAGTGAGGGGTACACTAAGCGGATGCTGCCCCTACCCGTGTCATGGGACGCACGCAGAGACAGCACCCGCCATGGTATAAAGACTATTGAGAGTTAATGGAGTCTAAAATGTACTAGGCTATTGAGTGAAAAGTATGGACTAACTACTGGGCTATTGGATGAAGAACCGGACGCCTGCCTAATAAAAAGGTATCCAAAATTATTTCCGGCAGACGGTGACTCGCCCGCTGCAAGATGGGCCCCCGTAAAAAGCGACATCAAAGATGGCTTAAGGGCAACACCGGTGCGGGGGCTGTGAGGTTGTCGAGAGGTGAGTCTGCGGTAGCCAGATCCCGGTAATCCGTTCAGCAGGCCGCCGGCGTTATGACATTTTACACTTCTAACCTGGAGCATAGGTCCCGCTCTTGCGACTCCACTCTGGCCGGCCAGTTAAGGCAAGCACAGAGGCGAGGGCCAAATGGAAAGGGCCCTCTGGAATAGGGGTCCGCGGTGTCGCCACTCACCGTCAGCTCGCCACAAGCTGCCCCCGCGGTTTTATTATTATTATTATATAATTTACAATCATAATATGAACTTATTAATGAATTTTCGTAAATAAAATTGCTTTTAAACGTTATTTAATAGCTTTATTGTATAATACTAAATAATAAAGCAATTGTCTTAGGTGGTGATAAAAGATTTGGTGGACTACGAGGTGGCTTTTCTTGTTGTATGCCACTCGGACCTGCCTCTGATTGCTCCATAACCCTCCAACCAAACGCACAATAATAGAGCAAGCAAATACCTTTACTTAAATAAGAATCACAGTATGCTTAAATATCTTCTGTATAAACATTTCTAAACATCAATAAGCTTTATACATTAAAAACTAGCCAGGTATGGCTGAGAGCTACTAATGACAGATGACGCGAGAAAATATTTAAAAATCAAACCATCCGTTGCGAACCTCTTCTTCTCTAGGTATTTTATTGTGCAACATTCACAAGAACATTAACAATGCCAAAAAATAAAATATTTCGTGCATATAACAACTACCAAAATATTGTTAAATACTGAATATAACATTGACAAATACGTAGGCATGGCTTTACTATAAACACAAATATATTTAAGTATGTTTAATGACGGCGTAGGCACTTTGACAGTTGTGACATTTATCGTACCTAATAAAGAACCCTGTACATCGTTCTGTCAACATTTTTCTACTCTCAAAAAAAACGAACTATAGCTATTGTGACAAGGTTCTAGAGTGGCCTAGGAATCAAATTGGTTGACTGTACCTAATTATGGTTTTAAGTATCCTAATAATAAGCTAACGAGAGACGAGAGAGAGGACGAGTGATGGACTAAATAAATTAAGTGAAAAAGATGAATGCTAATAAGTATTTTACTTTTCACACTCAGAATATAAACAATTACCTGCTCGGTAGGTAGGTACGATAGGTACCGACAATCGACGTCAAAGATATGTTTACACTTTTGCACCTTACTCCTTTGTAATAAGGTCCCAAACTGTAAACATATTTTTGACGTCACCTGTACCCAGTGTTGGGCGTAGTTAACTAGGGATGTTACGGAGGTTCGGCTTCGGCTCCGATATACCGAAACTTTCGGCTGAATTCACACCTCCGGCTTCGGCTTCGGTTTCGTCTAATTTGAAGCGAACACCTCCGACTCCGGCTTCGGTTTCGTCTAATTTTAAGCGGAGGTTTTAACGGAGCCGAAAGTCAGCACAGCAGCCGCGGCGCGCGACGTGTGCCTAGGAGTAGAAACAGGTTTTGACTTGTCTCCCCGGGAATCACCCCACCTGTTTTACGACGATTGTTTACTCATTCGTTTATAGTAGGGATGTTACGGAGGTTCGGCTTCGGCTCCGATATACCGAAACTTTCGGCTGAATTCACACCTCCGGCTTCGGCTTCGGTTTCGTCTAATTTGAAGCGAACACCTCCGGCTCCGGCTTCGGTTACGTCTAATTTTAAGCGGAGGTTTTAACGGAGCCGAAAGTCAGCACAGCAGCCGCGGCGCGCGGCGTGTGCCTAGGAGTACAAACAGGTTTTGACTTGTCTCCCCGGGAATCACCCCACCTGTTTTACGACGATTATTTACTCATTCGTTTATTGTTTTGGTTCACGGCCTGCAGTGTGTTTTTTCAAAGTGTTAGTGTTAGTTAGTGTGACAGTGACAGTAACATTTGACGATGAAGCGGATGAAGGCTAAAGTAATTCCCATATGGAACTACTTTATTGAAGTAGACGCAAACACTGCAAAGTGTAAAATATGTGAGAAAACATACTCAAGAAAGGGCGGAAGGACTACTCCATTAAAAAGTCATTTAAAATCGGTTATATCGTATAAAATATATAAATAGATTAGGTTCACATCACATTAGTCTCCCTTCAGGCCTCCACCTGCACCTTCACCTCCGGCTCCGGTTTCGGATTCAGTTTCGCTTTCGGTTTCGCTTTTGGGTTCGCTTTCGGTTTCGGATTCGCTTTCGGTTTCGTTAAAACAAATTTAAAAACTCCGGTTTCGGCTTCGGCTCCGATAAACCCACCTCCGTAACATCCCTATAGTTAACTACTATTCTGTAATCTCACTACTTATTACGTCTAAAAGGAGTTAACAACAAGTAGTTATGATTACATGTAATCTAACTACAATAATCAAGTTACATAAAGTAGTCGTTAATCTGATTACTGTAATCGAGTAGTTATAACTACCTACTGATTACTTTAGTTCTAAAAATATCTTGTTTTGTAACTATATCCATATACCTAGAGGTTGGATTTTCTTTTTGAGTCAGTGAGGGCAGCTCCCAGGTCCCGTGCTGCTACGCGAAAATGGTCTTAGAAGACCTTCCCTCGATTTCAAATTAATGAAGATTGGCATTTACAGAATTTGGAAAAAACATACATTATGAATATTATGATTGACTGGTAGAGAATGCCTAAAGGCATTAAGTCCGCCCTTTGTACTTTTTTTTATGTGCAATAAAGTTTAAATAAATAAAATACATGGTACGAGAAAAAGGTAATTTTTAACAAACTTTTTTTTGATGCCAATCGATACCGTTCCTATCCTATCCAGGGGGCCGATTTTTGACTTTCGAGCGCTCGAATTCAAGGAAATTAAGGTCGAAAATAATCGCATACAAAAGCTTGTCGCCATTATTTTCGCATGAAATTAGTAGTTTAAATAAACATTATCCTAATTCCTACCGCTCTTATTTTTAAAACACCATTTCATCGTTTTAGGCATAGTTTTAAATGTCAGATTCGAGCACTCGAATCTCAAAAATCGCCCCCCAGGATCAAAAGCTTGTATGGGACAAAAAAAATACCGGCTAGAAAGCCACACATAGAGGAAAACTTTTCCCATACAATTCGTATGAAAATAAACAGTACAGGCTGTACCTAATATTTTAACGCTCCCACAGGACCTTAATTGGGGTTTTGGCGATGCTCCCGTTCCGCGCTAGTTTAATACTTAAGTTTAGATTTAAGTACTTAAATAATTATTACACAGAGACTTCATTCTTTGTCTAATACATCTATGTATAGCATCGTATATGTGGACGAGTTTATTGAAAGCTTGGACTATAAAGGGCACTTTGTAGATTTACAAAAACACTTCATTCTTTTAAATATAGATTGCGTGTATATTATGTAGTTTTGGGAACTAAGAATAACTGGGACGAAAAAGTGGGACTTTGTTTCTTGCGCTGACACAAATATTAAGAGAGCTATTAAATTAACACACCTAGCCAATGAAAAAAATATTTTAAGCAAAAAAGAACCTACTTCACTTATTTTACTCAACCTTTCCAAAAGGAAATTCCCGAGCTACTGAAAAAAATACTCATATCAAATTACTATGGGTCCTATAGGTACAGGTGCCAATAATATTTGAAGAGTTCCTTCGATTTCTCCAGGATCCCATCATCAGATCTTAACCTGATGATGATGACAATGGTACCAACTGTGAAGTATACCTACTCTATTCTTTCAAACAAAAAAAGTATTTTCCAAATCGGTCCAGCCGTCTTCGAATAAAACCGGTTTTAGACATTGCAATTTGTAGGATCCAATCTGTTGTGTCCAAGTCCTCTCGGCCCTAACGCCCCTTATTACACTTTCCCTTAATTTAATATATTCATCTATATAGTTTTGTACTTTTAAATAATAGAAGAGTTGGGCAGCTGAAATTAGATTCAGGTAGTTCGAACGGTCATTTAAATATCTGTATTTAAAAAACTGTTTATTTTTTTATTTACTGTTATGAGAGTATACTTTTATGTTGAGTACTATCACAGTGCTTCACCAATACCTACAATTTTTTGATGTTTTGAAAACGTCTTTGTAATCGCTGAGTGAGGGCCGTTAGGGACGATTTAGTCGATTTATCAGTGGGGTCGATTTATCGTTAGGGGCGATTTGTAGGTAAAGAGTAATAAGGGGCCTTAGGTCCGATAGAAATTGGACACGACAGATTGGACCCTACAAATTGCAAAGTCAAATACCGGTTTCATACAAAATAGTAATGTCAAATTCGTGGAGTTGGACCACTGACTGTCAAACGAACTGTCAGTCAATAAAAAAACGTCAAGTTTCATTTTCAAGTAGTCAAGTGAACGTCAACGTCGTCAAGTCAACTATTACAATACTCTTTGAGTCAACTGCACTGTCTGCACTGCAATGAAATTAATGAACAATTAGTCAATTATAACTATGCTGTATTTTTAAGAAATTAAGAACATAGCAAGTGTTTATTTAACTTAAAGCCCTAAACTGCGATGCATAATTTGGATTCAGACAGTGAAGATGAATTGCCTCCAGGTTGGGAGGAAAAATCTACTGAGGATGGAAGTGTTTACTTCGTCAAGTAAGTTATTTTCATGAGATAAGGGTGATTTTATCGAATAAAGCCGTAACATGGTTGGAGTTCACAATAATTGTTAGTAAGGTTCCACATCTTCTGGGTCCAATAACGTCGAAATTATTAAGTTTACAAACTTCTGTACGATAACTAAACATCGGTATCAACGTTCAAATTTCGTGGCAATGTACGGTTGGCAGAAAAATAAATACAAACAAATCACTTAGTATTTTTAACCTTTATTTTGTATATGTAAATAAAAAAGCCCCTAAATAGTACATTTCCTAATTAGGGTGGTAAAACAAAGAAAGGCCGCGCAATCGCAATTGTTGCGGCCCAAGCTGCAAGCGAGGGGCGTAATTATGCGATCGAGGGCTTTCTTTATTACCTCCCGTGTTGGAAAAATATGTGCACATTTGGCCAGAAAGCGGCTCTATCCGTACGCGTAGCGTGCGGAAAAAGCCACTTTATGTCCAGGTGTGGCATACAATATTTTACGAGTTAGAATAGATCACTAAAATTTGTTCCATAGATTTTGCTGTCAATCTTTGACGTCTGTAAGAATATATCCATTTTAAATGACTAAAAGATCTTTCCACGCTGACTGAGGTAATAGGAAGGTATGTCAAGCATTGAAAATTTTGCACACAGTTTTTATTTACACTTTCTGGTATTTCAGCCTCGTTGTTTTTAGATAGTTGGTTAATTATTTGTACAGTCTTATAACCAGGATTTTTCTTTAATACACTTTTTAATTTAAAATAAACTTTTCTGGCATTTTGATGTAACCTTAACGTTGATATTTTTTTTTGCAAACCATGAACAATGTTTAATGATTCTGCTAGACTCAGTTTTGGATCCTCCAATAATTTTATTGACTTAGCAATTATACTAAAGTGTGTATCGACGAATAGTAACTCAGTTTTTAAATTCCGGTTACGGAAAATTTTTTTTGCTTTAGAAATTGCACTCGCTTCACGCGGATTTAAGGCATCGATGACAGATTTGATTTTATCATAATGCATGTGATAATATGAGGCAGCATTTAACCATGTTCCCCATCTTGTTATCACGGGTCGGGGTGGTAGAGGAATATTTACACACATTTGATGAAATAAATTTGTCCTTGAAGGAGCGTTACGAAATATTTTTTTGATACAGTCAATCAAACTGTTTATGGTCGGGTAAAGACTTCTAATTATCTCTGCGACTCGATTACATCCATGTGCTATGCATGTTACATGAGTCATATTTTTATATTTCTGAACAAGGTTTTTAGCTGCTTTTACCATGTAGGAACCGGCATCCGTTATAAAAAATAATAATTTATCCATGTTTTTTTTGTATTCATCGCCCCAAAGATCTTCAAGGGTTTCCTCAACGAGTTTGGTTATTGTCGAATGGTTAGTCGCCTCCAATACCTTAGAAGCAAATAAATGTGGCTGGGTACTAGTTCCATCTAGAGCTCCGATCAAAATATTTGCCACTTTTTTTCCCACGGAATCTGATGTTTCATCAACACTGAGGTAAATCATTTTATTTTGTAATTTCTCTTTCAATTCATTTTTTTTCTTTTCATACAATTCAGGTAAGCATTTTACTCGTATTTTTGTTTCACTCGGCACAGTAATATCGTTTCCATATTTATGATTTAAAAGGTTTTCTACAAAATTTCTAAATTTAGGATTGTCTAATTTTGACCACGGTATATTCGAACAAATCATAAACTCTGTTAAATCTTTATTAAATTTTTCTTGTGCATTATTTTTACGAATTTTGTTGTGTAAATCTGTTTTTAAATGGCGGTCGATACTAGATTTAGAGGGAAATAATTTCGAATTACACAATTTGCAATATACGATATCGTCTTTAATTTCGAAATCAGCATTATCTCGTATTATATCCTGTAAATGGCAGCGTGAATCAGATAATTTATCTTGATGAGATTTTGATTTCAAATGTTTCTCTATATTGTACCTTTTCTTTTTTATATTCATTTCGCAAATAGTACAGCAAGCACCTTCGTTAGTGAATATAAAATCAGTATACTGCGTCAAATCCATTTTCTCAAGTCTGATAGGGAGTTGGGTAAAGATTTATCAATGCTAAATTGTAGTTGTAAGTGTTTTTAAGAACTATTATCGTTGAAGATTTTACCACATATTATTTTGCATGACAATTAAATTGACATTTGTTGCCTATTTGGCATTTAGAATTTTTTTTACAAATGGATAATGAAATGAGTATTGAGGTTCTATGACGTATTAAGAATATAAACCTCTTTAAATATATGTACAGTTTACCAAACTACGATTAAGAATAAAAATAAATTAAATGTTATTTATTACTAATAAATAAAACAATGATACCTATGTATTTCTTTTTTTGCGACCCTTACCAAGTGCCACGAAATTTGAACGTTGATACCGATGTTTAACGATAACATCATTAAAATATACACACCAATATACAAATATCAAGATTTAAGTAAAAAGCAATACACAGAAACAAATTAATGCAGTTGCAATACTGACTGAGTGCTTAAACTGAAAAAATGATTTGAGAAAATATAATTATACCTAGTAAAGTACTTATGTGAATTGTGAAATCCTATTGAAAATATCACCATTTTCATACTTTATTTGCAAGATAACTTGTAAATGGTAGTAAAACTTTTTCAGCACATGCACAACCAAAACCCAGTGGACCCATCCACGCACAGGCCGCAAGAAAGTTATACCAAAAAATTTGCCATTTGGCTGGTCAAAAACTGTTGATGAAGAAGGGAAGACTCTTTATGTTCAGCAAGAAACTGGTCATAAGACTTATGTGGATCCCCGACTAGCTTTTGCAAAGGAAGAGAAAAAACATGTCCACGATTTTAGGCAGAGGTTTGATGCATCTTCAACTGCATTTCAAGTAAGTTATACAATAAATAAAATAAGCCTTTATTACTGATTATTCTTTTACAATAACAAAATAATCTCTTAACATTAAATTTAATCTAATTTTGTTCCTGTCATTCCAGACGTTTTCATTCTTCAGTCTGCCCTTTGGCAAAGGCCTCTCCTAGAATTTGCCATGATTTTCAGTCCATGGCTATCCTTCTCTACATTGGACCAGCCATTTCTGTAATTTCATCCTCCCATGTTTTCCTCTGTCTTCCCTTTCTTCTTTTTCCGTCGTGGGTGTACCATACAGTGATATATTGGGACCATTTATCTTTTCGGTTACGAATTGTGTGCCCAATCCACTTCCATTTCAGTTTCTTGACTGTATATGTGACATCAACTACACCTGTCATTTTCCTGATATGGGTTAGTTTGACTTTGTCATTCATTTTGATGTTCAACATGCTTCTCTACATTCTATTTTGACACACTTTCAAAGCTTCTCTTTGTTTTTCTGTAAGGGCCTATGTTTGGCACCCGTACGTAAGGCAGGGCAATATAAAAATAAAATAAAAATAAAATAAAAAAGCCTTTTATTTCTGGGTGCAAAAAAATTAATCTAATATAAATTTCAAACTTAGTCTAGGATAATTTAACCTAAAAGGCAGGGCGATATACATGATTACATGTATTTATTTATTTATTTATCGTATGGCTACATGTCACTGGATATAGCTAGTCATTTCTTCCCTGGGGTAGTAGTAGTGGGAAAGCAGATGATGAAGAAAATCCAGTATGTGCTGCGAGGTGCAGAATACATAATAAATAATAATAATAATAAATATTAATGGGACAATCTTACACAAATCAACCTAGTCCCACAGTAAGCTCAATAAGGCTTGTGTTGTGGGAACTAGGTGACAATATATATAATAGATATATACATATAAATACTTAATACATCTGTGATAAACACACAAATAAATGCCCTGACCAGGATTCGAACCCGGGACCTCCTGCTTCATAGGCAGGGTCACTACCGACTAGGCTAGGAGGCCGTTAACATGTATTAAATACCTGCTTCTTGTCTTCTAATGAGACTTTAGGGTTATTCGTAACTTTTTTTATGACCAGTATCTTTTCCACGAGTTGCCGATTCTAGTATCTATTTCCTTTTGAATTTGATTTTTTGGTGAAATTATTTGCCCTAAGTATGTGTAATGGTCTATGTATTCTATAATTCTGTTGCTAACCTGTATTGGTGTTTGAATTCCGTTGGTCATTAACTCATTAGTTGGGTTTTTTCAGTGTTCATTGTGAGCCCCACTTGTTCACTTGCCTCTGCTAGCTGCTGAACCATAAATTATAGGTTTACTGATGTTTCACTCAACAAGATCAAGTCGTACGCAAACCTTAAATGGTTTATAAGTAGTCAAGAAAAGAGTGTGCTCCCACAAGAGCCAGGAAAGCACTTATTACTCCACTGGTATTGCACGTGTCTGGGCGATGATGATAGCTTGCCATCTGGCGATCCTTTGCCTCCCTATAACATGATAAAAATTAGTTTCAAAGATAACACTTGTATGAACTATAATTATCGTATTTGTACAGTCAGTTCTCTAACATAAGTATTCACTCTCTTTTACATCTTGTATGGTGATTGGTGACTTGGGTATTTAAGTTGGGGCACTTGGTTTACCATGACACTATTGTACTTAATTTCCACTTATCATTTAACCTTTCTCTACAGATTTTGCATGGTGTAGACTTATCAGGAAAATATGCCATGATAACTGGCTGCAACACAGGTATTGGTTACGAAACTGCCAAATCACTTGCGCGGCATGGATGCAAGATTTTATTTGCCAATCGGAACATGGAAGCCACACAAACGGCCATTGAGAACATTGTAAAAGAAACAAATGCTGCAGAAGACAATTTAAAAGCAATTGAACTGGATTTATCATCTTTACAAAGCGTGAAAAAGTGTGCAATGATGGTGAAGACATTATTTTCAGAGTAAGGTTTTTAAATTATTAATTATTTAGCAAGTTATGGTATAGAAATTCAAGGAAGACCAAAAAGTGTATAATTTAATATTAGGCCCATCACATCACGCACTTGGGCTGAATTCGGCATACAGTTAAAAAATCAGCCCTGTGCTTAGAACTGTGTATGAGTTTTGGTTGTTTGTATGGAGGCCATAGAAAATATTCAGCACAGTGCTGAATATTTTCTGTATTCTGATTAGTGTAGCCTAACATTAAACAATTATGTTTGCATGTTTGGTGCATGCATGGTTTACAAATAAATGATGAAAGATTATCATCATACTAAAAACTGAATCTTGAACCAAGACTGTAATTCTCTATGTGGTGTAAAGAGTAATTTTGTAATGCTTCATTCCATATGGTATTAGTCCACTTTTATCACACTATTACCTTTATTAGAAAACATTACAATTACTTATTTGATTACAGTTCTGATTTTGTATTTACTTTCCAGTCATCTTGATATGCTGATACTAAATGCCGGAGTATTTGGTATCCCATACACAGAGACAGAGGACAACTACGAGACAACATTCCAGGTGAACCATCTAAGCCATTTTTATCTGGCTGTTTTATTGGAACCACTACTTAAAAAGGGCTCAAAGGTGGTCTTTGTTTCTTCAGAATCCCACCGGTAAGAAATTTTAAAATATCAATACATTATTATAATACAGCATCAAATAAGGAGCTCAAAGAGGACCCAGTGTGTTAACGATGAGGGACCTTCTTGTTCCTTTAGTCGTCAACACAGTGAATCCTCCTTTTTGTAAAGGGTCGGCAACGCGCATGTGACTCCTTTGGAGTAGCAGGCGTCCATAGGTTACGGTAGCTGCTTACCATCAGGCGGGCCGTATGCTTGTTTGCCACCGTCGTGGTATAAAAAAAAAAAAAAAAAAAAAATTACTGTAATCAAATAGTGGCAACAGTATGGTACTGAGTGGTCTTTGATAACGCAGAAACAACGATGTATTTGGTTATTAGCCAAATGCTAAATTGGTTTTGACAAAGGAGATCTTCAATTTATATGAATTATATGAATACAGCTTTAACAAGTATGCAAACTGAAATGACAAGGCCAAAAATGACGCAGTATTACGCAATTACCTAGACAACACTGATACTTCAAATATAAAAATAACTAAAATGAGAAATATATGTATACAACTCAACGTTTAAAGTATACGTTATAGTTTTACACTTCACTCCATTGTAATAAAGTTCAAAATCGTTTACATATTTCGGCGTGGTCTGTACAACTTTAATTTTCACTTTTATTTAAAATTACGTCAATTATAGAACAAAGTACACTAAACATTTGTTTCTGAAACTGTTTTTTGTGACTAAAATGTGATGTGTTGATGAACAAATCTTCCCTACATGAATACCTAATGTTTATTTATCTTATTTTTCAGTTTTGCCAGCCTAAAGAACCTGTTTTCACAGCAAAGCCTTTCAACGCCTAAGGACCAATACAGTGCAATGATGGCTTACAACAATTCTAAACTCTTCAATGTTATAACCGCAAAGGTAAGTGGAAATGCTAAATATACTCGTATACATATTTTTAATTTTAAGAACAGCAATTACAGAAACCACTGAAAGAAACAGTCAAATTAACACTAAACTTAAGCCTTAGGGTGCCTTTCCACCAGAGGTATGCTATGCAGCTATGCTGCGAGGATGTGTAAGCCACGCGTTTCCATTGGTTGGTGTTACGCGTTGATTGGTAGATGCAAACGTATCCATAGCATAGCTACATAGGTCATAGCATAGCTACTCTGGTGGAAACGCACCCTTAAGCTTACATTAACAAGTTACAAACTATTGTCAAAAAAGTACAATATTGAAACCTGCTTTTCAAAAACACTACTTATAACTTATAACTATATAATATTAATCAAAAAAGAACCAACTTCACTTAGCATCCACCTTTCCAAAAGCAAATGCTCAAGATGCTGTAAAAAATACTCAAATCACTATAGGTGTGCCTATAATAGTTGAAGAGTTCCCTCGATTTCTCCAGGATCCCATCATCAGATCCTGACCTGGTTACAATGGGACCAACTGTGAAGTATACTCTTTCAAACAAAAAAAGAATTTTCCAAATCGGTCCAACCGTCTTCGAATAATCGGTGAACATACATTAAAAAAAAAAAAAAAATGCAAAAAAAAAACAAAGATCCCGACGATTGATAACCTCCTCCTTCGAAATCTTGAAGTCGGTTGAAAATAAAACGGTTACACTAGCATCTCTTGTCGGCCATGTCGCTCGAAGTGACTAAAGAGACGTGAGTGTAACCGTTATATTGTATAGCGTTAGTATGTCTCACGTAAGTTTAATTTTTCAAAAATAGTTCTTATTAAAAGTGAAATTTAAATATTTTTCAGATCCTGAGCGAGGAATGGAAAAGCAAAGGCATTTACGTGAACTCCCTGCACCCGGGGAATATGGTGTACACGAACCTGAGCAAATCGTGGTGGCTGTACAGGCTAGCTTTCATGTTCGTCCGACCTTTCACGAAGTCTTGGGTAAATGTTGCTCATTCCAAAGTACTTAAACCACCGGCCACGCGCACCTTAAAGCCAATACCTACAAATAGCACACATAATGATTAGATATTGAACTGAGCAGTAATTGCATAATCGTAACGATTAAGAATTCACCTGCAACAAGTTGCCGTACACGTGTTTGATCAAACTGCGTTAGCGGAGTGCATAATTATAGATTTAGATTTATTTATTTCATAATAATAAATTATAGTACAAAATGGTCTTAGCCTAATCTATACAAATTTATATTATGATCGTCAAAACAGTGAAAACAAACATATTTTATTAATTGATTACTTAATTACATTTAAATGTCACAAAACTATAAAAACTAAGAATAAATAATAAAATACAATATCAGATTAAAAAATACACACATGTCAATTAGAGACATATCACAACATAAGATTATATCACAACGATTAATTGCGTCGATTATGCTTATATGTGTAGGATGTCTGGGTAGACGTAAATGGAGAATTTCAGGAGAGGCCTATGCCAAAGGCAACCAGACAAAACGGCTATCAGTAATATGTAAGGATAACGCGTAAACAAAAAAACCGATGAATATTTATATTTTGTCAAATGTGTGGCCATAGATCATCGCCTTCAGTGACGAGAGTCCCCGGATGTTGGGTAGTCTCCAGAATAACTATTTGTTACTCCATAGTGTTTATGGACATATATCATATAAAAGAAAACATAAATAAACGCACAATCATCTGAAAAATTGTTGAGCATCTAGTGTACTGTAGTACAAGTTTTATACTGTGGCCACAAGCTGGCTCTACATGCACACCTACCCATATAGAATAAATATATATCGTCAGGTGACAACCAAAACTCACTAAGTGCAAAAAAAATATTAAACTAAAATCAACCTTGTTTTTTACCAATACCGTTAATTACAGCTATAAACCAGTGATATTAATCAGTGAGCTTTGGTTTTCACCCAATGATATGTGACAGTCTACATTAAAAGGTACCATTTGGCCAGCGCTTACGTTCTTATTGCTCGAATTAAATATTGAATCTACATTCTACAATGTACGACGTAAGCTTCCACCAAATGGCATCTTTTCATGTAGATTCACAAAAGGCATGATGACTTGTTTTCATGTATGGTTGGTTCGTTTTGTTGTGAGGATCAAATATCTATATGGGGCCAATTGCGTTAAAGCAACACAAAAGTCAGAAATGAGATTCAAAATCTGACACTCGCTTTTGTTTCTCAAAACGCTCCTAACAAAATGATATGCAACATTGACGTCACGATTGCATAGTCGCCCTGTTCAAACTATGGAAAAATAGGCATGATGACACATGTTGAATTATGCAATAATATTTAGTTGATAGGATGCAAAATGATCAATATATCCAACTAAAGTAAAAATTAATAAATTCTATTGAAATGGCTCAAAGATATCAAGCTGTAAAATTTCTAAATTTAACGATTTTTCAAAGTGCGAAATTTAAAAAAAGCAATGATACCATTAGATTTTTAACATTTTACTGTAAAATAAATTGTATGGCAACCATATACATAAACGCAACATTTCACTGTAAAAACAGCAATTTCATATTTTTTCCATACTTTAATTATAATTAAACAGGACTATGTGATCGTGACGTCACTTTTGCACGTCATTTTGTTAGGAGCGTTTTGAGAAACAAATGCAAATCTCGGACTTTAAGTCTCATTTCTGACTTTTGTGTTGCTTTAACGCAATTGGCCCCATATAGACATTTGATCCTCACTACAAAACGAATCGATTGATACCATACATGAAAAAAATTCACCATGCCTATTATGAAATTGTTATTTTGACAGTGAAATATTGTGTTTATGTATTTATTTGCTGTACAATTTATTTTACAGTAATATATGAGAAATCGAATGGTGTCATTGAACTATTTCGATAGATTTCTTTCATTTTCAATTTATTAGGATATATTCATCATTTTGCATCTATTTAACTAAGTTTTATTACAAAATTCAACATGTGTCATCATCCCTATTCACATGTTTAGATGTTTCGGGGATCGAATACCGGTATTATTTTCATACAAATTAACCTGTATTCAATTTCGGTATCTCGGTTGTTGATGAATATTTTTGAAAAGTTTTTGTATAATCTGATCATTTATTACGTTTACCTAAATAATATTTCATAATATCACGTAAACATTGCGTAAGTCGGGCGCTATTTTAATTTTTTTATACCGGTAACGATCCCTGGTTTCGGCATAGATAGATTAGTGAAACATACATTGTTTCCTTGCAGCAACAAGCTGCCGCCACGACAGTGTACGTCGCCACAGCGGCGGAGCTCGAAGGAGTCACGGGCCTGTATTTCAACAACTGCTTCTACTGCGAAGAGTCCGCCTTGTCTAGGGACAAGGACATAGCGAATGAAGTCTTCGCTTTGTCGCTGAGAATGATAGAACAATGCGTAGGCCCTGATGGCATCCAGAAATATTTGAAGAAATATAGTGCACCTAATAGCAGTGCTCAGACTTAGACCTTATGTAATCGCTTAAATGTTACGTTTTTCTAAAATATTGTGAAAAGCTGAACTGACTGTTTTTTTTTAATGTTTGATAAATAAAGGTTCACGGGGTTGAGGTGGTTTTAAGGGATCTATCTTGTTTTAAATTATGAAGAAAAATTTAAATTTGTATTTAATACTGACATTATTTTACGAAGTATGGTGCTAAAATAAATATTGTATTTAATAAGTAAATAAATACTGTCACAAAATTATATTCCCGCTTTTTCTCTAACTCATTCACTAGTTACACGCTTGTGCTTCTATACCGTACATATTATAGCTGCTGGTGCCACTCTAAGGACCCTGGTGCAACTGGTGCAAGGTGCTATTTGCGCGCACGGGTTAGCCTGCCTTTGTTCGGGCCATAGACACATAAATTAAGAAGACGTACCTAATCCCACGAAGATAAAACTGTGATTCCATAATGAGCCGCGATCTCGTGCACACACACTCACTTTTGACGTTTGAACCAATCACCGCTCGTCCACGAGTTGTAGATGTGTGCGTGTCGCGCGTAAACAAGAAGAAATCGGCTTATTATGGAATCACAGTTTTGTCTTCACGGCGTTACGTCTTCTTATTTTATACGTCTACTAGCTTTTTCCCGCGGCTTCGCCCGCGTACTATAAGTACTCAAAAAGGAGGTTCTCAGTAAGACTGGTATGTTTGTATGTACCACATTTTCCCCTTTTAGGGGTTGAATTTTCAAAAACCTGAAACACATGTTTACTCATTTATCGTTAGGAATACTCCTGTGAAGTTTCGAATAAAATAATCTAACAAATCTTGTTTCGCCATACAAACTTTGGACCCCCATTTTACCCCCTTAGGGAGTGAATTTTGAAAAATCCTTTCTTAGTGCACCCCTAGACCTTATAAGGAACCTACGTGCCAAATGTAGAATCTCTAGAACCAGCGGTTTGGGCTGTGCGTCGATATGTCAGTCAGTCAGTCAGTTTCTTTTTTTATATATTTAGATGGTTTGGGCACTGGTTTTTATAGTACTGGAGCCCGCCATACTGTAAATATATCAAACTTGTTTCTTACCGCTTGGCTTTCATATACAGTTGTAGAGCCCATCTCAGAGATCATAATAATTTTAAACAAAAAAGAACCGACTTCACTAAGCATCCACCTTTCCAACACCAAATGCTCGATCTGCTGTAAAAAAATACTCAAATCACCATAGGTGTGCCTATAATAGTTGAAAAGTTCCCTCGATTTCTCCAGGATCCTATCATCAGATCCTGACATGGTTACAATGGGACCAACTGTGAAGTAGGTATACGCTTTCAAACAAAAAAAGAATTTTCCAATTCGGTCCAGCCGTCTTTGAATAATCGGTGAACATCTCAGAGAAATAAACCAATGGAGTGGTAATTGTCAGGCGTCCCCCTCTGCCAAAAGTACAAGACCACTGGTCGTAGCGGTTATATAAAACTAGTTGTCGCGCGTCAAACGCCATTCAATGAATGTCTGTCAGCCCGGAACGATCTGAGGTAAAAATGCCGAATTGCTGCGTGTTTTCATGTAAGAAAAGATCTGAATTATCTAGTTTACATAAGAATAACGTTTCTTTTCATCTGTAAGTATAATTACGTCTAAATATCGTCAAATAGTGCACGAACTTAGCAAAAAACTAAAAAATATTGTCAATCAAAAAGTATTGCCACTTAATGGTACTACATCTGCTTTAGGGTAATTTTTAAACTTGACTCTTCATAGTACATTGTACCATCGGGTTCATAATTGCATACCCAATTTATCAATGAATTCATTCATAAATTGCGTATGCAATTATGAACACGATTACATCGAGGGAGGTAATTGAAATATTGCAAACAAGAGTAATCGACTCCAGTGCGGCAGAAATACGACCGCCATTATGTCATTCATTGTCATTGTTATGACAGGTTAGGCAATACACTTAAAAGATACTCCGTGGGTTAGGCACCCATTCGTCATACAGCCATAATTGTAAAGCATTGCTCTGTTAAAATAGCAGTGTGTCTGTGTGTGTGTTGTTATTAAATTGTTTCTAAACATATTTGTCGATTAGACTTTTAAATTATTCAAATTACATATTATTTTTAATCATTAACAAAAATGAAAAGATTAACGTCAGTACTTCAAAGGTAAAACTCATTCACACGCATAGCTTTTTAAATTATATATGTCGTCGTGGTGTCTGTAAGGTGGTTTGGAACTCAAAAAACTGACACTATCAGGATAAACTAGCCTATAGCACATTACGCACGGTAATGAAATAAAACATAAACACTGGTTTAACAACTGTATTGAAATCAAATCTTTTTAAAACCGTATTATGGGAAGGGCAATAAACTACTACTGGTTCGGAAAGGAGTCCCAACTGAGAAGAACCAGCGTAAGAAACTCAGCGTATGTGTGCTTGTAGTACGGCACAATAGCTGAAATTTGTCTATGGTCTCAAAAATACAGCTACCATAAACGAATTTCCGTTTTAATAGACAAATTTCAGCTAGTGTGCTGAATTCCGCTCTAATGTGTGGCGCCCCTAAAGTGAAATATACTTGTAGATGCTTGAAATAACGATATTCCTGTTTAGAAATTAATTCGTTTCTTTATTTTCACCATACATTTTATGTAGCATTTTAATTTTGTATGGATTATACTTTATGTATTATAAGGTACGGTATACACGCTTATCCCCTTAAATAGGCACTTTTAATTTCTGACTCTGGTATCACTGTACCTAACAGGTAAGTTTTAGTGATGGGACAGCACAAAAATAAATGTCGATATTAACATTAGCAGTATGTTATACTTTTTATTTATAATAGAAAATGAAGAAGAGATAATAGAAATAGAAACACAAATTGGAAACAGATGCCCATTACAATCAAAATATGAACTGCGAAGGACTCTAGAACATCACGATGTCGCTAGTGACTGATTCATCATTGTTCATTACAGTGAAAAATTCACTGAGGTGGATAGAGGAACGTCTATTGTAATTAGAAGCACATTGGAACGGTAATCTAAACACGTGGGTTCGAATCCCGTGATGTTCCAGAGTTCTTTACAGTTCAATGTTTCATTGTAATAGTTATTTGTTTCCAATTTGTAGTATTTTCCACTAAATTTAAAAGCAAATACACATCAAAATATTAAATTGATAATATAAAAGTTATTCTAAATCAGCTTGCAAGATTTGTCCTGAACATATATACAAACTAACTTACGTAGAATACTAACATTGTAAGTAATATGCTGGTAGAAAAACTTGATATTTAATCAAAACTTAACATTATAATTTTATCAATAGCTAAACCTTATACTTGGTAAAGAAACAAAAATATATAACTAACCTACGATCAATGTTTCTCTGCATCCGTAGGAAACACCTTAGACAATCCTACACGTAATCCCTGGGTGGTGCTAAAAGAGTTACAAACTTGGCAGCTCTACTGTCTTACCTGCACCTCGCAGCACTCACTGGATAGAGAGTATATTTTATGCTAGTGTTTGATAATTTTATCGTGTGCGTGAGTAGCGACGTCAATGGAAAATGCATTAGTGTTAACAGTATTTGTGTGCGTTTCCTCGTCCCCCGCGCCGAAATTGGCAGACTTTTTCTGATAGAAATTAGTGCCCGTCTCGCATCCGGTTGGTTTAATAATCAAAGGTGAACATACATAAAAAAAATAGCAATAATTTTAAACAAAAAAGAACCGACTTCACTTAGCATCCACCTTTCCGAAAGCAAATGCTTGAGATGCTGTAAAAATACTCAAATCACTATAGGTGTGCCTATAATAGTTGAAGAGTTCCCTCGATTTCTCCAGGATCCCATCATCAGATCCTGACCTGGATACAATGGGACCAACTGTGAAGTATACTCTTTCAAACAAAAAAAGAATTTTCCAAATCGGTCCAGCCGTCTTCGAATAATCGGTGAACATACATAAAAAAAAAATAGCAAAAATTTGTTTTTGCTATTTAATTGGATCTTTGGATCCCGACGAATTGATAACCTCCTCCTTCGAAATCTTGAAGTTGGTTGAAAAGAACCGACTTCATTAAGCATCCACCTTTCCAACATCAAATGCTCGATCTGCTGTAAAAAATACTCAAATCACCATAGGTGTGCCTACAATAGTTGAAGAGTTCCCTCGATTTCTCCTGGGTCCCATCATCAGATCCTGACATGGTTACAATGAGACCAACTGTGAAGCATACGCTTTCAAACAAAAAAAGAATTTTCCAAATCGGTCCAGCCGTCTTCGAACAATCGGTGAACATACATAAAAAAAACAAAGATGCCGACGAATTGATAACCTCCTCCTTCGAAATCTTGAAGTCGGTTGAAAACAAAGATCCCGACGAATTGATAACCTCCTCGTTCGAAATCTTGAAGACGGTTGAAAACAAAGATCCCGACGAATTGATAACCTCCACCACCTTCGAAATCTTGTAGTCGTTTGAAAACATTAAAACGGCTATTACACATGGCAATTTGTAGGGCCCAACCTGTTGTGTCCAACTCCTGTCGGCGTTGGGCCCGTTATTACACTTTCCCTACAAACCCTAACTCACCAACAAATCGTCCCTACCAACGTTTACAGAGATGCCTTCAAAACATCTAAAAAATGTATTGGTGAAGCACGGTGATAGTACTCATAACAGTATACATTAAATAAAAAAAGAAACTGTTTTTATTATTATAGATATTTAAATGACCGCTCGAGCTGCCTGAATCTAACTTCATCTGCCCAACCCTTCTATTATTTAAATACAAAACTAGATAAATATATTAATTACCAGCGAATCTACACATTTTAACTTTTATTTTAAATAAAAAACCAGACGGAATGTGTAGCAAATGGCTAACATTATAAATAAAAAAGGTAAAATAACTCTAACGACCTCCATAAACAGCTGCGGGTGTCGGGGCACTGCCAATCGCTTCGATCGATCGCCCTAGATCGGGACTCCTACTCCCTAGGTGCCATTACACCTACCAACTCGACAGGTTGGGCCCTACAAATTGCCATGTCTAATAGCTGTTTAAGGCCTAAGTACGTACAGTTGCATACACTGCTTTATCTAAACACATACACGGATCAGAATACAATTTAACTTCATGCACACATATTATAAATCCTAAATGATGTGTTCGGAAACCAGTAGAATGACCGCCATTGCACCGCCATGACCAACTCGATTGTGTCGGCGGTCGCGCGGGCGCGTGCCGGCGCTCGGGGAGAGGGCGGATCTTGGTAACGTTACCGTGGGTAATGAATTTTCATACATTTTTATGATACTGTCAGAGATGTTACGTTACTGGTTGCAATAATGGTGGTACTTACATACAGTTTCCGAACGCGGAATAGAGGATTTATGATATTGGTGTAGATAAATAATTTTAAACAAAAAAGAACCCACTTCACTTAGCATCCGCCTTTCCAACCCAACTTTATGTATGTTCACCAATTATTCGAAGACGGCTGGACCGATTTGGAAAATTGTTTTTTTGTTTGAAAGAGTATACTTCACAGTTGGTCCCACTGTAACTAGGTCAGGATCTGATGATGGGATCCTGGAGAAATCGAGAGAACTCTTCAAATATTATAGGCACACCTAGTGATTTAAATATTTTTTACAGTAGCTCATTATTGTAAATTCATTACTTTTTTTCCGTTTAATAGGTGATGAAGCATGTAGCCAAAAGTAAGTTATTTAAAACTGTATCACGTATATCATAAGTTGCGGAATTAGTAGTACTACAACTTAACACGATGGATTCTACAGAAATTGATTCGTAGCCCGCCTATTGGAAAAGTTGTTGCGTGTGTGCATTTTTTTGGAAATGGTAACATATTTTATTTTAATATTTGGCCTGGTAGCCCTACGTAAAAGATGGCGTTTTGACATTTATGTGTGTCAAGGTAAAATTGTCAATCAAAGTAGTTTTACCATTTTACTAATTTTAATTTCAAACGGATCTAAACTTTTTTAATACTCAAATAAAGTGAAGATTTAGTGTCTCCAATTAATGACAAACATTTTGTTCTATAATGTGTGATTAAGTATGATGTTTCTTCGGACTTCTAGGGGCTACCCAGTCCCGAACGGTCGTCAGGCATTTTATCCAAATTAGGACTATTCCACGATTGGCGCGTCGTTTAGAGAAATGCCAGGGACGTGAAATTTGTGTGTGTTGTAATTAGTGTTGGTTTCGCGATGGGCGACAAGATGAACGGAGAATATTTTCCTCCTGACACTGCAACCTTCAATTACAACAATGTGGTGAGTAATTGTATTGTTACACTTTTACTTGCTTATCTAAACTTGTTTTTTCAAGCTAGAAACAAACCCTGGGTCCTTGCTCAGACTATTGCAACTAAACTCTGTGAAGTTACCTATAAATTCTTGTTTAAGCAATGAATAGATCTTATATACAATTGTTTCAGAATATTCTGAAGGCCTTATCTGGGTTTATAGTGTTTTACTATGAATATATCATAATTTTACTATATTGACTTACTGGGTGATCAATCCAGTACCACTGTCACAGATGTGGGGTGCTATCGTTATACATTGTTGGAATGTATTTTGCCCAGGTTCATACATGACAAAAATTACGTTTATGTAAACAAATTGTTGTAGTTGCCATGGGAAATACTGTATTCAATAATATTAGTAAGACCAATATAGTGTACATTTTTTGTTAAAATTGGCACATTCACATTTTAGCACTAGAGGCATTTTCTAAAAACATACTTTGAAGTATATATTGTGTATACAAGGTGTAACAAAAAAGCTGGTGATCCGTTTAAGGGCATAATTGGTATCGTATTCTAATTATGAAAAACAAAGACAAAATAATTATATGCAAAAGAAAAATCGTTTTGTATGGAGGGTAGGCCGGCTGGGACAACAGGTCCCATACAAAAAAATTGTTTTTTTTCGCATCAAAATTTTTTTCTTCTTAATTTTTCTTACACCCTGTATTTTAAAAGAATTTCAAAATGGAATGGTTTTAAGTTGGGTACATGTATGGAACACCCCATACCCTCTAATGCATTCACTGATACTGCTAACAGTATGTTGACAGGCAGGGTACTTGTAGGCTTTACAATCCTTAACTGTAGCACTGTCAGCAAAGGTGTTAATTTTTAAAAATTAATTTTAACACTTCAAAACTAAGCAACACACAAAACACACCTGTTCGAAATCTATCTCATAGGTTCGGAAATTCCGATGCAATTATACCCATATATTAAAGTATTATGGTTATTTTATTTACCTATCCAGTAAATGTTTTTTTTTTAAGTTAAATAGTAAAATCTACGTAAAAGGACATAGGTACGTAAAAAATTGCCATAACCTTAAACATTTTTGCAAGGTATTACTAATTACATTCTAGTGTAGTTTGGACAATTCCGTAATCCCGTAAATTGAATAACTAAATTACAAAAATCATTTTTTAAGAAGTCGACTCCATGCTTGCTTATCCTTTTACGAGAATTTCCTAGCTGTAGCTATAATAGCATGGGCATTTCCGAGCCCTGCATATTATAAAACCTGTGATGTCAATGCATGGACAGATGGTCATTGAGGTGAGGGAGGTCAGTATTTTCTGCTCAGTGAAAAAAATGCGGTCCCATCTGGAAGAAACAAATAAATCCAGAACTAGGTTACCTAGAAAAGGAACATACAGATTATTCAATGAGCCCTTCAGGAGGACAAGGTATGGCAATAACTCGCCAATTTCAAGGATGGTTCGGCTTTACAACAGCATCCCAGACTCCAGGGGTATAGACATATTTAATAACTCAGCCAATCAGTTTAGATCCACAATTTTGTCTCATCTAAACACACTGGGGTCTGGGAAGTGATTGTAATGCTTTAAATTAATTTCTATAATTTCTATAAGTACTGTACCTACTATAATAATATATTGGGATATAAGTCTAATTTTATATATGTTTAACATAATCTAATTTTAATTATAACTTCATTGTTAAAATTCTAACCTAGTTTAATAAATCTTTTTGTAAATCTTTGATGGATCCCTGTGTAAGCTGTGGTCACCTATAAGTGGCTATGCATCTTTGCATGATTCTTGTATCTTGTCTGTACTATACATAGATGTTTTATCCGTTGGTGATCCTTAAATAAATAAAATAAATAAATAGATAAATATATTAATTACCAGCGAATCTACACATTTTAACTTTTATTTTAAATAAAAAACTAGACGGAGTGTGTAGCAAATTGCTAACATTAGAAATAAAAAAGGTAAAATAACTATTAACGACCTCCATAAACAGCTGCGGGTGTCGGGGCACTGCCGATCGCCCCGATCGCCCTAGATCGGGACTCCTACTCCCTAGGTGCCATTACACCTACCAACCCGACAGGTTGGGCCCTACAAATTGCCATGTCTAATAGCTGTTTAAGGCCTAAGTACGTACAGTTGCATACACTGCTTTATCCTTAAATGGGCGCTAGTATGTATGGCGACAAGTTGAAAGTCGGTACTTAAAAGTGAATAAATCGAAAAATGTAAGTTCTAGTAATATACTAACCACTATTGTAGAGAATTTATTCAAGAAAATATACTCCCTTGAATGTTTTGTGATAACTTTTTCCATATGAAATACTGCAAATCAGGACACAAAATTTGGGGTTGTCTTACTGATGGCCACAGAAGAAAGGTTCTGCTTTTTGGCTTGAACATAAACAATGACATGTATTATTTGCCACACCAGCTGACTTACCACCCAGGATGTGTTTTTGCAATGAGATGCTGCAGACGCAGTGTAACTTAATCAACTTTCCAATAACAAAGTAAGATCAGCACATATGCACACATGGGTGGACTAAGTAATGTGTATGTTTTGCTAAATAGTAGTCATAATTGTTTTTCTTAATAACACCTTATCACTTTTTTTTTTAAATAAGCGGAGTTTGATACTAGTTAATGTGTTTATTACTCAGCATGGATGCAATTAGGTAATTTAACAGGAATACCTAACTAAGATTTTCGAGTTAACTTAGGTACTAAGTTTCATCATTTTATTCAGTTAGGTTTTGATTTTGTCTCAGGTCAGTGAACTGAGATTTGACAGATAGAGTAATCATGAATTGTTCATTAAACCAGAGGAGATTCAACTAATTTCAAGTCATAAATTTAGTTTAAAAAGTAAGACTTTTATTGATTAAAATTATGTTAAACTAGTACATATAAAATAAATAAATACGTTGGAAAATGAGTCGTCTAAGGAATAAGTGGGACAGTTTTTTTCAGTTTTATATATTTTTTTAAGCAAGAATATGTTTAGCTAGAGCAATTTTAAGAAAATTGCCGAAGTTTAGTAGATATTATTGGGAATACAAAAATAAATATGTAGAAATAAACCTGGCTTTATCGTTTAAGCAGCACGCACACACATAACCCATTAGGGACATAAAAAAATTGGATATAACTTATAATAAAAAATGAAGTGGAATGTTGGCACGAATGAACGTCCCCACCTAAAAAGCTCTGTAAGAATTGAGTTTTCGGGTACTAAACAATAATATAAATATATGAACCAAAAGTATTCTTTTGCTATAACAAGACTTCAAACTATCTTATCAAATGCAATTCATTATTTGAATTGGGTACTTTCCTGGGTAAAAAAATATAATTCTATTTAGTCCGTCAGTTAGATTATCAAAAAATATTGGACACGTATTTTTTATTTTGTCAATCAAACAAAAACTGGTGAAGATATAGGCCGTTAAAGTTCCGCGTGACGTCACATTATACTAAAAATTGTACTGAAATGTGACGTCACGCGGAACTTTAGGAAAGTAGCCAATTATCGTTTTAAAATCGTTACCGGATTATTAAACTGAAACTTTGGCGATTTTACAGAACAAGTGTTGTTTTAGGGAATAGACTAGATAACTTTTCTTTGAGCATATTAATGACAGATAAAACACAGTATAGGAATAGAAAAATACTTATGTAGGTATTTTTTCGGTATCGTTACGTTTCCCCGGTGTTTGGAGGAGTATTAATTATAGGGTTTTTATTTGGCTAACCGGTTTGTAAGTAAATGAAATACAGCTAAGAAACCACTGTATCGAATCACGCATAGTGTCTCTTGCTAATTCTTAATTGTTTCTATTCAATATGATAATAATAATTGTTTAATACAACTTACTGCAAAACTCAGTGTACAAACCATGCCCTTTTACGGCACACTAGCAACCATGTCATTGCCAGATCTTCGACTGTTTCGCCACCGAATCAAGTCATCAAGTATGCAAAACCTGGTTAGCCCGCGACTCCGTGGTTCTTATCCATCTCTATATTTTTTTTCGGTGTAGGTACAGCTTCGAGAAATCACTTAATATATAACGTAGGAAACATTATAAACATATATAATTTCTTGCTGCAACGCATGTTTATAAGGAAATAAAAATGGGTACTTGTGTAGGTATTCGCATTGCACGTTTTGTTACGAAAAATATTTTTTAAGAAAAAAGAACCGACTTCACGTAGGCTACTCCACCTTTCCAAGAGCAATTGCCTGAGCTGCTGTAAAAAAGGCTCAAGTCACTAAAAGGTAGAATTTTTAATTGAGAAAACTACTTCAGCCAGGAGCTGTCAGATTATTTCACCTAGTTAAAAAATCTACTTTAAGTGTGCCTATAATATTTCTCCATGATCCTGTCATCAGATCCTGACGTGATGACAATGGAAGTGACAAAAAAAAATATTTTACGAAATCGGTCCATCTTCTGATAATCGGTGAACATACATAAAGAAAAAGATCCCCATTGATTCCTCCATCGAAATCTTCAAGTCGGTTGAAAGCGTTCTTCACGCTGTAAGACAACGCAAACGCGTGAAATGCGTTCATCCGTTTTTCGTAACCACTAATGCGAGCGAATCAACCAAGGAAACTCCGTTGATTAAGTGTTACTTATACTGATGTACATATTTCAAATATTTCCTAAATTATTCGGCAGAGGGTTTGATTGTATTTATGGGCATAACCAACCGCAATACAGTCATTAATCATTGTGGCATCATAGCATCCTGAAATCTTAGCTATGACTAAGAAATAAATATCAAATAAAAAAGAAAAACACTGAAAATAAAAAAAATATCTTTCTGGTGCGCCGTACTTGTATTTTTTTCCGTACGAGAAATATATGACATATTTTAGGGTTCTATAAAAACGGACGTAACATGTTTTTGATGCATTTAATGCAATAGCGACGTACGTATAGGTATACAAAGCAAACAATCTTAAATATATAAAAGAAGAAACTGACTGACTGACTGACATATCAACGCACAGCCCAAACCGCTGGTTCTAGAGATTCCAAACTTGGCACGTAGGTTCCTTATAAGGTCTAGGGATGCACTAAGAAAGGATTTTTCAAAATTCACCCCCTAAGGGGGTAAAATGGGGGTCCAAAGATTGTATGGCGAATAAAGATTTGTTAGACTATTTTATTCGAAACTTCACAGGAGTATTCCTAACGATAAATGAGTAAACACGTGTTTCAGGTTTTTTGAAAATGCAACCCCTAAAAGGGGCAAAGGTGGTCACAAAATCTGAAAATCAACATGGGTATCGTATCATTTTTGAGTACTTATAGTACGCGGGCGAAGCCGCGGGAAAAGGCTAGTAGGTAATAAAATAAGTATCTAAACGACGATCTTACCAAATGTTCGTTCCTAGAACTATGATGGCGATTCCTATTTTTTCAAATAGGTATTTGTGTGGCCTCTCTTTCTCGTTCCGGAGTACCTAATTATAGTAAAGATAGAGATTATAACATGAATATTTGGACAAATAAGCCTAGTCGTGATTTACCGGCATGGTAAACGATGTCTTATTGCCAATACGCCCACAACCCATAAAATCATTAGTAAATATTTATTGTCACATTTTAATTATCAGTGTACCGATTGGCGAACTCAACGTCGCTACAAGAGGGTTAAGGTTTGCATTTAGAGAACAGGCTGTAACAATATATAAGATTGCCGAATTGATAGTGTTTATTTCTTATGACATGAGGCAAGGAAAGCTAAGTGAAACTCAAGATTTCAGATTGTGGCTCGTTAACTTAACCGTCTGTCTGGGTCGACGTAGGTAAGTAATCAATTAATTCTTCACAGATATTTAACATACGTTGTCTCCTTTAGGCTATCTGACTTTCTTATGCCCCGTTGAAAAAACAAGGCTATACCTACGTCTTATTCTTATACATTCATCTCACTTTATTGGGAAGCTGAAACGCCTCATTGTTTATAATTTTCTATTTTGCCACCAAACCAATGAACAATAATGGTAACTCGATCCCACGGCAGACAATGCAATGTGGGGCAAGCGTCTGACACAATTTAATTTGCTCGAAACAACGCTATATCAACGTTTTATTTTTAATTAAAAATGACACATGATTAGGTGAGCATGGAGTGCACATACGACCATTTCGATAGGCGCGACAAAGGTTATCCGATTTTTATTCTCACGATTGTAATGCATGAACAAATGAAGCTTGTCTAGATGCAGCTTATATGGGAAGCGGACAAAAACTTACAATAGAAATGTAATAATTTTATGGGCGATCCAGATTTCCGATTCTACTTTCCTAATTAGATGTTAAAGTAACATAGGTTTATGTAAATGCATTTAAATTTGTGTAAGTAGGTACATATGATGACATTACTTGCCCGAATATTGAAACTAATAATGTTCAAGATCAACTAAAGAACGGAAATTATTCAGTTAAATCGACATATCTAGTTGTTTTTATTTCAATAAGATTTGTACTCGGGCTAACTTGTTACAACTACGAGTATTTGCCAATATTTGCTAATAAAACCCGTCCAAGAATTTTGACCAAACTGCCAGTGTTATGCGAATCCTTGAACTTTGTCTGACTGATGTCTTGTGTGCGTGTATCGGCTATGAGAAAGATAATACAATTTTTATGGTCCCGAGGTCGCGCGCTTGCCAAGTCCGGGTGCCAGGAGCTGACTGGTGCTAGCGTGAGGTAACCCCCAGAGTAGAACTTCGAAGAAAACGTTTCCTTCATAATACTTTTATTACAGCTGCACAAAGTCTATATTGACTTGACTCCAGTTACCCCTGTATCGTTGCTCCTCTATAACTCGATAGTTAGGAATAATTCGATAACTATTAGGTAGTACGATGTCCTTTTTGACTTTTATATTTGACCTAGATTGTTTCAATTCTTATTATTTTCTTGTGAATGGGGTTGTTACTGCCTTCATAGGCCAATTTGCGATACATAACTCGTAAGCTCAGTCATAACAGTGCTATCCAAATATTGTGAATTTTAGAAACTCAGTGACAGTTTAGGTTTACAGATGCTAAACTCAAGGTACCTACTTCTACCTATGCTCTCTTTTAATTAGCAAATCTAATGGTTGTAACTATTGTAGATTATATGACTTCTTTAATAACTCTGTTCTAATTTAAACAACAGAAAAGCAGCGGTCCATTAAAAACAAAGGGTGTCAAAACTTACTTTCACTATTTCAGCATCACGTTGACTCAGTATGATTCAGTGCTCTATAGTTTCGTGCACACTCGATAATATAAAGTTAATAGGTAGATACGTACCAGTCGCGTGTCGGCAAAACCTATAGCTATCTAGTTGGCAATGCTCTTGCTCAGTTTGGTATTATCAGCCAGTTCGAATTCGACTTGCGAAACTTATGCTGCGTGGTCAGCCTCGGGTGCAAACCAAATTTGTATTCTGAGTAATATACCAATAAAAATACCGATTACAATGTGAATTCACCCTGTGGAACTAGCATCGCCTATAATGCGAGGATATATATAGACCCACATATGCTGAACTAAATGTTGATATGAAGACTAGTGAACTATAAACGCTGCTAATATGAAAACAGTTTCGTTTTGTAAAAGGAAAGTGAGAAAACTGGTGCGTGCGTCATAACCACAACGTAGATATTATACGCCACTGCACCTATGAACTCATTAGCACTTATCGCTTATCCACCGTACATAGGGTCCAAGTGAAATATGAATAAAAGGCTAAATTTGCAGTATGCAGCCTGCGTCGATGCAAAACCAATACATTTTAGCTCGTATCTATTAGATACTGCACAAACCGCGCCAGTATGTAGTATCATAATTTCATAAATCATTCGATTGAAGTCCTACATAACCTACTTAATAAATTCGTTTGACTCTTCGACAGTCCCATAATAGTATTTTGTAGTTTAGGGCTTAAATGACACAAATATCTCTTTTCTTCTCCGGCCTTATTCCATGGTGAATTGGTTTGTTCTGAGTCCATATATAGTAGTTCCATAATTTTAAATACCTACTTTTATAAATAAATAAATTATTATTATCGGACAATCTTACACAAATCGACCTATTTGGTCCCACGATAAGCTCAATTAGGCTTGTGTTGTGGGCACTAGACGACGACATAATATATACATACAACGTGCCCGTGAGCATTGCGAGAGACTTTAACAGTGTATTCATGATCATATTTAGAGAACAAAATGTCCTTTAAACTTTTCCGAAATTCGCCATAGTTTCAGAGTAAATACTACTTACAAAAAATTGCATTTTGAATTGTTTCTCAGTGTAAAATGATTTTTTGATGGCGATCTCACCGGTATGGGGCATAGTCTAGACATCTCTTATTGACTGATATCAAAGACCTAAGAAACACTTTTCATGGACTAGTTTTTACGAGAAAAAATGTAGCAATTTACTTTTTCCGTTACTTTTTTCTAATGACATTTACTTTTTATGTAGAACAGCATTCCAAAAAACTGAAAAAAAAAAAAAAAAAAAAATTTTTTTTGGCGTTTTACAACAAAAGTCATATAATGTTTTTTCATTCTTTTGACCTCAGAAATGCGTGGTTAAAATCTCTCGCAATGCTCATGGGCACCGTGTATATAGAAAACATCCATAACTAAAAATAAATGGCCTGACCAGGATTCGGACCCCGGACCTCTTTCTTCGTAGGCAGAGTCACTGTCACTATCGACGGCTTCCGAGGCCGTTACTTTTATACATCTTGAAATTGACAGAGTAACAAACTTGGCAGCTGCACTGTCCCGTCTGGACCTCGCAGCGCTCACTGGATTTTCTTCATCATCTGCTTTCCCACTTCTACTACCCCAGAGAAGAAATGCCTATCTATACCCAGTGACATACGATAACATAACATCTTGAAATTATACTCTAAAAAGATTTTTATCTGATATAAAGTTAAGGAACAAGTGCATTTTTCCAATCTTTTCCGCTGATGTTGTAATGCTGTAATAGTTTTACAATAAAACAGGCTAATCTTATTAGATTGCTTAGCTTTATTAAGCTAAGCAACCAATCAACAATTAATACCACCGCTTTCCGGCTGATAGAAGTTTTAGTACTTACCTATTAAAATTTGACTGATGTCCTTTTAAAGTGATTTATTATTTAATCCATCGGTTTTACAGTATAAACAAATATCCATTTAAATAGTTCTACGTGGTTTCTACTCATTTATTTGTTGCCATATATTCTTGTCGATGTCATAAATTCAGTAAAGGAGATCGATAATTCTGGGCCACCTGATATAAACCGTATACAGTTTGTACTGCAATGTAAAATAAATACTCATTTAATTACTAAAATAGACAAAATATTACAAAAAAATGAAACGGGAATTAGAAATACGAAATAAATAAGTATTATGTTGATTTTTCCGCGATTAAAATACAGCTAGACAAGTCGTTATAGTAGTTTATGCAACAGTTGTATAAGAGGGGTCAAAAAAGGTGAGTGGCGTGGGTAACAATTTGAGCCGTAGGCGAAAATTGTTAAGAAAAACGCCACGAACATTTTTTTACCTACTTATACGACGTTGCATACAATACTTTTTCTACGAATACACTTACTTTTACATAAAATGCGAAATGGAAAACTTCATGGATATCGCAGTTATTTTGTCAACATAATCAACAATCATTTAAGTTTTACCTTTTAAAACACTATTTCTCAATAATACTAACATTACTAACACAAATACACACCGTCGTTATTTGATCAATTATTAAAGAGCTACAGAGATTAGTAAAAATACCTAAATTACTTTCAAAGTTTGCAATTCGCCCCAACAAACGAACGGGAAACGTAAAAAACTGCAAAGTAGGTCTGTGGTTCTTTTATATTTTCTTTTTTTAATGTTTTTTTTTCTAAAAACGCTGCGTTTATTTAGGTTTCTTAGGTTGGCAGTAATTTATTTTATATTAATAGTCGTGTTTGCACGCGATTCCGCGATACTATTTTGGCGCTTTTATAGAACAAGTGTTATTTTGGGGAATAGACTAGATAGACTTTTCATCGAGTGTATTATCTATGTTCTTATAAAGATGTTGACGAATGTATAAATGACAGATAAAAGTACAGGAGTAGAAAAACATCCTTATGGCATTGACATAAAGTTTAACTTCACCCTGGCCTGAAACGGGATTATTTTTTGGTTTGACACTGTCAATGTATACCGTTACATAATCTGCGTTTTGATACTGTTCGGTAAGTTAGAACATTGTAATATTAAAATAGTATCTAAGCCAACGAATACGAAAGTTTAAATTAGAAATCAACTGTATTAAAACGCCTAAACATTGATGCGAATGCGTATTTTTGCAGTTTTGATCGGTGTTTGAATATTAAAAGTGGGTTTCATAATGGCATAATATTATGCTCCTTCGATAACACATCTTTCTTTCAATATTGCAATGTCAGATACTAGTGCTATCGCAGTTAATGGTGGTAAACCTTATCCCTTCGTAATAGGTGTTAGGAATGTTCAGTTAATAGTATCAACGTAGGTGTTAGGAATGTTCAGTTAATAGTATCAACGATGGTTTGACAGCCGTCTTTGTTTACCGAAATACAGGAACTATGAATACGATCAACCTATGACTTTTTATTATTTCATCATGATTCCCGTTTTGTTTTCAAGTCCGCTTTTGTACATTATCTTTAAAAAATCAGTACTTTTTTTACATTAATATATAAATCATAGGCAAGCACGCTTTCAAATATTGTCTTTGTCATATTCAAGTTTTAAATGCATGATTTTTCAATTTTCCCATTAGATTTCACAATATTTTTACCACCATCCTGATCTAGAAATTATGACGATTCTTCAAAGGTAAGAACCATTCCTAAACGGTCCTAAATCATCTGGGCCAGATCACCTAACAAAAATTGACGATATCCTTTTGGTATTTTAACCATCACAGTCCGTTGAAATGTGTAACACTGAAAAAGTGGGGCTTCATCATATGATTTAGATAAAAGCAGGTATCTATAATGTGGTAAATTGTATACGATAACATATACCGAGGACTTGATTTTTGTAACAACTAGTTAAATATAAATAAATAATATTTTATGCAGGGAAAACGAACACAGGTAAAGTTGGCATACGAGTATGTTTGGCATTTTTACCTACTTGCCGGTTTTCATCGAATTATTCATGCTATTCGGAAGGCTGTTAAAGATACTATTAACTTTCCGAAAATACAAAATTTATCTTTGTGAAGCAACGTACTTAGTAGCAAAAACTGACAATACTGCCTAGTAGGTAAAGTTGCCGCAGGATTCCTCATGATTTTCATACAAATCATTTGTTTATAATTAGGGCTGTCACTGTTATCCATAGTAGATTTTTTTATCACTACATAGTATAAAACAAAATCGCTTTCCGCTGTCTGTCCCTATGTATGCTTAATAATAGATCTTTAAAACTGCGCAACGGATTTTGATGCGATTTTTTTAATAGAAAAAAAAGGTGTATATGTATAATACATGCATAATATAGTAGAGAAACACTGATAATTTTAGAGGTTTCTAATGTGATTTCGTAAATAAAAATATTTTTTTGCGCTTACATTGCAAACGCTGGCTGAACCCTACGAGATAGATAAAAATAATGTACTACAGTATTGTACACCTTAAAAAGATCTGCAAAAAAGTTCACAATGGTATATGTCTATCTCTTAGGGATACAATGCTTAGAAAAAATGGAAAAGTAGAAAAATCCACTGCCTCAGGCGAGACTCGAACTCGCGACTCTGGGATACATGCCACATCGCTCTGACCAACTGAGCTACTGAGACACACCTGATGGCTGCGAATTTCTCCACTATATCCCATATGCGTCTTAGGGATAACCCACAATAACCATTTTTTTATCCCGTGCGAAGCCGGGGCGGGTCGCTAGTATCATTATATGAGAACATTTTTCATGCAAAATAAAGAGTCGGGAATTTCAAAGAGAGTTTAAAATTCACGCGTACACCAACAACGCGTACGCAAAGGTAACATTCTTATCAGGTTTCTTGTAGTTATTTATATTTAGTAATACCATATTTTGTCACATAAGGTAGACTATGGTAAAGGTAAAGTTGCCATTGATATTGAGGACCGCGTAATGTAAATCTACTAATATTAACTTATTTCGATTGCATCAACTAATTTCGTATTACATCGATAGCTTCTGCAACATCCAGCAGCATTCAAAGCCTCAGCCTCGGACGTTTACTGTAAGAACCGTGGAATTTCCATTAAATCGTAATGTTCTTTTTACGCAACACCTAATGGCTTTTTGACTAGTGAAGACAGCTTTGTTTCAGTACACATCACTGTCGGTTCAAAAGGCGTTTCTACTGCCAAACGCGTGTGCTCTCTTAATGCTGCAATACTAGCTCAAGGTTTAAACTAGTAGGTATTACTTTGTTGGAATTACATCGCACAATGACAATTGCTTCCTGATCAATCATTTAATTTAGGTACGCCGCACATGTAAATAATAGTATGAATCGAAAGCCGAGATCCGAATAAATCGCCGCTATTGGCATAATAGGTGAAACAAAAATCGCATCTTTATCCAACGCTATATCGGCTTTCTAAGTTTCTATAATGTGCATATTGGTTTCTAACCGCAATTTGTCTGCTTGTCTGAATGTTACATTTTATATTGAGATTGTAATGACTCCGTATAGTCCGTATATCCTCATTACCTACGGCTCCGCGTCGAATCATATCGGGGCGTAACTTTTGCGACATCCTTTATCACTCAACTATTGCAATCAAATGATAACTTACCTTCTACCGCATAAGGTATATGTTTAAGTCATCACAAAATTGTGATATTGGCTGCCGATAAATATTTTCAAATGAAAGCATAGCCACACGTAATCTATATTTTGTTGTTTGAAGGTTCATTCGCCGTAAACGGCAATTAGTTACTTTCTCTGAAAAGACTTAGAACCAGTTAGCAATAACATTTTAGTGCTAATATACAACAGTCTGTGAAGTGTATACTGTTGTTAATATCTTATAAATAATAAAAGGTAATCGTAATACTACTACGCCACACACGTTGACTACATTTTTAAAGAAGGTTAGATAGAATAGAGTAAATTGCTTGATACTGGACAAAATAGGCCCAAGAGGCTGCGCTTTCATCTTGGGATGCCAATCCCCAAAGCCATCAGATATATAGGAGCGGCCAAGGTGGTCACAAATATCTGAACAACGTCTCTATTGTCAAAGCAATAAAGTGAATGTTCAGATATTTTTGAGTACTTTGGCCGCTCCGATATATTTGATGGCGACTGTACATGTGTCCAATAATAGTACATTACTACAGAGGCCGGGAAGTAGGGGGTTGCCGGCCGAGTAGGTACAGTCAAGTGCAAAAATACGTATCGAAAAAAATCGTCTCATAAATATGGTACTACGCACTTATTACAACGGAATAAGATACTATGGGACATATTTTTGAGTAAGATGAGTACACCCATATTTTTACACTTGACTGTACATATAGAGGATAGTCACGAGGCTGGCAACCCCTTTTCACGCCGAGGTAGGTATGTATAGTGCTTTTCTCAAACATGCAATGAAATAAATAAGAAACTTATCAATTTTTTTTTCGGATATAGGTGAGGCAATACTGTACTCGTAAACTTGTATTAATAATATAATGTATGTTGTATGTACTTCAAACACCTTCGTACTTAGGTTTTTATCTAAGATGAGTTCAATAAGCCACAAACGTACAACCAACATTTGCATTAATTTCTAGAAAACAACCAACGTTCCCACTATTACGACTAAGTATACGAGTATATTCATCTTGTTATTAATGAATTATCCTATCAACAAACTACAACAAAAACATTAATTAGACTTACCACGTAATCAAAAATATGCGTAAAAACATTACGTTATCAAGTCTGGATTGCTAAATTCTGGCTGCATTTCATTGTCACTGAACGGCTTTTAAAAATGTATAACTATTACGTACGTCGGCCATTTAAGTTTAATTTTCACTTGCATTTGAACAACATCTAGACCTAATTCACTTTTATTGTACCTAAAAATTTAAATTGTTATGGAATAAAACAAATCGACATTATAATTCACAATAATATACGCAACCTAATAAAATATTGAGAATGTTTTTAAAATTTTCCCACTAAAATACTTTTTTTTTCACAGTGTCCGTGGCACGTTCGAGAGATTGCACTTAAGGCCATTCTACACGAGTTAAAATTAAGAGGAAAAAAGTACATGGTGATTGCATAAATTCAGAACGTTACAAATATTGTCTATGGTCTCTGTTTATGCATTATTATAGAAAATATTCATAAGAATTAGAACCCTCCGAATTTATTTCGTAACTATAGCTTCTAATTTTTAATTTCAGCTCGTGTGTAATATTTTACTTTGCTGCTAATATTTTAGCTTGATAACCAACCTTTCACGAAAAAAAAAACAAAATCAGCTATTCTTATAATGTGTTATTTGTTATTTTCATGAGGATTTTATATAGGTATAAACGAAATTGCAAAATGTATCATATTGTTTATTGTTTTTTTTTAATAGGCGTAAGTAGTGGCAGAATGTCAAACGAACCAAAAAGTAAATATCGCTTATAGCCTTAAATGGCTGAATGCCATGATCCTGTGCCACAAATATGTGTGCAATGGAAATTAAAAAAGAGGCACTTGCCGGCCTAGGCCTCCAAATTTGTATGAAATTCCATTATCGACCTCTCGTGTAGCCGCACCTGAAACGTGATACTTCGTAGCCTATTATAAGGAACATAATATCAATATTTCATTGCATGTTTGAGAAAAATTAATTTTAATGCTCATGTTACATGATATTGATACATTTATATTTAGGTAGAATATAAAGAAATCGAATGTACCTACCTACATTTATGATTATGACAAATCGTAGAGTTAGGCTGCATCTTCATTAACCATGCAATTCATGCATGTAGGATTTTGAAATAAATCATGGTTTTTCTAGATTATTTTTCAGTGATTATTTTACTTCGCTTTTTTATATGGTTATATTTATTTATGTTAAGGAGAACCAACAGCTTTTAAGTTACAGTCATACAATCAAATATACACAGAAAGCCAATTAAAGGAACACACTACTAATTACAATATAGTTTAAAATAAACGAATCCTAGGCTACTAACGCATACACACATGCGAACAAGAAGAGAACATTTGAGAACATACAAATTCTAATATAAAAGTATGAAAACATTATTGCTTAAATGTACCAAGGCTTTGCAAGTAAAAAATCGTACAGAAGAGGAAAATATATACATTTGGAATAATTATTTAAACAAGAAGTAGTTAGGTACACTCACATGAAGCAACGCTTAACCATACTATGTATATATTGAAATATACAGTTAGGTGCAAAACTGTCCCAATAGTAGCATCTTAGTAGAATGTGGAGAAGTGGATGTCGATCGAGGAGAGGGGCACATGATTAATACATACCAGTACTATTTAAAATTTCCTACAAATCAGCCTTACATATGATATACTTAGAATTTACGGTTATTTTGTAATTTAGAATCGAAAAGTAGAAAAAAACACATTTTTATTTTTTCGAATATTTCTAGTTCCTCTTATGGAAACTCCAAATAGGGAACCATACATAATTAAGAAATTCAGCCTCTATAAAATAAGGTATCAACTGTTTAAATCACAAACATAGTTTTGTAGTTATGGCAGAGTAAAAGTCGTCTTGAACATTGAACTAACAAACACTTTCTATGGCTGTTTTTTTAATGGTACACTTTTGCACCGAACTACGAGTATAAGCCACCTAAAAGTAACTTGAAAAATATGCCCCATTAAAGCAATTCTTCTTCTTCTTCTTTGCCTTGTCCCATTATTTGGGGTCGGCCCTCCTCGTTCGAAGGCGCCAGGTTTTTCTGTCCTGGGTTGTCCGCGTGTTGATCTGCGCCCGCTCCATATCTTTGGTAACGGTTGTCCACCACGTGGTAAGTGGCCTCCCGGTACCGTTCTTTTTATCAGGTATAGCCAAAGCCTGTTTGACCGCGTAATCTTCGCCACGCCTCATCACATGTCCGAACCAACTCATACGACTTTCAACCATCTTTTCTGTAATGGGGGCAACTTTGAAAGATCCTCGAATGTATTCATTTCGGACTCTGTCCAGTCTCATTACTCCCGCTGCCCATCGTAGCATTTTCATCTCATTTGTGTGCATCTTCTGTTCGTGTTTCTTCTTGATTGCCCAGCACTCGGAGCCGTACATTAAAGCTGGCCGCACTGCGGTTTTGTATATGCGCCCCTTCAGTCGTATTGGCATTCGGTCATCGCAGAGTACCCCGGTTAGGGTTCTCCATCTCAACCACGCTGCGTTGACTCTGTGGGTAACGTCTACATCTATTCGCATCTGCTGCCAGCATTGATCCGAGGTACTTGAACTGATCAACTTTAGGCACTGGCTTTTCTTGAATGAGGATGTCTATACTAGGTGTTGGCTGGTCACTAAAGTCGCACATCAGGTATTCGGTCTTGGTTCGGCTGATCCGTAGGCCATTGTCCTCAAGCGCTCGTCTCCATTGCTGGAGGGTGGAATTTAGTTTGTTCGCGCATTTATCGACAAGCACAATGTCATCTGCGTAGAGCATAGTCCACGGGAGAGGAGACTGGATGTCTTTAGTGAGATAATTCATAGACAGGTTAAACAGAAATGGGCTAAGTGCCGATCCCTGATGTACTCCTACCTTCACTTCGAACGGTGCACTGAGTCCGGCTAAACTTCTTACTTGCGTGCTGATACGATCATACATGTCCTGCACTAGGGAAATATAGTGTTCTGGTATTAGATGTGACCTCATAGCCTGCCATACTAATTTGCGTGGTATCCGATCAAAGGCTTTTTCGAGGTCTATGAACACGAGATGTAGGTCTTCCCTATTTCGCCGGTGCTTTTCCATAAGGACTCTTATGGTTTGGATCGCATCTGTTGTACCTTTCCCTGGTGCAAATCCAAATTGGTTATCAGATATGGTAACAAGCTGCTCAAGACGATTGTTGAGGACGCGTTCCCAGATTTTAAGTGTGTGAGAAGTAAGTTTGATGCCCCTGTAATTGCTGCAGTCGCTGACGTCTCCTTTGTTTTTATGAAAGGGAACCAGGAAGCTATGGCGCCATGAGTCGGGTATCTTTTTCGAAATGAGGATCAAGTTGAAAAGTTTTGTCAGCCATTCTCCTGCTACAGGTTTTAGTAGTTTCCATACGTCTGCCGGTATTTTATCTGGTCCTACTGCTTTGTGATTTTTCACTTTTTCAAGGGCTTTCAAAACCTCCTGTACACTTATCTTGTTTAAGGGTCCAGCAGTAGCTGAGATAATACATAGGGGTTGACTCGGGTATTCCTCGTTGAGAAGGCACTGATAGTATTGACCCCATCTTTTATTGATCTTGCCATTTTCTGTCAGTAGAATGCCGTTTTCGTCTGTAATGTATTTGTTGATCTTGATATCCAGACTTGCCTTTTGCCGGTGTTTTGCGAGTTTAAATACTTCCTTGTCGTTGGTTGCTTTTTCAAGCCTAACATAGAAGTGATTTCTAGAGTCTGCCCTATTTTGTGCTACTTTGCGTTTTGCCAGCTTCTTAGCGTTTTTGTATTGAATACGGTCTTCGTCTTGGCATGTACTCTGCCATTGTTTGAAGAGCTTCTTTTTGTTCTTTAGAGTATCCTTCACCTTTTCATTCCACCATGTGGGATCTTTGTTGGTGCTTAGCCCACCTTTTGATATTCCTAGTGTTGTTTCGGCTTATTTTACACAGATACTTTCAAAACGTGACCACATTTCCTCCGCTGTGCAGTTGCTATTATCTTCCACATCTTCTACCATCTTTTTCCGAAGAGTTTGTAGTAGGTTGTCTCCTTTTTCGGTGTTAAGTAAATGCCACTTAATTTTTGGGGTTCTATTTGAAATATTTTTTATAGATTTCGGGATTCTTATGCAGCTTACCAGAATCCTGTGTTGTGACGTAAGTGCCTCTCCAGGGATCACTTTACAGTCTCTAAATTTTTTCAGCATGTTCCTATCTGCCAGAATAAAATCGATTTGAGATTGCTTATTTCCGCTTTTGTATGTAATTAAATGTTGTATATTTTTCTTGAAGAAGGTGTTAATAATTGCCAAATTGTGTCTCATACAGAATTCTAAAATCCGTTCCCCATCCTTATTAAGTGTGCCATATCCAGATTCTCCTTGAATAGTCCTGTACGCTGGGTTGCGCTCTCCTACGTGGCCGTTGAGATCACCTCCGATATACTTTACTTCTCCTGGAGCTATAGAATTAAGCAGGTCATCGAAGTCATCCCAAAACGCATCCTTTTCGTTGTCTGGGCAGCCAGTTTGTGGGGCGTACACGGATATGATATTAAAGCAATTGCATGATGATTTCATAGAGGCAGAATTTCTTAATTATGTATGGTTCCCTATTTGGAGTATCCATAAGAGGAACTAGAAATATTCGAAAAAATAAAAATGTGTTTTTTTCTACTTTTCGATTCTAAATTACAAAATAACCGTAAATTCTAAGTATATCATATGTAAGGATGATTTGTAGGAATTTTTAAATAGTACTGGTATGTATTAATCATGTGCCCCTCTCCTCGATCGACATCCACTTCTCCACATTCTACTAAGATGCTACTATTGGGACAGTTTTGCACCTAACTGTATATAAGGTGCAGCGATATCGGCGGCGGGAAATTTCAACTTAATCACAATATCATACGTGTTTAACTTAATTATATATAGTGCCATTTATAGAGCGAAAAAGCGTAAGCTTTATAGGTACCTACTAAAAATTTTATCGCTCGACACGTATGTTACCGTCGCTTGTTATAAAAAAAACCGGCCAAGTGCGAGTCGGACTCGCGCACAAAGGATTCCGTACCACCTTCTATAAAAACGGCAAAAAATCATGTCTGCTGTATGGGAGCCCCCTTAAATATTTATTTTATTCTGTTTTTTAGTATTTGTTGTTATAGCGGCAACAGAAATACATCATCTGTGAAAATGTCAACTGCCGAACTATCATGGTTCATGAGATACAGCCTGGTCACAGACGGACAGCGGAGTCTTAGTAATAGGGTCCCGTTTTTACCCTTTGGGTACGGAACCCTAAAAAAGAAGTCTGGTCTATTTTTTAAAATATGATAGCAAAGAAATATAGCTATTCTCTTGCTATCATATTTTAAAAAATAACTCAAGAGATAAAATTAGTTATGGAAAAAATAAGTAGATATCTATTGGATTTGTTGCAACAATATTCTTTCAAAATTAAATTCCATATAATATTATTCCATATTCCTATTTGTTTGTAGCGAAATATGCATTTTCCCATTTTTCTCGATTTTGGGCCAGTGTGCGGCATCCGGTATCCCAATGTGAGGTATGTTATGTTTTTTCTTGTTCTTTTTTAAATTAAGTGAGTTTTTATAAAAAAAAATTGAAAACTATTGGAAATCTTAAAGTTATGGTTACGATGGCATAAAATAATTACGTTCGCAATTAACCGAACATTGTTAAAAATAACCGTTACTTACTAATGAAAAACGAATAGGTAGTTGAAGTTTACGTAAGCTATCATTACCGGCAACGCAAAAACTAAACGAGAACTAAAACTCGATAGTACTTATTTGCAACGTTGTAAATACCTATTTGCTTAAGGTGTATATATCTTTCTTACAAAAAATAAAGAAACCATATCATACCCAAGTAGCACACAAGAGTTAAAATAAGCGCTAAAAGAGCGGTATAAGGGCTGTTTGTAACGGCTAAGCCTGCACAAGCAAGCTCCATATTAGCGATATAGAAGTTCTATATCGCCAAAAAGGGCCCAGTTTATACAGGCTTAAGCGTCATATATCGCTAGAGTCGCTTTAATACGAGCTTAAGCGATACAACAGAGAAATGGCTAAGAGATATAATGGCGCGTGAAGAGCGGTAGTAAGAGCTAAAGGAGTTATAAGGGCGCGTGAAGAGCGGTAGTAAGAGCTAAAGGAGTTATAATGGCGCGTGAAGAGCGATTGTAAGAGCTAAAATAAGAATAAGAGTTATAAGTAGAGGGCGGAGTACCGGTGGCAAATTTCACACAAAAGGTATGGAGTCGTTTTTATAATTATTATTTTAGGCTTGAATAATAAAATTATTCATTTACCTAATGTAATTAGTATGGTACCTACTCGTAAATTGGAAGTAAATACTTAACATTTATTTTCATAAATCGATTTCAGGAACACCTAAATGTTATGGGTTATTTTTCAATTTCTTTTAACAAAGTCACCATTCATCGATATAATATTTTTTACCATATGCAACCTTTCTTTTCAAAAAGTTACTAATTTACAAATTTATGAGACATTTAGAAACTAATTATTTGACATTGTCAATTTAGACAGCTGCTTTACATCTATATTATCTGAATTATTATTGCGTCGGCTAAATATTTAAAACCGAAAAATATCAAGATGAATAAGCCATGTGAAGCAACAATTCTGCGGATGATAGAACCGTACGAAAATCTTATATATAATGAAGAAGAATGTAGCATTCACTGTATTTCTTGCTCAGTGAATTTAAAGCAGTTGAAAAAATATAATGTCGAAAAACACGTTAACAGTAAACAACACCAAATTAACTGTGGAAACCAAAATGGCACCTTTGCCTATGATTTATGCGTTTTCCATATAGCGTGTAACATCCCATGGAAAAGAGTTAACCATCCAGAATTTAAAAAGTTCTTTGGAAAATACTTAGATAAAGGCGTAAAACTTCCCGAAGAAAGTGTTTTGAGAAAATACTATCTTACCAGAATATACAATGCGACCGTCAAGCAAATACGAAATACATTTTTCGATTCCAATTTATGGCTTGCGGTGGATGAGACTCTTGATAATTTCGGTAATTGCGTAGTAAATGTAATTATAAAATCACTTGATGATGCTTTACAAAGGCCATATTTGTTAGCGTGTAAAGTCGTTAGTACTGTAAACGCGAACTCAATTGCAGCGGTGGTTGACGAAAGCTTGAATTTTTTGTGGGAGGATAATTTTACAGATAATATGAACAAATTTTGAATATTCTGTTCGGATAGCGCAGCCTACATGCTTGCTGCCGGCAAGATTTTGAAGAAAAAGTACACTAAAGTACGACACGTAACTTGTTTCGCTCATGGACTACACAGAGTCGCGGAGCAGATAAGATCTGAACATAAATTGGTCAATTCTTTAATATCTAATGTCATGAAGATTTTTTTTAAATCACCACACCGCGTCCGATTTTTCAGGGACCATGCGCAGAATGTGCCTTTACCGCCGGAACCCATTATCACTCGTTGGGGCACCTGGTTAAATGCAAGTTTTTACTACGATAGACATTTTGACGTGATTAAAAATGTTGTGATGCAATTGAACAGTAAAGAAGCTATTGCCATTGGAAAATCCCAGAAGTTGTTTTAAAATGAAAATTTAAAAAACGAGTTAAGCTTTATAAAAAATTGTTACGAAATTATACCTGAATCGATAGAAAAATTAGAAGCACTAAAATTCCGATAGAAGAAAGTTTTCTGGTAATAGATATAGTTAGGAGTATTTTAAGCCTCCAAGGAAGTAAAACCGTGCGAAATAAACTCGAATTGGTTCTAGATAGAAACCCAGATGCTGACGAATTAAGGAATATGATTACAATGGAAAATTATAAACAAGTCCTTAAACATGCAACCATGACATCGGTAGATGTAGAGCGATCGTTTTCCACTCATAAATGGATCTTCAATAAATTAAGAAACCGATTCACTCCGAAAAACCAGGAACATGTGGCCATAGTCCATTCATTTTATAACATGGATACGCACTTAAGTGTAGATTGTGAGGAGGACCTCGAACACATAATTCCAGTCCTCAATTGTAATTGAATGGTCTTGAAAATAATATATCGTTTGGCAGGTATAACTTCTTAGTCTAGTATTTAGTACCTAATGATAATGTTTTGATAAGAAAACATATTATTATGTATTATAGATATTAACAACATATTACATTATATTTGTATGCTCGTAAGATAATTTCTATAAGTTCCTAAAAATTATTATGCAAAATTAATAATTTATTCGTTATTTATTTAATCATAAGAATACTTAAGCGACTCCATACATTTAGTGTGAAATTTGCCACCGGTACTCCGCCCTCTAGTTATAAGACACCTCTATGCCCCTCTTATAGAGGTTTAAGCGGTACTGTCACTCTAATATGCAACTTAAAGGGTTTTCTATCTCCTATTGATTTGAAATTAGTGATATAAACATCCTAAATTGTATATAATAAAATGTAAAACATGCTACAAAGTGTGCGGTGTCATAAGTTGTGATGTGCATGGCGCACATCACAACATGGTGGTTAAAAAATAATTATATTATACATATAGCAGTCCTAAAGAAATAACAGTCAAAGCACAGCACAATATTTACAAGAAGAAGAAAGTTAAAGTAAGCACAGAAGATAGGAAAAGTACATAAAGAAAGCGTCTATACAGCGAAAGCTAAAAGCGCAAAACGGTGCACAAAGCAAACCGAAAACAATATGCTTAGCGAGTCGGCGCGTAAGCAGTAACCGTTAGCCCGGGCGGCGCGAGAGCGTGCGTCCAGCCTCGAGAGTAGTAAATTGCCGACTGGCTGGGATTTCCGAGCGCGCACGAAATGGCGCGATGGCCGGCCGCCGAAGTATCACGAAGCGGGCCGAGCGATAAGGAAGATCTTGTACACTGCGCTCGCGCCGCGCGGAATCGCAACGGTATTTTTATAATAAACATTACTTAATATATATAATTATTTATAATGTTTAGAAAATTACAGTGGCAATATTTTATATTAAATAGCTGTCGCCACACGAACATCAGTTTACTGTCAAAGTATACCGTAATCTAGTTATATTTTTCACGCGCCCCTCGAAATCGTAAAATCTGCATTGTAAAAATATATTGAAGTGTATTGTAAAATTAAACGTAATCTTGAAATGGTTCACACATGTCAGACAGAGCCTTGTGATAAGTTTATAAATCCATTATATGCAAATTCAAAGTGTGTATGTTGGAAATTATAGTGTATAATATAAGAAAAGTAATATATTAAATCTACATGAATACAAATTTCATCAAAATAGCAATGGCGACTTGTTAGAACAGCTTTAAGCATCTACTATCGCTACTATAACTGTGTTAGCGGTAGTATAGCGATAGTAATCGCTATTGTAGAGCCTAAGGATCTACTATAGCGATAGTAACTGCTTTAAGCATCTACTATAGCGATAGTAATCGCTATTTTAGAGGCTAAGGATCTACTATAGCTATAGTTATCGCTATTGTAGAGCCTTAGGATTTAAGAAGAGGTTAAAAACTCCTTTACTCATATAAGAGAGAAAAATGCAGGCTATAGTTCTAAATAGGCGTCATTATTCCCAGATATACCACTTTAAGAGATAGTAAGGAGTTATAATACTCTACTACGGTAAAGGTGGTAAAAAGGATCTCAATATCTCTATTGTACCGCTTTAACCTACGTATTAACACTCTAGTAACTCTTTAAGTGGTATAACGCAGGCTTATAAGTATGTAGTAACGCTTTAGATTTTATAGAGTTATATGGGATCCTTATACCTCTCTTATGCAGCTGATGCAGGTACAAAAGCGCTGTAATACTCTCTTATACCGTCAAAGCCGTTACTTTGACTATTGTATCGCGATTATACCACCTTAGCCTTTGTGAAGTTATTTATATCCCTTATATACAGCTTAAGGAGTATACAAACTCTATTAAACCGCTGTTGTACAACCTTTAAGCGGTATAATGTCTGCTTATACCGCTAGTGTGCTACTTGGGTATGCCCTACAAAAGTCTTTTAGATTGAAACAGGCTTTGCTACGTGACGTAAGTTATTAACTTAATTATATTTAACAAGATTTTGATATGTATTAATTTTATTATGTACTTAGTCGACGAAAATATAATTGTAGTTTTAAATGACGCTATAAGTTACAGATCCGGGAAGGTGTTTCTACTCTCATCCGTTAATTGATTAAAACCAAGACTATGTGGTAGATAATCTGTAGAAACCGTTTTGCAGGGCACTGTACTATGATATTTACTATGGATGGGTTATACTCTAACAAACTGAGCAGAAAAAAATATTCCAGAGTTATTTCATAACTTAGCAACGATTCTGTTATATTAATCTATTTTGACAATCATTACATCTTTGTCACTCTCATTGTTAGAAAATTACAGTTTGTCTCTTTCTCACGCGGGTGACGGGAGCTCATCGGCACGTCCACATCTCTCGCTTGCCGGTGCGCGACTAGCGACAATTGTTTGAAATCACTCATTTTAAGTGCTTCACTTTTGGAGCGTGCATAACCCATCTGTCATTATTATATATCATTGGGCACTGTATAAATTAATGTATACTTTTCGAATAATAAAGCAATCTATCTATCTATCTATCTATAAAAAAATGCTAGGCATGACCGAAATCAAAACAGTTTTTTAATCATTTACTATTATGTTGGACAAGATATAAGGACCGTACCAGAAAGAAAGTAGACAAGGTAAAAGTGATTTGGAAATAAAACAAAAAATAAAATAAAATATATTTCATTTCCTAGAACTAGTTCTAAAAATACTGCCGAAGGACTGCATATTAAGCTGGCAGTCTTACTTTCTTTTTGATGTCTTTCATCAAGTTTTGGTCGAGAGTATTTATTCTGTTTCCTGACCACCCTGTTCCATTTTTTTTTCGAGTCACCAATTGATGTTGCAGTTTTGTAATTTTTGAACTGCCGCTAAATAATGGCCCAGTACCTTTCGGTAGGGCGGACTTCGGGGCAGTTAAGAGGGTGCATGTCTTTTTACGTCAACCTTGTGGCCCTTGCACCTTTCCTGTTAATTTCGAGTAATGGCATCCCAAGTCAGACCAAAATAAAGTAGACATTCTGTGTTTTTTAATGAGATAAGGCAGTAGTATTTTTTTCAAGCACTTTTCACGATATACTTTAGTGTTTAAGTTACATGTGGTAAAAAAAGGTTTGGAACGCATGCCACTTTGACAAATTTCTTACGAAACTAGTATCTTTTTACCGAATTTCTCAACACTGGAGCCTTTAGCTTTTTGAGAACCCTTTTTACCAGCAGGTACGGTGAAAAACTGGTCTGAGCAGTGTTTCAAAATCTAGTTTGCAGAACGCTTCATCATCCATTATAAATTATAATGGCATTATTAAAAAGGCAAGTATTATAATTTATAATACTTGCCTTTATAATTTATAATACTTGCCTTTTCTTGGTCAGAACATGATTATACAGTTTTCTGGTGCATTTTAGAACAGTAACTGGCTGTTTTTGTTTTTATATGTCTTAAGGTTGACACCTTTTCATGATTCACTGAATCATTCCTATAGAAGTTTTTGCTTTACGAGCCGCTTCCCGGATAGACATAGTCGGTTTTCGATAGGACATTTGAACGACTCTTCAATTCTAGGGTCAGAAGGGCCTCATTTTCATCAATGTCACGAAACTTATTTACTAATTTATGTTTACCTGCAGGGCTAATTTTATACTTTTAGCAAGCTTTCTTACGATCACCCCTTTAATTTTGCTCTAGTTGTCCATAGGGCATGCAAATATCGGACGATTCTCAATACTGGTATTGAATCCGATATTAGGGCTCAATACCGGAATTCCGGTATTAATACCGGTATTGGAGGTGACCATTGAAAAACGTTGTTTAAAGGTGGTTTATCAGTTAAAAACTCAATCAATCTTAAAAGTTATCGTATTTTGTTGTATTTATTAGCTGCAACTTGTTAATATTCATTTCATATAAATAAGTACAGTCGCCTTGATAGGTGATTTTTGGTCTTTTAAATTTGTGGTCCAGCAACTGGGTACATAATGTTTTATATAATTTCATATAATACCTATATTCTAGTATTACATATCGTTGTTTCGTACAAGGTGATAAATAGCATAACTTTTTTTGTTTTTTAAATACCACGACGGTGGCAAACAAGCATACGGCCCGCCTGATGCTAAGCAGTTACCGTAGCCTAATGGACGCCTGCAACCCCAGAGGATTCACACGCGGGTTGCCTACCCTTTAAGAACCTATACACTCCTTTTTTGAAGAACCTCATTCTGTAGCCCGCTGGAAAAACCTCGGCAGGGAGTTTATTCTACAGCCGCAGCGTTCGTGGGAGGAAACTATTCAAATCTTGTTTTCTTCATGCTTCGATTGATTACTTCAATATGAGAAAACACATTAGATAGTGTAGCATGCCGAAAGAACGCCAGCTACATCTCGCGGCATCCCTTCGGACTATCCGCGCTATTAATTTTGTTTACCGGCCAAGTTGCGCGAGATATAACCAAGTTGTGATCACTACGTTGAGCATTCTAGTTGAAAATGACCAGCGGAATTGGTCAGGTCATTTACATCGGGTCGCTCTTTATTTAAACTCTTGTATAAATCTGGCTACTGCTTATATACCGAACTTTTTGATGTACGGCCGCGAGTTGCCAATGATTCGTGAGCGTGTTAAGAATCAGGTTGGGGACCAAGATGTGGGACTCAGCCGGATGGAACGCGCTTCGAATCTTCAGACGCTTCGTGAGGTGTATGATAAGGTTTCGGATTCAATGGCTTTGGCTTTTCATCGTAACGCCGCCAAGTTTAACAAGAACCGTTCTGCGCCCAGGATCGTTGGCGATCAAATCGTTTGGCGCAGGAATTTCCAGCGTGGCTCTACTGACCCTCTTCGGGGCGGAAAATTCGCCCCACGTTTTGTTCGGTGCCGTGTGGTTAGACGAGTATCTCCGCAGGTATACATACTGGCTGATTCCGATTCCGAGCACATCGGCACTTTATCATATTAAAGATATTCTCAAGTAATTTCCTTGAGTTTGAGCATTTCCTTGCTCCTTTTTCCATGATCCCATCCCAGCCGTCATGTCTTGGACCGCGTGATGCGTTGGTTTGTTGTGTGTCATTTTGTTTGTTTGTTGGTTTGTTTTATTGTTTGTGTCTTTGTTTGGTAGGGAGATGCTGTAGCATGCCGAAAGAACGCCAGCTACATCTCGCGGCGTCCCTTCGGACGATCCGCGCTATTAATTTTGTTTTCCGGCCAAGTTGCGCGAGTTAGGGTAGATTAGATCGTGGTTCGTCTACTTATAGTTAGGTGGCGCCGATATCAAAATATGATGTGTCCTTTTTTTATTTTGAAAGAAGCTGACGACTGAGAAAAGAGGATATTCGCATCAATTTTAAATTCAATCTTTGTAGGAGTTTGGAATAGTTTTTGTTTTAGTCGAGAAGACAGATAGATTGTGAACCTCGAGCTGTGCAGTTGTCAGAATCCATTTTGACATCCCTTTTTTTCCTATTTTAATCCGAGTTTGATTATTTGTTGGGTGTGATTGGAATTAGTATTTTTTTTGATATCCAACTCCAAGTGCGTTCGTGTACCGCGTCGGAGGGGCGTCAAGCGTTTGCGGCCGAAACTGCGATACTGTCCAACGCAGATATTGGAAACCGGCGTATCGTCTTGGAATACGGCCGCCAGTCGCTTCTAAAGAACTCGAGCCGGCATTACGAGTGGCTCACCAGGTGAAACCCGCGTATCGCCTTGGAATACGGCCGCCAGTCGCCTCTAAAGAACTCGAGCCCGCATTTCGCGTGGCTCACCAGGTGAAACCGGAGTGTCGCCCTGGAATACGGCCGCCAGTCGCCTCTAAAGGACTCGAGCCCGCATTACGCGTGGCTTACCAGGTGAAAGCGGCGTGTCGCTCCGTGAAGTGCTCTAGAGTTTAATTGGGGACTTCGTATTTTATTTGCCGTGCTTTAGTTCTATATTGTTGTTACCATTCTTACATATCTGCGATCCGCATTTTTATATTAACCCTAAATCCCCAAAATTCTAATTGCCTCATTTGACGGGCGTACAAAGACCTGGCTCTTGAATTTAGGCTACTTTCAGCCAGCGAATCATCTATCACCATCCATATCACTCGCCTCATTAATCCATTATTTTCCCGCAGCCAAATTACCAGCCGAGTCTTGTACTTACTAGTTTTGCTAGTACTCCCTCGTTTTATTTTCCTTTCGTGCGGAAAGTAGACGTGTACGATACTAAGGTAATTATTGAATGTTAAATATCTTTATATCGATATCGTTATCGTCATTTTTATGTGAAGTGCTAATTTTAAATAATCTGATTATTGTAATTTAATTACATTCTATCCGGGTCTACGATACTAAGAAAATTATTGAATGTGAAATACCTTTATCGATATCGTTATCTTCATCTTTATGTGAAGTGCTAATTTTAAATAATCTGATTATTGTAATTTAATTACATTCTATCCACTAAGGAAATTATTGAATGTGAAATATCTTTATATAGATATCGTTATCGTAATTTTTATGTGAAGTACTAATTTTAAATAATCTGATTATTGTAATTTAATTACATTCTATCCGGCTCGAAGGACCAAATTGCTAATTTTAAATAATTTACTTAATCTGCAAAATTAAACGTGTTAATGCAAGTCTCGAAGTGTTTTACTGCAAATTGGCGCCCGAATTAAGGTAAAGAACTCTGGATTTTCTTTTAATAATTGTAATTAATTTTTTTTTTTTTGGATTTGTGAGACGGTGACCGTAGACCGGTCGCGGTTCTATTAACCTTAATTTTGGTTTGTTTCAGCCTGCTGCCTCCTTACGTCCCATCATTAACCCGAATTCCTTCATATTGAAATATTGCTTTTATTTATGTTAAAAAAAAAAACGAATTTATCTGTTGACCCTTTACTTATGCCTTTTTCTCAATTACCCGTAACATATCCCGAATACCTTATTTCATAGTTTGAGTCCTGTAGTTAGAGCCCGTAGACGTTAGGGAATCACTAATTGATATATCCCTCCTATTGGAGCTCGGTATAGCATATCACGAGAATATCCGGCCTTATGTTGTCTCCGCCGACAATTCTCCTATTGAAATTTTAGGCGGTTTGGAGGTCCCCATTCTTTTTAGTTGGCATTCGCGTTCTGCGCCCCTGTCTAGTGAGCAGTAATCTTCCTACTGCATTTATTTGAGGAATTGAGTTTTGGAATGCTGTTGGTCTCATTGACATTTTAAAGAAGGCATTCCGTGATGGTTTGTCAGGTAAGCTTTACGTCGCTTCACATCATGTTCCTGTCGCAGTCCCACGAGTCATAGGTGAGGTTCGCTATGTCCACCCTCGTACGGTGCTTGCACCACTTCAGGAATCAAAACTAGTTCGAGGAGATTTCTTCTGATAAAGCTGGATTAGGTTGTACTTCGTGGCTTTCGCATAAGATTGAAACTGTCGGTTCGCCCATCCGCCAACGTTACTATCCCTTATCTCCAGTCAAGCTTAAGATTCTCAACGAAGAGATCGACAAGATGTTAGAGTCAGGCGTCATTCGTCCCTCACGATCACCCTGGGCTGCCCCAGTGGTGATGGCTACCAAGAAAGATGGTAGTGTCAGGTTTTGCGTGGACAGTAGGAAGTTGAACAGCGTTACCATCAGGGATTCATACCCTCTCCCGCGCGTCCATGACATCCTTGATAACCTACGAGGTGCCAAATATCTAACTTCATTGGATTTTAGGAGCGCCTTTTGGCAAATCCCCTTAGCTGATAAGGCCAGTTGTGAGAAGACGCCCTTTATTGTACCCCAAAGGGGCCTCTTTGAATTCGTTCGTCTCCCTTTTGGTTTAACCAACGCTGCGTCCGAGATGCAGAGGCTTACTGACATGATTGTCAATTTTCCCTGAGTCTGAGGATTTTATCTTCGGCTATGTTGATGATTTGATTTTGGTGTCTCGTGATTTTCACAGTCATATGCGGCTTATTCGTAAGGTTCGTGAGAGGTTGAAGGAAGCTGGTCTTACGGTTAATTTAGATAAGTGCGAGTTTTGTAAGTCTGAATTGAAGTATCTCGGCTACATCTTCAATGAGCGTGGTCTTCAAACTGATCCGAAGAAATTAGAAGCTATTAGGGATTACCCTACCCCTTCTTCTGCCAAGTCTCTAAGTGCTTTCAGTGGTATGTGGTTCGTATTATCGCCGTTTCGTGGATGATTTTTCTTCGATTATTGCTCCTCTGACGGCACTTATTGGTAAGAGAAAGGGACGTGATCCCATCGATTGGAACGATAGTGCTAGTGAAGCTTTTTCTAAATTGAAGGATGCCTTGATGAGCGCTCCGTTGATGGCTTGCCCGGATTTTTCGAAACCTTTTATCCTTCAATGTGACGCTAGCCAGGTTGGCTTAGGCTCGGTCCTGGCTCAAGAGTTTGACGGCGTTGAACATCCAATTGCTTATTATTCTCGTTTATTCACTAAAGCTGAACGTGGATACGGGACAACCGAACATGAGCTTCTCGCTGTTGTTGATTCCATAAAGCATTTCCGCGGGTATCTCGATGGAATGAGGTTTAAGATCATTACTGATCATATTGCTCTTAAATGGTTGATCACCCTTGATCCTACCGGGCGCTTGGCTCGTTGGGCAACTTTGATTTCCCAATATAACTTTGAGATTGAACATAAAAAAGGTGTCCTTCATGTTGCTCCTGACGCCTTGTCCCGCGCTCAGGTTGGGCTTATCTCATTCGCGCGTGGCGTGGCTCCTTCTGGAGATCCTTGGTATGAACGTATTTACCAGGGAGTTTTAGACAATCCCCACATGTTTACTGCATTTGCTCTTCGGGATGGTGTCCTAATGCGCAGAGTAGCTATTGTAAACCCTTTAGCGCCTAATCCATGGCGTATAGTTCTTCCTGCTTCAAGGACTAGGGAGGCGGTTGCTGAAATTCATAATGGATTTCCCAACGATCATCCTCGTGTTATGAAAACGTATTTAAAAGCTCCTGACTTATACTACTGGCCGAATAAGTTCCGTGATGTTACAAGGTTCCTTTCCGAATGTCAGATTTGCAAGTCTTATAAAATTGCAAATTCACAACCTCGTGGACTTCGCTTATTTCCTCGTCGTGTTGCGGCTCCAATGGATCTTCCTTCCATTGACTTAATTGGTCCTTATTACCGGTTAGCCGTAATGGTTGTCGTTATATTTTGACTTTTGTTGACGTTTTTACCAAATTTGTTTGGTTGGTCCCGTTAAAGTTCAATATCGATGGCATTAGAGTCGGAGGTTATTTTGCGGTACGGTGTTTCTACTAACATTCTCTGTGACAACGCTACGGTTTTTCATAGTCGTCAATTTCTGGATTTCTTGACGAGTTATAATATTCCGGGTCCGTGTTATACCCCATATTATTCGCCACAAGCGAATGTTGTGGAGAGATATAACCAAGTTGTGATCACTACGTTGAGCATTCTAGTTGAAAATGACCAGCGGAATTGGTCAGGTCATTTACATCGGGTCGCTCTTTATTTAAACTCTTGTATAAATCTGGCTACTGCTTATACACCGAACTTTTTGATGTACGGCCGCGAGTTGCCAATGATTCGTGAGCGTGTCGAGAATCAGGTTGGGGATCAAGATGTGGGACTCAGCCGGATGGAACGCGCTTCGAATCTTCAGACGCTTCGTGAGGTGTATGATAAGGTTTCGGATTCAATGGCTTTGGCTTTTCATCGTAAAGCCGCCAAGTTCAACAAGAACCGTTCTGCGCCCAGGATCGTTGGCGATCAAATCGTTTGGCGCAGGAATTTCCAGCGTGGCTCTACTGACCCTCTTCGGGGCGGAAAATTCGCCCCACGTTTTGTTCGGTGCCGTGTGGTTAGACGAGTATCTCCACAGGTATACATACTGGCTGATTCCGATTCCGAGCACATCGGCACTTGTCATATTAAAGATATTCTCAAATAATTTCCTTTTGTTTGAGCATTTCTTTGCTCCTTTTTCCATGATCCCATCCCAGCCGTCATGTCTTGGACCGCGTGATGCGTTGGTTTGTTGTGTGTCATTTTGTTTGTTTGTTGGTTTGTTTTATTGTTTGTGTCTTTGTTTGGTAGGGAGATGCTGTAGCATGCCGAAAGAACGCCAGCTACATCTCGCGGCGTCCCTTTGGACTATCCGCGCTATTAATTTTGTTTACCGGCCAAGTTGCGCGAGTTAGGGTAGATTAGATCATGGTTCGTCTGCTTATAGTTTGGTGGAAACCGGAGTGTCGCCCTGGAATACGGCTTCCAGTCGCCTCTAAAGGACTCGAGCCCGCATTACGCGTGGCTTACCAGGTGAAAGCGGCGTGTCGCTCCGTAAAGTGTTCTAGAGTTTAATTGGGGACTTCGTATTTTATTTGCCGTGCTTTAGTTCTATATTGTTGTTACCATTCTTACATATCGTATTGATAGCTAATTACTATTGATCATATCACTATTGCTATTGCATGAACACGTAATAAGTCCCGCTAAAATGATAATACCAAGCGGTCGATGCACGCATCATCCGCAACCATTTATCTACCCTTTAATGTAACTAACGTAAACATGAACTTACCCTCTTTGTCTATTATCTTACAATATTGTTCTGATTAATAATTTATTTATGTTTTGCCATTGGTTTAATGTATTAATTGTTAAGAAATAGTTCTTAGTTCTCTGCATGTTACTGTGTAATATATATTTAAAAAAAAATGTATTTATATTTCTCATATTAAGTGAATTGTATTCTGCTTTGGGAAATAAATATCTTAAACCGTATATCTGCGATCCGCATTTTTATATTAACCCTAAATCCCCAAAATTCTAATTGCCTCATTTGACGGGCGTACAAAGACCTGGCTCTTGAATTTAGGCTACTTTCAGCCAGCGAATCATCTGTCACCATCCATATCACTCGCCTCATTAATCCATTATTTTCCCGCAGCCAAATTACCAGCCGAGTCTTGTACTTACTAGTTTTGCTAGTACTCCCTCGTTTTATTTTCCTTTCGTGCGGAAAGTAGACGTGTACGATACTAAGGTAATTATTGAATGTTAAATATCTTTATATCGATATCGTTATCGTCATTTTTATGTGAAGTGCTAATTTTAAATAATCTGATTATTGTAATTTAATTACATTCTATCCGGGTCTACGATACTAAGAAAATTATTGAATGTGAAATACCTTTATCGATATCGTTATCTTCATCTTTATGTGAAGTGCTAATTTTAAATAATCTGATTATTGTAATTTAATTACATTCTATCCACTAAGGAAATTATTGAATGTGAAATATCTTTATATAGATATCGTTATCGTCATTTTTATGTGAAGTACTAATTTTAAATAATCTGATTATTGTAATTTAATTACATTCTATCCGGCTCGAAGGACCAAATTGTTAATTTTAAATAATTTACTTAATCTGCAAAATTAAACGTGTTAATGCAAGTTTCGAAGTGTTTTACTGCAATAGGTACTTAATAAGTAGTACAAGTACGTGCAAGGGTCTACGACATTTTCTTACTGATATTTTAACTGTATTTTTTCTACGGATAATGATACATTTCGCTGTGTAAAAATAAATTCTGTAAAATGTTATCAACGGATTTTCTCATTTTACTAGTCGTAGTACTTGTAGTTAAATTCCAAAATATCTTAGGTGGATTTGATAAAAATCGTCAATCAATCGAAAAAATATCGGGCTGATTTTGTATCAGTTTAAATGTCCCTGAGGAACTAATGACCCAGCCATATTTAAACTGAACAAACAAAGATTAAAGAGGATAAATAGTGCAGTAGGTACATGCAAAATAATAATTACGTATAATATTAGACTCAATATCCGCAAATTTGTACTTTTAGCCATTAGTTTAATCAAATTTACATAAAATTTTCCAATACCGGGATTCCGATATTTCGATATTGGTCCTTACCAATACCGGTATTGAAATATCGTAAATATTGGTCCGAGATTCCGGTATTCATGCCCTATGTCCAAAACATAATTTTTAACTTCTAATTTTTACTTATTTAAAGTAAAAGTAAAAGAAGCCTTAGGCAGTTTATTTCTAAATAAAGTTAGCTATGATATGTAAAGGTGAAAAATATGCATGCAGAATAGTGATAGTGACGTGATTTGCTAAACTTCATCTACACAAATATATGATTTTTTTGCTCTAATTAGTAAGGTAAGGTAGAAGTGGTAGAACATAATAATTGCTAGGTGAAATCACGAGTGTAAGTATACGGTGCGGTACGTTAAGAATGAGCGATTTCTAAACGGTAACCCGCATTTCCTTGTCGTCACGCTATTGCAGTTGTCACTGCTTATGAATCTATTGAGGACGTTTTCATGAACTACTTAACATAACAATGATTTTCGTGGAAAATAATGCGCGGGTAAATAGCTCTTTTCAGTGCTCGTTCACTATGTTACCTATGTTTTAAAAATCTTATACTAGATAGGTACGAAAACGACAGTTCGATTGCACAAATTTACTACTCAATCTGACTGTTTTGCTTTTATAACGAGTAAATTGCGTGTTCGAGCTATCATTGCTGCATAGTACCTAATTATCTGAGATTCGACAACAGTATTTAAGGCCAACTATTTTTTTTAATTAAAGTTTTTTTTTTTTATTCTTAATCTCTTTGCATTATTTCAAAAATAAAACAACAGAATAATGTTTATAATTATTTTTGCATGTTTTTAAAGTGGGGCATTCCACTCATAAATAGATTGTTATTAAATCAAATTGATGACCCATAGCTTAATTGGTAAAGCGATCGAGCCCCGGCAAGGCGTATCGATACAAGTTCAAGTCCTGTTGGGTTGATTATTTTTTCATTGTTTTCAATGTTTGTATTTGATTTAATAACAATCTAGAATAATGTTTAGTCTATCTTCTGATCGTGGTTGTGGGTGGCTGACCGCGAAAGTTGCTTCAACATCGAAGGTTTGTGAGATTTGGCGACCTTGTGTTAGAGGATAGGTTCTGAGTAGGTTTCAGCTAGGTCTTTATGCGTCAGGCATCAAGCCTACGCCTTACATCTAGTATTGAATGATGTAGGAAGGCGGATTAGGGGCCGTTGTCGTCGTTGGAGAATCTGTCAATACGTCAAGTTACAATATCTGAACTATGCTAGGACAAAGTTAGGCTTTTATTTTTTGTTAATATTTTAACCAAGAATCTAACCTCTAGCTAGGTAATTTTTTACCTTTGTAAGCTTTTTATGTACTTATGTTAAACTTGTGATAGGAATTAATTACTTACAGATAATTTAGGAATGGATAAATGTCACAATTCTTTCTCAAAAAAATTACAACAGTTCATCTCAATCATATTTTTTTAGGTTGATATTAAATACGTTTTTCTAAAATAAAATCAGGATCATGAATGTTTCTCGCTTTCATTGCAAATAGAATGAAAAGCTTAAAATTATTGTTGTTGGTTCCTGAGGGCACTGGTAGCCTGGCGGTAAGACGTTCGACTTTCAATCCGAAGGTCTCGGACTCTCGGGGTTCAGACCCCGGCTCGTACCAGTTTTTCGGAACTTATGGACGAAATACTATTTGATATTTACCAATCGCTTTTCGGTGAAGGAAAATTCGTGAGGAAAACCTGCATACATCCGCGAAGAAAAACAAAAGATGTATGTGAAGTCCCCAACCCGCTTGGGGCGAGCGTGGGGACTATAGCCCGATCCCTATCCTGCATGAGAGGAGGCCTCTGCACAGCGGTGGGACGTATATAGTTATATTATTTTTATTTTTTATTATTAAAATTCTTGTACCGATTATTAAGAAATGATAAATGTCCTGTCTCAGTAGGTGTTTTAATTGTATATTGGTATAGAATGCTACCATTTACTACCTGCCTATACACAATTTTATGTACATTCTTCAGCATTTGAACCTTAAATGGAATAGTTTCAATCATGAACCCTGCGAGATAAAAAGATTATTCTTGTTATCAGTTCGACCTAAATAAAAACTTGTAAACAAGGGTGTTGATTGCTTACGTGTTTTGCTGAATCATTCTGTCAAACAAAGGAGGCATATCAGGCATACCCGAAAATTAATGTTCTCTTAAAAATATATATAAACCGTATTTTTCTGCTCTATTTTATTTATTGGTATAGTCTAAACAATTTGAACTGAGCTCATCCACTTAGTGTCTTATCTTTTGTGTGTAAACCGCAGGCGCACGTGCCACTATGAAAAAAATGGTTTGGCTACCTGTTAGCGTTTATTGAATATCTGCTATATGGACCACGGAATAAGATTCAATATCAACTAATACGAAAAAACCTCTAAGTTCTATACGGTTGCACCCAGTACAAGCGATTCAAATGCTCAAGAACCAGCGTAACTCGACACCGAGATCCGAAACAAAAGTGCGTAATTGGAGATCGCGCTTGCACTGGTATTCCGAGCGCACGGCTAGTTAGCGATTAGGAAGCAATTGTAATTTTCCCGAACGGGCAGGTAAAACAGGGTTGGATTCTGATTAAATCATTTAGGTGGATGTACGATTTACAAATATCTAATATATGAAATATATATACATATATAATAGATTTTAATAAATATTGGGTATGTTAAAATTATTATCAGACATGTAAATAATCAACTATTTTAAAATTGCTTTCTTAATTTTACAGCTTAGACTTACTTTTACCTATAGCAAATTATGTACTGAGAATAACTCAATTCAAATATAAATAATATGAATCTACATTATAGTTCTGCTTGTTATCATAATTCGAATGTGTTGTAGAAAAATATAAAAATATATATATTTACAGTACATATTAGTCAACAAAAATAATCATATTAATCTTTTCATCATATTAATTTCATTTTTTTTTCTAGATTAATTAACGTGCCTACAACTATTCCTCGAATGAGGGTTTGTCATGTTTATTACATTTCTTATCAGATTTACAAACGTTTTAAAAGAAAATAAATAAATAACAGATTTTAATAAATATAGGCTGAGTATGTTACAATTATAATCAGTCCTTTAAATACTCAAAGTCAAAGTCAAAAATGTATTTATTCAAGTAGGCATAGCAACAAGCACTTTCGAATCGTCAGTAACGATTATTATCTTAAGCTATTATATAATTAATAGAAATATATTGATGCAATTATACAAAAAAAAATACGGGTCAAAATGTATCATAATAATTTCACAATAAAATTGACAAAACTTAAAAGATAAAAAAATGTATAATAAAATACTAGTTTAGAATGTTTCTAGAATAAAATGCAAATGTCAGAAGGAAAATTTAAATCATTATTTTTTAATAAATCTTCTATACTATACTATAGTAAAATAATCATCTTCTATACTATAATACGCTTTAGAAATTCATATTATTTATATTTGAATTGAGTTATTCTCAGTACATAATTTGCTATAGGTAAAAGTAAGTCTAAGCTGTAAAATTAAGAAAGCAATTTTAAAATAGTTAAGTATTTATATGCCTGATTATAATTTTAACATACCCAATATTTATTAAAATCTATTATATATGTATATATATTTCATATATTAGATATTTGTAAATCGTACATCCACCTAAATGATTTAATCAGAATCCAACCCTGTTTTACCTGCCCTTTCGCGAAAATTACAATTGCCTCCTAATCGCTAACTAGCCGTGCGCTCGGAATACCAGTGCAAGCGCGATCTCCAATTATGCACATTTGTTTCGGATCTCGGTGTCGAATTACGCTGGTTCTAGAGCATTTGAATCGCTTGTACTGGATGCAACCGTATAGAACATAGAGCTTTTTTCGTATTAGTTCATATTGAATCTTATTGCGTGGTCCATATAGTAGAAATTCAGTAAACGCTAACATGTGGCCAAACCATTTTTTCCATAGTGGCACGCGCGCCTGCGGTTTACACACAAAAGATAAGACACTAAGTGGATGAGCTCAGTTCAAATTGTTTAGACTATACTCAACTGGGCATTGCAAATAGTGCAGGAACTGGTTTTAACAACAATTGGCAATTGTTTGACACTGTACATTCATATTTTTATGCTCAAACTTATTATTTTGAAACATGTTTGGTTCGGAGTTCGGGCACGTTCTATTTCATCAGATAGAGATCTAATGATATAATGTTGTCGGGTCATAATGAGTAGCCAAACCGGTGCAAATATTCCAACAATAGAATTAATAACAGCGTTACGTTATTCAGTTACTGAGCCGTTATCTTGATCAGCATTACCATCGATGCTATCAACAACTATGGGTATAATCTCTTTGGCTACTTAGATCATCTTCTCAGGCTTTCGATGGATGGTTTAATTGATTCTGATTCTCACGACTCTTATATTATGTTGGCTTTCTAAGTTCTGTTTACTTTTTTATTTAAACGTGATGCTTCATTTACGAAGCACTCGTCTAAATGTCAGGTCAAATGTCGAAATATCGGAGGCTGTTACTAAGTATATTATCTCTGTTATGATGTAAGATACATTATTGGTTTAAATTCCGTATTGGAATTACTATTACACATTGTAGAGTAGGTACTCAATTTTGTTTTCGTATATCTATATCCAGTTATCCAGTTTTGTGTCGAAACGCTGTACTCGTATTTAAAAAATATACACTCGCTGACTCCAAAATTTTGGGAAAATTCATTTAAACAAATCATTGCATCCATTAGGCATGTTATCAAACGCTTAATGCATTAAACGTGTTCTGATAACGGTTATCGGCTAATGCTCGTTCACTTGAAATGCACTCTGATCTGGAAACCGTTCTATTTCGGTCGAACTCGTTTGTCGACGACAAATTATCATAGACGCGTTACTATACGAGTTGATCTTAACTTGAGAGCAAACACTTCAGGTCATATACAGCACGTTTCAATCTACACAACATCAAGTTATGTTATCTATATTTTAGTTAAGCACTCATTATGATTTATGATGCAATTGATGCTTAATGCAATGTTTAGGTTTTGGGTGTTTTTTTAAAGTGACTCGTAAAACAGAATCAAGTTAATTTAGTATGCCTCGACTACATCATTTATTGATCGATTACGATTATTAAGAAATTGTTTTACTCGTTTTCAATCTTAAACCCCCATGAATGGTCTACCATTATTTTCGGAAACATTCAATCGATTTGATATAGTTCCATGTTACATTAGGCTTCCATTGGATTGACTTTTTAATACAATTACAACTAAACTTATTTAAAATAAAACTAACTAGAAATAAACTAAATAACAACTAATTAAAAATATAATAAACCTACCTATAAAAAGAACACCCCATCTAGGAGGTCGGCCTGCGGCATTGACCCTATAATGCTGGCGGCGTTACCTCTCTGTACCGCTAGGGCGATACGTTGGGAGAGGTAAGCGCCAGCCTTTTGGTCACCCGTAGTGTCGACCAACCGCGCCGACAGGGCCCTCATGAACGCCTTCATGTCGGCCGACCAGGGGCCCAGGGTCTCTACAGCGAGCGCCACAAACTCGTAGTCCTTGAGCAAGGACGAGTATTTGCGGTGCTTGAGAACCTGGGCCTGGCCCGCCGCAGCACCGGCCTTTGTACGGGTCGCCTGGATGTGAGACTGTGCAAAAGTGTCGACGCACGTAGCGTCCCACACCAGAGCTCTACCCAATTTCCACGGCACCAGTGTGGCTCCGTCGGACCGCTTGCCATCGTCTCTTGCTATACCAACGGGTTCAAGAATTGCGGGCACAGAGACGGTGGCAAGCGAGCGGCGGACCAAGTCATTGATGGTGCCGTGGCGATACAAGCGGCCGGCGCTTCTTGCACATGAAAGGTCATGCCGACCCAGCTGGTCCACACTTTTCCCGCAAGCGCACGTGTGGGGGACACACATACTGGACCCAAGCCTTAAGCATACCGCTATACGCAAAGTACTTGAGTCCAGTACAGTGCCAATCTGCCTTGATGGCAGTGCATGAAGCCAGTGGCCAGATTCAGGGACTGACACCGCCAGAATGCGGGCACGTTCTGAATCGCTCGGACTATTTTCAAGAAGCGCAGTATGGACAGCCATTAGGCGGGGGGCGTCCCACGCCCGCTGCATTTGTCGTGTAACTGGTATGTCTGCGCTCGGGCACGACTCACTCCCACTCAGGCCTCCCTAGCCTCCTTCAGGTTTGCTATCTCATCGTCGATTATCTGTGGAAGGTTTAAAATGACACCTACGAGAGATAGCGAACCGTATACAGAAGCAAGGAAGGCAGGCAGCGCCGAGCTAGCCGAAGTGCGAACACCCAGGCCGCCAAATCTTATGGGGAGAACCGCTTGGGTCCATGACCTGGTATCAAAATGAATATTAAGAATTTTGGATAGTGTGAGTTGAATGGAGGAGTCGATAGATGCTAAGGTGGCGGGAAATTTCCAAATTGGGCAGCTCCGGAGTAAATACATAAATTTAGGGGTAAATAGGCAGAAACGGATGATAAAGAGGGCCATGTGGGGGTTAATTTTAAATAGAAGGTCTGATGTATTATTGAATAAATCTAATTTGCAGCTGATAACAGAAGATACTGAGTCATCGAATATTGGTGAGCCTAAAAGGGTGAGGGATGATTTTGAAAGGACCGAAATATTTGGCAAAACTGCGTTAAAGTTTGTTAAAATTTCCCCTTTTTTATCTAAAGAGAGGTCGTCTCGCATAAAAATTTCGCATTTTGTGAAATTTAATGTAAGTCCGATTTTAGAAAATTTGTCAATGATAGTCTGTAAGTCCTGTAGTACAGTTGAAGCGTCACCACCAAGGGATCCATCATCTAGGTACCAAAGATTAAATTATGAATTTAGACTTGCAATAATGGGGTGAATTACTAAACTAAAAATGGCGGGCCCAAGCGGGTCTCCTTGCTGGCAGCCCAAACTTGAAGTATAATTTTGTTGCCAAAAAATAATTTAGAAGGAGCTCCGTAGCATTGCCAAAGGTATTTGTACAGATCGGGAATTTCTTTTTTTACTTATGCTAACAGAGCATCGCGGTTAATCGAATTAAAAGCATTTTGAACGTCTAATTTAACAAACACGTCATAGTCCGAACGATTCAGGAAGGTGCGCGCAGCGTGCACCGCCGCCTCACAGCCGCCTTTAATGCCGAAACCCAGCTGCCGAGGCTTGAAAATATTGGTTAACTTTTGATTGAATTTTCGAGGCCAGGCGTCTAAAGGTACAACCCACAGCTATCGGGCGGATACCACCGTCTTTTTTGGTCAGGGCCACGAGGTTGGCTCCATATAGTAGCGGGGCAATCTCCGGGTGTACGCGGCCAGATAGCATGATGTTAATCAAAGCAGTAGTTTCTTTCAGTAGATCTGACCTCGCATCGCCAAGTGACATCGTAGTTAAGTCTTTCAAGTGCTGCGGTGACAGACCATCTATCCCGCCGGCGGAACCGTTGGGGAACGATGCTATAGCTTGGCTGACTGCATCTTCGGACACGGCGATCGAAGGGTCGTCAGCGGCGGGAGGATCTGGCAGACTCGAGGAGGCGGAAGGGACTGGGTGTTTTTGTTGTAAGGCGGCATAGGTCTCGGCAGAGTGCGCAGCCAAGTCGTCACGGGAGAATAAAAGCCGGGCAGCGCCACTCACGTTACCTTCGGAGAGTTTATTTTCATTTGATTTTATCTTTATATTAAGCGGATTGTGAGGCATGCGTGTATTGTTATTATTACAGTTTTGGGAAATATCTGGTAAATCGGAAATGGATGACGTGTTATTTTTAATTTGAGAGGTAAGTGATGCTTTGTTGGATTTGTCCGCGTGTAAAACTGTGAAAGGGAAAGTGAGTAAACGCTCCCATGCCCTGGTCGAATTCTCCGCGACGACCCTGGCTACACACTCGGTGAGGCAACGAGCGACAGTGATGCGTGCACCACGGGGTATTCTCTTTATAATAAAGGTTGAACACGCCAAAACTTGGGCACGCAAAATTTGTTTTTAAACCAGTTTGAAAATAAATAACTACATTTAGTGTGGGAAAACTACCGGGTCGTTGTATGGAGACCTCGCATTAATTCCTCAGTCGATAATTCTTTTGCTGGGATGTAGTATAGGTCATAACAAACACAAAAAACTATTTTTACAAAAAAAAACTTATGTCAGTTTTGGTATTTTTACCAAAATGTACAAAAACCTTAATAGTTTTGTACTGGAATTTTCCTCAGGGTATGTTTGTTTCACTAAACCAATTATTTTGATTCCTGACAGATACTGTCAAAAGTTCAAAAAAATATTCCAAATAAAACTGTCACTTTTATTCAAAAATAATTAGTTACACTCGCCATTTTGTTTGGAAAATTTCTCAGTCAAGTTTGTAACAGTGGGTGTTATAAAACTTGGCTGAGAAATTTTCTATGAAGTATATTAAATATACTGTAATAACAATTTTTCATTAAGGTTTTTTTTTGGAAATTCGTGAATATTATGCTAAAATAAGATTATCTATTTTAGCATAATATTCACGAATTTCCAAAAAAAAACCTTAATGAAAAATTGTTATTACAGTATATTTAATATACTTCATAGAAAATTTCTCAGCCAAGTTTTGTTTTTTATTCATGTTAAGTAGTCAATTGAACAGCCAAAACTAAAATTTCCAAAAAATAATCCACATACAATACGTCAAATCTTGAAATTTTAAATTTGTCTAGCCTTTTAAAGCGAGTGAACATGCAGTAATATGTCGTCGTGCGTCAGCTATTGAGTCCAGTTTAGCATGCGCAACTACGACTCAGCTATGCTTGCGTCATAGTGAAAAAAGTGGAGTAAGTTACTTCAATTATAGAATTTTCTATTTTGATATTTGTATTTAACGCGTATCATTATAATTTTAATAAATATTGTGATGGCGTATTATTAAGCAACCATTTTAGTATTTATTTGAAGCACCAGAGTATCATTACCTTACTAAATAGAACACCATCACCACTGCTCGCCGACAGATCACGCTTGTATTGTCATAATCATAATGCACACAATCCGCATCACCGCGCAGCCGCACGCACCGATACAACTACGCTTCGACACTAGTCAAGCCGCCTACCAACAGATGGTGCAGTGATTAAGTTGGATGCCACTAACGTTTGTTCAACGCAGAAACATGACCCTCGGCGCTTTGCCGAGGAATATTTGAGAATCGCGATAGGGTCTAAAGGCACGCATGCTATAGCATAATTTGATTGAGGCATATATACCTCAATCAAATTTCAGCATTTTAGTGTTGTGACACTAACCCAATGGGCCAGTAATATATCCTTACGACAAATTACTGGCCTAGTACTCATCTACCTAGCTGGGTAATACTCGACAAGTAAGCACTAGAGAGACGACGGAGTACATGTAAATCTCTAAAACAATAAATTTTATCAGCTACACGCGACTCTTTGTCTTCGCCCCCCACCACCCCGCTCTACAACTATAGATTTCTTCATAATGGATATATCAAGGTATATGCGAAACAGCGCATTTGCCAGATGACTTATGTAGACTCTTGATTTCCCCGAATTTAAACATATTTATTTAACATAAGTTGTATTTATAAATGACTCTTAAATAAGATGTACTTTAATGTCATGAATATTTAGTAAATGTAATTATATAATATTAAGGTATTGTCTGTTCTATTGTCTATTTCACCTGTGATAACTGTATGTTTTTCTCTGTGTGTAATATTTAATTGTTTTTTTTGTTATAAGTAAACTGAAATAGATGTCATATGCTTCAGAAAAACCAAGTCCTCCGGTGTCCGAGGCCAGCAGGCAGCACTATCTCTCTTGTTTCTTTTGTTGTTTTAAATGATTTCTATCATATGTATGACATATATTTCAGTTTACTTATAACAAAGAATCAATTAAATATCACACACAGAGAAAAACATACAGTTGTCACAGGTGAAATAGACAATAGAACAGACAATACCTTAATATTATATAATTACATTTACTAAATGTTCATGACATCAAAGTATATCTTATTTAAGAGTCATTTATAAATACAACTTATGTTAAATAAATATGTTTAAATTCAGGGAAATCAAGAGTCTAATTACAGTTATCACAGGTGAAATAGACAATAGACATACATTAATATTGTATAATCCACCACCATTTTTTTTTCCCTGAAAAAAAAATATTTCCTTAGTTTTTCTTAAATATGAAAAACTGGAAAAAATGGATTTGTATAGAGGGTTGGCCGGTCGAAACAACATGGCCCATCAAAAAAAAAATTTTTTTCGCACTAAAAAAAATTTTCTCCTACTTTTTCTTAGTCGCAATACGATATCAATAGTGCCCTTAAACGGACCACTAGTATTTTTATTACAACCTGTATGATTTTTTAAATTAATTTTCTTTGCATCCACCTATGTTGATATAACTTAAACATTATTAGACATTAATAGTAGTTTATGTAACTGTTTCATAATAAGATCACACGAGTGTTTTAAGGCCTAATTACGTACGGTTGCATACACTGCTTTATCTACACACATATTATAAATCCTAAATGATGTGTTCGGAAACCAGTAGAATGACCGCCATTGCACCGCCATGACCAACTCTATTGTGTCGGCGGTCGCGCGGGCGCGTGCCGGCGCTCGGGGAGAGGGCGAATCTTGGTAACGTTACCGTGAGTAATGAATTTTCATACGTTTTTACCACACTATCAGAGATGTTACGTTACTGGTTTAACTAATGGTGGTACGGTTTCCGAACGCGGAATAGAGGATTTATGATATTGGTGTAAATAAATGATATTACATGCAATAGAATCAACATTATTATATATACGCCAAACACTGGCTATTGTCATGTACTTTGTGTAACATGTCACATCATTGATAATACTCACTTTCGTAGGTACAGCCACCGGTAATAGTATCTTCCTATACGAAGGCCACAAAAATATGTGACACGCTCTTATTTGTAGGGCCATAAGAGCGTGTCACATATTTTTGCGGCCTTCGTGTAGGAATATACTATTGCCGGTGACTGTACAATAAATTATTTGTATTTGTATGGATTGAATCGAACACTTACTCCGAAGACAGGATAATCACTTATTTAAGTAGTCCCCGCTCGCAATCTACTGGCAGTAGGATGTCAGAACGTCCCCCTCCCCCAACCCGCAATACAAAGAGGCGATAAGTTGAGACAGATGTAGGCTAAGCCGGTCTCGGCTGGAAAGACCTAGAAGTTTCCATTTAAGATCGTTGACAAGTGAAAAACTTTTATGCGAGATCATTTTATGGGACAACAGGAACAAATTATCGTCACCACAGTTACATTAGTGACCGATTTAACGTCTTTGTTTGTTAAAAAAAACGTTTTTTTTTTTCATTTACTTTGCCACTTCGTTTCCTTCATCGTACCATATGATAAAATTAACGTAAATAAAAAAACTGGCCAAATGCGAGTCGGACTCGCACACGAATGGTTGCGTACCATTATCTATAAAAACGGCAAACAAGCATGTTGTATGGGAGCCCCCTTAAATATTAATTTTATTCTGTTTTTTTAGTATTTGTTGTTATAGCGGCAACAGAAATACATCATCTGTGAAAATGTCAATTGTCTAAATATCACGGTTCATGTGATACAGCCTGGTGACAGACGGACAGATGGACAGCGGAGTCTTAGTAATAGGAAAAAAATAGCTTTTACTCTTTGGGTACGGAACCCTAAAAAAATACGGTGTATAATATTTCTGCAAATATTTAAGAAAAAAAAGTTTAGTGACTCGTTTCCTTTGATAAAAACATCAATGCTCAATTCGCTCTACTTCCACTTCAGAATCAGAATCACTGTTATTGAGCATCAAAGAACCCTTGTTCAAGCTGCTGAGGTGAAAAAAGGAGTTTTACATGTTCATAAGATCCAAAAGAGTTTAATGCGCTACAATTCAACCCTAACTTTTATACGTGGAACCACCCCTATTGTGACGCCAAACTTCCTTCTGCGTGGCCGCCAACAATGCCGCGGCATTGGTCAGCAGGTTAGTACCAAAAAGGTTAGGATACAAATGTTGAATTGTATGAAACAATCTTTTACCTAAATAAAAAAAATACTACTATTTATTTCATTATAACAAATATGGTTGAAGGAAACAGCGGAAAACAACAAACAAATTATATGTTTACTGTTTAGGTTAGGACAGTAACAAATACAGGTCTGTTGTTAGAAAGAGAGACAAACAAAATACTAGTAAGTTGTAGTTTTAGATGCAACACGCGTTTAGCGTAATTCAGCCCAAACTTCAGCGAAATTCAGTCGCTCATAGAAAAAATCAGCAGAAAAAGCAAAAATTTGTCTATGGTGACTGAACTTTTGTATGGAGCCATTGGAGCACATAGCGAAATCTAGACGCAAGTTGGACTATTCTGCCTTGCGGCTGATTTTTGTCTATGGTCGACTGAAGTCCTCTGAATATTTCGCTAAGTGGGTTATATTTACCGGAATCTTAGCGTAATTCAGCAATATAGATAATAAAAACCTTAAAATGTAGACAATACTCAGACTTCTAGTACTCTAGTAGTTGGCCAGGGAGGAAAATTGTCTATGGAGTCCATACAAATACCAGAACCTAACCACAGATAATTTTCCACATTTCTGAATTTTGTTCTGTGTTTTGTAGTTGGCCAGGGAGGAAAATTGTCTATGGAGTCCATACAAATACCAGAACCTAACCACAGATAATTTTCCACATTTCTGAATTTTGTCTATGGTTGGGGGAAATTAGTAAAATGAGAAAAATTTTGGAACAATCCAAAATGGCGGCAGACACGGATGAAACCAATTTCCAAGTAATTTAAGCGATCCCGACGGGCGAGCTTCAGACTGGAAGGCCGAAGGCCGACCCCGCTTGGGCTTCCCGGAGCCCGGAGCTTCACTCAGAGCGTCCAAGGCCGTTCGATCCTCCAGCAATTCTGGGCAAGGCCGTAGGCCGAGCCACGGTAAGGACGAACTAAGCGGAAACCGATATAAATCCATGTTATGCAAGCCCGAAGGGCGAGCTTCAGGCTGGGAGATCGAAAGCTGACCTCAGCGGAGGGCCGAAAGTCCGAAGCCTTCACCCAGAGCCTCTAATCGTTCATACCTGAATAATTTGATTCGAGGCAGTAGGCCGAGCTGGGGGCATTTCGAGCGTCCTAGCATTTTATTAAGGTAAAGTCTCTAAATAAGCGTAGAACGAATGACGAAACGAGCGAAGCCCGAAGGCCGAGCTCCGCGTCGGGCCGAAGGCTCGAAGCGTCTACGAGAGGCGCACCAGCATCCGAGGCCGAAGGCTGAGCTGCAGAAAGATATGCTCGTACGCGGAGCACTTAACACAATCACAAAAGACAAATTCCTTCTAAAGCTTTTAGGTAAACCCAAAAATGCACACCAAGACTTTAAACACAAAACCAAAACAAACACATAAATAAAACTCAATACAAAAGACAAGCACAAAGACAAGCACACAATAGAAACACACAAGACAAACATCAAGACAAGCATAAAGACAAACACAGACACAAAAACAAAAGCCAACACCACCACCGCGGGGCCCTCGGACCCCGCGCACCCGCCCTGCATACTAGTTCCTTTTCCTTTGAGGTACGGAATCCAAAACTTGTAAGTACAACCCTATACGCAGTTGGTAAACTAATCGCGATTTATGTCGCTGTTTGGAGGCAACAGATTTCAAGGGAAAGTCAAAGTTTGTCCTTAAGGCGACGATATATGCAAACACGTCAAATCGAGGTGTTTTTGTGCAAGGTTTTTGAAGAAAACAAACCACGTTGGAGCATGAATGTTACATTTTCTGTAGGGGCATATAGTTGTGTTTGCTGTACCGATACGTGCTTGGTCTTGTATAACATAATTAGGTATATATATCATCGTTAAGAAACTGTTTTGGAGAAAACTTGTCGCAAGTTTTATGTCGGTCAGAAATAATTCTATGTTGCGAAATTAAACATAACTACGTCTTAGCACATTACTAATGTTCGGCAGATACTATAGTCGTATTAAGCGCTTAATAAAGGTTTAAGACGCAAAACCTTGTAAGAGCCTGTAATAATCAGAACTATGCAATTGCTAATAAAACTTATAGGCGTTTATTCTATTGCAGCCAGAGACATGTTTCATGTGTCAAATTTGAGTAATATGATTAGTAATTTTGAGTGCGGAAATTCGTTCCACATAGCTTAGGTTATAGTACGCTTGCTTACTAAGTAGATATGTCCGAGTTCAAATCTAGGCTGATGTTAACTTTTTTGTTTATTTTTTTATCTCATTTCTCATTTATATTTTCAATCCTGATCCTAAGCGATTTATAGGTATTTTTGGACAAAAAAAAGTCAAATCATACTATAGTATAGTCAAGTTACTAGTTAGTTTAATCTTTTTATTTTGACTTTTTTACCCAATATATTTAAACTACCAACTTATAAAAGAGACTAATTCATTATTAAATTTTTACAGTGGGTATGGGTACTTTTTACCATAGACGGCTTCATCCATGTTTTTACCATAATTTGTATTACAAGAACGCGTTTGTTCGAGCAGTTTCCATCCGAGGCGACGTTGCCAGCTTACTTTCATTTGCTCATTTCGCTTCTTGCTTTGCGCTGTTGCAAGCTAGATCTATATTATGATATGAATGACGGATTCATTGAATAGAATCAAATGCGCTTGAAGTTGAAACACATTCGTGCATTTGTCAATGATTTGTCCACATCATCGTGATAGGTATCTCTCTCTTTACTATGGAATAAGAAAGAAACAATCGGCTCGGCTGTCCCGGTACTCTGCGATGTCTGGTCGCGCCATTAGGTTTATTATGGCTTATTGTATGTTCGTTTTCGTACGATTTAAAAGATATAGTGAATTATTAATGTTATTATTAGGTAGGTAAGTAGATATGGAATTAATTTAATCGTATAAGTATATATACCTACCAATATAATTTCTCACAATCCCTAAAATGAAAAAACCAATAAGTACTCGTAAGGTACGATGGGGTAAGATCGGACCATTTTTGAACTAGTTGGTCAGCTTTCAGGGCTGACTTTTATGCTTTACCTTTGTAAAATTTTCTCGAAATATTAATCCTTGTTTCAAATCAGTATGAAGTGTACCTAAGCTGTTTGTCGTGTATAAAATTTCAAAATCTACTTCTTCTACTTAAGATTGGACTATTCAATAAAATGTACTCTTAGTAAGTTTTTAGGTGCTAGTTTTCTTCCACTTATCGATATTGCCAGCTTTGTAATGCAATAATAAATTTTGAAGTGCCCGTTCTAGAGCTTATATGATCTTGTTTAGATTAATATTATACGAAAATAAATCATACTCGAAAGGTTTTTTATACTAAAACATTTTTTGTAAAAGTGGAGTATGTGTCAGTTTTCCGTCCATACTTATTGATATATTGATATTCAAGTTTTTCAAATTAAAGCTTATAATTAATATATCAATTAAAGAATAAATAATTATTATCAATGGCCAATTTGACCTCAAAAAGTTTTTTCCATGTAGACGGAGAGCTGGCCACGTCAGATATGACACAATAGTCAGGTTTCATTGCTCTCATTATTGTGTCATATCTGACGTGGCCAGCTCTTATTCCAATAAATTTGTAGCAGTTTAATCAGGTGGACGGCAACCCGGACGGGAAACTAGCATAACCACCCTATGCACGGTTTCAAATAATAGATATAATTATAAACCGCCTGTATTATGTTCATGTCAACCTTTCAGCATTTTCTCAAACTTTTCAAAAACGAGTGAGTTAAAAATATTGAGAGTGGAAAGACAAGATGTTTCAAACCTTTGAAGCAAGATGTTTCAAAATTTAAAAAAATTTAAAAAACTCTTTTGGCTATAATTCTTTTTTTTTTCCAGCCTACTTGAAGAGATATATTATATGGACGTATCCATACTAATATTATAGTGTGTCTGTCTGTTAACTCTTCACGCTTAAACCGCTCAACTAATTTAGATGAAATTTGGTATGTATAAGGGGGTGAAAACGGAATGGAAGTTTATATGGAATTGTTGCTCCCTGTTGACTTGAAATAGCATACGTACTAGTTTTATATTTGCTCTTAGATTTTACTAACTATTAGTAACTTTTATTTTGCGTTTTATTATGTAATTCCATATCGCTCATGTTAATTTCGCGCGGACGAAGTCACGGGTAAAAGCTAGTATTTTAGTATTGTAATGGATTTTGATATAGTAAAACTTTTGAAATAGATGGCAATTAACCAAAACTAACCCAAAAATGTACCCAAAAAACCGAGACGACCCTATACACGACACGATACAACCAATCCATACTAATATTATAAATGGGAAAGTGTACGTGTGTGTTTGTTTGTTTGTCCGTCTTTCACGGCAAAACGGGGCGACGAATTGAAGTGATTTTTTAAATGGAGATAGTTGAAGGGATGGAGAGTGACATAGGCTACTTTTTGTCTCTTTCTAACCCCCCACTTCCCTAAAATGGGGGGTGGAAGTTTGTATGGTTTGTTACCCCGAATTTAACGCGAGCGAAGCCGCGGGCAAAAGCAGGTATTATATGTTATTAACTTACTCGTGCTGACTTTTCATGTTTTTAGTTATTTTGTGTAATTTCAATTTATAATTCTTATGTGAGACCACAAACGCTTTTATATTTGTAATTTGTTTTAGTAAAGAACACTTATGGTATATGTATAAATGAAAATGATTAAAATATGTTAAAAAATTAATCTTAAACTTTAGGTTGAATTAAGTTATTTGCTTTTTGGCTATGGTTTTCTGTGAGGTACTTCCCCAGTCGAGCTCTGAGCCAGGTCCAGATTTGAGCGTGATAACATTCGCTGAACTGTGCCTTACCACAGTTAGCGAGATAACATTCGGAGTGCCCATACCTCCCTTTTGGACGTAACATACCCGTGTCTAAACCTGTTCCTAGTAACCAACTAGGTACACATTTAAAAAATGTTCACAGCAGCAACAATTAATAAGATCCAGTCTTAAATGCCACGCAAAAACAAATCAAACCACTTTTTGTGACAAACAATTGAATTTATAGAACGAAACTTTTTTGTCTATAAAGATCACATGTATGCGTGACTTCGGCAGCAGATAGCATACATCCTCCAAACGACCCTCTTGAACCTGATGTTTATTCAGTGTTGGGCGTAATTTATTAGATGGTACCTACTTTTGTAATGTATTAAATTGCTAATTAAATTACAAGAAAATCAATTATATTAAGTAATTGAAATTGCTTGTAATTGAGATGACATGTTAGTAGTATTTCCGATTACGTATAATTTGTAATTGCAATTACTTTTATCTTAACTACTTTTACTTGTAACTTCGATAATTTGAAATAATATACAAGTTCAATTTATTTTTGGGTCAGTGGGGGCAGCTACCAGATCCCTCGCTGCTACGCAAAAATGGTCTTAGAAGACCTTCCCTCAATTTCAAACTAATAACGTTACGGATTTTGGAAAAAGCATACAGGATGCGAGAAAGAGGTCACATTTGGTAAACTTCTTTTTGATGCCAATCGATCCCATTCTTGTATGGGATCAAAAATAATTTGCGGCTAGAAAAGCCACAAATTGAGAAAAACTTTTCCCATACTTTATGAAAATTATTTATTTTTATTTTTCACATGCTGCTTTTTTATGCCAATCGAGTCCATTCCTATCGTTTCTAATAGTTTCCTATTAGGGGTCAACTTACGGTAATGTACTAAAAAGCTACAAATTAAATATTTTCCATACATTTACTATAAATAATAAATAAATATTATACGACAATCTTACACAAATCGACCTAGGCCCACAGTAAGCTCAATAAGGCTTGTGTTATGGGTACTAGACGACGATATATATAATAGATAAATATGGATAAATACTTGAATACATAGAAAACATCCATAACTCAGGAACAAATATCTGTGATAAACACACAAATAAATGCCCTGACCAGGATTCGAACCCGGAACCTCCTGCTTGCACTAGTTTTTCGAAAGCGACTGCCATCTTACCTTGCAACCCAGATAGGAAGCTAACTCTTATTGGAATAAGGTCCGTTCGTTACGTTTCAACCCGAGACCTCCGGATTGAAAGTCGGGGTTTGTACCTCCAGCTACCAGCGCTTCTTAAAATATGCATTAGGTACTTCAGTATAAAATTAATTTATTTATTTGTATGGCATACATGACAAACTGAAAAAAACCGGCCAACCGAGGGGTTCCGTACCATTATTATACCAAAATCATGTCATATGGGAGCCCCCTTAAATATTTATTTTATATATTTTTTTTGTATTTGTTGTTATACTCGTAGCGTCAACAGAAATAAATCATCTGTGAAAATTTCAACAGTCTAACTATCACGGTTCATGAGAATCATGAGATACAGCCTGGTGACAGACGGACAGCGGAGTCTTAGTAATAGGGTCCCGTATTTTCCCTTTAGGTAAGGAACCCTAAAAAGTAACTATTAAATAAAGATTATGGTCATATAATTAATTAATAAATAAATAAAATATATAATAGATAAATATGGATAAATACTTAAATACATAGAAAACATCCATAACTCAGGAACAAATATCTGCGATCAACACACAAATAAATGCCCTGACCAGGATTCGAACTCGGGACCTCCTGCTTCGTAGGCAGGGTCACCACCGACTGGGCTAGGAGATCGTCAAATAAAGAATAAGTGATTTTTAGGGTTCCGTAGCCAAATGGCAAGAAACGGAACCCTTATGGATTCGTTATGTCTGTCTGTCTGTCTGTCCGTCCGTATGTCACAACCATTTTACTCGGAAACTATACGACGTATCTGAATAAAATTTACACATAAGGTGTATTTCTGTATGCCGCTACTTGAAATTTGAAAAAAACAATATTTTAAGGGGCCCGGCGCTCGATACATGAAACTAAATTTCAAAAAATCTTTTTACCAAATATCAACATGTGACACATCAATGTTTGATCTTTTTGTGATTAAGTGAATATTTTTTGAAATAATCGCTTCGAAAGTCTGAAAAATTGTGTAGCCCCCCCCTGTAACTTTTGAACCGTAAGTCCAAAAAATATGAAAAAATTTGAGGAGATGCGCCTTAGCATATACTTTCTACGAAAATTGTTTGGCCATTTTTGAGTTATTTCCAAAAAACTTCTTCCATAGGCATCAGATACGACCTTTTGGTATTAGTTTGGTTCTTATTCCATTGAAGGTACGGAACCCTCCTATGCGTGATCTGACACGCACTTGGCCGGTTTTTTCAACCTTTCAGTTAACCAACAGTCGTTGTTATTAAGCATACCGGAAGAAACATATAAGTAAAATGTGTAGGTACCTGAAAAAAGCGCCATCGCCATTATATCAAAATGCAACTAGGTAGAGGTACACAATAGTGTTGGAGGATGTGTGGTTTGTATTTGCAACTAAAGGCTAATTTTCCATATAGGTAATTGAATTATCCGATGTTCTCCCGATGCGGTCTTATCCCAACGCACTTCACCGTCCTCATTGAAAGCGTTTTTGACCATCTCTAATTTCGTTATAGATACTAAAAACCTGGATTTTTCAGAGCAGAAGAGGACATAAAACAAATTAGTTACAAATAATATTATCTTCAGTTAAGTACATTTTATTTGAACTTTTATTTTAAAGACTTGACACGTACTTGACACATAGAAATATAACCGCCATGATGAATGCTTATTTTGGATATTTAGAATAAAACATTATAATTGTGCGATTATGATACTGTAGGTAATGGCGTGCGTTGGCCAAGTCGTTTTATATTATAGGTAACTTAAATTATTTCGTCATTGATTACCTACATACAATAGTAACTTTAATTAAGTAAGTACACATAAAATGAAATTATTATCAAAGCGCCATCTTACTGTAAAAGACCGCGATTGTTTGACTATTTAAACATGTCAACATTGAATTGTCATAGTTCATCTCAAGTATACTAGATGGCAGAAGCGGAAGCTGCGATTATAAAAACGCAAAATGCAGTCGTCAATCGTGATACCTGTCACCTTAATCCAATATTTCTATTCGTTACAGCAATGTTCAGGGATTGTTAAAATTGTGTGATGTACGGAACTATCAGGGTGCGAGTCCGACTCGCACTTGGCCGGTTTTTTTTATAATTACAACATTTCATCATCAATTCCCCTAGCGTTTGTCTCGGCTTTTACCACGGCTCGATTGAGCATAGACTGCTAAAATCATAACGCTTCCTTTTATCTTCGCCGTAGTCAAAAGTGAAATATATTACAACTGGCGTACTTTTTATTTACTCTGTGACTAGGCGTTTAGCACCACTGCGAATTATATCAAATCAAGATAAAATTGCTAACAGTATGGGTGTATTCATGTAGTGTTAATATATATTTTAGTAACGTGCAAAACCATAAAAGTAAACTGTTTGTTTGAGTTTATTAAAGAGGATCATTAAAAAGTTGTATAGGAAGTCACACGCTTTGAGCGAAAGTAGTTAGAGCAACATTGTTTAGTCAAAGTGCTTACACACGCTGCGCATGACCCCTCGCGAGGCATCCCGGCTCCTGCGTCCCGCGTCCCGCACGTGCGCATTCCACTAATGAGTGAAATAATAGAAATCTTTATTTGTCACATGATTTAACTTTTTAATACGCAGGATATATTTTTTGATTTTTTTACAGTCGAAAGAAAAGTCTTAAAGGAAATATAATTTAAAAAAAATATTGACGGAGCAATATTCTACTGCGAGTAATAAGCTAATTTTATACTGAAAAAGTTTGATAATGAAATTTTTGGAAATTGTTTGTCTTAAGTAGAAAACGTACATTTAATGTCACTTCAGTAAAGAAAAGTGACGGAGCAATTTTCCGATGTGAGTTACACAAAAATAATATATTTTATAAAAAAAAATATAGTCTGTTATGGATTTTGTTTTTGAAATTTTAAATATTGATTACATACTTCAAGTCAATATTTCTGGTGAATAAAATTAAACTGAGCATTTTTCCAAACGTAAATATAGACGATATAAGAGTTTAGGTAAAAAAACCCAACTAGGACAATTGTTTTTTTTTGGAAAAATAATTATATACCATCTACTCCTGACACTTTATCATGCTGCAAAGTTTTTTTGGACTGAGGAGTTAATGCGAGGTCAAACCCTCTATTTCCTGGCCTAATTATGAATACCACATTTAATGACAAATTTAATGAATTCTAAAATCACATTTTTAATTTTAATTAATGTTTACACAGTAAGCCATAGATCGAACTTTTCTACGCACACGGCTCATAAGACTTTGCACCATCCCTTTAGAAAAGATTTTTGTCGCCCAGGTCCATATTTTTTGTAGCTCAGGGACCGATTTTACTTCTCCGCCTTTCTTTTTTAGAATTCCTTTCATAATACTCCAGTACTCTTCAACAGGCCGCAGTTCCGGACTATTTGACGGATTGCATATTTTGGGTACCACCATTATCCTGTTAGCGTTGTACCATCCCATAACTGATTTTGCGTATTAGCAACTGGCTAGATCTGGCCAAAACAGCGGTGGTGAGGCATGCTGTCTTATAAAAGGCAGCAAACGCTTCTGTAAACAATCTTTCTGATAAATATCGCCGTTTATTGTCCCGGTGGTGATAAACGAGCGACTTCTTTTACCACAGCTACATATTGCCTGCCAAAGAAGGTATTTTTTTGGAAATTGCCCTCATTTTTTAATTCAAAATCTTCAGGAGTATCTGTTCGAGATTTGCTAGTATAAAACTCTTGACCAGGTATTTGTTTACAATCCAATTTTATATACGTCTCGTCGTCCATCACCGCGCATTTAAATTTTGTAAGAAAATCTTCATAGAGTAGTCGCGACCGGATCTTTGCGAGTCTCGATCTGGTGCGGCCTGGGCTTTATAACTCCTCAGTCCTGCCATCTGTTTCACTTTTTGGACATAGGACTAAGACATTTTCACTTTTTTAGCAACATCACGAGATGAAATCGTATGATTTGAGGCAAAAATCTTTAAAATACTCTTTCCTGTTTCGTATTCTTGACTCCCTGCAACCCACCACTTCCTGGCTTTCTATTTATCTATTGTCAAGCGTTCACGGAAACTTTTTAATACGTGACCAACAGTAGATTGTGGATATTTCAGCCTTTTCGCGATATCTATGTAGCTTAACATGGGATTTTTTACATGTTCGTGCAAAATGCGTTCACGTTTTTGATATTGTACGCTCGACATTTTGCCAACGAATAAATAAAAGAAAATAAAACTATCATCATTTTATAGACCAGTTCCTTGTGAGAAAATTGTTGTTTCAAAAGTTTAAATATCTCCATGTTTCGAATAACTATAGCTATTTTTATATGCCCAGGTTTTGGCGTGTTCAACCTTTATGAACGTTTGTCTTTAACAACCCCAGCCTCTCTGTCAGCGAAATTTCGAGTGACGGAGATGGAGCTGCTATAGAGCCACCGGCAGAGGTGGATGGTGCTGGTAGGGAAGCGCTGGTCAGCGGGGGATCGATAGCCGTACGGGTGCCATGCCGGTAAGCCGTATGGATAGCGAGCCCCCGCCGACCTTTGTAGTGCTTATCGTCCTTGCAAATGGGGCAATACAGGAACTCCGGCGGGTTTATGCAGGGTTGTGAAGGCATATAAATAGAAAAAAAAAACAATATTACCTACAAATAAAGTTAAAAACTAGCATAAAAACATCGACAGCATAGAAAACCTATAAAAATAAACAACATGAACATTCACTGGTCAGGTACCTATTTGAAGTTTTGGCTAAACTTGGAGGCGGTGTATTCAAATACTCGATTCACTTGTATGCACAAATTGGCGCAATCCTCAGGGGGTATACAGGGTGGCTTCGAGGGTCCACCTGTCTAGCTGCAGGATTCCTAGCGGCAGAACCTCTTGATAGGTGATTTCTTTTTGGTTGTTGCCGTTGATCGAGTAGGCGATATATTTGATTACGCTTTTCACTAGCACTGCACCGATTTATAGAGATATTGCCTGTTTGATTGTGAAATATCTTGTGAGTAAATATTGTATCGCTTGACAAACAGCTGTCATGTCGCCCGTAACTTGCAAAGGTGCATTTTGTATATTCGGGCTGCGGTCTTAGCGTGGAGGTTTCGTTGACCGTTGTCTATTGCTAAAGAAAAACAAATATGCTAGGATGTGATAATTATAACTTGGGATAAACTGGATAAAAATATTTTTTTAGGGAAGATCGTTGCAAGGCCGTGTTTCTCCGTTGCTAGGCAATTGTTTTTTTTTTTTTTTTTGGATTGACTGTTACCTACAGGGACTTCTATTAGTCTGATTGTGATATTTATGATCCTACTGTAGTTTCGCGACTGCAGTAGGTAAGTGTGAGGTTGTATCTCCGAGCGGTTTCTAATACGATAAAGGTGACGCATTGGGTCGGGATTTCATTTTGCCGCTTCGTTCTTGCCGTAGGTTCATGATCCATCTTTCTATATTTATTTACAATAAAATACTAAAAAACAAATTAGATGCAGCAAAATACTTATAGACCGTTAGCCGGAACAAATTTCGTTGATCATCGCGTCCCAGGCAATAACTTGTGAAGTGGCTAAGAGCTATAATATATAATGAAATGAATGAAGCCTCGTGAAGGTCAGCTGCCTCTCCGTTGGTAGGTTGAGAAATGGCAGCCATTTAATCAATTTAAAAATATATGGTCATCTCGTCCCATAGTTCATTTCCTATTATAAATATGAAAAGTCGTCAGTCTGCTGTATCGCAGTGAAAAGACCACGGTTGTATAGTCACGTGAACATACGATCTTCAGGGCATCAGCTGACAGTCTTTCCGCCTCGATAAAGGCGGCTGACGATTTTTCATGTTTGTAAGAGCATATAAACTAACATCTGACAAATTTTCAATCGTGACGCGATGACCGTTTTTTGGTAAAGTGATTAAATGGCTGCCGTTTCTCAACCCACCAACGGAGCGGCAGCTGACCTTCACGAGGCTTCATTATACATCGCCCTTAACAACTTCACAAGTTATCGCCTGGGACGCGATTGGTCATGATCATGAAATTTGTTGCTGGCTTACGGTCCATTACTTTGTAGTGTCAAAAACTTTGACACGATGTTGCATCGTCCGTTGGTTGTGTAGAACTGTTAAATATTTGTGGGTGACTGCAAGTCAGTTTTACTACTTAAAAATAATATTGCCATCCAAATTCGTTCCTAAACTACCGAAATAATGCAAGTGGCTCTTTCAAAACCTGCTGGCTCCTTCATGCCACTTCTCCCCTATACACTACTCTTCTTAAGCAAAAACCCGCCCTATGGCGTTAATCTACAGCTATTCATTTTAGAGTACTCGTATTTCAGAAAACGGTGCATTTCTATTTCGGACAAAATATTCAGTCATTTTCGCGAAAACAAAGAATAACTACTTTTAGTTTTTCTAAGGACCACTATTGGAGATGTCACTTTGACAGTCGCCTTCCCCATTATAACATTTACAACCATGTTAGAAATCAACCAATTACTTAATGATTTAGTACGTGACATAAAAGTTAACATTAACCTATTTAAATGGTGATAAATAGCGGTAAACTAGTTGTTTCGGAGCCGCCGCGCCCGCGATCGCGAACGTTTCTCTATTCCCCAAAGCATAGGCAATCCCTTTTCTAGCACGCGAATGGGTGCAGGTTCAGCAGACTTAAATGCTAGCAGCCATAACACCGGTAGCAAATTAGAAGGCCTTTCAACCAAGCGAAGGTAATTGATGGAAAGTGATACTTACGCAGAAAGTTAATTTGTACTAAGTAAGAGCGTCTCAGAGAGTTTAACGAAAACGAACTCGAACGATCAGTACCTACCCAACCAGCAAAAATGCCGAATAAGCTTGGTATTATAGAGCTATTTAGTCAGATAAAGGTAGTGTAACAGTAGTCGCTGCGGTATAGTAGCTGATTATATTACAAATTAGCTTATACAACAATTCAGTCAAATAGGACAGTGGAATAGACGTTTATATGACCTTGTTATGCGATTGTTTTACTACAGTTTTATAGCCATCATCAATATTATTTCTATACAACTCATTGATCGCGTTACAGCATATTATACTGCAGCTATGTTACAAACAGCCGTTTATACGTTTCTAATATTGCCATTATAGGACTAGTCATATTGCCATGGTAATTTGCAACTTTTATTCAGAAAACTGTTGTATAAAAGAGTTTAAAGTAATTTTTATTCCACATGTAGCAATGTAAATGTAGTAAATAAATACGATTACTACACAATCGAGTAATAGATTTCATACTGATTTCTATAGAGTCCATAATAATATAAGTGTTGCTTTGGGTATAATTATCTAATTATTATTTATGCTGTGTAAGTGTAGTCGTTTAGCACTTTTATTTCACAGCTTGTGTTATAGATGCCAAGATATAACGTTTACTGACCCACAATTCGTATAACCATTGCACGACCGCCGTGATTTCAGCATCAAACTACTCAACCAGAATATTTCAATGCGAGTACTGGTTCCGTACAGATTTTTTTTTAATTTCTACAGAAAAGCATAGCCAATACAGCAGTCAAATTGTCAATTTATCACGCAAAGCACGATGTAAAGCTGCATTTTTTATATGTTACTAGGGTCCCTTAGAAGAATGTAAAACTGTATTTTGCATGCAAATTTTTCAGACTTTTTTGTATTTTTATAACAGTTAAACTAAAAAAAAACTTGTGTTTTTTTTTAAATTAGTTGCTTAGCAATTAATCCAGTTTTTACAATTTGGAACAGTTAAAGCCCCTTAACTTTCTAGTACATAAATTACAACAACTGGGTTTACTCCATAAATTCTTAAATTACGTCAAGTCGGAAAAAGTACCACAAACAAAACAATGATATTTGTTTGTATGTAGGTACAGACAAGGTCATTGCGTTTTTTTTTGACATAGTATGGGTATATGACCTGAATCTCAACAATGACGTGTATATCGATAATATGATACACAAAAAACTTTACATATCTTAGCACAAGTAGCTAAAAGTACATAAAAACACACAAATACTTATTATCTGTAAGTATAACATTATATCAAAGTATTTATTTATATACTAGTACCGATAACTCAACACAATAACTATTACCACAGGATTTCTTTTATATTCTTTCGAATCCAGGGTTTATATTCTTCATGGCATTATGGCGGAAACAATAGTCGAATAATGTAGTAACAGGGCACTCGTATTCGGCTGTATATCACATACTAGTCGCGTAGGTGTTACTAAGATGCTTAATGTCGCTTACTGATATATTTGTTTAGATAGTTAAATAATAAATTAAATAATGAATCACTTAAAACTAAAAATCATGAAGGGGCATTAAAATTTAATAAATAAACTATAATATGTTTTGTCACAAAAATAAGTTTGCAGGTAAACTTCACAGCCACAATCGATAAACCTCAAGGCACTATCCTTAACATATAACAAAATCAAAATGCACTTTACTTACCTCGAAATTATTATTTTTTCTCTTTCAGTTTATGCTTTGTGACAATTGTGACGAACTTGCGCGTGTTGATAAAAAAAGTCGAGTAACCGCTGCTCCAAAACTCGCTATTGAATCAAATAATTGCATAGTGGAGTTCTCGCTGCTGCAACTCGACATACAAGCCGAATAAATATTGCGATAGAAGCCACTACTACACGCAATTAGTAATTGCGCGACATTTATAGAACTTCTATTCAGTATTCCTGATCTATAGCCGTGTTTTCATTTGTCACCTACTCCACTTAATTGCAATATAACTGTGCCCAAACGCCGTCGTATAAACGTGTATTCGACTCTTATTCGACCATACACTAACACTTAAAAGTCGCGGCAGAAAAGTGTACTCGACCATGGTTTTGCTAGTTGGGTAAATATCATTCATTATATTATCGTAGGTTTATTGAAAGTATCGCATCCTATTCCACACAGATAGCCTTTTAACACATAATTATAAGCATATAAATAAAGACTGGTCTGGAAAATAGCCGTAGAGATTACATAGATCGTATCCGTATGAGCCGTGCTGCTGATGTGCTACGCAATACATAACCTCAAACTGTGGTTTTTATGACTCAATAAGAATCTTGAAGCAAATCAAATTATTTTGTTCAATATTTTTTTGATTTGCAATTTTTTTTTTTTTTTGTCTAGTGGTCGGGACGTCGGCCGCGAAGGCTGAAGACGCAAGTTCAAATCTGGCCTCGGAAACCGGAGGGTTTGGTCACTTTTTCTGAAGTATATGACATCTATTTTCAGTTTCAACTCAATAAGAAATCTAAACAAATATAAAAAAACATAAAAAAAATATATGAATACTTAGTTGCTCCTGTAGCCAATCAATAATAGTACCGATTTCAATTACTATGTGAAGCTTAGAGTTTTTTTTTTACATATTTCAAGTAAATGTTTTATTAAATTGGAAGTAGGTGCCTTATAAGTCGTGGCGACATCAATTCGCTACGATTAAGTGATGCTTCAGTAAATTCTATAGTTATATAATATATTCTTAAGCTCTAATAATGTGCACACGACCGTGCATTAGCATTCACGACTTCACCGGTAATTTATCCGATGCTATCACTCTCAGATTATAACGATTATATTGCCTAATCCTATTGTCTCGTGTCGTATAATTGATACTCCAATTCTGTCAGTAAATGTAGAAACAGACTGACCATTCCCCCTGCCAAGAGATGAGGTAACAGATATTTAAGTGGTCAAGCATAAATTAAAAAAAAATTATGCGTCATGCTACATCAGTAAGCATAAATGCTACATCATTAAACCATTGTTTAAATACGGCAACTTTATAAGTTATCTTTAAATTGTACCTATATGTTTACATGCATTCACAAAAAATACATATTTATCAATAGCGATGTGAAAAGGTTCACTACCAAAAACAATTTAACGAAATGGCTATCGATTTCGTCTCAATATTCCGGTTCAGTTTCTTTTGAGTTAATAATCTGTTCAACTCTTGTTACGTCGAATTACCCATTACCCATACGCTTCCGCGGCAATGAATTGCTCTTTATGTACCTACGATCGATCTTTCTTTTCTTTCGGTAAGCAGGAGAAAGTGGGATTATCGATAAATATTGCAGTCATAGTTCACGAGTGCGGATTCATCGATCAGTACGATTTCTACTCCAAAAAATTAATATGTGGATACATGGACACCTCTTGACTTAAGGTCCAAAACCGAGAACGATTTTTAGGGTTTCGTAGCCAAAAACGAAACGCTTAGTAGTGTCTGTCCGTATGTAACAGCCATTTCCCAATCTTGTAAACAATAAAGTTGTTGAATGTTTATGATAACTGCAGGTCTGTTTTGGGTTTAATTTGTTAAAATATTTTAAGGAGGGCCTCATGTAACAAAATAAAATAAAATTCATAAATATGCACCTGTTGAAAATCAATCGATAGGTCTTTATAATGTACTATCGGGTTCAGAATTGCATGGCCAATTTATGAATGAATTCATTGATAAATTGACCATGCAATTTTGAACCTGATGGTACCTACCTTTCAGTAGTTAGAGGGGGGTGGGGCAACTTTCGGAAAGGTTTGCCAAGTTTTATGAATAAGGGGAAGACTGTATTGGCAATAGATATTGCAGTATTATAGCGTAGGAATACTTCTATATAGTCAAACTAAATGAATTCAGTACATTTAAACCGTAGGTAGGTACATGATGAACGATCGTCTACAAACATCTATTCTGAACTTACTGAAGTTATTGTTGTTTTATCAGAGTCCCGATTAATTTTCTAAATGGAACACACACAAAGCGTACTATTGCAGGCAGATTTATTGATGGGCGTGGCGGGTTGTTAAACGAGGTAGGTAATGATTGTCCGTCAGACCCAGGTGCTTCTGGGCACGACCGGTTAATGCAATGCAAGTCCTTATCGTGACTACCGTGAATTTGGGCGTGGCAATGTTTGCAATTAACTACGTTTATGACAACGTCCGGAGTGCTCTGTCCTTTTCATTGACGTGTACTTATATTATGATATCACAAGAAATAATTCAATGTCATTGATGCAGTTGTATTCTTTGTGGCGATTGATAGAAGTCTAACTTAGGTAGTGGTAATTTACCACTTTAACATTAATAATACAGGGGTTCAATCTAAATGTACAGTCACCATCAGATATATGTAGGTATCACAGCGGCCAAGGTGGTTACAAATATCTGAACAACGCCTCTATTGTTAAGGTTTTAAGTGCATGTTCAGATAATTTTAAGTACCTTGGCCGCTCTGATATATTTCATGGCGACTGGACATTACTATTACTATTAATATTATACATAAATGGAAGTAACTCTGTATATATATCTGTTACCTTGTCACGCTTAAACCTCTAAACCAATTTATTTGAAATTAGGTATGGAAATAGTTTAAGTCCCGGGGAAGAAAATAACCTTTTATAACCTAAATCGTCGCTTAAGTGGTGAAAAAGGCGAAGGAATTTACCATGGAAGTGCTAATCTAATTCTACGTAGAGAGTCGCGGATAAGCTAGTAATAATATGCGTTTCTTTTTATATTATAACGTTATTTGGTATTGTTTTACTGCCGTTTTGTGTAGGTATCTATGTTGCGGTTGTCACGTAGCGAGTATCTTACGCGCGACGGTGGATTTTAATCGGCGAAAGTACTTGTGTTGCGTGTGCTGTCGGTCGTACCGCGCCACTAGAGTAGACACTCATTACAGCATTCATAAAATACAAATAACATAAAGTATTATTATGACAAAAACGGGACTTAATCGCGTACACTTACTTTTATTATTTTCCTGACGTTTCGAGCGTGCCGTAACGCTCGTGGTCGCAGGCAGACTGGCGAGGAATTGTAACAGCATCTCCTAGCTGCGCGGGTTTTTCGAACTACCCGCACTTGGTCTCGATTATGCACATTCACGCTAGGGTTATCACTTTGCCTACACACAACACTCACGACATCTGGTGGTTTGGAAATGCAAGTATTTTCACGCTTACATTTGCTAATCACTGGATTCCACGAAGACGAGATCCCCTGTCCCTCGTTCTGGTTGAAATTTTTATGCTTCCTAATTTCAATAGCCTCTCGTAGTTTCATGCTATAACGAAGACGTTCTGTAGAGAGGACTTTTGGATTATGGAGCTCAATCCAGTGGTTTGGTCCAGATTCTAACAAATGTTCGGCCACAGCAGACTAGTTTATTTGCCGATTTTTGACTGCTGTGATATGTTCCCTGACCCTTTCCGCTATTGTGCGTTTGGTTTCCCCAATATAGGAACTACCACAGCTACAATCAATCTTATAAACACCCGGTGTTTGATATGGGATAACATCCTTAGCCGACCTTAAATGCCCCGACACCCTGGATAACGGCATATATAAGGTTTGTATAGAGTACTTCCTTAGTACTGTACCTACTTTGTCCGTCACTCCTTTGACATAAGGCAAAAATGCCGGTCGTCTTGCAACATCCGGATGCTTCCTTCCCGGTTTCCGTCTGGGTTGCCTACTGTCCACCCTAAGTGTACGCGATTAAGTCCCGTTTTTGTCATAATAATGAGTGAAAATCGTGTAAGTTTAAATCAGAACATAAAGCATGTCTCATTGACATCCTAAAGTAGTATTTTTTTATTGAATACAGTAATCCGACAGCTCCTGCCGAACAATGTGGTTTACAATGTATGGCAGTAGCTGTGAGATTACTGTATTGATTTAAAAAATATACTTTCATTCATGCTATATCCACAACCCAACGGATATTGCAAGCAAATTCACCTTTAATTATTTGTATAGTTCAGTATTTCCTTCGCGTTTAAAGTTATACATAACACTATTAGGCAATAGTTGTCAACGGACTGTCGCACAGACAAACTAGCACGTTATCACTTTGCTCAGTATCACACTCCGATCTCTGCCATTACCGGTATTTGCACAATCGGACATTGTGAGACCCAATGATGAAATTAGATCACTGTTAAGTTAACAAACGTCATGTAGGTACCTCAGGTTAATACACTTAAATTTGACAAATGTATTTGCCACACATTACACAGAAGCGTATAGACAGAAGCGTATTATTATCGCACGTGTTATTAAATTAAGTATTATGTGTTATTATACTTGTTTCCTTTGACAGCCGAATTAGCGACAAAACTGCAAAATTTCACCGCCGGAGGCTGGTGTAGAAGTGTTTCGTGACTACGGGTCATTCATTTAACTAATGAAACATTCGGCTGCACCTACCAGTAATATGGTCAATGTGTATCTTCCATAGCCTGTCACTTTGAAATTAATATTAAATTATTGAAGTGTTTAATCGTTTCTTTCTTTCCTAATCGGTGTCTAAGGTCAGCTTCGAGCACGTCATTCGCTAGACGTCATCCAATTACTGTCGCTTCTCGGAAAGCAGGATAATAAATAACAAGCGGTCACCATGTCACTTTCTTCGTCTACCGATAGCTATTCCATTATATATCTCACGTACTCATATGACTTAACCTAGCTACGTTAGTCGGATTAACCAGAATTCACTTATCGCGTCACAGCTCATAAAATATAAATCTGTTAGAATTGCATCAGCAGATTTTAATCACCTCGGGGTGTAATAACTTGTTTTTTGAATCGCGAAATGACGAGTTCACAAAGTAAACTTTCTTTGTGAGTGCATTGCCGAAATTTCTCTTTGTACATGTGCCTGTCTCTTGATACAATGGCTAAATTAGCGTGTTTCGCTTGCTATTGTCGTTACCGTGCGACAGTGCACAAACTACACTAATCACTTGCGTATTGTTGCAAAATCAGAATACTATAATACCTATATGACGCTTCACACTTACTTGGAGATATTAAACCTTTATTCTTTTTCAATAAAATTGATTTTCAGCATTTTTTTAATTTGCTTGCATTTAGGAAGATGAAAGGCAGATAAGTATGCTTTTCTGTGCAAAATTGTTTGATCGCATATCCGTTTACACACTTAATTAAAAAAAATCGGTTCGAAAATTAGAAACTGTAATACAAAGTATTTTCAAAATAACATATTCAATAAATTGTTTTCATAAATGCCGCTCAAAAACTGATCATTAGTGTCCGGAAGTCATTTGTTATCGCAACTCATTGATCGTGTCAATAAAATGAAATATCAATTAGGTACCGATTAATTCTAATCACGTAGAAAGAAACATGACGCGTAAAGTAAAACAAATCTAATTGTTTGTTGTTGTTGTTGAATTCATATAATGCCTTAAAATGAACGCTTTTCCAGGTTTCCATTAATCCACTCTAATGAGTGGAAGTGGATATCTTAATAGATATGAGCGTAGATCATAAAAAATAAGATCAAAGTAGATTTTAAAATTAGATTAACTCATACCATTTCTTACATGTTTAATTTAAGAGATTAAATGTAAACTTTATTCTAGGTACAGCTTTTGTAAAGAATTATCTAATATTTAGATTACTCTTGTAAGTTCCCCTGGGGCTGATGTAGTCGAGTTCGTTAATCACGCAACCTACTTGACAAAAATATGTGTACACGACCTTATAGGTACCCATACTAAGAAGGTTGTGTTCACTATAAAATATAACGGTTACACTCACGTCACTTTAAATTTAATAAGGTTGTGTTCACATATTTTTGTTGAGTTAGTCGCGTCGATATTAACGAACGCGACTGTACATACATATTATTAGCGAATCTACTATTCGTAATTAGCGTCTATCATCTAACTAAATTGATGTGATTACTCACCTTCAAGTCATCCAACACCATGCGGTTTCATAGCGGATAGCGTTTCATTGATTTCATTCTTTCATACCCTCATTATACTGTCATGTGTCAGAACGGACATGTATCTCCGTAGCTTCAACTGGCCTTGTTGTAATAGGATTGCGTGCAGACTTCACTAGCGCCGCAAGTGGCTTCAGGTGTGAGCCGTCACACTGACGGACGGATGCTATCCACTAGTTTATCTTTGTTAAAAATATAGTTGCAATTCATACATGTACACAAATCAATAATAACATCTTGTTATAAAGCCAAATCAATCATAATATCAAAATACTACGCTTTGAAACTTGTACATGGTTATTGGAAATCTAAATAATAATTACATTAATGACCGACTACCGAGCTACGAATATATCGGCCAAAAAAACCTGTAACTGTCGCATAATGAATATTGAATAAATATACATTTAAAAAATGTATACTTTAAGTGTAATTGGCTACATTGCTTGAAATAGTCGCACGCCTCGATCGCACAAGACAAATGTTTAGTTTCCACATCCACCTATTATTGTAATTGTTCTCAGTCGAATTGGCGAGAATGTCATTTGCAACTGCGGGCCATGTATGTCAATGCTAATACAAAACACCCACTGCAGAAGGTAAGGTTGGTTTGAGGTATCTTATTCAAATAATTGAAAGCTGTCTGATGATTTATTGCTAACCTTGAACACACGAAAAGTTTTTAAGTCGTGTGTTAATATTGTCAGGTACTAATTATGTGCGTTTCACGCAATATTGACTTTTAGCCAGATATAAATTAAGCTTTGTAAAAATATGAAGTACCGACTAGTACTTAAATCCGTAAATAACATGTCTGTGCAATTTACCTTTGGATAATAATAGTTTTGTAGTCGCAAATATATTTATTTCCAGACACTTAAGAATGCAACACAACATTAATGTTAACGTAGGTCGTAAAGCTCCGGAGGACAGTCGAATGCAAACATTAAGCGCCTGACCGGTTGGGAGATCACATAAAATAGCAGGAAGAAACCCAGAACAAGATTTCCTGCGACACTAATAATATGACAAGGGCCACAGAAAGCAGTCAAATGCACGTCGGTTAGCTATGTAGATATTTTCACTAGCTTTCACAATATTGTTATATCATTGGCGCCCCATGCGATTCCCATAAAAACAGGGAAAGTGTGCAATCGACGTGCGGGCGCAGACTCAGACGCAGGCCTGCGGGCTCGCGGCACGCCCATCCCACGCGCAAGCCGAAAGAAAGTGAAACTTTTTCCAAAGAAGCTCTTTGACCTGCCTTCGATACGGGGTGGGCGCGATTTGACAAGCCAAAAACAAGCATAACTAAAACTTCTCAGTTCCGCATCATTCATCACGTCGTCGGTATGTTTGTTATTAATAACCAGTTATTGTTTTTTCGTACTTGCAATTGATGCGTTTATAACTGGTTTGCTTAATATTTGTTACTGCCTTGAAGGGCAGTAATTGGACCTTCGCGGTCGGTCGGTGACTCCGCCCTCGCGTTCGAGGCTTTTGTAGTTTGCACGTGCACCAAAAAAATTCAATAACGGAGGTACTTCAAATGCCAGCATAGACAACACAAGGAAGTTATTTTAATCAAAATTGCTTGACCTTAAAATTGTTAAATACTTGTACATGAATTACTTAAGTACTTAGTTGTGAGTCATTCGTTTATTCAAGTGATGCACGTAGGTATGTACATCACTTTTAATCTAAAAATCGCCTCAAGCTAAATACCATTACTGGCAGAATACTTTGATTGATTAATCAATTACGAACTTCTTCCGGTATTTTATATTTATGAATTTCATTGTTTTTGCACAAAGGTAACCAACCATGCACGGATATATTAAGTACCTATACCTACATACCTATTTTGTAAGCATGGTTTTGCAATGGATAAATTAAATTAAATATGTAAATAGGTAGTTACACTAAAATATATTTTAGCTGAAAGTACTTTTGAATTTCGAAATACCACAACCGACACAAAATTTATATCACAAAAGCCAATTGCGCATATGAGGTCGACGATTTCAAATGACGTCAGCAATACAATACCAATTGCTTTTGCAAAATGTAGGTACGTTAAATTATCATTTCTAAACAGGTATTTACCTACAAAATATTACATTGAATCCGTAGGCGGTGATGTCGGGGGCAGGCACCGATGCGCCGCAGTTCCCAATGCCATCAGATAAGGTTCACTGGTGACTGCTGTCTTCAAAATATTGATTACCTTGCGGCACGTTTAATCAAATTGCTTAGAACAGTAAGCTATTTAGCAATACATTTAATGTTGCGCATACCACGAGCAAAGGTGCCGAAACGTCCATCATTCCATTAAAAACGTTAAACCGTACTTGATAATAGTATCGTAATTTTGTATTTGTAATAATGTAGCAAGTCAATAGAGCCCAATTTATATCTTCGTTATACACACTGTTTTGTTCTACCGACACCCTCAATGGTACTACACAACCCATCAAATATTATCATATATAATTGCATTCTGTACTAACACCGATGTATGGACAGAAGCATACAATTATTAGCAATTATTTACGCATAATTGTGTGTTACGCGTTGGCTAATACCAAATGGTTGACGAGGCTAACTATTGCGGCGTTTCGCGTAACAAGTGCAATGCAATTATCCGAAACTAGAGCATAACTTCTGTGCAAATGTCTGTTGATGGATAAACTCGACAATTTGTTTAATTCACTCTCGTGTACGGCATTTTACGCCGACATGCCATGTTAAAATCTCATCATCAAGTTGCACCATCGCCGATGCAGATCAGATCAGAAGAGCATCCGAGTTGCCGCAATAGGTAGTTTACACTTTTTAACGAGACTATCGTAAAACGTAGGGCAAAGTTTAGGCCAAGATGTAAGAATATGCTTTTAACAATAAGATGTCATATAATCAATTTAAAAAAGGGAATAAAATTTTAAAATTAGCCTCATGGCCTTATTTTCTTCGTTTAGACTATTGTGCACCCCTGGAGCATATAGCCGCAGACCGCAGAGCCGTCCGTTAATTGGTCGTCCAGAGGGGAGTCATTACTCATTAGAGATCTCTTAACGACTCCCCTCTGGACGGCCAAATAAGGCAAGCCAGAGCTGAGGACCCTTGGGGTTCACTTCGACCGACGAAGACACGCCGGAGACGGAGACCCTGACAAACTCTCTGGAACACTCGGGTCCGTGGGGTCGTTATAAATTATATTTTGCTATAAGTAATAGCACTTGTATTAAACAAAATTTATAACGGGTTACTCACGGGTATGAATAAATATTGTTTAATATGTTAGAGTCTCACGAAAGATTTATAGTTAAAATAGTAGGTACTTGTATTATTTACTTATGGAGGTACAGCAATGACGCGTGGCATATACCTAACCTAATTGTAAATCGAACGAATGGAAAGCATTAATACTGTATTATCATATTTATCCATACTAATATTATAAATGGGAAAGTGTGTGTTTGTTTGTTTGTTTGTTTGTCCGTCTTTCACGGCAAAACGGGGCGACGAATTGACGTGATTTTGTAAGTGGAGATAGTTGAAGGGATGGAGAGTGACATAGGCTACTTTTTGTCTCTTTCTAACCCCCCACTTCCCTAAAATGGGGGGTGGAAGTTTGTATGGAGCATTACGGGGGGCAAAGGGGAACCGTGTTATCCCGAATATAACGCGAGCGAAGCCGCGGGCAAAAGCTAGTCATTCTATAATGAGAAGCTGTTATTATTAGAGCTCCCGTTACACGTGTTACACGCGGAGACGAATACCCGTGTACTTAAGACCGACGGTGCTAAGGAGCCGGTTTACACGAACCCGCCGGGATTCGGAAACGTCTCCAGGAAACGTTTCCATGGAAACGTTTCGAGAAACGTTCCTACGGGTACACGGGTACTTAGTACGAACGGGTCCGAAGCAGTTAGAACCGATGCAAATAAGGGTTACTATTGAATGCTCTACAGTTGACTACAGATGAGGTTGTATGGCATCGTAGGATATTTTGATTAGTTATTTAAGCCAGCTTCACAATATAAGTAGATATGATTATATATTGAGATATTCATCGGTATTGTAGACAAAATGAATACCTTCCTACACATAGTTTTGATAATTATAAAATATACTTTTTACTTTCTTATTTCATTTTTATAGTGTTTTAGAATAAAGTCTAGTGCTTTGAGAAGCGAGTTCATTTTAACAATATGTTATATACCCTGTATACAAAATATTGTTAAAATGAATTCGCTTGTAAGAAAAATATCCCAAATGATCACGATGGGGGGGTCAGAGAAGATATCACGTTTAATTTTTTTTTAAAGTGGGAAAGCCAAAGGCAACAATTTTACTCAAAAATTTAATCAGATCATATAATCCGCTCTATTTTTGATATTAAGTCATAAGCAGATTTTTATGATGCCTGTTTTTCTGAGATAGCATCTTGAACATATACGCAATAAAGTAGAAACGACATTAGACTTGCTTAGCGTGTAAGGGTACAAAAATCAGCCAAATATGATGGGACGACCCCAAATATGAAAAAATTACGATCAAACTAACGTTTAATATTCAAGTATGTCAATCAATCGATAGTTATAAATTAACCATATACCTACTACTTATTAGAATACTTATTGCATGCACGTCTTCGTAAAAATATCGATAAGAATATCGACTGATCCGCGTTTTTTTTTAATTATTTTAAATTATTTTTCTGGCAAAAACATATCAATATTAGCTTTATATTTGATAATCGACACCACAGACTTAATAGATGTACTGCTATTTGTACAAGTAACAAAGGCGAAAACAGTGATTTTATGTTTGTATTAAATGTATACTGCTCCGGTTGTCATGTTACTGACATTGTGATCGAGTTTTCTGATCAAGTTGATCAGGATTTAGGGACTATATATATACTTATACTTTAGATTTCTATGGTGTAAAATTGATGTCTGGTTACTATGGAAACGTCGTATCTCACTTAATTTAACAATTTTTTTTTCATAATCAAAGTGTTCTGTCGTAATTCTTAAAGAGGTTTCATCTTTATTGGGTTGTTTGTGTAAGGTGACTATGATTACAGATAATAAAATTTATAAGTAACAAAACGGTGAAAAAAATAGAAAGGCGTTATTGTTTCACTTAAACATGATGGCGATGGCGGCTGATTCATTAGCGTGTACTAATTAATTGTGTAGGGTTGTTTCTGCTCACGTCTCGTGAATCATCTTGTATACAATGATGTAAAAGTTTCTAGTTTCATTGTTGTGGACTCCACAGCAATGAAACTAGAAACTTTTACAAATATCTTAGGTATTCATTATTATACTATATCAATAGTTTATAAAATCATCATCATCATCAATTGAACTGTTAGTTTTATCTCGTCCTTGGTATTCAATACCATGAGATACGCGGCAGCGGCAAAAAAAACTAACCACCAATTTAAGAGGCCTTATCAAAGTACCATGCACAGGTGCTTTTAACTAAGAACCAATATTACTTGCTACTATGCTACTTTGGTTATCCCGCGATAATATAACTTATTCAATAAAGCTTAGATCCTAAAACAGGTAAACTGCTAGTTGACTTGGGTCACTTTGAGATTAGCGTTCAGGTAATAAAATAAAATGCAGATTTTACGACACCCTTTGGTGCAAACGTGTAGATTTCCAAATTATAATGGCCACCTATTTTAAGCTCTATGTGGTTGTATATAAAGTCAACCCATCTGTATAAATACAAGACCTTAAGCGGCACGATTTTAAGAGGATTTACTTAATCTATAGCATAGTAAATGTTTCCTTTTGTTTTGACACCACGCGGCCTAATTTCACTGTGATACTTATAGGTAGAAGGAACTTTCAATATACTTAAAAAGAAACATGCCTAAGATATAGAATATCCTATTGAGTTTTAGTATGGCTTCAGTTTTCCACTTAGTCGGTCAGTTGGATACTACAGTCTTCCCGAGTTAATCTTACCATTTTAAAATAGTGTTAGTTGTTTTGTTAATAGTTTTTTTTTTGTTTTGTTGGTTTTTGTTGTTATAAAATTGTTATGATTGCATGTCAACGAGCTACCCAGAAGACTATAAAAAAATTTAAAAAATAAAACCAATTTAACTGGTAAGTAGCATTAATACCAATTTATTGACTACTAATACAAATCAAGATAACGTTGAGTGTATTTAGTAATAATGGGTAATCATGTTATGAGTACATCATTTATAATGTATATAGTGACATAATTTAGTGTCCAAAATAATAAATTACCTGTTTTCAGATATAAAATGATTCAAAATGGAAACAAATGGTTGATAATTTTAAAAAGGACCGTTCTGTTACTTCTGATGCTCATAACATAAGTTTAAAATAGTAAGTTGTACCTTTAATGACACCGTAAATCACTTCATTGTATTCAACACAATTTGTTAGTAAATGGTAGTAATCAATTCATAATAGGACATGTTCGTTGTAGTGTTCTGCCTTTTCGCCGAACTTTTTTTGACCGAATTTCACTTGCTGATCAGCATTTCGCTGATGATTCACTTTAATAACTAACTATTAGCAAAATTTTGTATGATAACGTTTCATTTGGCAGAATTGTTTTAAAGCTGATTATTATAATGACTCAAAACTTTTGGGATACTTAATTATCATTTGTCAAATCTATCACTAGGCCAAGCAACTATGGAATTGGTACTCCTATAGAATCGTCAGCAAAGTCGGCAATTTTTTTTAAATATATCCCTTGATAATAGAAGACTCTTATTGGACACAATTTTCTTTTATAAGATTTTAAAGAATGAAATCAATTGCCCTAATCTGTTACAAAATATAGTATTTAATATACCGCATCACTCCTTACATCCTCGGAATTTGTTTTATGTGAGTTTCGCACGTAATAATTATGCCAAACATAGTTTTTTCAAACGAGTTTCAAAATACTATAATGAGTTTTTTAGTGACATTGATCCATTTACGTACTCTCTTGACACTTTAAAACAACATACGAGATCCAAATTGTTAAGGATAAAAAATATGTAGGTAGTATTTTTATTTGTTTTCCTTCTCGCATTCGCTTTTGTAATAGTAGTTTATGTAACTGTTACGTAATAAGGCCTAATTACGTACAGTTGCATACACTGCTTTATCTACACTCATATTATATATTAGTAGTTTATGTAACTGTTACGTAATAAGGGTCCTTAAAACATGAGTGTGGTTTTATGAAATGAGCCGCAGGCGAATTTCATAATAAGATCACACGAGTGTTTTAAGGCCTAATTACGTACAGTTGCATACACTGCTTTATCTACACTCATATTATATATATTAAATTAAGTGTTCGGAAACCATAGAATGACCGCCATTGTACCGTCATGGCCGACTCGATTGTGCCGGCGCTCGCGCGGGACCAATCGAGTTGGCCATGGCGGTAACATTATGTTATCAAATTCGATGTTCCAAATTTGAAACTCATTGCTTAACAATATTTGAGCATGCAAAGTTAAAATTACGTTACTGCCGCAGATAAGAAACTTATCATAGTTAAATCGTTTGTTGTAATGCTTGTCATTGTCTACGGTTTTTGAACGCATTTTAGAGTACTTACAGTATGAGTGTAGATAAATTAAATTAAGTGTTCGGAAACCATAGAATGACCGCCATTGTACCATCATGGCCTACTCGATTGTGCCGGCGCTCGCGCGGGACCAATCGAGTTGGCCATGGCGGTAACATTATGTTATCAAATTCGATGTTCCAAATTTGAAACTCATTGCTTAACAATATTTGAGCATGCATAGTTAAAATTACGTTACTGCCGCAGATAAGAAACTTATCATAGTTAAATCGTTTGTTGTAATGCTTGTCATTGTCTACGGTTTTTGAACGCATTTTAGAGTACTTACAGTATGAGTGTAGATAAAAATTTTAGTTGTATCACATTTATGAACCTCCAGGTCTATTTTCACATAATTTTGTAATTCATATCTATATTTTTGTGTATGACTGTTTGTGTTCTAAACAATCAATTAAAAAAAACTATTAAAAGAATAACGTTTCGTTAGTAAGTATATTAACAACAGAAATCTCATATGTGATGGACTCCAGTTAGGTGCGACGACGAGCGAAGCGAAGAGGAGCGTAGTAGATCTACCGTGAGCAGTGTTGCCAGATCTCCTGTTTTTACAGGAGATCTTCTGTTTTTAGGGTATGTCTACTGTTCTACTGTTTTTCTCTCAAATTCTACTGGATTTAAGAATTTCACTTGTGTAATCAAGAAAAAAACCATAACGTACGCATAACTTGTCAAAGTTATCGAAGTGAGTGTAAGACGCCCTTAAATTCAATCGTAGTGTATAACATCTAATGTCACAATTTCTGATGTTACGAAATGAACGATCAGAACGATGAATCTGTGGACTCTGTGGTCTGTGGTTATGGCAAGGGTGTCTATCTCCACGCTGTGACAGCTACTGCCTTGGAACGTATCGGATACGTTTTCGGGGTTGTCAAAATCCCTTCCGTTTATTCGCGGTATGACCACAGACAAGATAAAACATTGAAGTAGTTTATAGTAGTAGTTTTGTACTAAAATAATAATTAGATTGGGCAAATAAGGTAATAAATCGGACATTTATCTAATATTGTAATAAAAATTACTGATAGATTGAGGCAGATTGGGGCAGGTCCAGCAATTATACTAATTGCGTACTTGTCAACCCTACAACGTCGAAAGGTAAAATTGTATGGAGACGTCATGTGTCACCGTTCATCTGTCAAAGTTCTGTCAAACGTTGATTTCGTAGGGAAGAGGACATTCTGTATGAAATATTATCATATTATTCTGTGGTTATGGTTAGATAAGTAAGAAACCTTTCCCTGCAGATAAGAAAATTGACAACTATGTAAATAAGATGATACATATAAATTTATTGCATTTTGGTAAGTTTTATGAAAGAAATTTTGTCTACTGTTTTTATTTCTAATCTCCTGTTTTTTAGGGCTCGTATCTACTGATTTTTTCAGATTGGACCTGGCAACACTGACCGTGAGCAAACAGTGCACGAAGCCGAGCGAGCGAAGCGAGCGTGCCGCCGTAACGGCCGGCGAGTGCCAGAATCGACTTTTTAATATAAAAAATATCCTAAGCAATAAGTCCAATGAAGAAACTAATGTATTAAAATAATAATAACTACCTGTATATAATTTGCCCACAGTGAAAATGGCATCCTTACGAAATTAATATTACGCAAACGAAATCATTCTATACTCGAAAGGCGGCATTTAGAAAAGTGACTTTATAAAAACAGGCCAAACGTACAGTTGGTAACTGAGAGAAATAAAACAAAATCTTTTGATAAGTTGGCACATGATCATTCCGCGATGTGAAATTACGCGAAAAGTTGGTTGGGAACTGATAATCGGCAACACAATTTTCAGCGTTAATTTAGAGAACCGTTCGTTGTACTAGGGTAAATAAATCGGGGATAAAATGTCCAAATAATATACTACAGCTGCTGTGCATTGTAAGTTTCAAATTATTTTTCTTGCCCGGATTTGAATACCTAACCAAACCGTCTTAACCGCCGCCGCAGACCACTATCTAATTTTAATCAAATATAGTGTTTTTTATCAATAAACAACTAATACAAAGAGCTCAAAGAGGACCCAGTGTGTTGACGACGAGGGACCATCTTGTTCCTTTAGCCGTCAACACAGTAAATCCTCCTTTTTGTAAAGGGTCGGTAACGCGCATGTGACACCTCATTAGTTGCAGGCATCCATAGGCTACGGTAGCCGCTTACCATCAGGCGGGCCGTATGCTTGTTTGCCACCGTCGTGGTATAAATATAATAGTTACCTGAACCTTTATATTAAAGAACGGAGACACTATTAATTCAATGAAATAAGTATTGAGTATAACGAAGTAATATTTATATTGCTAAAACGGCAGAATTGTTATTTTAACATAAGTATTTCATCCTTTATCTATTGAAAACAAACCCGTGCTTCTACCTGCGCGGAAAAAAGGTTCGTTCAAATTAACCGTTAACTAAATTTCAACTCTATGGACTCGCAATAAGATTCAACATGACTAAAATTCCCTAAGCTACCACATGTATTCATTAGTAGCTCTTAAACGTCTCGACTCGTATCTCTGCCACTCGTCAAGGACGTTTCGAGATCCGCGTGTATTTAAGGAACGTTGCTTCGGCTACCCGTTTACTCGTGGAAACGGATCTTAATTACACGTTTCTTTATTACACGTGGGAAACGGGCCAGAAAACCGTGTTCGTGTTACTCAGAAACGGATCTTGGAAACGGGTACCCGAAACCCGGAATCGACCGCGAGCCCTAGTTATTATGCCTTTTGCTACGTTCTCATACAGTCCTGGAGCAAAAACTATGGATTTGTGTAAATGAGTACAATTCTCATACGTATTACGAAACATGGTGTTCTAATCCGACAAAAGCTGCGCTACTTTAGTTTGGCGATTGTGCTCATAATACTTTCCCTGCAAATTACACAATATATGATTGCTGATGATATAACCTTTTATATCTGCTCAGTAATTGTAGTTTGTTCTCGGATATCATGAAATAAAATGAAAATAATGTTGATTAATTGTTGGTCTGCCCACGATCCCGTATTCATCGCCTTGTCGACTGGAAGTGTTACGCAGCGGCACACTGTGGGTAAAGCGGGTGATTCTCACTAAAACATAGGGGAGAGTCTGTTATATTGGAACTTCTTTAAGTTTAGTGGCTACATTGAACATAAAAATGAGCATTTAATTAATTAAGAATGCATGCATTTAATCAAAATCCTTAAAACGTCGTGTTTCGAAAGGACTCCTATCGGTACGATCTAGCTGACGAGTCAGTTAAATCTAAGGGACGCCGCTATACGGCAGAACGAGATCGCGATATCTCTTGCTCCCTCTAACGCATAACTGCGTCCTTTAGATTGGCCAATGTTGGCCCAATGTGTAGAGCCCGCTTAAGAATAAGAATCACCCAGGTAGTGCATGCTGTCAGTCAACCTAACAGAATATGAAATTAATAACATATCGCGTATGTCGACCTCATAGATCTAGCGCCATTTTAGGTCTGTGATCGACCTACACAGATGGCGGCTTTTCATCCATTTATGAATGTATGTATGTACGTACAACCTACCTACTATAAAAATACAAACGTTATGATTATGACTACAGTTCTTTTTGCGGATAAGTATTATTAAATAGTCATGTTTGGAAACTCGTCATTAAATAAGCCGTGCTTCTTTGCACCTTAACCCATTCGAGAATACCCAGATTCCAGTTGCATTTCTTTCCGCCTCATACCTGGTACTTCTGTTATTAAACATCCAGTCTACTCCCGAGATAACTGTAGCTGCACGCCTAGCATAACTTGACATTTGACGCGACAGTTCATACTTCAAGCGCGAGTCGAAGTATGGAGTGACAGGCGACAACGTAAGATATGCTAGCCGGCTTGATCCCACCGCATACAAACTTCTATGTGCGAGTAAAGGAAGATCGTAGCCAGTTTTATTGCCTTAATTCTTGATTTCGAAAGGGTTCAGCTGTAGCCTATTAATAAACAATGTGGTGCATCAAAGACATTTACGAGGAAAGTTTCTTGTGTTCCGACACAGAAATGGACGCTAGAAATACAGTTTAACTGATTTCACAGGAACTTCGATACACCGATTTTATTTACGACTTGCTTAATTAATCGTGGAGAGAAGACGTATGTTTTGTTACTTCCTGAAATTCAATCCATACTAATATTATAAATGGGAAAGTGTGTGTGTTTGTTTGTTTGTCCGTCTTTCACGGCAAAACGGGGCGACGAATTGACGTGATTTTTTAAGTGGAGATAGTTGAAGGGATGGAGAGTGACATAGGCTACTTTTTGTCTCTTTCTAACCCCCCACTTCCCTAAAATGGGGGGTGGAAGTTTGTATGGAGCATTACGGGGGGCAAAGGGGAACCGTGTTACCCCGAATTTAACGCGAGCGAAGCCGCGGGCAAAAGCTAGTTGTAAATAAATAAAATAAATAAATAAATATTATAGGACAATCTTACATAAACCGACCTAGTACCACAGTAAGCTCAATAAGGCTTGTGTTGTGGGTATTAGACTACGATATATATATATATATATATATATATATATATTGATTGATTGATTGTATAGATAGATATTGATACATACTTAAATACATAGAAAACATCCATAACTCAGGTACCAATATCTGTGATAAACACACAAATAAATACCCTTACCAGGATTCGAACCCGGGACCTCCTGCTTCGTTAGGCAGTGTCACTACCGACTGGGCAAGGAGGCCGTTCTAAATAAATATGTTTGTATACCTACACTTAACAAAGTTAAATAAGATTACATCACATTGTTGTAACATTGAGTTCAAAATTGAAGGCGTCCATGTCCTTTCTATCTTCCAATTGTCATAAAATTTGGAAATCGTTCAAGTAATATTATTTAACTAACGATAGATCACCGCTTGACGTGTCTAACGATCGGATGTTTGCGGTTCTGCATTACAAATAAATGCCTTGCTCGTCGTATAGTAAGTTCAACGATTGCGGAATGCAGAGCGTAACCAAGCACAGGGCGAGTGAAATTCATAGAAATCCTGTTAACACGGCAAATTATATTAGTAGAGTTAATTATCAGTAGTAAAGATAGCATAATTGCCTGCAAACTTTTGCCTAGTAGCATGGCATCATATCTCGAACTTAGCTCATAAAATTAATGCATAACGACTACCCGTCCTCGGGTCACTGGCTGCCTGTCAATTGTGTTGGACATCGTCAATTCTACTCATTGCCTCGTTTATCGACTCTTTAGTTGTTTGTTACGTCGTTACAGGTTCTCGTGATGCGATTGAATTCCTATTAAGTCTGTTCCCGTGGTTTAATGTACTATGTGCTCAGTGAAAACACGCACTCACAGGGACGCGTCACACGGTGTGGACCTACTGCTGCTCAGAAGTTATAACCCAACTAACTGGGTGTTGGAATGCGTTTGTGCCATAAGTTATTATCCGGCTAGCTTATGCCTATTCAAAGAAACTTTTATCAATTGCAAATGGAGAAATCAGTAAATATAAACTGACAATCAATGAAAAACGCATAATGTCATTTGGATTCATTTGTATTTAATAAAGCAGATCAAACATTCAGCAAATATAAAAAGTCTGTTGCATTTAGAAAATAAGCATAAATTTTGATGATTGTAGTCAGCTGTATCATTTGTTGATTACTTCTTCTAAATCGTCGCTAATTACGAACATAACCGACGGCTATGGATAAGATATCGATAAATTCCATCTAGAATCGCCTAGAAAGACCCAGGGTTAGGCAATAAAACAGAATTTCTACAATTTATTAACGGCCAACTCACGCCCTGAGGCAGCGTTTCCCGCGGTGCGTAGAATCTGCGTTGTTACGACGTTACGAGTAATAACCGATTCCTGCAATACATATCATAATTACTCTTACTTACTTATCAACGTTCTTATATTATTAATTGATAATCAAACTAACCTAGACTTATTGCTACCTTGGGTTCGTTATACCTATATACTAAGTGGCTTTTTAATTTAAGTTATGTCCGATATTTGAATATTAAATTATGTTTCACTGTATCACTGCAGTCTAGAAACAATCTACTGTTGCTAACGAATTTGGACATATCATTTGATCCGAGTTAACCATTCTAAGCAATAACCCATTATAGCTATTTATAAACTTACTGTCTCAGTACAATGAAGTCAATGAACCACCAGATTAGTAATATATGTAGTAATTTCACAAACCATTCAACCGCCGGTTCATTTGTGTGAGGTACTAATTTATGACATAAATGTTTCTGATAATGTATAAAAAACCGGCCAAGTGCGTGTCGGACCACGCATAATGGAGGGTTCCATAGCTTTATATATAGCGGAATAAGAACCAGACTAATGTCAAAAGGTCGTATCTGATGCCTATGGAAGAAGTTTTTTGGAAATAACTCAAAAATGGCTAAACTAATAATGTTCAAAACTATTTTCGTAGACAGTATATCATAACGCGCATCTTCTCAAATTTTTTCATATTTTTTGGACTTACGGTTCAAAAGTTACGGGAAGGGGGGGGGGGGGGCGGGGGGGGCTATTTTTCCGACTTTCGAAGCGATTATTTCTGAAACTATTCACTTAATCACAAATATCACTACATAACTAAAGCGGCATACAAACTATGTATGTCTAAATTTTATTAAGATACGTCTTATAGTTTTCGAGTAAAATGGCTGTGACACGGACGGACGGACAGACGGACATGACCAAAACTATAAGGGTTCCTTTTTTGCCATTCTGGCTACGGAACCCTAAAAATGTAATTATTGAAATATTGTGTGTTATTTAAAATAAAAATCCGTAATTTGTATGAAATGCTTGTAAAAATCACGCAATACTTACCTGTTTAATCAATTGATCATGATTTATTTAAGAAATCGTTCCGAATATTCAAATACTACAGAAATGCCTTCAATTCAACATTTTGCATTAAATTATCACCACACAAGAAACACCCCCGGCTTAATTGGATACAGGTATCGTTGCGTAAATTGTATATAATATTCGTGGTCAAAATTGTTAAAGAGAGTGAAACCATATATACGAAATTAAAAAGAGCTTCGATTAGGTACTTGTGTTTGGAATTGTAATATCTCCTATTTTATTAAAACACAAAGAGCTTTAACAAAAAACGAATGCATCGTACTATTTTCAATATCTATCCTAATTTAATTTGTATTTCCTATTAGGTGGTGGGACATTTGTAAAAAGCATTTATGAAGCCGGCATAATTATTTTATGGCAGACAGCTGTGCAATCACAATACTAAATAAATATTTGAAACCGTTTAATGATTTTAACTTATCGCTTGTATTGCCAATTCAGCAAAGTACCTATGATATTCCTTACAACGTGCTTGCAAAATACGGAATAGCACCTATATAACTGCAGTCAACTCTGTTCCCACCACTATTACTGGGACTCTCTGTAAATGAGACAGTTATTTATTCAAACCTCGATATCTGTGACAATGGATCCAGGTTTCACTGTATTATACATGATGGCAATTACAATTAGTTACTTAATCATTGTATTTATATGACATGTTTTGCTACTTAAACCGGGCAATAACTGGTATTGTTTTCATAAAAGTCAAAACTAAAACGTCATTAGTATGCTGATAACGTATGCTTGTTTGCCACCGTCGTGAAAAATAAGCACTTAATTGACATAAAATAACTTATCCCTGTAAGGGATATCTTCCAGTTAAACTTTAATAAGACACCATGGATATGTCCGTGGACGTTTTATTATTTCTGTGTTGCGTTCTTCGCTGTAATGGAAAAACTGTGAGGTCCTACACAAAATACAGTCAGCAGCAGAAGGAGCCAAGCGGGTGAGGTTTTGTTGAAATTATTCTTAAAATAATAAGAACATGTTAAGGCAATTTTGAAGCCCTACGCTATTTCTGCTGCTAACTGTACATAGCTGTACATATGTGTGTGAGCAATTAGTCAGTACGTTTTCCTAGAAGCAGCGTCAAGGAACATGAAAGAGCCTGCATTGTTCTTTCTTTCGCTTTCGTTTACTTTCTGTTACACGCAAAAGATTTATTTGAGACATGGTCTTGAGGTTCAAATTATAATACGGAGACCGCATGATCTGCTACGTTACGCGATACAATTGCTATTTGTTGCCACAAGTGTCTTTTTTATATCAAATGGTAGGTAAATAACATCAATTTTTTTTATACCGGAAGCGGTACTTTTTTGTGCTTTTGGCCAATTCTGATTTTTTAAACTATTTTTCGGAACTCAGCATCACTTTTATGAACATGTGCCATGGAGCTTATCTTTGTATCACGTAACGTAGCAGATCATACGGTCCCCGCCAGTACTATTAAATATCAATCAATAATAAGTATAATAACTATTCTATTTGATTTCAGCGGTCTCTAAAACCTGTATGAGATTTGCGATATCGTGAAATAATCTACGATATTTGTATAACATTTTTGATCAATACATTCTAGCTTTTCGGTTATTTCCAACCTGATCCTTTACTGCATACCATACCAAATACAATCAATTAAAACCTATTTTGCAGTTAAACACAGCATGGGCATGATATTGAAATAGGTATGCAAAAAAAAGGTGTTTTTCATCTCAACCGGTCGGACGACATTCAATGACATTTACATTATGTTAACAAACTGGACGAGCCGCCTTTGGGATAAAAAAGAAAGTAAGATACAACGTGCACGTTATGTTAATTGTTAATACCACTTATTTATGGACACCTTTCAAATACGAGTCCTGAAACCTGTTGTCACTTCATACCTATAGACCCTATAGTGTATGTATACACTGCATCTTAGTTTATAATTTATTTTTCTCAAACATACTCCGAAATGTATGCGTTAATGTCACGAAATGAAGACATGAAGTTGCTCATTTATGGCTCCTTACATTACTGTCTACCGCAATCTCGTCCTTAAATCCCTTACTTCACGGACTCTGCAGTAATGGTACACGCTTACAAAATAGTTGCAAAATAGTTTTTTTAAACTCCAGGGGTCGGCAAACTTTTTTGACAAAGAGCGTGATGGAAAATATGGAATTTTTGGAAGCTCATAAGAGCCGCAGTTTTCTGTTTTTCACTGAAATATTTGACTTTTAAAATTTAGGGAACTTGAAGAGCCACAACTGACCTTTCAAAGAGTCGCATGCGGCTCGCGAGCCGCGGTTTGCCGACCCCTGAACTAGTCCTCTAATAAAACATACAAGCACGTATTAGTTAATGCAGGAAAAATATTTGAGCTTACATACGTCCTACTGCTGGGCACAGAGGCCCTATCTTCCACGAGAGGGATCGGGAGAGGGAAGTCCCTAAGACTTCACATACACCTTTGAATTTTTTCGCGGATGTAAGCAGGCTCTCACGATGTTTTCCTTCACCGGAAGGCTACTGGTAAATATCAAATGAAAAACCGATGACTCATCGGTACGAGCCGAAGTATCAATCCTAGACTTCCGGATTGAAATCAGACGACTTGCAACAACGGTCAACTGTTAAAAACGTGGAGTTTACAAAAAGCCAATGAGTTTTTTCTCCTTTTAAGAACGAACAGCGTTTACACTAGACAATTACCCCCAGATGAAAGGGCTGTCTGTTCCGTAGTCTGCTTTGCGAAAGGACCTGAAGTTTATAGGTAACTGCCCAGGGCGGGCATTAACCCGCCCGCCTACGCATTACATCCTTAACCTTATTGATCATGCGAACTCACATATTATAGTTATTTACTTTAGTTATAAACTGGAGTTTGTGATTACGCAACATGTTGTACTACTTATAGGTATTTCCTAATGTGCTTAGTGTATTATTATTTTTTCAAAATGATTTATATGTTGTTAATTTTTCGATTTCATAGATTTTATAAACCAACTTAAATACATACCTCCCTACCAATATTATATGTGCTAAAGCAACTCTGCCTGTCAGTCAGTCTCCAATCTCCATCTTCACGCTTAAATAGCTGATTTATTTAAATTAATAATATGAATTTGAGTTATAGTCGTATTCAATTCACGAGCACAAAAACGTAACGAGAGAAAATTTAATCGTAATTGCTGATGCTAATGCAGTGTGAATACATTCATTCAGTATACATACAAATCATATGTAGGTATACCTACATAGCCGACTATCGTCACACTTCACTAAACGGATGCTGGGAGAAAACTTCACTAGCTCACCACCGGTTTTTTGCATCCGACACTTGGCATACTGAACTGATCAACATATTATGTACTTAGTACTTACTTGCGCACGTTGTATCTATATACTATATACTTTGCTCTGTTTAGAATAACGAATATAACGATTTTTTCCCATTATTTGTAAACTTACTCATTTACTATGAAGTTTCTACCGCTTTCTATTTGTTGTTCATAATCCTAAGAAAGATCTAGCTTATCGACCATTGTTTGTATAACTGGTTGTTGACACTTTTAATAACCTAATTAGGTAATTAATTAATTATTATTGTGTTGTTTTTGTGAGATTATGAGTAGGTCCGTAGTATGGGTTTCTGAAGTTTGTGGAAAAGCGGGAAAAGTGCAATTCCAGGTATCTATCTACTTCAGCAGTGCAATAAACTGCAGTAATTCATAATATTGTGCTTTATGTAGTTACACACGCAGTCATGTCTAGTCTAGTCTTCGCGAAACGTGACGTGAGCCGGCCTTGGCGTTCGGTGCACGATCGGCCAGAATCGCCAGCGCTCGGGCACTACCATCCTTTTCTCTCTCAATGACTGCTGCTTAGCTTGACTTGAATTTCCACACACTGCATTCGAGGAAACTGACTCAGCTGTGTATCGTACCATGTGAAGAGAGGTCTAGAAAAGTGCGCTTTATTGCTATCGTATTATGGTACCTGCATACGACAATATCACCGGTTACAGGGCTACACCTCCGCTACGCTACGTCATAGTAGTTCTTTCTCTTTTTTCTCGGTCTCGCTCAGCTGCCGCCAGCCAGTATGGTAAAAGCGTTCAAACCACACGGACTGTTACGCTGTTTTCGTTCTTATCACGTCAATGTTGTCCCAGGTTCCAATATTGTGGAATAATTACCAATTTTAACGTCTTCAAGACAGCTTTAGCGACGATACGAAACAGAGGTGAAAGGAAACAATACGTTGATTAATACTGATAACAGTTTCGACTTACATCAAATCGTTATCTTGAGTATTGTTTTGAAAACTTTGGACGATTGTCAAAGTGACAACTTAGGAAACAGTGCAGTAACTGTATCGTTATGTGGTTAGGGAGAGGTAGTTCCGAGTGAGTGCGTGTGTCACGGGCTAATGGTTAGTTCCCGTAGTGTCCAAAGTGTGTTGTACTGCAATAGCGGTGGAAACGTTGAGTGATGGACGAGTTTGGTGCCTGGAACGGGCGACATGCGGGCCCGCATGGTTGGGACTAGCCACAGCGGACACCGGCAACACGGCGACCACGGAGACGGTGGCGGTACTCGGACCACAGGTTGGCATCGATGTGTATTAAGGCTCCATACGTTTCTCATCGATTTTTAACAAGTTTAGAGTCTATATTCCTGTATTTGCACTTCGGCTAGACTTATTAAACAAACGGCTATCGGTTCTTCAATCTTTTATCCTCATTCTGTAGAGCCGGATATAGAATTTTTTTTATTGCTTTTTGTTTTAAACAAGGACTAAAAAAACTCTTTCGATATTCGAATGCTGTGGAGGATAATACAGATACGAAATTAACGTATTTGGATTCCTCTTTAACGTCTCTAAAACTGATGGGAGATTTTAATTATAACACAGTTATGGCCATAAAACCAGTCGTTTGGCCTAAAATTGTTCGTCATTGATGCCATATATCTTGAAGACAATGAGTATTGAAGTAAATATGGGATATTATTTTGTTTAAGGTCAGTGCTGATACTGCTGATACTATGATAATCTACAAAAAAATTAGAAAACTAAAGGATTCAGATCGAAGGTCATTGTCGCCATGAAGCCCCTTAATCAATCTTTTCGATATAATTAAGTATACTACAGTTATTTATAAAAGTTATATATTTGTCAAGACAAACAAGTATAGGTATTATACAAGCATCTTCAACGTCGTCATCGAGGCACCGAAAATGACGTAGCTATCTGGTTATGGACCGCTACCTTGTTTTAGTATTACATACGTGTCGTTTGATTATTATTATTAGTTTGACTAACAATAGTCGTATTTATACTTTGTATATCAGCAACTATATAAATGTTAGTGTATCTATATGATGACAGTAACAAACAGTGTCATTGTATTTCATAAGTAGCAATTAGAGGACATAATAGTTCAAAACACTGCTTTGAAGTCAAACTGAAACTGGTTTTTCGTTTTTAGTTTTTAAAGGAAAACCAATTTTATCATGTTCATACCAGCAAAGTGGTTCTCTCACATCTAGTAAAGTATCCTACTTCATACTCATGAAAAATGTTCATTTTATTATGACGCTTTGACGACATCCTTAGCTCTTCTGTGATTATCTTAACGTAGTTAACGTAATTCACATTTTGAATGGACTTGCCTAAAATTTGAATTTTTATGCGAATATAAAAAAATACTCACTTTAGAAACATTGAAGAATACCTACCCCATACAAAATACAATAAACGTTGCAAATTACAATGTGTATGCATATAGTTGCATACTTGAACAATATTAATAAACACGGTTTCAAGGCAACTCGTGAAGGGTTTAAACTCGGTGGAAGTAATCGCATATCATTTACTTGAGAGACCAGAAGCTAGGCGCTAGTAATGTCTTAATGTAGGTTAGGTACCTACAACTCAGACAAATTATTGAATGACTCATACTGTAAACTGCCGTATAAAAAGTAGCATGATTTGTTCTTTGGTCTACTGTGGTTAATCACCTTATATTAGAGTTCAAGTAAAAGCAACGTCTATAATCATAATGTTGACTTTGTTGTTGGCATCCATTGGGTAATTATTGGTATCATGACTTCACTTGGTTTTGCTTTAGGCTGCTCTTCCACCAGCGATGAGCGAGGAATGTGTTTGTTAAAGTTGCAGCCAGACGGCATACAACAACAGCCCTCTGCCACGAGACCTTGGCAGAAAACAGAGATTTTAAACCGTGTAGACAGTGGTTGGTGCCCAATTCTACATGACCTTTAAACGCCCTTGGTGGCTAGGCGTGCTCTGCCAACCGTTGGCAGAAGCGGTTGGTTGGTTGTCAGCCATGTAGCCGCTAGCTTCAAACAAGATCACATGGCAGAATCTGCGGCTATCTGCCGTCTGGCCACAACTTAAGAACCCCGAAGAATCACTTTGCCTTTCCTCGCACAGTTCAGCTCTAGGATCGGGTCTTAACACATATAAGTACATTCCTCGCAACGCGTGCATCCTCGCTCATCTCTGGTAGAAACGCAGCTAGGGCGGAATTTACTGTAATATTGTAAGTTTAATGTTCAACTTTATACCATATACATGACACTTTTTCCGATTTTAATGACGAATATTTCGGTGCCTTATTTTTGTTCGATAAATATCGATATCAAGCGTGAACCTGACCCGCGTCACGACAGTCTCACAGAATTCTAAACATACATACAGATACAGTGTCTATGTTGATCAATGTCACGTACACACGTTAAATTGTAAGCAAACATTGCTTGAGGTCTTATCTCAACAATAAGCAAATAAAGTTTGTGCTATTAGACCGAAATAATCATGATACGGTTCCTACAATTACTCTAAATGACTCACTGGGAAACGTATGCCAAACTCTACCTATTTGATTGTTATTTCATCTCGATTTATATCCTATAATCTTGGTTAAGTATCTAGTTACTTCTTCTGAAGATCTTTTGATAGAAAAATCATCTTTATACTTATATTTTTGTAATCTATTTACTTGCTAAAATATTGTCTTGACAGAATGACATTGAACTATTTCTAGTGTAGGTAGGTATTTGTTATTTTTATTTAATGACATTTAAACACTTTATATCTTTAGGCGATTATCACACTGGCGCCGCAACCGGATGCGGCGACGGTGTGCAAGCGTGACAGGGTTATACATATGCAGAACGCTATCTCGCTCGCGCACCGCGCAAGCGAAAACCGCAGCAGTGTGAAAGCCGCCTAAGAATCCGTTACAGTACATGGGAATCTTAATTGTTAAGGGGTTGCACCAACCCAGGCACGATTTGGTTTTTTATACATAGGGATGTTAATAGTGATAGAATATATATGTTAGTGGCGTTTAGAAAAACTAGATGCATTTAATTAGATAATGCAGCTGTCTGATGAATAACGATTTCACATTGTTTCAATGTAGCGACATTTTGTACAAGAATACCGTATTAAGAAAAATGCAAGACAGGTGACATCTATTCTCGTTTGTCAGATGTTGCTTTAAATTTTATCTCATGTTGCCAAAGGTGCACTGTTCAAGTACGCATATCCAGTAAGACATTAAAAAAATTGTAAATTGTATTTAGAGGGGCAGCTTTGAACTACCTACTACCTATAAACAACATATAAAAACGTTTGATTCGTGGTTTCTAATATAATTAAATCATTTCATTTTTTTCTCTTGTCATGTACTTGAGAAAAAAGATTATCAATATCATCTTGACAAAAGATAACGCTTATACTCCTTTTGTACATTTGAAAGTGTTGCGTGTAAAGAAATTTATAAAGAAAATCAGAACACTAAGTGACGAGGTCATTTTCTAAGAGATCCGAATAAATAAGAATAATATTTCAAACCTTACTTTTTAATAAAAAAATAATATTCGAATATTCGAATAAGGGTAAAAAATGTAAACCTAGGTCTAAGATTATTAAAAATTAATCACTTTGGTATTCGATTTCAGTTAATTTACAGTAATACCAAAATTCTTTATCCAGTTTTGCCAAGTTTGTAAATCACTTCGGTTAGGTGTTGACGTACTTGCACGGTATTGCTAAGTACCTATTGAAGCTTGGTCGAATCAGCTGTCATCTACGATCTCTGATATAAATTGATAAGATATTGTTAGACAGTGTTGGCTAACATATCTCTGAGCTGCCGCTGATACATTTGGTACACGTAGCCACATTGTTTATGAAATAAAGACATTAGTCATCTAGCCTTCATAAAAAATGCTAAATAAATGAGGTAAATTCACCTTTAACAACCATAGCTTTACATTTATAGTTTTTATCATGTTGTTTAGAAACCCTTTTCGCACTGTCATGACATTTTGGTCAATACCGGTCGGCTGCTTCTTCATCTCTATCATTTATTTTAATTTTCGTGACAGGTGGGCGCCATGACCAAATATATATTTTCCGGTGTGGCTGTTTAAAAATAAATCTGTTTCTGTAGTTGAAACACCGTTTTTAACCTTTTGTATGTAGATATCTCAGTTATCTAGCCAAAATCAATTGGAAAACTATAAGACTCCCATTGCTTATGGTATTTAATGACGTTTGCACCAGTAATGTAGCAAGTATTTTAGTGTTAGTATTAAAATTGGCGCTGAACTTACATATCAGAATGTTCTCGTGTAGTTAATTACACTCCTTGCACTCTTACGTCATAAATATCAATTTATGGCAACTAATGTAATTGAGCGGGTGACAGCTGACCCACACCTTACTTCGGTGCAGGGCCAGTAGAATAAAAACTCGAATCAGTCTTCCGCACCTGCAATCGGCGAATTTTACTTTTATATTTATTACCTACTCTCTGTTAACAACGCATTTCTCGATAAATCGTTTTGATTTGTCACTAGCATTGGTCTTAGATTTGCTTCGGTCTGCATTCGATTGACTCGGCTATCTGGTTTAAAGCGATTTTTTCTGTCGTGACGCCGAAATCGAAATCGTAACTCGCTGGGTTAGTTTCACTTCTGCGTTTTTTCTTAATTTATATTTAAGCTGGGTTTACATTTCCAACTATAACGAGGTTTTAAGAGCGATATACTTACTGTAATGTAGACGAATCGACGATCCATTTTATTGAAAAAATCCTACCTTGTTTCTGAGCCTGAAAATTCCTATCCCACCAAAAACATTCTGTAAAAAACTAGCCAAGTCTCGATGGAGCTGCTTGTTTATCTCTAAAAAGTAATGAAATCTAGACAAAGTCGTGCCAAGTCTAAGGTTCCTTACTGCGATTTCTTTATTATTATAGTTAATGTTGTGTGACTTGGCCGTTGAAGGGTACACAAGGGTACAAAACCAGGTGCTCCATGACACCATTGCACCAATCTGTCGCCAGAACCGCTACCCATTGACGATGGAAAATTGCCACTTGGGAAACGTTGATTCAATAACTGGTTATTGAATCTGGTGTCTGCTGGAGCACCTGGTTTTGTACCCTTGTGTACCCTTCAACGGCCAAGGCACACAACATTAACTATAATAATAAAGAAATCGCAGTAAGGAACCTTAGACTTGGCACGACTTTGTCTAGATTTCATTACCTTTTAGAGATAAACAAGCAGCTCCATCGAGACTTGCCTAGTTTTTTACAGAATGTTTTTGGTGGGATTTCACTTCTTTTTGTAGAAAGGTGGGCTTATCGATTTATTTAGACGACAGCGACAGTTAGCGCCATCTAGCGACGTGTGCGGGTATCACCGCCACTCTTAGTCCAATGCATTATATTTTGACCAAATTTTGTTTTCTAATCAGGGTCACCAGGTACTCCAGATCTTCGATTATCCTAGTTTTTATAGTTTTCCCTTTATGTGGCCATTAAACCCTAACTCTGTACCAAATTTCAGCTCTCTGACTTTATGGGAAGTACTAGTTCTATTTTGATGATCATGAGTGAGTGAGTGAGTGTCATAAATGCGAAACTTTGCTTTCGCTTAACTTCGGAACTAAATGACCTACAGACTTGAAATTTTGGATTTTAAGTATGTGATTATAGCTTACTGGATGACGAAAATTTCTGCGTTCTGGTCTCTTCCAGAGGTTCTCAAATAGGGGCCTGAAAATGCGGCGAAATGGTTCCATTAAAGGATGGTACGGCAGTGTTTGCTTCGCGCTCGACGTGATCTGGGGGCATACAATTCACACTCAGTGTGAATTTTATGCCTGAAAACATAAAATTCACACTCAGCGAATTTTATGTTTTCCGCTTAAGTTTTCTGGTTTTAGTTTATTAATTACCTAAGTACTTATAAGTTTGACCATTTCTTGATAGTTCGACTCTGCTTGGAGTATTTTTTTTATAGCTTAGATGAAGAAACAGAAATAAGCATCACGTTTATTTTAATTGTTACATGTTTAGATCGAACTAATGAGTACTCACTGGTATTTTTTTTTTATTCATTAAAATTTCATTAAGTTATTTAATTTTTAGTGCAAAACTGTATGCATGAAATGACGAGAATTTAACATATCTAGTCAGGCAGTATACTTGACCTCTTTTAAAACGGGTTAACCCTTTACCAGGCCCCTAAGAATATATATACTGTTGTTATGTATATACTGTTACAACCGTATTCAACGCCTTGTAAAAAATGTTTTACGAAAGTCGGAGATGTTCCTTTAAACCAGAAATAAAAATGTAGGTTACGGTTATCCCATTCGCCGGTCTAAGTAATTAACTGTCATACTCGATTTTGTCTTATTATATTCTTGATCAGGCGAAGGGATATATTCTTCCCACATCTTATATCGGTTATCATAGTCAAGGTTTAACTCCAAATCTACTACGAAACATTATAACAATCACTTAAAACATTATTTTATGATCTTCATTCACGGCACGCTTCAAAATCCAATAATGTATCTTTGGCAGCCATTTAAATCCACTTGATCAGTGATGTATGTATGTATGTAAACACTTTATTGTACATAAAAAGTAACAAAACAAACATGATAAAAGAAAAATAAACAAAGTACAAAGGCGAACTTATCCCTTTAAGGGATCTCTTCCAGTTAACCTTTGAGCAATTGAGAGAAATGTATAAGATAGACAAACATGCACTATGTACTTAGTGTACTTACGGAAACAAATATCTAAAAAAGAAGAGATAATATCTACTTAACCTAAGGTATAATAAATACACATATAATACATAATCAAATATATATTAAATATTTAACGGCCTCCTAGCCTAGTCGGTAGTGACTCTGCCTACGAAGCAGGAGGTCCCGGGTTATATATATATATATATGTATATACACAACTAGAACACAAATCATTCGGGGAGCCACAATTTATGTAACTTTCCCTTCAGTGATGCTACCGACACCGACTGATGTTAGTGGTTTATTTACAAATCCGAACACTATACTAACTACAAGAATAAATTCTTCAGAGAAAGTCTTTAAAAAGAGATTCCATAGCTAACACAAAAACAGTTTTATTAGTTACGTGAGTTTTTATGACATGACAAGACAATTTACCGGGCCATGGGAAGAATAGCTCCCGCACAGTTAAACTCTAATTAGGCCATGGGATAATGTCAACCCACATCCTAATTCTGGTCATTCACAATAATGCATGAATATTTAGCAATGTTTACGATTACATTACCTTTTAACACTCAAAATCTACAAAATATCAAAATATTGTTCGACCTATGTACTTCTGTTTCATAGAAATTAAGGAATGTATTTGAATTTCTCCGTAGTTTACTGAAATTAGAGTACAAGTGAATTCAAACGGCTGCCAAAGATATATTACGCGATTTAGAAGCGTGTTGTGAATGAAGATATTAAAATACTATTTTCAGGGATTGACAAAATATTTTGTAGGAGGTTTGGAGTTAAAACCTGACGACGGTAACCGATATAAGATGTGGGAGAAATATATCCCTTCATCTGGAAAAGGGTTAATGTAGAAAATTATGAGTAGATATTTTTTAGTCACTTATTTGTGTCATTTCAATTAGGAACCTACCCACTATTTTAATTTTCAACGCGTATACACGTATAAAAACTATAAAGCCTGCTGTAAGAACCAGTTGCACATGCGATGCGTGATATGCGGAATACATGATTGATTTGATCACGATTAGAGACACTTTTACTAAAAGGTACCATATGACGGAAGGCGCTTGCGTCGCACGTTGTACAGGTTCAATATTGTATTCAAGCAATAAAAGTGTAAGCACCGAACGCCAAATGGTACCTTACGCATTTTTTGATCTAGACTATCACATTTGAGGATTTGACCTTTACTACCATTGGGAGCGGACGGTGCGGGTAATTTTATTGTTTGTCATAAAGATTATGCGATTATTTTGAAGCACATTTTTTTATGACAAACAGCTTCTGAAATAGTTATACTGTACCTATGTATTATTTAAAATAACAAAATATTACGAATCCCGGTTCATCTGCTTAGATTTTTTTTTTTTAATTTTTTTTATACAGTCTCTTATATAGAATTCTGACGCATATATTGTTATCAACATCTTAGAACATCTTCAGACATAATATGTAGGTACCATAGCCTTTTAGCGTCATCGGCATTGACATGTATCTACCTACAGTACCTACTAACATGCACTGTTAATAAGTGATCACACATTGCGATAACAAATACATTACAAGGTCAAATAATTACATATAATATAAATATAATGTTAAGTAATTTCCTCAGGTAAAATTTATGCAATAGACTGCCTACAAGTAGCAATAGTAACCACGAGCGGCACGTGAAAACCAGCAGCTCCAATCGCGATAAGAAATTGCTAAACGTGCTCGATTATTTACACTTCACGAGACGTTTGTTTGACCGATAATTGACTTGTACCGTGCTGCGCTTTCAAAAACTACTTATTCTTACCGCCAATACTCTGCTGGAACTGATATAAGTAATTTAAACATGTACATGTATATTATTACGGAAATTATGGATGAATTTAGATCAACGTACATATTAATAGCTTTGTATCGAATTAATCCATGTAAACAGTATAGGTACATTTTGGTTTCTCGCTAACGTGACATATACAACACAATAAATATAACATACATGATAGCAGCATTATAAACACAGCTCAAGTATATGACATTCTCAGGAAAAAAAGTACCATTTATTTGATTGACAAAATAATATATGCCAGGAGCTGTCAAATTACTCAACTCAATTATGAATTTTACGTTAGTCACTGGTTTGGTGTCGTCTGTCTCTAAAATTTCGTTCGTGGTCGATACTCGTACTGCTTGTAATGTTTCTATTGTGGAGGAGGGCAAGCGTGAGAGGCGACCTTGTGCGCTCTGACATTGGGCACGTCGATTTCGAATCGCGCTTTATTCCACGACCTCTGCGCCGCGGGCGCAGACACAATGATCTTTTGGCGTGAGCGCACCACTAATCGGTCCCTATGGCATAATATAAGAATTACCTCTAACTCAAAATTATTATTGCCTTCTATGAATATGAACTAGTTTAGTTAGGCTTAATAAACGATTATATCTTATTTCAAAAACTTCACGAGTGCACGTATTCGAAAATTTCGAAAAAACTAGGTCAGGCATTTGCAATAATAGATCCCTTAAGAGAAATACTGTTGCGAGTAACTTTCCTTGTACCAATTAAAATTTTGTAATGAAATAAACAAATTCTAAAATAGAGGTGTGGGTTTTTCGTCTCCTGAGTCTCGTCTCATATGTGGCAAGCACATATGTTATGTACTCCGTATACTTAGTTATACAAAGTAATAACTGTAGTTACATATACGCTTATACGGTCAAATGTTGCACAAGCACTCATCGTCCCGTGCCATATTTGCTCGTTCCGTTTCGAGTTTGCTCAGCGCGCGTAACGCGGTTGGTGTTATTTCAACGGCGCTTTCTACCTGTTATCTCGAGATCAGCCGCACCTCTCGGCTCGATGGACTCTGTAGTCGATTCCGCCCACGATTAGGGACCCGCTGATTAAATGCTACAAAGCAAGTCCGATCACAAAGGTTGTTCAAATCTGAAACGCAACAAGTCTCTTTACAATATACAAATTTCTTCAGTAACATATTCTTCTAAAGATTAAAGTCCCCTGAAGTCGAATGGAATTACCTACTAAGCGCGATGTCGCTTGATAATATAGGCTTATCAAATATATATATAGACGATTTATTTATTGTTGTAAAATATTAGTCTGTGTTAAATGGAAATGGTTATTGTTAAGCTATAACAGCCGTCGTCTGATCTACTATTTGATCAGATGGCATACTGGTTTATAAATTAAGTGTGAGTGCATTAAAACTCACAAATTATTAAAAAATATAAATTTGTGAGCTTAATCTATTAACATTTAGTAAAATACAATTGGGTACTTTCCTGAGTAAAAAAAATATAATTCTATTTAGTCCGTCGGTTAGATTATCAAAAAATATTGGACACGTATTTTTTATTTTGTCAATCAAACAAAAATTGGTGAATATATAGCCCGTTAAAGTTCCGCGTGACGTCACATTATACTAAAAATTGTACTGAAATGTGACGTCACGCGGAACTTTAACGGGCTATATCTCCGTGTCCAATATTTTTTGATAATCTAACTGACGGACTAAATATATTTTTTTAGGAAAGTAGCCAATTGCTATTTTGACGTACACGTACAGATTAACTCGTGTTATATTTTTAAATAATAATCTACAAAAAGCCCATTGAACTTTATGTAAATAGTTTTTGTCCCAACATAGTTTTTGTCAGGTGGCTTCGTCCCATACACATAAAATCAGATCCGCAGTAGGCTTCTTCAAACTTATTTACTAACAGGAGCTAGCTAAAGGACCCGTCCCGAATTCTACTTGCCCCAAATGGGGACTTTATCACGTTGAATGACCAGCGAGATCTGCCTCCGGATCGCGGGTCACAACCCGTGTCCCTCAGCCGCAGTGTTGTTCCTGTCGCATTTTGGGGTTACCGTGTTTCGTGTCGTAATTTGCCGTATCTCTATGGAAAACCTTTAAAATATTGCCGTATCCAAAAAAATACTGAAAAGTGCCAAAAAAAAATATGGAGATACGGCAATGGGACCGCTGCCATATGCCGTAATTTTGACGGAAATTGCCGTATTCGGAATATCATTGCTCAGCCGCCGGAAGAAATCCTTCCCGAATTCCTTGGACTCCAAAGCCCAAGGTCCTGCAGTCTCGACTGTAACTGGCACAAAGGCGGACATATTTATAAAATTTTGTAGATTTTAACTGTTTGTTCTAAAGAAATCGTTAGTTGCCGTTAATACTATTGTGTCTACTTCACTCCACTCCACTTTCTGTCTACATCAACTATGATCTGATCTTTAAAGTAGCATGTTATTTTTAAGTCTCAATCCGCGCAGTCAAGTTGCACGTTGCACAGAATCTGTTTCCATCCCGACTAACGCTACCAAAACCGCACGCGCAAGCAAACTGCGGTTGTTTGCCATCTAGGTAAGGCTCGCTCGGCGAGAACGAAACTAACGACGACCTGATCTTATTCTCCAACATTTGTGATTTCTTGTGTTTCTTTAGTTTAAATAAATTGAAATTTTGTTTTAAACAACCAGCTAGAATACCACAGTAAGCTCATTTATCAGAGAACAACATTACATTACACCATTACTCATACATTTTGCAAATATATTATGGTTATAATATCACGCCTTAATTTATATAATATTAGCACACCCTTGGTGCATTAACTCTGCATGCGTTACCTATAAATTTCACAACCATCGTGAAACAATTATATCGATAGGAAGAGAACCTCAACCCGCCGAGTATAATTATGTCATTCAGTATAGCACAAGTCACGTCTGATTGACGTTTGAACAGAAATAGAAAGTGTCAGTCAAATGCCTCACAGCGCGTCGTTTGTGTACTTAATACATGACAACGAGGTGATTTACTTTGCGCCTTTACTATATTATATTACCTCTTCAGTAGTCTGATTGCCTCTGTGCTCTGAATTTTTACTCGAATTATTAATGCTCTACTAATCTACAAAATTTCCATTGGTACATGGGCTGTTATTAATATGATACTTACTAGATATAGAGATTTCGTACCTTCCTAAATATTTTTTACTTTTGTTGCGGTTGTGAATAAAGAAACGCACGTAGATAAATATATATCAAGAAGCTTATAAACAGACTGGAAATTTAGTAAGCAGCAAAAGCTTGGGGATTTTTCTCCTATGTGATGTTATGATATCAAGCTTTTTCTGCTTGATTCTTTGATTCCCTTGAAATTAGCAATTAATAGTACATTATACTGCCCTTAAAGTAGCTATCAAGCAATGTTACTGAAAAAAAAAGGAGTGACGTTGTTAAAGAGTGATTTTTCCGCTTCTGAAGCGTTGTTCTCTGCGCTCTGTGCAAATTCCATGTAAATATATTAGGTTTTTCTTGCTACGTATATCAAATTCAAAAGAGGGCAAATCAATGTTGACTATTCAGAGGTTCAGTCAGAACCTCGAAATATTTATGTATAAATTTGGTATAGGTAGTATTTTTTTTAACTTTATTCTAATCTGACAGAAACCGAAATACGATTGCTGTCAATTTTATCTATAGAGAAAAAACAATCAGTTCAGTTTCCCCCCATTATTTTTCGATCTTTCAATCAATTCGTAACCTGATTTAATCGTTTTTTACCTGGTACCGGAACTGCACATGGTAGCATTAGTTGGAGTTACGTTAAAGTAATTATTATAAATATAAGTTACCTACCTGCTGTAATTTCAACATTACGTTAAAACTAATGTATTGACAAGCCGCGTAACCTACTTTGAAATGGGCAGGTCTCAACATTTCTGTTGTAATTTACAGTTACTTCGTGGTGATATATATTAAGTAATAAAATTAGATATGGAGAAAATTACTTATATTATCAAACGAGCGAGCGAAGCGAAGTTCATATGGACTTACAGGCTACTGAGACGTCCGTGCATTTCGATGGTTGTTTATAATGTTTTATAATGTTTGTCCCGCGATAAATTTTGTAACGTTTTTCTGAGCTTTATGAAATTCGTTGGGGTTGCAGTAGAGATAAATAGAAATAAGAGAGTTCTTGCATTGAGCTGGATCGAACAAGGGTTTAATGGAGATAGAAGGCGCAAAAGCGATCTTCATAAGGGTCTTGTTTCAACTCGTTTGCAAGTAAATCGCAAGTTCACAGATCGAAGCGGACTACTTTTATTAAATTATAGTAGGGACAAGTTGTTGTAGGTAGGACTTACATTACTAATGTGTTGATTTTCCTTTGCAGGTAAGCATCTACTCAGTTAGGGGCTGATAAGTACTGTTGTACTACATTGCATGGTGAGAAAAATTACTTTCATTTTCATTTAACACTGCTCTGAAATATGGATCTCACGGAAACTAGGAGTTTCATATCTATTATAAGTATTATAACAGGCATATTTATTGCCACATTTGGATACATTGATATTTTGATAACAAATCTTATGTGCCTTGGCTTTGCTTGCAAAGGGTGTGGTTATTCGCGAAGCTCGTATGGGAAGTAAGCGATTCTAAACGAATGTTGAAAATGCTGATATTGTCAAACACGAGCGAAGGTATTCTTCTTCGTCGTTACCCATGACTGAGCTGTGGCTATCGGCTTAAGCGACGGTCCGAGCTGGAGCAGTGTAGCGATAGTCAAATCGAAGAGTATGATTGATGTACGATTATCGTCTCGCAAAAATATATTTATATTTAAACTAAATTAAAACCTTACGCGAGTGTGACACGCACTTATGAACATATAGAATAAATAAACGTTTAAATCAAATCGTAATGCCTGTTAACAGTAAAATTCTTTCTATTCGGTACGGTGCACAATTCCTACCTGCACATGAATTTCCTGGAAAACGCCAGATTTTCACATAAGGTTTTGAGGATAACTCCAAAAATTCAATGCATTTTCACCATAAGTTACAAAATTTGATATGAACATTATCTTACTCCCTAAAGAGAGGAGAAAAAAGGAAGTTAGAGGTTTATGGATCCATTTAAAGTTAAATGAGGCACGTGTCTGCAGTGCTCAACTCTTGTATGTCATTGTAACTGTCATAGTGGTTTGTTTTGTAAAGCCAGGCCCCCAATATGCACAACTAGAGTCTTACGATTGGATTGTTGTGCGTCAGACTGGTAATTGAATTACGACCCACGGCTCTTAAATAGGTTAGGTTAGTGGCCCGGCTTCCCCGCTACACTATGCGCTACTAGTACGTCATTAAGTCATTATCACAATATTTTATTACATGCTACATTGTATGTTTAATTTTGTTGTCTTCTCGGATGTTACCGCGGAAGGTTTCCGCTTCCCAAAGGTTGTCTGGAAGAGATAGCTCTTTAGCGATACGACCGCCAACTGTTTTACCTCTTCTTTTCTGTTTGTAACTTGTGTATACTATGTTTCTTTAATTTGAGGTGTGCAATAAAGAGTATTTATGTTATGTTATTGTTACCATGCCAGACGATTAACGTATAAATTCATCATGTTCATCATTGTATTACTGAAGTGCGATGAGAATACGATTCAGATAGCAGTCAATCCATACAAATTTTGACGTAAGTATATGCTAGGTACCGTATTCTAATTTTAAAATACATAAACACTACATTAAAAACACAATCTATCTCAAACATAACTCCAACACATAACAAATAATCAACCAATATTGAAGTTGTATTAGATTAGAGTAACATCTAAATAATTTTCAAGCAAATTCTGATATCAAATAAAAAAAACTGATCCAGACGTTTAGGCGATAGGCTGTGTATTGCGTAGTTAATGCATTGGAGTTGTATTGAAGTTGGATCGTTTCTAAACGTGTTTTAAAGTTAGAATGATCGGTCAACTCGAATCCTATTCTAATCGCGGTTCAGTAATATGTGTTTCAACACTTTTAACCAAGGAGATTAGAATTTAGAACCAATGGAGTTCCTATGTGGAAGCAAAGGTTGTAAAGCGAAAAACCACCATTTCATGAGATCATGTTGGATACTTTCAATATGCAGAAAGACACAAAGACAAGTAAAGGAGACGCAGACTTGATTAGTTCTAATCTCCTTGGTTTTAACTCACAATGTAGGTAACATTTTTTTAAAGTAGGGATAGCTGGATTAAAATAAGTAAATAATTTTATTAATACATTCGCGAATGCATTGCAACTTCGCAGCGTTGACTTATTTATCCAATTAAATCGGACGATTTCTACATAATGTAGATATTTATAAAATGTACTATTTGGTACTTTCATAATAAACCGAATAAAAAACTTTCGGTCGTCTAAATAGACTAAATAGCACAAACTCAACCCGGAAGGGGGCAATGTTGTCCAATTCACTAACAATCTATCACTGTAACTGATATTTATTGCTAACAGCGGGCGTAAGTCACAGCGGTATGACTAGCCTTACAAGTCTTACAACGCACGAGGGCGTAAATCTTTGTTCATACGCCTTACGACCCATTTGCAAAGTGTGACACTATATTGAAGATTTTCTAATCTCCAGTAACTGGAGCGCTCAACAATTTCCGTTTTGTGATCTGCCGTTCCGATTGCTTTGTAAGCACATAAAGCCTGCCTGCTTCCTGATTCCTCTTACTATTCTCTCATGCGTATGCAATAGGCTCAGTTACACGTAAGTGCATGATTTAACTGCTCAAGTGTTTGATTGATTGACATTATCAGCCACGCAAGGTTATTCATCAAGTGCTTTAAAAGCTATCTAATTGTAAAGCTCGCTACCAGTTAAACGTAGTTTTTTTGTTTATTTACGCAATATACAATCTCGTATCTCTGCATGCGTTGATGCCGGAAACTAATTGAGAAAGTAGCGATTAATATTGTGCAATGTATTTTCTAAACTTTACGATATATTACGTGTTTCTAATTGAGGTATCATACAGATCCGATCATTGTTCGCGTGATGCGACACATTCGCTCACGGGGCGGATTCGTGATTTGAATTCGATACTACGAGCCTCGGATGCCACTCTCAACGAACTTTCTACTTTTTTTCGACTTGAATGCCACGATTAAGTCGCACGATTCTAAATATCTAATTATCTAACACCTGTGATGTACGCTAGCGACCATGTAATAACTAATGAAGATCATGCTCACGTACCGTTTGATTTGTGTAGGGCCACGTTCATCGCTAGTGCTATTGCATATGTGATTCTGTATATAATCGTCTTTCAATCATCTTTTACTTGTACAAAATTTCTGCGCATTAAAAAAAAACAAATTCGTCTATCTCCATCTGTCACTCCAATACAACAACAGCGATGTCAAGATCGAATAGGAAAATCGTAGTTCGCGACGTGCCGGACCCCTTTTAACACTAGTTAGTTAAATTTACTTACGTTTGAGTGAGCTTAATAAAAGCAAAGATAAGTCATTTTATGTCAACCCAACAGATAAACAAGAACAACGTACTGCTTGAGTAGATACCGTAGAATGGGGTTTCTTTAATCAATTTCAAAACTAATATGTATTCATTTATACGCATTGTGTACGTGAGCATGATCTTCATTAGTTATTTAACGGCCTCCTAGCCCAGTCGGTAGTGACCCTGCCTATGAAGCAGGAGGTCCCGGGTTCAAATCCTGGTAAGGGCATTTATTTGTGTGTTTATCACGAATATTTGTTCCTGAGTTATGGGTGTTTCCTATGTATCTAAGTATATATTTATCTATATAAGTATGTATATCGTCGCCTAGTACCCATAGTACAAGCTTTGCTTAGTTTGGGACTAGGTTGATTTGTGTAAGATTGTCCCCAAATATTTATTTATTTATTTATCTTCCCGCATATGGAATCAAATTTTTTTAAGCATCAGAATATTGATTACACAAATGAGCTGACCACGAGCAACAATAATGTATATAAAGGAGGTACATATTTTATCAAAATTTACTGAAAATATGGCTCGTCAAAATTTGTAATCGGCGAGTCTTATACCGTAATAAGACTCGGAGAAACTGCTGCACGAGTCGTTCTTGCGGTTGATTTTATAGGCCTAGAATTATTGCTCGAGTCGGTGTTATAAAGGTATCAAAGTGCCAATATATCGAAAACTATTCCATTTTCATGAGAGGTATTTGATACATTTAGTCTGTTTTGAAATATATTTTGACAAAATTTATAAATACTTATTAACTGACGCTAAGTTGATGTAAATAAATTATAATGTAAAAAAAAAATTTTGTGGTTAATTGTCGCCTGACAATCGATGTTGTACCTATTAAGTTACGTCACTGTACTTTTAGATATTCAATGTCACTAATCTTATTAGTTATCGTATATAAATAAGACGTGTGTTCGATTCAATTTAAAAGTGTGTTTTTATCCACTGCAATAGAACCAGTTTGGTTCAGTATGGTGAATATCCGCCCGCGGTGCTCGGTGATGTCACCCCATGGTCCGCGGGCTCCCTGGACCGTGTCGTCGTTTCCGCCGCCGCATCCGCCTTCTACCACAAATTATGTCAACAGTTAAATCGAATTTTCATTTCGTAATTTAAAATTACCTGACAATAAGTCTCTCAAATAAAAAAAACGAAACCCCAAATGACAAGTCGTAATGCTAGAGATGCAATCATTTCAGTCTTCGTATATTAAGGTTGGGCTCGGGTGCGTAAAGTATTCGTAAGCCGGCGTTATTCGCGGCATCTTTGGAATGAGAAAAAGGCTTAACAGTCATAACTATCTATCTATCTATAACCTTTTGCGAAATATACCTTTGTGCCATTTTGCCAAAATGGCGAATCGCTCGATGTCAGCCAAGTCTCACTATTAAGTAGCAAATAACACGACAAATCATTTTAAGCAATTGAAAAACGTTATGTATGACAGAAAAAGTGATCTAAGGAACTTTGACAGGACTTGGTTTTCAGTTAATCTCATTTATTTTATTACCGAAGCCGTTTAAGAACTTTGAATTCATTCACATTTATGTTTTTGATATGATATTAAAATACTTGGTGATCTTCAGATGTTTTGTAAGTACCTAATTCAGAATCAGACAGGAGGAAGTCGATAGAAAGCTAATACGCGGGTAAAACAAAACCTCCATTATTGGACCACAAGTAACCAGAGCTGGTGAAGCGAGCTGGCCAGAGCACGGCGTGTTCGACGTCGTTTCGTGTGTCATATTGCTTGCCACACGACACTGCGGTGTCGGGTTTCGTCGTGGTTTAATTAGTTCGTTGGAAAATACTTGCTTGCTAACTCTTGTCTTGTCTGCATAAGTTACTTAGGAATTAGGATTTATTAATCAAGTGTTTATTTGTTTAATAATAAAAGTATGTTTGTTATTACCAAACGTATAGGCATATGTTTAAATTCAAATCTGTTTTTATATGCGTGTTTTTAATGATAGGACTTTGTTTATTTGACCAATAATAAATACTTAGAAATGATAAAATTTACTATGCTTTCTTTCTTAACAGCAACCTCCTATAATCATTGGTTTCGGAGTTATGGCCACCCAAAAAAAAAGTGTTCCACTTTCGACCACCTTACCCTATAGGGTTTTGGTATACAAAACCTTCTCCAGAATGTAACAAATACTTTTCTGAAAATCGCATCAAAATCAGCCAAACGCGAGATAATCGCGGACAAACATACATACATACATACAGTTGAAACTGAGAACCTCCTGTTTTTGAAGTCTGTTAAAAATACTTCATGCTTAATTTGAATTTACTCTTTATCAATACCTACTCTCATCAGGATCATTTTTAAGAAACACATAAATTATAATGATATTGTTTCTAACACACATATACAAGTACCTACTCTTGTAAGTCAACATCTGTAGAGTTCGTTTAACTAATGAGAGTAAACCGTATACATAAGTATAGGTTTTATTTAATATAAAATCAATGCTACTCTTGTCATGGACACCTTCCAATGTGAAGCATAATCTAGGTCTGTAATACTAATGAAACATTTCAAATAGAAAGCGGTGTCAAACAGTGTGCCGAATCGTCTGAAACGTCTGCATGCGAATCGGAATAAATTGATTGTGCAGCAAGATTTTAATTCGAGTACCTATACGGACTGGATCTCATGGAGTTGAATTAAGAGGCGTGAGCGAGACCTTTAGTGAAAGTGTCCCACTCACGGAACAATCGATTGCCGTTCTTTGAAGTGTCACCAAGACGTATGATAGATAGATATCTCACATCTCGCCAATCCGCCATCATACTTCCTAGATTTCCTAGAAGCTTGCAATTTTAAACAACCCGGCTCTTACGGGAAAAGCGTACTGATGTAGGATAGGATCGCTCTTTCTCAGTATGTAGCTGCCATATGTGCGCAAGTCGAAACTATGCACGCACGCCCTGTGTTGTTGACATTTTACGATCATTGTGCAGACCACACGTGCATACTGTTACCGAACGTAAATAGATAAGTTTCTTTGAGCAAGCACGAATTAACAGCTGCATCCGTGGGAGGTAAAATAATTATGCTAAAAACGATATAGAGCCATAAACATTTTTATAATTGACCCAAATGTTTAGTTCTGGTGCCGCTTCCTTATTAATAATGCATTTATTTACGGATATTATGTGTTTGTGTAGCTGAGATACTATTGGGTACTTACAAAAATTATACAAAATGCAGCTAACCGTTAAAGGAAACAAAGCCAGTTTACTCTTTGCAGACCATCAACACATATTCTATTTCTGATTGAACACCGGGCCTAAGATACGGGCTTCATTCACAGCTGCGACGATTCACCGCATTGTTCGCGCCTACACTTAAAACTCTTCTAAGTGAAGTTTCTAGGCTATAACGTTGTCAAACTTCTGTTAGATATTGTGCGCCCGACCCACTTGAACGTTCCGAAAGAGATATCGTTTATCTTTTATGCTCAGTCCCCTCAAAATGTTTTTGTATAACACCTACATTTTAGCTTTCAACACTAGATTAATCCCGGGAGAATATTAATGACCAGGTGCCATGGCTTAAAGTTAGGATCAGGGCTACTTGAAATGAACGCCACTAGAAATGGCAGCGTCTTGCTAGGTGTCTCTTGACGGAGGGTAAGCCTCATTAGTTCATCGTTAACCGTGCCATAACATACCATACCAGCTACATTAACCAACGCCCACGTCGGATATAGGTATCCGTAATAATAATAAGATACCATACCTTTTTCTCTTAACTCATTATTGGTTCAGTTTATGAATGAGTGCATTGACATCTGTCACTCATAGCGTCGAAAAAGTTAACATTAATGCCCTAATTAAGATTTTTAAACAAACTGACGATTTCCGAGTAGACTTGCGCGCCCCCGCCGCCGCCGATAGTGTAAAATTCGCGCCGAAGCAGATACGATAACGGGATTACGGACTTTTCTTCTAGAGGGTGCGACAAAATTATATTTTCAGCGAAATTAGCATATGGATAAACGTTGAATAAAACACACGGCAAATGAGACCGTGAAGCGCATGTAAGGCCGCGTTTTAATTTCTGATTTACTATATCTTCATACAATCTATTACATACTACGGTACACTTGCGTCTTCTTCGTCGTCTTGCAATTTCTGATCTTGATCTCGAAACAATACTCAAGTGCAAAAGGGCAATTTCCTTACAGAATATAAATAATGACCGAAACATGCCAGCGAGGCTCACTTTTAATCGAGGCCGAAGGGCGAGATGCACAAGGTCAAAGGTAAGAAACGTCTAATAGCGACACGCTCGTTCGTGAAAGGCTAAAGGCCGTTCTGAAGGAGAGCAGAGCCAGAGAATAATGCCAATGACCAAGTGTCTTATTAAAAAACGCGGCCTAAAGCCCAACTACGGGAGAATGGAGATCTGAAAATCTAATTGCTTACAAGACACTAGCCCCTCATAGGCACTACCGACCGTACGACGTACTTTTTTTTTATTGTTTAGGGGGGGGGGAATGCGTTACGCATACCACTCGAGTGCGGGGGGTGGCCCGAGTGGTTATGTGGGACTCCCGTCTAGGCTAATGAGGCCCGCGGTGTACCCACTAAAAAACCCCCCATGTGTCGCCTCGCCGCCTTTGTTGGCGGGGTTACAGGAACGTTTGCGCTTACATCCGCGACCCCGCCGGCGGCAGCCGCTCACGAGCGGCTCCTACGCGGTTACCCGAAGGCCCACCACGCTAGGCGCACCAGATGGTTGGGCGCGCCTTCCTCCACGGCCTTCATCCTGTGGTGTGACGAAACCCCCCGAGCCCGCCACGTGGAAGCCATTGGTGCCAGAAGATTTACCGGCACCCAGCGGCGGATCAGTTCTAAGGTTCCGCTGCCAACCACAACTCGGCTGCAGAAGATAGGAAGAACGGCGCACCTTATCACCGGCACTTCTCCTCTTCTGCAGCCCCACCGACGCCGGTTCAGCGGAACGGCCCCGCCAAGGTCGCAGGTGGTAGGGAGAGTGGCGCACCGTTATACCATCACGGCTCCCCCCCTGCGATCCCACCCCGGCCACAGATGATAGGGAGAACGACTCACCGCAATACCGGCACTCCTCTTCCTCTGCGGTCCATCTCTAACGCGTCACAAGCGGGCTCAACGAGCCTACTTGGAGCGCCCTTCTCGGGCCAGACGGTGACTCAAGCCGGCCGGCCCTGGGTGCCTCTTCGCTTCACCGTGGGTGACCAAGCCACGGTTACTAAGCCCCTCCACCACAACAAGGTGGGCACCCGGCGGGGGGACCGTACGACGTACCTATGTCGACTTCAGGCACTGTGGAGAACTCGGTCGTCACCCTCGATCTTTGACACAGTCGAACATTGATCGTATCCACGCTCTGCGGCCTATTTCATAAAGTTACATGTTACAATTTGTTAGCTCTCCTGAAACTCGCCCATAAAATTTGACCTCTCGCGAAAACGTGTTACCTTTAAATGCTTCAGGTTGCCGGCTGCTTGCAGATTTTAGCTTTTGGTCTCTCGGTCTTTAACTCACTTAAACATTGGTTTATAGTTTAGATTCAAGCTCTGCTCTACCGAAGCTTAGCCTTTGGTCTCACACGAAATCATGTCATCTTTAAATTGTTGGCTTCTTGCAGACCTTGGCCTTCGGCCTCATCGTTTAAATTACTTCAATACTGGTTCGTAGCCAAGCTCTGCTCTCCTGCAGCGCGACTTTTGGACTCCCATCGCGAAAGCGTGTCACCTCCAAACGCTTCGTATCGGCTCCTTGTGGAGCTCGGCCTTCGACCGCGCGAAATGTATAATTTTATTATTAATGTATTTTATCTCATTAATGTATTGTAATGTTCTACGAAGCCTAGTGTTTCGAAATAAAAGTATTTTGATTTGATTTTGATTACCTCGTACTTGAATATTAGATCGTAAGCAGTTTGGTCTTTTGTTTCCGTTGTGACACTTGCGATAGTGTCGGCGGGAAGGGCATCTAACTCTAGTAGTTAGCACCCACATGTCGCTTACGGTTGTTGTAAAGCCGATGTAAATCAAAATAAATGCAAAAAGATGATTGAAGGCATTGAAAATTTCGTCAACTTAGTAATTTGACCAATAGCTTAATTGGTAAAGCGATAAAGCTCAGGCAAGGCGTATCGATGAAGGTTCACGTCCCGCTTTTTTCATATTCATTCAGAACCAGACTATTCATAGTCTGGAAAATCGTATACACCTTCATTATAGTATTCCTAATGTTGTCTCAATAATCCCCCAAAATTTCGTGTCTGGGCTGGGTCCGATGCTATTCAAGGTCAATGTTCACGAAAATCGGTCCCCGTGATTGTATAGGTTTTCATAACTCCATTGAAATTGACATGTATTAGCAAATTGTAAAGCATAAAATCTGCGACAAGTTTAGTTTCAAACAATTTATTACGCGTTCAACTGTTTGCAAGAACAAACGGCTACAACACCGACAACACCCTTCAAGAATCTCGGAGCGATCATCTCTGAAACCACGGACTTCAGTCAAAATAAACCGTTTTAGGAACCTCAAAGCTATTTTACAAGACCTATCCAATGATATGGCACAACACGTCGATACTTCCTAAAAATATTCCACCCTCCCTACATTCAGCTGCATGTATGGAGTGCCGAGTGCCCCGCCCTTAAACATACTCCCTTACCCATCCAACTTAGTTAGAGCTTTATAGGACAACACCAATATTTTTGAAATTAAAGCATGACCCTTGGCACACTTGTTACTTAGGTGGACTAGAGTTGAAAACGCCCGGGAGCCAGGGCGGACGCCCCGCTGGTGGGGGCGGGGAGGGGGTGAAGTTTCGTTCCGCCGCGCGTTCTTTCGGTCCTACTATCATCTTATTTTTAGATACTAGGGCATGTTTGGTATCGTTTTCGGATAAATTGAGGATGGCCAATCATTTTTTGTGACATTAATAACATCTTTTCATAGAAAAAAATAAAATACAGGCAAAAGTCAAAAAATCTCAGTAAAAATAAAAACTTTCTGCAATGATTACGTAAAAACATGCAACGATTGGGGCATGAAAAAAATATGATTATAAAGCCACATTTATGTAGATATATTCTATATTCTAACTAACTACAAAATTCAAATTTAGAAATTATTTATTTGTTAAACATAGGTAACATCAGGTCTTACAATTAGTTGGGATCTCTATGCAAAATCAAGTAGCGGCACATAGAATACCTAGTTGGTTACTAAGTTCTGTTACCAGATTTCTGACTGATAAAATATAAAATAAAGTTTTAAATAAAAATTTAAAGTAATTATTTAATAGCCTAATTTCTAATGAACATAATATGGTATAATAATATACAAATCTGATGGGAAATTTATTGAAAATCCTTGTAAAGCATAAGATTGCCTGATGACGTAAACATTTTTTTTTTTTTGAAAATTTTTTTTAATAACTTTACCAGTTCGTTTCCTTAATCTTACCTAACCATATGCTAAAATTAACGGAAAAAAAAACATAGTGTATATACTATTTATTTATACCACGACGGTGGCAAACAAGCATACGGCCCGCCTGATGGTAAGCAGCTACCGTAACCTATGGACGCCTGCAACTCCAAAGGAGTCACATGCGCGTTGCCGACCCTTTACAAAAAGGAGGATTCACTGTGTTGACGAATAAAGGAACAAGAAGGTCCCTCATCGTCAACACACTGGGTCCTCTTTGAGCTCTTTGCCAACCTTACTCACCAGCAGGAACACAACACTATGAGTAGGGTCTAGTGCTATTTGGCTGTGGTTTTCTGTAAGGTGGAGGTACTTCCCCAGTCGGGCTCTGCTCCAGATTTGAGCGATGACATTCGCTGAATATTCTTCATCCTTGTCTTAATATCATGTAAACAAACATTTCTCAAGCAAATTATCACACTTTTCTCTGGGATAATCACTTAAAATATTGTTATATACTTAAAGAAACTCACCTAGTACTGAATTCAACTAAGTATCCACTGAAAAATATCATTTTCTAATATAATTTTCTTCAATAATCTAAGTAACGAACGAATAACCTAAAAAATAAAAGACATTACAACATCTAGATTGACACAAGTTTGTTTACATAATAAGACAAGTAAGCTCAACATAAACAGTCATCAAATCGATATTTTCCCTTGTGAGTGTATATTGATATGCACCATATTCTAGAATAGATAAATTACTAAAACGATCAGACGCATAATCGCGTTTGAGAAAACAATTTCTATATGGGCACTCGAGGACTTAAAATTCTAAAGTTGACTTTACGGGCTGGCTTGTACTTACCTCACATTGATGGCACTTCTGTTCGTTTTGAACGTCAATTGCATTGGATCTTGTCTCCGTCCCCGCCTGTGTCGGGGTCGGGGCGATTCGTTCGTGTAATAAACCCATGTTTCACACTAGATGCTGCATTCTGGTGCCAACGTAATCTGCTTGTGTTAGTTGAGTAAGACCATGTTACGTAGATTTATATCGTTTCCTTGATTTGTATTCGACTTTCTATTCTGATCTGATATAGATGATTTAGTTCGTGCCTTTGACGACGTAGCTAAATACTTATTCCATTATGACCATTACATATATTTAATATCGAAGTATATTCTTGTCTGACATTTGTTGTAACAATACATTACGGCCATATCGATACCAATAAATGATTGCGAGTTGATTTCACAATGAAATAAGGTAGCATGTAACTATGTAACTATAATTGGCACTACACACTCAACTGGGTCCATAACGTTAAGTGTGTATCTGGAAAATTAGGTAGCCGTTTCCCTGAAGTGATTAACTTTACGTTGTTGTGGTGATTTATACAAATTGTGCATACTTATGCATAACATAATTAATGAATGCGGGTTATACGCCAGTGATTGAATAATGTTTTCGAAACAAGTTCATTTGACGGTTGCACTGAATTGACTGAACGCAGGGCCGGTGTAGTGTGACGGACGACTGGGTGATCGCGGTCTATAACATGGATCTAGGAGAGGAGGCACCACGTATAGACAATAATAACGTATTATTAAGTAAGTACACGGCGACACTCCCCACTTATATAGAACATTCGTACCAATCGAATCACGTTGCTGTTGTCTTGAAGTTAACTGCTTTACAAAAAAATATATTTGAGGAATATCGATAACTTCGTTTGCTGCGCGAGAGCGGCCATTGTGACGAATTACCGCTTGGACTCAGCATATGCGTGTGCATGCCGTCCGCCCGACCGTGCCGACAAGTTTCTAATGCTTCCTAACTCACTCCCCATAGTCCCCATCTCCAGTAATCAAAGAGCTGAAACTACCATACTATACAAACCTTACCCTACCAACGCAAATACCTCGGGTAGGTGTTAATTGGAGTCTAGATTCTGTTGAGTATAGATGTATACTTTAAGAACCATGTACTAACACTCTCACCACCTTGCCCTTTACTCTCTCGGGCGTGCTTGTGATTTATGTCAAAATGACTGCCAATTCTCCACTAACACCTCGGTTGAAGTTCAGAAAAGGCACGTATCGCTCGCGTTCATGTGAAAAACATTACCCTTAATTTATCCGTGCAAGTCATTGCGTGCGTCTTGCCAAATAAATTATAATAAAATGGGTCAATGGGAAATATAATCAATAGGGTGCCCACTTGCACCAAAGTCCAGGCATGAATCAGACATCGTGATTTTTCTACAACACTGTCTAAAAAGTAACTTTTGCAACGCATTTATAAGGCTCTACTTAGATACAACATATCATGGCCTACACTTAATGCTTTCAAAGTCTATCATAAGCGGATTATTCGCATTAGAAACCTTACCTGATACGAGTACCTAGCTGGTTTCGACAGCCGTGATGTGATATCGAAAAATTCCAGATTCTTTTTGTACCAATCGCACGATGGATTTCCGATAATGATTGGGTCGCCGCTGATGTCATGATTTATGGATGCCGATGACAACATCCTCCATTATCAACTTTTTCATAACACGCCATTAGAAAGGGAACTTTCCATTTAGGTATACATGTTACCACATATGGATCGAACTAGCATTTTTTTGGGTAGATTGCTTAGGTATATGTTTATAAAATTATTTATTTCGTGCTTTCTAAATCGACCAAAGACACGACGTCGACGATAGAAAGACGCGATCATAATCATAATAGTCCTACCAGAAATTCTGATATAAAAATATCAACATTATCTTAGTGTTTGTCCCGGCTTTTGCCACGGCTCAATTGAGCCAGGGGTCCGCTTGGTAACCTAATCTCATGAATTGACGTAGACACTAGATTTTACGAAAGCGACTGCCATCTGATCTTCCAACCCACAAGGGAAACTAGGCCTTATATATTAAGGTCAGGTTTCCTCACGATGTTTTCCTTTACCGAAAAGTGACTGGTAAATATCAAATGATATTTCGTACATACATTCCGAAAAAAGTGGTACGAGCCGGGGTTAGAACCCGAGTCCTCCGGATTGAAAGTCAGACGTCTTACCGCCAGGCTACCAGCGCTTTTTATAATATAAAAATATGTATATTTCAAACAGTGTTGTGAATAACGGTCAATAAAGCTAAACGACTCAAAAGAGGATTTCTTACATTTATTTTTGTGTATTGTATTGGCTTATTTTACGTATATAAAATAAGCCAATACAATTCATAAATATAGTCGAGTCTTTAATCATGAAACTGAGCATTCGCAGTTCACACACTACTCAAACTTCGTCCTTTGCAGGCAAGCAGAGGCTTGTTTTACCGCTTTACCTACCTTCCTTTAAAGATTTTCCATTTATGTTTAATGTTTATATCCGTTTATGTAAACAACACGGTCAATTCGTTTCGAAACATTGCCTCGAATTTAAACATGCATTGAACGGATAAATTTAAATAACTGCATCTGGTAAACCCGATAAGGAACCGAAGCATCAGTCGACTCCCACGAAATTGCCCTGTCTCGACCATTATGCCGACTACTAGGTCAATATTTTATCTGAAGTCAACCCGCGACGGATCGGTCACAGATTTTTTACTGTTTTTGCGTCTATTTTAGGAGGTTGTCGTAGTACAATAGTTATATTTAAGTAAAATTTGTCTAGGCCTCTTATAATATTTATTTATATGTATTTATGTAATTATCATCATTATTAAGTCATCAACAAGTAATTTAAATCACATAAAACTATAAAGCACTTCTACAGAAATGTAATTCCAAATAATAATTTCTCGAATAATAATACCGTAGGTATATTAATTTCAACTTGATACCTCTACGCGTTCCTGAAAAAAGGGTCCTTACAGAGTTGACAGACAGTTAACAAAGTAATCCTGATAAGGGTTCCGTTTTTTTCGGTAGGTATGGAACCCGAAGAACCGTACGCCAGGAATAATTATTATAGGTATCTATATCTATACTTAATATTATAAATGTGAAAGTGTGTGTGTTTGTTTGTTTGTTTGTTTGTCCGTCTTTCACGGCAAAACGGGGCGACGAATTGACGTGATTTTTTAAGTGGAGATAGTTGAAGGGATGGAGAGTGACATAGGCTACTTTTTGTCTCTTTCTAACCCCCCACTTCCCTAAAAGGGGGGGTGGAAGTTTGTATGGAGCATTACGGAGGGCAAAGGGGAACCGTGTTACCCCGAATTTAACGCGAGCGAAGCCGCGGGCAAAAGCTAGTCCTATTATAAATATAAAAACAACAGTCGCATGTATCGCAGTGAAAAGACCATCTGCTGACGTGAACGTGGTCTTTAGGGCATCAGCTGACGGTCTTTCCATCTTAGTACCGCCGGCTGATGATTTTTCATGTTTTAAGGGCATACAAACTATCATCTGCCAGATTTTCAATCAGGCCCCTTGACATTTTTTTTAAAGTGATTAAATGGCTGCCGTTCCTCAACCCGCCAATGGAGCGGCAGCTGACCTTCGCGAGGCTTAATTATACTTCGCCCTTATCCTGCACTTCACAAGTAATCGCTTGGGACGATATTGGTCATGAATTGTGTTCCTGGCTTACGGTCCACTAAAAAATCTTGTATCTCATTGGGCGAATTACTGAATCACTTGTTTTTACGTGTTTAAAGGTATTATTGTAGGTCCTAATTAATAAGACTATACTCGTCGTATCTACGAGTATATGTATGTCAAGCGACAACCAAGAACTTTAAATAAGGTTTCCTAGTTGCTGTGGTTTCCTAATTAAATAACATTTAATTTACTTATTAATACTTCACATTTGACTCTACAAAATTACCTCGGTTCGTTAACTTGTACCTAAGTTTGTTTATGTTGCGTTGACCTGCAACGGGGCTGGCGGACGCCCTCCTGGTCGCGTAGCCCCAATGCGCACGAGACCTCGAATTATGGAGTAATTTGAGTAGGTAGGTAGAAAATTTTGAATTCTCAAAAGTACCGTTTAACTACTAGGTTTTTGTACTGCTGTTCGCAAGCCATGGTATATGTTATGAACTTATGAATAATAACACGCTTATACTCGTAAACATGGTTATAAAATGACACTTACGTAAAATATTAACAATATCAACAATTTCAACATACGTTATAAAATGAAAGTGATGTGTTTGGTGTTTTCAATTTTCGTTGACGCTTTATAATGGAAACTTATTAACAGTTTAATCCGCACTTTTAATAATCCCAAGAAAACTGTGTTGCAAACTATGATATACACGGTGGGGCCTGTAACTAAAGCAAAAAATTCAAATGTACATTCTTCTCCTCAAACTACGCAACGTTTGTTTGACGACTTTGAAAAAAAACTTGCGGTTTGAATTTTATTACATTTTAAAGTTAATTCGAACACGCAATGTACCGTCGAGTTCCGTATTTTCGCCTGGATTTTGACACATTTCCCAATAAATCTTTCAAATTTGAAAGCATTTTAGTCCTTTATGGCCAAAAAACGTATTTTAGTACTCCTGACTATCAGTATATACCATTAAAGCTTTGAATTTCATTGGGTAACTTGGCAATAAATGGCCCCGAAGGCAATAGGCGAAGTTTGGGTGTTTTCTCCAATCTTCGCCTATGGCATGCCTTACCGCTAATTATAAACTTTTCTGGGACTTACACCTATCAAGTCTTATCTCCCTGGAACGTGTTAATATAATATGAACCTTAACTACACCAGACTAGGCACATTAAAAAAAAATGTGTAGTAGGCGAAGATTGGCAACAGTCTGAAGTTGTTTACATACATTTTCTAAAATGATGCAAGGGCTGCCAAAAATTAACCAATATGTCAAATAAAGGAGAGTAATGGTTTATAAGTAAAAAAATGTTTATTATATAAACAAAAAACGTATCTCTTTTCGCTTATCAGTATTTTCGTAATTGAGATCAAATCAACCTTTGGCTTCTACACATAATTACCTTTTCAAAGTGAGACCGTACAACCGTACAATGATTGCCTTCTAAGGGTCCCTTGTTCATACCACGTATCTACTAGTACTACTGGGTACATCTACATATATCTTTATCTTACTAACTTTCCTCCAAATCGCTAATCCCATTTCCGAAAAACCAAACATAAGAAAATATGTACATTTGGAAACAAATTTGACAACCCTAGGGGTAGGCGAAGTTCGGTAATAAAATGGCCGCCAAATACCCTCACCAATGTTTTATTCAATTGTGACTTCTAAACGTAAGCTAGCCATTAAATAATAGTTACATATTAAAAAGAAATAGTTACAGGATATAATCATGTAAAAAGTTTAACATTACCTGGCCTGTATCACTGTTTAAAACTGAAGTTAAAACATTGGCTTAAAAAAACGTGTGGTCGGTGTCGCGCAAAAACCTCACTGAATGTCAACTATATGAAGTTAGACACAGATCGTTCGAAGAATGTTGACACCCGTAAGAAATACTTTGTATTTAGTAGTTTTGTGTAAGGCTTGCACTAAAAACATTTTGTTAAAGTCAATTTATGTAAAAATAGGCGAACATAGGTAGCACAGGCGAAGATACGCAACACGACGGTACTATGAAATTGATTATGTCTGTAGAGTGACTAGACTGACAGGCGATGTCAATTAGACGGAGTTTTACTCGTAAGTACATTGAAAATACTATTTACTTTGTTTGAAAAAATAACAATCTAAAAACTTTATGATTTAAAAAAGTTGCTACACAAAAGTTGTCTAGTTTGAGGACTAGAATCTACGTTTTAATTTTTTGCTTTAGTTACAGGCCCCACCCTATATAATAATGACAGATGGGTTATGCACGCTCCAAAAGTGAAGCACTTAAAATTAGTGATTTCAAACAATTGTCGCTAGTCGCGACCCGGCCAGCGTGAGATGCGGACGTGCCAATGAGCTCCCGTCACCCGCGCGAGAAAGAGACAAACTGTAATTTTCTAACAATGAGAGTGAGAAAGATGTAATGTAACGATTGTCAAAATAGATAAACATAACACAATCGTTGCTATTAGGTTATGCTTATGAAATAACTCTGGCAGTATTTTTTCTGCTTATTTTGTTTGAGTATAACCCATCCATCAAAAAAACTTGACTGTTTAAAAAAAGGCATAAACATAAAAGGGAAGCTCCTAAGTAATTTACGTTTCGCCGACGACCTAGTTCTGTTCTCAGAAACCGCATCACAATTAGAAGGGATGATCAACGAACTAAGCTGCGTCAGTCACGACATTGGTTTGGAATTAAATATCGAAAAAACGAAAATAATGTCCAACAAAGCCCATAGACCCATTTTCGTTGAGAACCGGCAGTTAGAGTATGTACAGCAATATATATACTTAGGCAAACAACTATCTTTATCAAAGTCTAGACACTGTGATGAATTAGAAAGACGTATTACCATGACGTGGAATAAATTCTGGAGCCACAAGGAAGTCCTGAAGTCCAACCTACCCTTAAGACAAAAAGAGAATTTTAGACTCATGTCTTTTACCTTGTCTCTCTTACGCTAGCCAAACCTGGATCTATAACACATACACGAAAAGGAAAATAATAACTTTCCAACGAGCCATGGAACGGAGTATCCTGAATCTAAAACTTAGAGACAAACAACGTCATACAACAATTAGGAAAAAAACAAAAGTTATCGACGCATTATCACATTGCCAGAAACTCAAATGGAAATGGGCTGGTCACGTGGCACGTATGAGCAACAAAAAATGGACTAAGAGAGTCAATACTTGGGCAGGACCTCCCGGTAAAAGAAAATCAGGTCGCCCGCTGGAAAGATGGACAGACGAACTGAAAAAAACTGGGTTAGTATCATATGGTCAAAAACGCAGGTCGTCTACGGCGTCAACTCACCTAAAAATCATTTGGGCAAATTTGCAGATAGTCTAAAACGTAAGCGGTCCATGAAGCAACTCGTCACAAAATGATTTTTTCTTACAGACCTTTTTTGCGACATTTTTTTTTATACATGCCTAATTTAATTTTCGAAACTACATTTTTAAAATTATCGAAACAACTATCTTAAATCGGTATAGTCGCGGACGGTCTAGAACTCTATATCGCTTTTAGTCTACATCGCGAACGGTTTAGAACGCAAAATGACCAGTCATAGGTAGGTTAATTTCGTTAGTTATCTTCTAATGGCCGAAGGCCAAACCGCACAGAAATAGGAGCCCCGCGCTAACGTAAAGATAACCGACGAAAATGCTGAAGACATTTTGCGCTCTAGACCGTCCCCCACTATACCGATTTAAGATAGTTGTATCGATAATTTTAAAAATGTAGTTTCGAAAATTAAATTAGGCATGTATAAAAAAAAATGTCGCAAAAAAGGTCTGTAAGAAAAAATCATTTTGTGACGAGTTGCTTCATGGACCGCTTACGTTTTAGACTATCTGCAAATTTGCCCAAATGATTTTTAGGTGAGTTGACGCCGTAGACGACCTGCGTTTTTGACCATATGATACTAACCCAAAAAACTTGACCCAAAAAGTGACGAATGGATAACAAGAGCCCAAGACAGAGAAATGTGGAGTAAAATGGAGGAGGCCTTTACTCGTAGTGAGGTCCTTAATAATTTAAATGTATAAAAGCTACTACTTACATGAAATTACTACCTAGTTAAATATGAAGAAAAAAATGTTTGATAATATTAATTATTTAATTTTGTAATATCGTATTAACTTTAATTTTAGAATGAAATATAATGTACCTCTATAATTAAATAATTATTAAGGAATTAAATGGCTTAAATAAAAATAAATAAATAATAACCCATCCATAGTGAATATCATTGGTTTCAAATCAGCCAAGGCAAGCGCGAAACGGCTTGTGATAAAATAGGATTTTATACGAAACTTATTTTTGTGCAACAGGTACATAGTAAGGGTTCTTAAGATTCGAGGGTCGAAGTTACAAAATGAGGCGAAGCCGAATTTTGTAATAACAGACCCGAGAATTTTAAGAACTAATTATGTACCGTTGCACACGAAACTTTTTCTACGACAGTAGCAAAAACTTAATTAATAAATAATTTTAAAGTTCTTAAGTATCACGAGTACATAAATCAATTTTGTTTTAAGATTTTTTTTATCAACTAATAACTCTTACTTTTGTGCCGAAGTCTTCGGATATTCACTGTGAAGTTTTCTTGTCACTTATTTTATCAAAATTAACATAAACTTCTTGATATTAACATAATATACGAGTTTAAATACATAAATTAAGCCGTACATTGTGTTGAAACTTTTTAAATATTAACTTTTTACTAAATGTCATAGACAGATCACGAGTTGGTTTTTAATTGCAAAAAAATATGGCTTCGTTCAAGTAACTCTCAATGCAAAAGTTTACATTAAAGTACTATTATGCTTTTCATAAATATGAAACTAAATAATTTAAGATATTAATACTTTAAAAAAGACATGATAATGTTTTTATCATAGTTTGAGCAAAAATAATTTCAAGTGTATATCAATTTGAAAATATAATTTATATTGTAAACAAGAACGAACCCTTTTTAGACATGGCACCTGGAAGTCAGTGTATTAAAAAAACAAAAACAGTTGCACAATATGTTTTGTGTGACTGCTAGCAGTTATAGAAAGTACCTATAGACAAATAGACTTTAGCGCCTTTACTTAAATGATGTAGTTTTAGATACCACTATCAGTCATTTAATTAGCATATAGAAGTGCTGGAGTAGAAAAACTACTATTATATCAGCTATCAGACTGGTCTTTTCTTAACCCAACTCAGACAAAGTTAGGAGCTAGGGCTCGTTAACATTTTACAGGCAACTCTAAATATATGCGTGTCGTAAATCTTTCCAAATCCAAGTTACTAAACAATGCGACAGTAGCAGCAGTAAGTATGTATGTTTTTTTTTTCAAGTTGTCCGAATGTCAAAAGACATTTTCCTAAAATAGGGGAAATCTTAAAAAAATAACTATAGTTAACATATCCTTTTTCAAAGGCACGAACCGCCAAATTTACAAAAACTCTCACACATAACATTAATCACATTATCAAATCCTATTCTATTTTTGTTTGTGCTTACACGCATGTATAATTGTGATTAGTTTGTTTCGCACGCGGCAATTCATCAGCAGAACAGATGGTGGGTGCAACAATCGGTCACCCACGCACTTAGTTGAAACAATGAACGTCTAAATGCATGCCTTATAAGGAGACTGACTACGAGTCAATCCGCTTATCTGGTATCTAGTAACTGCTGATTGACTTTCTGCTAAGATTTTGAATTGAAAATAGCATCGTCCAGTACCTATCGGCCACATCCACACCACACGAGTGCTCAAAAGATACAATTTACTTTCCTACATGGGTAGCGGCAGTGCAGCAGCAGCAGCAATCTGCGCCCAGCAGAGGCGGAAATTCTAAAGAATTCTTGTCGACTTGTCTAATTCTTAGTCTAGTATTTTGGCTCATTATAGAATGATACCTCATCACCATCCCTACGAGTAATTTTAACCCGCCATTATTCGCATAGAGAAGATGTTATTTGTTCTGATCCTTTATAACCGCGACAATTAGAGTATGATTACGCATCCTCAAATCCTCCAGACCCGTAAGGCTTTATAAATAATAGCATCGTCTATTCTGCAAATTAATATATGCTAACATTCTATTTGTACCATTCCATACAATTGAATAAGGCGCGATTTACATTATAGTCATACAACTAATACACAGCCTTTATATACCTAGGTACCTCTATAAAATATTGTAATTCAGTTTCGTAATGCTTTCTGCTAGTTTCGGAAATGCTAGACATTCAGTTGTGAGAGGTTGGCGAAACATTGCATCCGATGTGCAAACTGACATTGAAAGGTTGAGACAATTGAATGGCGTTAGAAATAATTTGGATAATCACAATTGGGTGATGGAGTTACGTTGCGACACCAAATTCATCTTTGGAGCATTCATGGCATTGGTTGTCACAACCAAACCATGCTAATTCTATAATTATTTTATTTTAAGATATACCTAGACTATCATGACATGCTCGTTATTCACATCTTTACACGATTTTGCTTATTTTTATTCAGCCTTTCGCTTCCTGAACTTCCTTTCATATTTATTAGATTATACGTTGTAGTTGTACTTTACCTAGTCGGTTACTAAGTTCTGTTACTAGAGTTTTCACTAAATAAGTAGGAATAGGTAGCAAGATTTTAATTATTCACGTTCATAATTTAAAAGCTTATTTAATAATCAATAGATTACAATATATTGAATTGAAAAGTATTGTCGCACTTTTTCAGAATTCTTTATAACACTCGGAAAAAGGCGTGAAAAATATACGTCAAAATTACGCTCCTTGATCATGTTGATTTTAAATCCTATTTATTTTTAATCACCTTTAAGACGCATCAGTCTTACACAATTCGGTAGCTATATTATTTAGCTTCAATTTGGTATATGTATAGTTCACGTGGGGCTATCCGATAAAATACTAGACTATTCGTTGCAAGTCTGCTTGTTCCATAGCAGTCTAAATCTATGTCTTTTGTGAAAAACTTAAAAATAGGCAATATTTCAAATGGGAATATCTGTGGCGTAAAATCGCAAGAAAATTAAATGGTGGCCACTCAATTACCTCTAATAAACAGGTTTCTTACAAACAAGCAATGGAACCTTCTAAACAAAGGTGAAATATTTATTTGATGCACTTTTGTAAAGTGTAATTTTCTTAAATTTACCGCGTGTTTGCGTCTTCAGGCAATCTTGTGCTTTACAAGGATTTTCTATAAATTTCTCATCTGATTTGTGTATTATTATACCATATTATGTTCATTAGAAATTAGGCTATTAAATAATTACTTAAATTTTAGATTTTCAAACTTTATTTTATATTTTATCAGTCAGAAATCTGGTAACAGAACTTAGTAACCAACTAGGTAATATTGTAGTTTTGTTTTGTCATGTGATGTTCAATAGTCATCTTTCTATCTTATCTTGGCAATCGCACAGGACAATAAATCATCTATAAATATTTGTACAACAATTTTGAGTCTTGAAGCGAAAGATTCCATAATAGAACCACGAGCGTAGCCAGTGATTCTAATTTAGAATTTTGAGCGTAGAAAAGGACTCAAAAGCACAAGATGTAAATAACTTTATTCTCGTATTGAACACACATCACCTCAGCAGTGAGAAGACATGGCAAAAACTACCTGAAAGATGCTCCTTCTTTGTCACTTTATTGACTCGTACGAGGGCTGCTACTTATATATCCGGAAACAAAAAAACAAACAAACGTACACGGCTGAAAATGGTTTTATTGTTTTTCAAAGTATTCCCCTTGATGATCTATGCACTTTTGCATTCGCGTGAACCAATTTTTAAAGCACTTCTGCCACTCCGCCTGAGGTACCTCCATAACGTGTTGTTTGAATGCGTCGACAGCATCTTCAGCGGTCGAAAATCGTTGACCGCGTAATTTATTCTTTATATTTGGAAATAAATAAAAATCGTTGGGTGCCAAGTCAGGGCTGTACGGCGGATGACCCGTTAATTCCACATTTTGACCCTCCAAAAATAGAGTTGTTTCGCGTGACGTATGACAGCTGGCATTGTCATGATGAAGAATGATTCTTCGTCGCTGGTTAGTTTTACGAATTTGTACAAAAACTTCCGGTAAGCAAATGGTCGTGTACCACTCTGAATTAACCGTTCTACGGTTTTCTAGTGACACTGTAGCTACATGGCCATTAATACCGAAGAAGCAGGCCACCATTTGTTTCAATGTACTTTTTGCACGAGTAACTTTCGTATTCGGGTTCGGCTCATTTTGAAACACCCATACCGTTGATTGTTGCTTCGTTTCGGGATCGTATGCATAGATCCAGGATTCGTCACCTGTATAGATGTTATAAACGGCTTTGGAGTCACCACGGTTATATTTTTTTAACATTTTATTGCACCATTCGACGCGAGCATCTTTTTGCTCTTTTGTTAAGTTGTGGGGTATCCAACGCGAACAAATTTTTTTTACAGCCAAATAATTATAATATGCTATTAATGCTGGTCATAGAAATACCCAGAGTCGCCTCTATCTCGCGGTACGTAACATGTCGGTCGTCCATTATAAGTTTTCGCACAGCCTCGATATTTTGTTGTACAACGACCGATTTCGGGCGACCTGCCTTAACTTCGTCCGTAAGCATACTACGTCCACGATTGAACTCACTAAACCAGTGATACACAGTAGTTTTAGATGGGGCTTCATCACCAAAAGTTGAAGTTAGTTGATCTATGCACTGTTGTTGCGTTAAACCACGCCGAAAATCATTATAAATCATAGCACGAATATTTTCACGAGTGAGTTCCATTCTTGCTGCGAGATGACATTTAAAACCCGTCAAAAACAAAACACGAGCGTTAATAAGAAAGAAAAAATATACCGGCCAGTACTTAAAAAAGTTCAAATTTTACCATGGAGGTCAAATATGCTATTTAAGAAGATTGTAATCCCGGTTTCCGGATATATAAATAGCAGCCCTCGTATTTATTATATATTCTTACGTTTGAGTTCAAAAATCTCAATAATAAGATAACAAAAAAATACCGCCATTTTGACTTTTGTCAACTTTTTAGGGTTCCGTAGTCAACTAGGAACCCTTATAATTTCGCCATGTCTGCCCGTCCGTCCGTCCGCGGATAATCTCAGTGACCGTTAGCACTAGAAAGCTGAAATTTGGTACTAATATGTATATCAATCACGCCGACAAAGTGGTAAAATAAAATGTGGAAAAAAATGTTTTATTAGGGTACCTCCCCCCTATACGTAAAGTGGGGAGTGATTTTTTTTTTCATTTCAACCCTAACGTGTGATATATTGTTGGATAGGTATTTAAAAATGAATAGGGGTTTACTAAAATCATTTTTTGATAATGTAAATATTTTCGGAAATAATCGCTCCAGAAGTTAAAAAAAATGACGTTTAAAATATTTCTGTCTCTCTCTCTCTCTCTCTCTCTCTCTCTCTCTCTCTCTCTCTCTATTTACTTACGACGTGAAAAAGACAACGCGACTATTCGCGTATTTCGAACTCCTCGAGTATTTCGAACTTGTATTAAACCTCGCCCGCGGATTAACATTGTAATTCCAAGGTCACTTCAAGGTCATTTTGTCTCACGCTCGCTGCAAATTTGGGTTTTGCTAACTGTTTTTAGGTATCAAAAACCCTTCGTTCCTGCTGCAGAGGTGAAAATAATATTACATTATACCTACAATCCAATATCTGTACACATTGATGGGCGGCTTGTGCTATACGTATTTATGTTTAGTCGTGCGACGGCTAGGTAATTCTATTTATTATATTATAAAAATATAGACATCTAATATTCAAAGGATCACAATAACATGTTGTTAGTAAACTCCGGCACACCGGCTTGGTTTAACATTAGATCTCAATACTTTTTGAACTGCGTTGCGAGACTGGCGTATTTGTACATGTAATGTTTTTGATGGGTTTTTTTTAAGCGCGAGTGAAAGAGAAAAACTGTGTGACGATTAGTATGGCAGCTCATTGCAAATTCAAAATATCATGAATTAAAAATAAATTACGCATTCATTGTAAAATACAAAATAATGATGTTTTTGTAGTAATTTTGTTCTTAATTACAGACGTATAAGTCAAGAAACTGAAGCCATAAAACGGTTTAAAGCTATAGTTAGGGAGCTGGCGAGCAAAATTTTGATATGATCAGCACACAAGGCAGACGTTATTAATAGTGATATTTATGCCCTAAGAAACATCAAGGACCTTGTCTGCCACCATGGTGGCGCTGCGTTGTAAATTTACAGCGTTTCAAAAATGTAAAAAAAAAAAGGTGTGCTATATTATGCGCACACGTCTGCCTCTTGGACTGATGTTTGAATTCCTTATGAAAACCAAGAAAATCGATGACGCAGACGTTCAGGCCTCTGATATTCCAAAGGCAGACCATTTGTTTTTTTTTAACCCGACGCTCGCGCCAAACCAAGCAGGTATAAATTGAATTGATCAAAATGCTACAGACAAGACCACATCCCGCCTTCATCCTTGTTTTTTTTTTTAAAACCTTCCGAAACGCACTACCGGAGTATGTCATTGACAAGTGGTATTGTAGTTCCAAAGTTCATCTACGTTAAAGGCACGTGCTTTTGTGCATTGAATTTCAAACAGTTATACAGCTGAAAATCAGTGAGCAAAGTGTCTGCCACATTTTTTTTCGAATTCACGGAGTCATAGTGAATCGAATGGGCCCAATGAGAACCGCGTGCAAATGACTTAGTAGAGCTTTTTTTTTTTACATTTTTACAACTCCGTCCCATGATAATGCAGAGTCCTGAATATCTGCCTCTTCGATTTTCTTCGTTTCCAAGATGATTGTGACCATGAACTCCAGAGGCATACATGTGCAAATGATTTAATACCCCGATTTTTTTAAGCAACTTCAATCCGCTGTAACGCGAAAACGCAGCGACATAGGACCTTAATTGATTGGACCAAGTCAATTCGTAATGATTTAAACTGCAATCCACCTCGACGTGAAACGTGTGCAAATCATATACCGAAATGCTCGCCAGCTCCCTAATTACTACTTTTAAGACGTAACTTCAGAATTATTTTCTATAGAGCGAATTTCGCCCAATCGTGTATAGAACTCAACAAAGTTCTTCAAAATATAATAAATATTAATATATATATATATATTTTTGACTTTCCTAAAACAAATAGTTACTGCTAAAAAATTGTTTAAGTAAAGTCAATTTCAAGGTCATCGGCTGTTGTTAGCCTGTTAAATTTGTAGCTAAATATCCGAAACCCGTAGTTTTGTTTGTTTACATTATGATTTATATGGTTATTGTCTCTTTTCTTTTGGTCATTTTCTTGAGTTATTTAATTGTTGATTAATATGAGAATGGTCCTTTATTGTATTATATTCTTTTGGGCTATTGTTGAGAATGAGATAAGTTGTTTTCTGATTTAATGATTTAGCCAAATTTAAGTTCAAAGCGTAAAGCGTAAACCTATTTTACTTCTTCAAAAGTTTAACATTTAATGCAGATGGAATTTGTTACATATTTGTAATAAATGTATGTACAGACTTTGGACTACATTTTACTAAGCGTTACGTTTTAATGAATGTAGGTATGTCAAAGTCGCAAATGTACGGTTGAGTTTCATGCATAGCTATTTGGGCGGAGCGCGGGCGCACGCTCGGCGGTTTACTGGTATGCGCTGTTCCGTATGCGTGAGCTACTTGCAACAAGACAAACTGTATTTCATTATCACATCATATTTCTTAATGCACGCATTTCTATTAACTATTTATATTATTGTGTGTGCTTTTCTAATTCCATAACCCCCTGATCGATTATACTTATGTTAGAATTTAATAAATATATTTATGATAACGATAATCCTCTATTCAAGTAAAGACACTCATCAAGAAACAGATACTGTCAATAACAACGCTACTGGATTTGAAAAGGTGCCACCTATCCTTGTAGCCGAAGTAGAAAACGCGATTAAATCACAAAAATTGGAGAAAGCACCAGGACCGGACCAACTTTCAAACGAGCTGATGAGAGGCACGATTGAAGAGCTAAGCCCAATTCTAGCCAAGTTATTTGCGATATAATCAGCACCTGTACCGTTCCAGACCAGTGGGGAGAAGCTCACATCATTCTCCTGCACAAAAAAGGAGCTAAGGACGACATTGGTAACTATAGAACCCTACTCTTAGGTGAAGAAATTAAACGCGTGGATCAATATAACAATCAGCTTTATATGTAATATTTAATTATCTATACATATAATAAAGCTGAAGAGGGTCGAAAGTCTGTACATGGAAGATAATCGAAAAAAAGTTGGCTGGGGATACTTAGAATCGATAACAGAACACGTTACAACAATTTTTAGAATTTTTGTCTGTTTGTCTGTTTATCTGTTTGTCTGTTTATTTGACCGCGCATCACGTGAAAACGGCTGAACGGATTTTGATGAAATTTTGTATAGAGATAGTTTGAGTCCCGGGAAAGGATAATATATAGTTTTAATCCCGAAAATCAACCCTGGTGGGGGTGAAAATGGGGTTGAAAGTTTGTATGGAGAATTTTTAACCGCTGAAATGATTTAGATAGAAATGAGTATGAAGATAATTTGAGTCTCGAGAAACGTCATAGGATAGTTTTCAAACCCTTGTGGGGGTGAAAAGGGGGTTGGAAGTTGGTATGAGGAATTTTTTACCGCTGAACTGATTTAGATGGAAATGTGTATAGAGATAGTATGGGTCTCGAGAAAGGACAAAGGATAGTTTTTACCCCAAAATCAACCCTAAAGGGGTGAAAAGGGAGTTGGAAATTTGTATAGGGAATTATTAACCGCAGAATCGATTTAGATAAAATTTGGTATGGAGATAATTTGAGCTCTGGAAAAGGAAATAAAATAGTTTTATCTCGGAAATTATCCCTTAAGGCTCCTTATTCCCTAAAAGGTCGAAAAACTCTATTAATGAAAAAAGGCGCATAAAATGCTATCTATAAGATAGTTTGAAGTATTAGTAATACAAAAAAATACTTTTGAACCATACCTATTATTATTAAGAACCCAAAAATACGATTCTTACAGAAAGTGTCCTGTGAAGTGTGATTTATAGGTCATTTTTAAAAATTCATACTAAATTAAAACGTACCACTATAGTAGGTAATGATATTTTTTATCGTGATAGAAATATAGTTTAACTTTCATATGATAATCTTTTTAGGGCAAAATATTCATAGAGTTTTCGTGGAAAAAATTAAATGTAAACGTGTTTTCATCAAAAAACTGGCATATAATCAGGAGGTATTTTGTCTATTATCCAAGATGAATCTTCGATATTTATGGCCGTCTCAGACATGATATACTCAATTGAATTTTATTCAAGTTGAATAAGAATTGACACCCTTTTTTGCGTAATTTGGAAATGAACGGTACATCTAACTGGAAAATCCGGAAAGGCCTTCCAAGACGACCAATTTTTTTCATGTTTTACTCTTTAAAATTTAATATTTGCCCCGATGGCCGTCTATCTATAGATAAAGAAATGAAATATTATATGCATCAATAGTTGATTTAAAAAAACTAAGTACTTTAGCCATAGCCTTCGAAGAAAATGAAGCATTTTAAGAAATTCGCGCGTTTTGGGATCGCCTCTTAAGCGGATGCAAAAAGTTTACATGGGGAAGAAACGACCAATAACCGCTGTACGTATTTAGATGAAATTTGGTATTGAAATAATTTGTAATTTTTTGGTCAAGGTGTTCATATTTATAACACGTTACCCGTCGATGCTTTAAATTTACCTTTACCCGCTCTTAAGAAATATTTAAAAATGTCATGAATGTTATTCCAGGTTCGAGGACTATATATGACAGACAAAGATGCATGGCCCAAACCAAAAAACTACTACAAAATCATCTAACATTTATAGGACACCGTTTAGGTAGGAAAACATATCAAACGTTTTATGAAGCAGTCAGATTAGGATTTATTTTTATAATTAAACAATGGGTACATTATCTGTTTCTCAAGCTGTTTTGATATGTCTTCTTGAAGAACTACGCATTATTATGTATCTTTAAGATCTAATAATGTATTACTTACTGTTTTGAAAAAAATAAGTCCCGTCGAGTTTCTTTTCGGTCATAAATGTCATAATACTTCTTGGGCCAGAGGTGTATGTAGGGTTAGAACCGGTGGTAGTTTTGGAACGAAGTTCCTTATCGGACGGTTCGCGGATGGGAGGCTAGGCGAAAAAAAGTCACGAAAAAGCGTCACGTCACGAAAACGCGACACCCATACGATTGAGAAACATGTAAAATGGAATGAAACAAAAAATATATAAAATAGAATAAAGTGAAGTGTAGTGAAAAGTTAAAGTGAGAAGTGACAAAGTGATAAAAGTGAAAAAAGTCGGAAACCTAAAAGTAAACAATGGCAAAATTTTCAATAATTTTCATAAATTTCGTAAATTTCAAAAATTTCCAAAAAAAATTAAAATTAAATAACATAACTTCGTTCCAATCGCGTGTTCCACGACACTCACGTATTTTATTTTTCTCTGACGTTAATTAGTGCAGTGTAATGTGCTTACATTGATAAATAAATATTTTGATTTATCTGTGATAGTGTGGTAAAAACGTATGAAAATTCATTACCCCCGACCGCCGGCACGCCCGCCCCCCCTGGATTTTTAATATGTGTGTTGGTAAAGCAGTGTATGCTTCTGTACATAATTAGGCCTTATTACGTAACAGTTACATAACTACTATTTATTTCTTTTTAGGGTTCCGTAGTCAACTAGGAACCCTTATAGTTTCGCTATGTCCGTCCGTCTGTCCGCGGTCTAGCTCAGTTACCGTTCGCACTAGAAAGCTGAAATTTGGTGAGGCCTGATAAGAACTCTCAATAAAAACTATATTGAATAAAATCGGTTCAGCCGTTTTTGAATTATCAGTCAAAAACGCATAGTGAAAGGAAGTGCCGAATAGTAAAATGACGTAAGCGCCACCTTTTGAACGGATGTTTTGTAACAGGGCGGCCTCTACGAAACTCTACACTGAGCATCGCCCGACATGGTCTTGGCCGGTTCTCATCTCATCATGCTCAAATTCAACGTCTAAAAGCCCCCCCCCCCTTTTAGCGTCGGTGTAATGACGGTCATTCTAATGGTTTCAATGGATTTTTAATATGTGTGTAGGTAAAGCAGTGTATGCTTCTGTACATAATTAGGCCTTATTACGTAACAGTTATATCGCCATGTCCGTCCGTCTGTCCGCGGTCTAGCTCAGTTACCGTTCGCACTAGAAAGCTGAAATTTGGTGAGGCCTGATAAGAACTTTCAATAAAAACTATGTTGAATAAAATCGGTCCAGCCGTTTTTGAATTATTAGTCAAAAACGCATATTGAAACGAAGTGCCGAATAGTAAAATGACGTAAGCGCCGCCAAATAAACGACCTTTTGAACGGATGTTTTGTAACAGGGCAGCATCTACGAAACTCTACACGGAGCATCGCCCGACATGCTCTTGGCCGATTTTTTTTGCATTGTTATCCCGGAAATCACCCCTTAAGGATTACTAATTCCAATTCCAGAAAATCCCCAGCCAGGTTATACGTAGCCTATAAAAATTCAACGTCTAAAAGAGGGGAGGGGGGTAGCCACTACACTCGATTGAGTTAAATTTGCATGGGTCATTGACCCCCTCCCCGCTCCAAGTGCACCTCAAATAGAAAAAAATCATTTCTACATTTGTGACCCCCCCCCCCCCCAATTTCAACCGCGCCTGTTCTTACCTTTCATGCTTAGACTGATTTGACGGGAGGATCGATTTGGATGATATTTGCCGTGGACATGAACGTATAAATACAAAAGTGGTCCTGTATCGTCCGATATACACCTACTACTCTATGTCGTTTAAATCATGCCAAAAAAAATAATATGATAAAAAAAGTATTCATTTTTGAGTGTACTTTCATTTAGTGGTAATTGTAAAATATTTTATTAGGACTACTGTCCTCTAGCGTCATCTGTCAACTTTACTTCAAGTTCCGCCTCCAGGGTAGCGGGAGAGAAATTAGGGGTGAATTAGCCGCTTACTGACACAGACCGAATTCCACGCGGGCGGAGCCGCGGGCACAGCTAGTTATATATAGACCAATAAGTCTAATATCAAATGTGTACAAAATCTGCGCAAAAGTTATCTTAGAAAGATTATCCAAAGTAGAAAGATTATCCGAGAACTAATCTGTGGAACAAGCAGGCTTCAGAAAAAAATATAGTACTATCGACCACGTCCACACAATTAAACAAATAATGGAAAAATATAATGAATACCAAAAGCCCTTGTTACATAGCTTTTATCGACTACTTCAAAGCTTTTGACAGTCTCAACAATAAGTGTATCTGGTCAGGCTTAAGACAGCAAGGAGTAGAAGAACCCTACATCAATATTATCAAAAGCATCTATAGTAAGACCACATGTCAATTGAAGCTGGAATCCAAAGGCGACTCTTGTCCCATTTAAAGAGGTGTGAGACAAGGAGATCCTTTTTCTCCTAAACTTTTTAACGCTGTTCTGGAGAGCGTGTTCAGAAAAATGGACTGGTCTGAATGTGGCCTTAACACAGACGGCAAACGCTTAAATCATCTGAGATTCGCTGATGATATTATACTATTAGAGGAAGACCCTATGAAACTACAAACAATGGTACAAACCCTGGCAACTGAAAGCAAAGTAGTAGGGCATGAATTAAATGCAAATAAGACAAAAATGATGACGAACCTAAGACAGGTTGATATGATGGAACTTGTTTAGAACATGTAAATGAATATGTCTATTTGGGACAAATCATCTCGGCCAAAAATATGATGTCCAGAAAAATTCATAAAAGTAAAAAATACTATTATAACGATAATCCTACCAATACCAATTTTCATAAATATCAGAAGAGCTTCAATAAAGATATATAGCTGACTTGGATGGAAAATATGTTCTCTCGCGGGAGTCATTTCATTATTTGTGTTTAAATAAAAATATCATTCTAACTGTTAATTAATATCATTTTGGAACTGTAAAGTGAACACTACGGTGGCTATCACATTGCCGCATGCGGCGCCGGTGTGCGAGCGAGATAGCGCTCTGCATGTATAAAGCGCTATCTTGTTCACCCATCCGGTTGCGGCTACCGTACCGAGCCGGGTTGCAAAAAAACTACAACGTATTTCATCCCCAATCTCTCTCTGTACTTATACTACTGTACTAGTAACGAGAAATTCCAAATCCCGATTTGAATTTTTTGCAAATTGTTAGAGATATCTTTTATTACCTCTATCATCTAAGCTTTCCCTTATTACAGTATATTCTGCTTACTTCGTTATTGGTTGTTTTATTAGTTTTGAAAATGAACCTTGTCCAAGCGAACAGGTCGGATAGTGAAAGCTCGTAACGCTCGATTGGATCACGTCGCTCCTTCTTTTATTTTGCCTTGCAAGTGTCAACTGTTTGCCAACAAATTATCGCCAATTTCACCACAGTTTCGCTACTTAATTCTTCTCGGTTAACTACCGACCACCACCACCGATATTTATCGGCAATAGACCAATTTTAATGAAAACCGCATAACGCGAATGCCATAAATCTAACAATTACACTACACTGTAGTCTGGTTCAATGGAAAAGTAAAATAATGTAAACAAACCGATCTCCTTTCATCGCTTCGCAATCATGCACTTTAAAAGCAAAATGATATTTACCTAATCGTTAATTCCCACCACCTACTGTTTTGTTAAATCAATAGGAAAATCTGATAATTATGTGGATTCTGGTTAAGTTTATTGCAATTTCACTTTGGCACAAGGGTCGACTCGTACGAATCAGGTTTGCTTACTATTTTCTCGTTACTTAGTTCATTCCTTTGTTTTCTCAATATAATCTCTTATCATATTACGACGGAAAAATGAAGGCTCAGAACTTCTCTGTGATAAATTATGGGCAGCATCGTTTGATATGCCAAACTCTTCAACTATTGTATAGGTTTATCTCTAACCCCTAATCATAAGTGATTTTTCCACGACCACGCCCGGTTAATATTTCAAATTGTGTAGTAATTGCACTAGTTCTTTTTTTGTCTCGATCTCGAGGTTTCATTATACAATTTTTTGCATTGACATGGTCGAATATAATACGTTTCGTATTTTTTTTGTACGGCAATTTATAGACTGTTGTCGGAGCCGTCACGAACCTTCTTGTACATACGTTTGTTATTATGTTGTTACGCCAATTCTATTCTTTGCCAAACATGAATAGGTACTGTAAATGGTTTCTCACTTGTAAATAAAGCTAGATTCTGTTATTGAATGATTTAGACTAATACAAGCAATATCAGACTAAATTAATAAATAATTTTTAAGAAAAAAAAACCGACTTCCATGGGGGTAGCCGGTGAAGCATTATTGTAGATGGTGCACTTAGATTCCATACAATGAAATAACTTGCTTAACAAACGCAGCGGAGAGGACAAATCGCCAAACCTGAACTATGCGTCGTTGAAGAGTTCTGTTCTCATCATCATCAGCAGTCCACTTCATCAAATGTCACTCTTTTGAATGAAAATGATGGATTTGTTGATAAAAATATAAAAATCACTATATGTATGCCTTTACGATTTGAGGAGTTCCCTCGATTCCTCATGGATCCCATCATCAGAACTGCGTTTTGACAAAAACGGGACCAATCTGTATATACAGTGTGGAAAGATAAGTCGGGCCCTGGAGGGAAACTACCTTAAAACGTTGAGATAGCTCAATTCACTGGAAGGAAACATTCTTTATTTTTTTTAAAGGGGCATAACTGCATTTACAATTTTTTGGAAAATAGTACAGTTTACAAAAAAAATATTTATTTTGTAATTTTTGCCATAAATATTTTTTATAACAATTGATGCTAATCGATCCTATTTCCAACAAGGATAAAAACTTCTTAATACCAACCAAGTTTAGGCCACAAGAGAACCCATAAATAATAATAATAATATTTTTCATACAATTAGTATGGAAGAAAGTGAAAATTGAGAAAAAAACTGTGAATGCAGTTTTAGTTTTTAGGAAAAATAAAAGAATGTTTCCTTTCAGCGAATTGAGCTATCTCAACGTTTTAAGGTAGTTTCCCTCCAGGGCCCGACTTATCTTTCCACACTGTATATACTTACAATCAAAAAAAGAATTTTCAAAATCGGTTCAGACATGACGGAGTTATGGAGTAACAAACATAAAAAAAAAAAGCAAAAAAAAAAACATACACGCCGAATTGAGAACCTCCTCTTTTGAAATCTGGAAGTCGGTTAAAAATAGGCATAACCTAGATTGATCTACTTTAACATTGTTACTATTCTAAGCTTAAATCAGTTTATAGAAGCGTTAATTTTGCAAAATAGATATAAAAAAAAAGATAATGAAAAAACTTGTTTCAGTTTCTTATACACGGTGAATCTGAGTAACCCGACAGATTTTAACCATAAATTTCTGATCATAATTGGAGACTAAAATGTCGTATAAACTTTTCTTTGAATTGGCCTAGTTTCAGAGTTACTACCAATTAAATAAAAAAACAATTTTTGTTGTGACTCAGTCACAGAGAACCTCCTATAGAGTAATAATCTTGCTAATTTTGTTCGCGAACGAAGTCACCAAAACATGCGGAAGACATGCGGGGCGGGTGGGTAATATCGGCGCTGCGATTGGTCGTTTCAAGGACCGCGCGCTGTCGGGTGAATGCGTAGTGATGGGAAATGTTCAATACATGTAACCGGTACCGGAATGTATTGTACCGTAATTTATTGTAGGTAAATTATGATACTTGCTGTTTACTAAATCGGTAACAATATGAAATATGTACTTATCTATGTACCTACTTTGAAAATGTACCTAAGAACTGGCCAAAACTGGCTCCTAAGCCCCTTTTTGACATTTCATTACCTTGTGACTGTAGACCCAACTGCTCACCAAGTGGATTCTAAAAAACCCTTACAACATATATCTATCTCAAACCAACTCTGAGTTCCGTCGCACTTCCTCGAAGTTCATCATCAGCGAAATCTTGTGACTGTAGACCCAACCGCTCACCAAGTGGATTCTAAAAAGCTCTCACAGCATTTACCTATATCAAACCAATCCCGAGTTCCGTTGCACGTCCTCGAAGTTCACCATCAGCGTGATCTTGTGACTGTTGCCCCAACTGCTCACCAAGTGGATTCTAAAAAGCCCTCACACACAATATATATCACAAACCAACTCGGAGTTCTCTTAATCTTCAACATCCCTGAAAAGCTTGCGTTTAAAATGTACAGTACAATTACTTAATTGCATATTATAATGTAATAATACCAGTAATGGTAAACATACTCATTACTTGTGTATATAACTACTAACTACCAACTACATAAAACTACAGATACTACAGATTAACTACTCAAAGTAAAATAAAATAAAAAAGGTAATATAGCGCGATATCTTTTTTCTAAAATATTTCTTAAATTCGGTACGCACGAAAGCACGTGGTATCGGTAAATCCGGTATTTATCAAAGTTATCAAACGCGCATCACTAGTTCTACACGTGCTCCGCCAGAAAGGAATAGCACATTGTATGTTCAATTTGAAGGAAGGGGACAGACTAACTAACTACTTCTAAGCGTCCAGACTTCAATGAACTCCGCTGGCCAGTAAGAAATTATCAAACAAACGATGATTTCGACTTACTTGTGGAATATTATGCCATTTTTATATAAACTTGAAGTTTTGGAATTGTTTCCACACCACCTTACACAACAATATCCCATGATTTCAATAATTTTCCTCACGTATTCAATTTATTTCTCGCATAAACGCACGATACGAGCAGGTCTAAAACTTGGACGCAACTGAACGACTTGGCGGGCGGCCGTGCAATTTGTTAGTCGTTTTACTCCAACGTGCGGTGACCCCAAGTCACCTTATAAGGCTTATCTAGTGGTTACCTTATCTGTGGACTCAGTGCAAAACGCTTTTTTGATGGCGATTTCACCCTTTATGGGGTCTAGTCTAGACATTCTTATTGACAGATATCAAAGTGCCAAGGAATACTTTACGTAAACTATTTTTTTTTACGAAAAAAATTTACTGATTTATTTTAATCGACAGTTTTACCAATAATATTTATGTTTTTATGTTCAAAAGCATTAAAGAATCGAAAAACAGCAAAACATATTTTTGTTTTTGGCGAAATTGCCCTAAATTCATATAACATTTATTACTCCTTGACCTCAGGAATTTATGGTTAAAATCTGTCGGGTTACTCAGCTTCACCGTGTATATAATAAGGGTCAGAATCTCCTAAATAGGTAAAATTGATATACCTTTACCTACAGATATACAGGGAATACTTACTTGCGAAATGCAATAAGTACCTAAAGAGCTAACTCGCGTCTACTGTATGAGTAAGCAAACTGATTTCTTAGAACATTCTAAACGATCGAGTTAATAAATTTAAACCTGTTTGATCAGTGTTAACGGCCAAGGCGGTTAATATTATACTTTACATCCATTTTCTTTTGTAATTTTAAAAATTAAGTATACGACGCGCTGCAGAATGATGCTCTTTTAAGATCTTGTAAACCTTATGCAAACATTCTTAATCGAGTGAAATCTACAACCACTCAACTTTCCTATGAATTTCTTTTAACGCTGGTGCTGGTGGTAGTGATGATATCGACATTGTGAGCCACCATCACACGATCAATTTGTACTGCTATTCATGGCAAGTGGAAGCTACTAATTAGAAAGATTTACCCATACAAGGCGTACGACTCTCTCAGCGCTAGAATACAAATCAAACAGATCAAACCCGACATTGAAGCTACAGTGAAATTTGCGATGGATCACAAGTCCTACGTATTTAAAACGATCGTTTTTAATATGGTTCCGTTGCTAAAATGGCAAAAACGGAACCCTTATAGTTTCGTCATGTCCCGTCCGTATGTCACAGGCATATTATTTTACTCGTAAACCATGAAGCGAATATTGATGAAATTTTAACAGGAAATGTGTTTTGAGTGCCGCTATTTAGTTTTGTAGTAAAATTGGGAAAACAATATTTTTACGGGGGGCGTCCATACATGTACGTACCAAATATCAACGTTTAGCACATCAATGTCATTAATCGATAGGTCTTTAAAAATAACATTGAGGATTTGTTTCAACATTTTTTGATAAAGTATTTACAGAAATGATCGCCCCGAAACTCTACAAAAATTGTGCCTCTCTGTAACTTTTGAACCAGAGACCCAAAATACTCGTATGAAAATAATTAAGAAGATGATACATCAATCAGACCTCGGACAGGGTGAGCTGTTTTAAGAGTTTGCATAATATGGACATACCTACGTAGTCATTCAATGGCAGATGTGATGTAATTGAATAACGAATTAAATTATTCTATTTAGATCTTTACATAACTAGCAAAACAAATTAATTGTATAGCAAGCCTCTTTAAATGATAAGCATATTATTACATATATCCATATGAAAGTAATATAACTGATATGATATCATACCTCTTTAGATAGACAATAACTCTATTTAACGATGCCATATTTAACATTGAAATATCATGACAAAGTCATTAATGTCATTCTAATGTTCTGTTGTGTTATTTTAATTTGTGAGCAATTTGAGTTTGCTAATAAAAAATAAATAATTAAGAAGAGAGATTATTCCGAATTTGAGTATGCCGAAATATAAAGCAAAAACAGTTCTTAAGTGGATTGAAAATGAACCTGACATGACATATGACGGTAATAAAAATATTTTTTGTGCAAAATGTAAAACCAAAGTGACAACTAAAAAAAGTAATGTGCAAAGACACATCAAGGGACCAATGCACAATGGCAATTATCGAAAGTTTGATGAGGATTTCAATCTCAATTTAATTCGATTCCTCATTTTGTATAACATACCATGGTCACAAATGAAGAATCCGGCTTTCAAACAGTTTTTTTCTAAGTATTTATGCTGCCAGTGTGCAAACCAACCTACACTCCCGAGTGAATCATGGCTGAGGAAGGTTTATTTGGATAAATTGTATCAGAAGCAAATCAGTTCAATACACGATAATCTTTCGAATGAAAAAATATGGATTTCTCTTGATGAATCAACCGACTCTTTAGGGAGATATATAGTGCATTTTTTAGTGAAGCCATTGAATTCATTTAACAGACCATATTTAATAGCCTGCAAAATATTATCAAAAGTTAATGGTCAAACAATATCTGTATTCGTGATGGACACTCTGAAAAATATGTGGCGCGAATCTTATGACTACAAAATTGGAAATGTTCTGGTGCTAAGTACTGATGGTGTTGCATACATGTTGCTGGCTGGCCGAATTTTGAAAACTTATCTGCCTAATTTGAAACACGTTACATGTTTGGCACATGGGCTAAACCGCGTAGCCGAAAAAATACGTTCCCTGTATCCAGATGTGGATTTGCTCATTTCAAACGTTAAAAAAGTATTTTTAAAGGCTCCTAATAGAATCCGCATATTAAAGGATAAATATCCTAATATGCCCCTGCCTCCAAAACCAGTGATTACGAGATGGGGAACTTGGCTAGCGGCAGCAGCATATTACGAAAAATATTTTGACGAAATAAAAGTAGTCCTATGGGCATTGAGATCGTCAGACGCAATGTCGATAAGAGTGGCGAAAAGAATTATACAAACTGAAAATTTACGAAATAATCTAAAACATATTGTTGAGAATTTCCATATAATTGAATATGCCTTAAAAAAATTACAGGAATCTAAAATATCCGTCGTAGATACATTTTTAACGTTGGACCAAGTGAGAGCTGTTATAAGCTGGTCTTCGTCTGCTTCTGTCAGTCAGAAATTAGAAGACGTCATAGCTAGAAACCCAGACTTAGATCTGTTTAGGGACTATGCTGAAAAAATTTCGGAAGGAACAGATGTGGACGGTATTTTAATGTACAACTTCACTCCGCTCACTTCAGTGGAAGTAGAAAGGTCTTTTTCCATCTATAAGTGGATATTAAACTCAAGAAGAAGTGCGTTGAAAATTGAAAATCTAGAAAAAAATATAGTTCTTTATTACAATAACCAATAACAAAGAAAAATTTGAATAAATAAATAATACTTACTCGTTTTGTACATAATGCACTGTCATTTTTGTTTAATTATTATTATTTATTATTCATGAATTCTTTTTAATATTTCATCTTGAGGCATATCTATATTAACATCTACACTTGACATTAATGACGTAAAAATGGCTCACTCTGTCCGAGGTCTGTACATCATTGTGTATTATTTCAATGAAAATTATTTTTTACATTTATCAGTTAAGCCGTTCGTGAGTTATCTCCAACAGTCTTCTTCCTTAAGCAGATACGAACTTTTTTTGTTGTAAAGGTCTTTATTAAATTAATTAACATGATTGAATTTATATAATTTACATTGTATATATCTAAGTATTTTGAAATTTACGAAGTTACCAAACGCCTCCAAAAAGATACGCATGTGCGAGCAGCCTCATTTTCGTCGGACTCATTGACTTAAGTACCCCACTTAACAAAAATAAATACCCGTACGCGGCTCCGTGTGTGTTTTCGAGTACTAAAGTACACCGTATAATTACTTAATAATACGTGTAAGTTTTTTTTTACACGACCAAAGGAGAACACGTTGCGTTGCCATCACAGCCTACTTAATAACAATAATAACACTCAGCTTAAAGAGCTGTTATTGACGTATTACTGGTGTTATTTTAAGACAATAGGACCGTCGGTCAATTCACTCAGGCAATATACCTACTAAACTAAATTATACTTAGGTGAATTCAAAAAGCTAAGTCGTATCCATGAAAATTTTGACAGTTTAGTACAAATCTTGCGCCAGGTTTTTTGATCCATATAAACTCAATACAGAGTGTATCTGTACGTAATTTGACTAATATGTGTAGAAAGTTTAAGTTTCATTGTAGGTAAGCATTTAGCGTATGAAATGATGATTAGTGACCGCTAAATCAGTCATACAACCGTTATTAATAGGTATTTAGTTACTACACAGAAATCTATTTAGTATTTTTATTCTATCATGATTTTGCCAAGTGTTTTCGTATAGGTACCTATCGATAACCATTTCTTTGACCGCAATAGCTGGCCATTCACACGTGCTTAAATTGAATAATTAAAGAAAGACATTTTATAAAGATTTCATACAGTGTGTAAATTTTATACGGGCGTATATTGTACTGACGATTAGTATTGGACCTAGGGAACCTATTTACATTTATTTCTGTATGAAAATAAGGATTTTTTTTTTCATACATAATAATTCAGCCCGCAATGTATTGCATCCATGACAATAAAAATAAATAAATAAAAATAAATATTATAGGACAACCTTACACAAATCGATCTAGGCCCACAGTAAGCTCAATAAGGCTTGTGTTATGGGTACTAGACGACGATATATATAATAGATAAAATATGAATATTTAAATACATAGAAAACACCCATAACTCAGGAACAAATATCTGTGATAAACACACAAATAAATGCCCTGACCAGGATTCGAACCTCCTGCTTCGTAGGCAGGGTCACTACCGACTGGGCTAGGAGGCCGTTAAACAATTAAATTTATGACAATTTAATTACCGATGCGTCATGTCAGTTATGTCAGTTTTAAATCAGTTGTATAGCGTACATTGGTGCCCGGTAGGACTTTAAAAAATCGTTACGCATAATTAATAACACTATTTAACAAAATGATTATACTATACGAGTCCTATTGCTGGATACTATAGGTGGATAAAGTATACGCCCGTATAAAATTTAGAGGCTGTATATAACAGTGCTGTTATGAATTATGAATAGTTAACTCGAATAAAATATTATAGACGGAGTTAGCCATGTCAGACATGAACCAATAATGTCAGTAACAAAACCCCCTCTACTCTAGTCAGTTTTTCTAGATCTGGACACCTGGCAGCTGTAAAGTGGTGAAATCCAAAAAATGCAAACCATTTCAAGAAAACAAAACCTAGAGTTCTGGGTTTGATGCAATATTATGAGAATTATTATAAATAATTAGATTATATCATTGCCAAAAGTTTCTGTTGGGGGAAATAAATGCCAAACGACGTATAATTTATAGTTGGTCGCCTACCGTTTTTGTTTCCGTTATAAAGGTTGAACACGCCAAAACTTGGGCACGCAAAATTTGTTTTTAAACCAGTTTGAAAATAAATAACTACATTATGAATACCACATTTAATGACAAATTTAATGAATTCTAAAATCACATTTTTAATTTTAATTAATGTTTACACAGTAAGCCATAGATCGAACTTTTCTACGCACACGGCTCATAAGACTTTGCACCATCTCTTTAGAAAAGATTTTTGTCGCCCAGGTCCATATTTTTTGTAGCTCAGGGACCGATTTTACTTCTCCGCCTTTCTTTTTTAGAATTCCTTTCATAATACTCCAGTACTCTTCAACAGGCCGCAGTTCCGGACTATTTGGCGGATTGCATATTTTGGGTACCACCATTATCCTGTTAGCGTTGTACCATCCCATAACTGATTTTGCGTATTAGCAACTGGCTAGATCTGGCCAAAACAACGGTGGTGAGGCATGCTGTCTTATAAAAGGCAGCAAACGCTTCTGTAAACAATCTTTCTGATAAATATCGCCGTTTATTGTCCCGGTGGTGATAAACGAGCGACTTCTTTTACCACAGCTACATATTGCCTGCCAAAGAAGGTATTTTTTTGGAAATTGCCCTCATTTTTAGGGTTCCGTAGTCAACTAGGAACCCTTATAGTTTCGCCATGTCTGCCCGTCCGTCCGTCCGTCCGTCCGCGGGTAATCTCAGTGACCGTTAGCACTAGAAAGCTGAAATTTGGTACTAATATGTATATCAATCACGCCGACAAAGTGGTAAAATAAAAAGTGGATTTTTTTATTTTATTAGGGTACCTCCCCTATACGTAAAGTGGGGAGTGATTTTTTTTTTCATTTCAACCCCAACGTGTGATATATTATTGGATAGATATTTAAAAATGAATAGGGGTTTCCTAAAATCATTTTTCGATAATGTAAATATTTTCGGAAATAATCGCTCCAGAAGTAAAAAAATATGCGTCCCCCCCCTCTAACTTTTGAACCATAAGTTTTAAAAATATGAAAATAATCTCAAAAGTAGAACTTTATAAAAACTTTCTAGGAAAATTATTTTGAACTTGATAGGATGAATAGTTTTTGAAAAAAAAATACAAAATAAATTCTGAAATAAGTTTGTAATTTAACCGTATAAGCAGGTGTTTATTGTACCTGTAATTTCTACAAAATTACAATGAAATGACGTGCTTTCAAATAAAGTAAAAACGGTGAAAATCGGTTCACGCATTAAAGAATTATCCCATAAAATTCATCTTCCATACTTTATGCTCGCGCGCAATAGTTTACTTAATTTGCCGATAGATGTCGCTGTACGTGGAACTCTCATATCATATCCTACATGGCGGTGTTATTAACTCTTAAGTGGGGACACTTACTGTGACGGACGGAAAACTACGGAACCCTACAGTGAGCGTGGCCCGACACGCTCTTGGCCGGTTTTTTTAATTCAAAATCTTCAGGATTATCTGTTCGAGATTTGCTAGTATAAAACTCTTGACCAGGTATTTGTTTACAATCCAATTTTATATACGTCTCGTCGTCCATCACCGCGCATTTAAATTTTGTAAGAAAATCTTCATAGAGTAGTCGCGACTGTATCTTTGCGGATAAGTTCTGTTTTGAGTCTCGATCTGGTGCGGCCTGGGCTTTATAACTCCTCAGTCCTGCCATCTGTTTCACTTTTTGGACATAGGACTAAGACATTTTCACTTTTTTAGCAACATCACGAGATGAAATCGTATGATTTGAGGCAAAAATCTTTAAAATACTCTTTCCTGTTTCTTATTCTTGACTCCCTGCAACCCACCACTTCCTGGCTTTCTATCTATTGTCAAGCGTTCACGGAAACTTTTTAATACGTGACCAACGGTATATTGTGGATATTTCAGCCTTTTCGCGATATCTATGTAGCTTAACATGGGATTTTTAACATGTTCGTGCAAAATGCGTTCACGTTTTTGATATTGTACGCTCGACATTTTGCCAACGAATAAATAAAAGAAAATAAAACTATCATCATTTTATAGCCCAGTTCCTTGTGAGAAAATTGTTGTTTCAAAAGTTTAAATATCTCCATTTTTCGAATAACTATAGCTATTTTTATATGCCCAGGTTTTGGCGTGTTCAACCTTTAATATGCAATGTTTTTTGTTCTAATGTTAAAATTTTGGCCCTGTCCTTTATAACTGAGACAACTTCGGCAGTTTTTTCCTATTATGGTATTACTATTTCTAGACGGGTTTTGTTGCTCTCATTATTGTTTCATATCTGACGTAGCCAGCTCGTAGTCATGATGTCACGATGAATTATTATGCCGAAATATGTAATACATAATTTCAGCTAAGTACTTATAACATATTTTAGTAAATATAAAATACCTTTATGGTTATTTCGTAGTTTTTGTATTGTGTACTTACATAATAATGAACAAACAATATATTGTATTATACCAATATTTTGTTTCAATTATAAAGCAAGAAGTACGTACCCGAGCGCAGCAAACTGCAGAATATTTAGTCCTTAACCTTACGAGTAACTTTATGCCGAACGGTAGATAAGTGTCCCTTTCTGGGCCGACGCAATGCACAGAGCAACTAGGCCATCTATCACATCTGTGTACGCGTATTGACTTCGTAACATTTAGGGGGCGTATTTTATTTTATTTTATTTATTTGGAGATCCAACAGCTGTGACACAAACATTATACATTTTAGCAAATACAGGAAGCCAATTATAGGAACTCACAGGTAGTGATAAGATACTTAACTAATAGGTTCTAAGGTTACGCACTAACGCAACCACATATGCAAACAAAACGAATATATTCGATTAATGAATACATATACAGTTGATATACAGTATAAAAACTTTTTACAAAAAAAAGATAAACCGACTTCAAAAAGGATAAAATAAATTATTATACAGGGTGTTTGGTAACCGGATGCAAAGCCGAAAGTAGGAGATAGTCTAGGTCATGTAGAACATTTTTAGCCATACTTGTCTTAGACAAATGTTATTAGTTTTTTTTTAATTTAAATTTTAAGATTTGTCGGAGAAAACTGCAAAACTTCAGACTAAATCGATAATTAGTACTTTTTTTACTGCAGGTAGATTTTTTTTTGTTTTATTTCGTATTGTGCAATGTCTATCAAACACTAGAAAAGTGATTTCAAACATCTGTGTCTAAAGAAAACAAGTTGTCAGCGATTTAAAATTTTAGTTACATGAAAATGTAAACGATTTAAGTGATTTCAAAGTACGATAAAAAAAAAACTAAAATAGCCACGAATTTTCAAACCATTTTAAAAACATGCTTGGCTTTTACCCTTTTATTTAAGCTATCAAACACGACTGTAGCTACTGTATCCTTGAAAATAAGCCACCTAAACCAACTGGGTAGCTAAAATGTTTCACTCTACTTGTGATACTTGTGGTAGTTGTGGTGACGAATCTCATTATGATTTTACAATAAAACATTGGTTCTGAATACTAAGTTGGCGTTGACTTGACATTTGACTTGTTTTAAAAGGGTTAAGTGTACTGGACAAAACTACCACATGCAATTTTAACAAACAAAGGCTTGCGGCGGTGAGAGACAAAAGGGACTGATAGCGGCAGGCGGCGGGCGATAAGACAATCATGTCTCAAGCCATTTTATCTTTGAAAGTAGGCTACCTGTACTAATAAGAGGGTATGTTTAGGGTAAATTAAAACAAAAGCATAAAAGATAAGTTATTTATTTTTACGATCAACACATTAAAATTACACATCATCGCTCGTTTTCAAAATGTGACCCGCCGTTTCGAATACAAGCACGAGCCCGTCTTCTTACTTCTGTGGTGGTTGTTCCGAATATCATTTCTTCCCTCATCCTTTCGAACGCCGCTTCTATCCTCTCCCTCAGCTCTTCTACGGTATTAATGACCTCTTGTGTGTAGACTAGCTCCTTAGCTCGGCCCCAAACGAAAAAATCCAATGGTGTCAAATCAGGTGACCGAGCGGGCCAAGGGATTCGTCCGCCTCTGCCGATCCAACCGTCCGGGAAACAGTTATCCAGATGCTCCCTTACAGCCAGAGAGTAATGGGCGGGACAACCGTCGTGTTGAAATGTCACTGCACCGGGCAGCTGGTCTTCGTCAATAAGCCTGGGCAAATCGTTTTGTAAAAATTCCAAATAATTTGCCCCATTTAAATTATTTGGCAAAAAATGTGGCCCAATAAGGACTCTGCCGATGATTCCAGCCCACACATTGACGGAAAACTTTCTTTGGAAGGACACTTGCTTTTTCCAATGTGGATTGTTGTTTTTGTCAGCCCATTGGTGTAGGTTATGGAAATTTGTGATCCCCTCCCGGGAAAATTTCGATTCATCGGTCCAAAGAATGCTTCGCAAAAAACGTCGGTCTTCGATATCCGCATTGAGTAAAAATCGGCAGAAGTCCACTCGGCGTGCAGGATCTCCTTCGTCCAAACCTTGAACTCCGATGCCGCGAAAAGGATATTTTCCCTCACGATTCATTGTGGCCCATACTTTCCATGTGGACAAGTTCAGATTACGAGCTACCACTCTGATGCTCGTATTCGGATCCTCTGCAAATGCCTGTAGAACGTCTTCCTCCACTTCAGGGCGATTACGTCCTGGATTCCCTCCATGTTGCACAGCAATACCATTCTCACGTAGCCTTCGGAATGAATTGTAAAACACTCTCACATTAGGCAATCTCCGGTTTGGAAAACGCTCTTGGTACATCCGTCGGGCCATCGCTCCATTACTGTCAGCTTTGCAGTACATGTAGATAATGTCGGCGTATTCTTCGTTCGTAAACTCCATGTTTACAATGAAGAAGTCGTAATTACACGTGAAGGAGCGCCTACGGCAGCTACAACTTGACACGGTAAATTGAGATGAGAGCGGGAAATTAAACCACAATGAACGTCTAATCGCAACTGAAGTTGTAACTAGACTAAATTACTAGTTTTTGCACAAATACTCATGTAGCTAATCAGTTTATCTTTGTCAATAAAGCACAAAACCGATCATCTTTGTTTAACGCCGCTCACCGCCTGCCGCTATCAGTCTCTTTTGTCTCTCACCGCCGCAAGCCTTTGTTTGTTAAAATTGCATGTGGTAGTTTTGTCCAGTACACTTAACCCTTTTAAAACAAGTCAAATGTCAAGTCAATGCCAACTTAGTATTCAGAACCAATGTTTTATTGTAAAATCATAATGAGATTCGTCACCACAACTACCACAAGTATCACAAGTAGAGTGAAACATTTTAGCTACCCAGTTGGTTTAGGTGGCTTATTTTCAAGGATACAGTAGCTACAGTCGTGTTTGATAGCTTAAATAAAAGGGTAAAAGCCAAGCATGTTTTTAAAATGGTTTGAAAATTCGTGGCTATTTTAGTTTTTTTTATCGTACTTTGAAATCACTTAAATCGTTTACATTTTCATGTAACTAAAATTTTAAATCGCTGTCAACTTGTTTTCTTTAGACACAGATGTTTGAAATCACTTTTCTAGTGTTTGATAGACATTGCACAATACGAAATAAAACAAAAAAAAATCTACCTGCAGTAAAAAAAGTTCTAATTATCGATTTAGTCTGAAGTTTTGCAGTTTTCTCCGACAAATCTTAAAATTTAAATTAAAAAAAAACTAATAACATTTGTCTAAGACAAGTATGGCTAAAAACGTTCTACATGACCTAGACTATCTCTACTTTCGGCTTTGCATCCGGTTACCAAACACCCTGTATTATTTATATGCGTTACAAACTGATATGTTTGAAGTCGGTGCCAAGCCAAAAAGTTACAATACCGGTCAAATCAGCTTCAAGTCTGAAAATCACAAAACAGTTAATACGAACGAGGCGTATGTGTTCAGTGAATTGTTCTTCATACTATAGAACTAATTCTGGTATTGACTGTACGTAGGTTTTCATTCTAGTACAGAAAGAAAATATAATCATGCGTCTTATGATGTTTGTTAATAAACTTGTTTACTAGTTGTCGGACTAACCATATCTTGAACGGAGCCCGTGCTTCGGTTTGAATTATTTATTCTACTTCATCTAAGGTGTTTATCGAAGTGCAAAAGAATTCAATGGCTAGATTGATTTTTCTATAGTCAGACACACTGTGTGTGTGGGTCACACCTTTTCAGTTGAAAAAGGCACGATATTTAAATTTTTTATTGTTGACCATACGTGTTTTTTATTTTTATTTGCCGCCTTTTTCTGATTATTGACAAAGTAGACGTGTATCAGAGAATATATACATAGGTACCACATTTCATCAAAATTGTATTAGTAGTTTAGACGTGAAAATGTAACAGATAGATTCACATTCACCTTTTCAATATAAGTAGGTATCGATATGTTTTGTGATTTTCAGACTTGAAGCTGATTTGACCGGTATTGTAACTTTTTGGCTTGGCATCGACTTCAAACATATCAGCTTGTAACGCATATAAATAATATAATAATTTATTTTATCCTTTTTGAAGTCGGTTTATCTTTTTTTTGTAAAAAGTTTTTATTTTTCCATTTTTAGTGGTTATATAATTATCATAATCGGACAACGGATCTCGCAATAATCGGTGAAGATATATAAGAAAAAGTTCATATTACGTAACTCAATGTAAGGAAAGTTCCACTTATCATATGTGGTCTTTATCATTAGGTCCACTCCATCAAATTAGTGGTTTTCGAGAGGAAATGCTTGAGTTGCTTAAAAAAACAACCAAATCACCATACATGTGCCTTTAAAAATTGAGGAGTTCCCTTAATTCGTCATGGATCCCATCATCAAAACAGCACCAGATTAATGTGGAACCATCTCAGAGGTAGTTACTTTCAGACAAAAAAAGAATTCCTGAAATCGGATCACGGGTCTCGGAGTAATCGCTGAACATCCCACATTTAAAAAAATCATCATCATTATCATCAAAACATGTTTACAATGAAGAAGTCGTAATTACACGTGAAGGAGCGCCTACGGCAGCTACAACTTGACACGGTAAATTGAGATGAGAGCGGGAAATTAAACCACAATGAACGTCTAATCGCAACTGAAGTTGTAACTAGACTAAATTACTAGTTTTTGCACAAATACTCATGTAGCTAATCAGTTTATCTTTGTCAATAAAGCACAAAACCGATCATCTTTGTTTAACGCCGCTCACCGCCTGCCGCTATCAGTCTCTTTTGTCTCTCACCGCCGCAAGCCTTTGTTTGTTAAAATTGCATGTGGTAGTTTTGTCCAGTACACTTAACCCTTTTAAAACAAGTCAAATGTCAAGTCAATGCCAACTTAGTATTCAGAACCAATGTTTTATTGTAAAATCATAATGAGATTCGTCACCACAACTACCACAAGTATCACAAGTAGAGTGAAACATTTTAGCTACCCAGTTGGTTTAGGTGGCTTATTTTCAAGGATACAGTAGCTACAGTCGTGTTTGATAGCTTAAATAAAAGGGTAAAAGCCAAGCATGTTTTTAAAATGGTTTGAAAATTCGTGGCTATTTTAGTTTTTTTTATCGTACTTTGAAATCACTTAAATCGTTTACATTTTCATGTAACTAAAATTTTAAATCGCTGTCAACTTGTTTTCTTTAGACACAGATGTTTGAAATCACTTTTCTAGTGTTTGATAGACATTGCACAATACGAAATAAAACAAAAAAAAATCTACCTGCAGTAAAAAAAGTTCTAATTATCGATTTAGTCTGAAGTTTTGCAGTTTTCTCCGACAAATCTTAAAATTTAAATTAAAAAAAACTAATAACATTTGTCTAAGACAAGTATGGCTAAAAACGTTCTACATGACCTAGACTATCTCCTACTTTCGGCTTTGCATCCGGTTACCAAACACCCTGTATTATTTATATGCGTTACAAACTGATATGTTTGAAGTCGGTGCCAAGCCAAAAAGTTACAATACCGGTCAAATCAGCTTCAAGTCTGAAAATCACAAAACAGTTAATACGAACGAGGCGTATGTGTTCAGTGAATTGTTCTTCATACTATAGAACTAATTCTGGTATTGACTGTACGTAGGTTTTCATTCTAGTACAGAAAGAAAATATAATCATGCGTCTTATGATGTTTGTTAATAAACTTGTTTACTAGTTGTCGGACTAACCATATCTTGAACGGAGCCCGTGCTTCGGTTTGAATTATTTATTCTACTTCATCTAAGGTGTTTATCGAAGTGCAAAAGAATTCAATGGCTAGATTGATTTTTCTATAGTCAGACACACTGTGTGTGTGGGTCACACCTTTTCAGTTGAAAAAGGCACGATATTTAAATTTTTTATTGTTGACCATACGTGTTTTTTATTTTTATTTGCCGCCTTTTTCTGATTATTGACAAAGTAGACGTGTATCAGAGAATATATACATAGGTACCACATTTCATCAAAATTGTATTAGTAGTTTAGACGTGAAAATGTAACAGATAGATTCACATTCACCTTTTCAATATAAGTAGGTATCGATATGTTTTGTGATTTTCAGACTTGAAGCTGATTTGACCGGTATTGTAACTTTTTGGCTTGGCATCGACTTCAAACATATCAGCTTGTAACGCATATAAATAATATAATAATTTATTTTATCCTTTTTGAAGTCGGTTTATCTTTTTTTTGTAAAAAGTTTTTATTTTTCCATTTTTAGTGGTTATATAATTATCATAATCGGACAACGGATCTCGCAATAATCGGTGAAGATATATAAGAAAAAGTTCATATTACGTAACTCAATGTAAGGAAAGTTCCACTTATCATATGTGGTCTTTATCATTAGGTCCACTCCATCAAATTAGTGGTTTTCGAGAGGAAATGCTTGAGTTGCTTAAAAAAACAACCAAATCACCATACATGTGCCTTTAAAAATTGAGGAGTTCCCTTAATTCGTCATGGATCCCATCATCAAAACAGCACCAGATTAATGTGGAACCATCTCAGAGGTAGTTACTTTCAGACAAAAAAAGAATTCCTGAAATCGGATCACGGGTCTCGGAGTAATCGCTGAACATCCCACATTTAAAAAAATCATCATCATTATCATCAAAACAATTATCATCATGACGTTCACATCATCAAATTGGTGGTTTCCGAGAGAAAACCCTCGAGTTGCTTAAGAAAACACCCAAATCACCATACATATGCCTTTATAAATTGAGGAGTTCCCTCAATGCCTCATAGATCCCATCATCAGAACAGCACCAGATTAATTTGGGACCACCTTGAAAGTACATCCTTTCAAACATAAAAATAATTATTCAAATCGGACCACGGGTCTCGGAGTAATCGCTGAACATCCTACATTTAAAAAAATCATCATCATTATCATCAAAACAATCATCATTATCAGGTCCACTTCATCAAATTGGTGGTTTTCGAGAGAAAACTCTCGAGTTGCTTAAGAAAACACCCAAATCACCATACATGTGCCTTTAAAAATTGAGGAGTTCCCTCAATTCCTCATGGATTCCATCATCAGAACAGCACCAGATTAATTTGGGACTACCTTGGAAATACATCCTTTCAAACATAAAAATAATTATTCAAATCGGACCACGGGTCTCTGAGTAATCGCTGAACATCCTAAATTAAAAAAAAATCATCATCATTATCATAAAAACAATCATCATTATCTGGTCCACATCATCAAATTGGTGGTTTCCGAGAGAAAACCCTCGAGTTGCTTAAGAAAACACCCAAATCGCCATACATATGCCTTTAAAAATTGAGGAGTTCCCTCAAATCCTCATAGATTCCATCATCAGAACAGCACCAGATTAATATGGGACCACCTTGGAAGTAGACCCTTTCAAACAAAAAAAGAACTATTCAAATCGGACCACGCGTCTCAGAGTAATCGGTGAACATACATAAAAAAAACCGGCCAAGAGCGTGTCGGGCCACGCTCAGTGTAGGGTTCCGTAGTTTTCCGTCCGTCACAGTAAGTGTCCCCACTTAAGAGTTAATAACACCGCCATGTAGGATATGATTTGAGAGTTCCACGTACAGCGACATCTATCGGCAAATTAAGTAAACTATTGCGCGCGAGCTTAAAGTATGGAAGATGATTTTTATGGGATAATTCTTTATTGCGTGAACCGATTTTCACCGTTTTTACTTTATTTGAAAGCATGTCATTTCATTGTAATTTTGTAGAAATTACAGGTACAATAAACACCTGCTTATATGGTTAAATTACAAACTTAGTTCAGAAATTATTTTGTAATTTTTTTTCAAAAACTATTCATCCTATCAAGTTCAAAATAATTTTCCTAGAAAGATTTTATAAAGTTCTACTTTTGAATTTTTTTTCATATTTTTAAAACTTATGGTTCAAAAGTTAGAGGGGGGGGACGCATATTTTTTTACTTCTGGAGCGATTATTCCCAAAAGTATTTACATTATCGAAAAATGATTTTAGTAAACCCCTATTCATTTTTAAATACCTATCCAACAATATATCACACGTTAGGGTTGAAATGAAAAAAAAAATCACTCCCCACTTTACATATAGGGGAGGTACCCTGATAAAAAAAAAATTTCCACTTTTTATTTTACCACTTTGTCGGCGTGATTGATATACATATTAGTACCAAATTTCAGCTTTCTAGTGCTAACGGTCACTGAGATTATCCGCGGACGGACGGACGGACGGACGGGCAGACATGGCGAAACTATAAGGGTTCCTAGTTGACTACGGAACCCTAAAAAAAGCCCAAACCGAATACAGAACCTCCTCCTTCTATGAAATTGAAGTCGGTTAAAAACTCGATTAAGACGACTTTAAAGGGCCAAAAACGTGCCTTAGGCAGGAAAGCGTATTATTCGGGATTGTTCTGAGGGAATTGAAGTTGCAGGGACTGATATATTTAAAAGGGCGTATTATGCGAGAAAGCGTATTAAACGGGTTCTACTGTATTGCCGATATTGTTTGTTAAGATGAGTAAATATTTTATTGGATCCCGTTAGCTCAATCGAACTTCGTCAAAGTTCACGTAGGTACCTATATCTTCGATCAGTCCATCATCAGAAAAAAACATATAAATATATATTTTTTTTTTTATCACCGATTCACGGTTCACCGATTATTCGAAGACGGCTGGACCGATTTGGAAAATTCTTTTTTTGTTTGAAAGAGTATACTTCACAGTTGGTCCCATCGTACCCAGGTCAGGATCTGATGATGGGATCCTGGAGAAATCGAAGAAACTCTTCAACTATTATAGGCACGGCACACCTATTGTGATTTGAGTATTTCAGCAGCTCGAGCATTTGCTGTTGGAAAGGTGGATGCTAAGTGAAGTCGGTTCTTTTTTGTTTAAAATTATTACAGTTCGTTCCCCTTAGATACCTATCTCTAGTCTATTATTTAGGTACTAGGTATAAAATATCCGTAAATTTTAAAAAAACGAAACGTTTATCATTATATAGGTACCTTACGTTACATGACAACAAATAATCGTCGCGCGTGGGTTTATAATACAAGCTGTTTTTTATTCTTATGAATTATAGGGTTTGACTGTCATACAACATAAAGATAAGTAGGTATCATTAAGTTTCCCTGGGCACACTTTTCTTACATCCACAGGTCCACACGCACACAGTATGAATCGGTACTTTTGTTACGTCTTTGAAAACAAACAAGTGTCGCGAGAGCTAATGTGACTTCACATTAGCAGATCTTATACCACCCAGTGCTTAACGACAATTAGGCACGGCCTTGCTGACGCAACGAAGAAAGTGAAACCATGAAATTGCCTCCAAAACGTCACAACAAAATGACCGATTGTTCCGCAGTTTGTCAACACCCGGTAATCACCGAAACCTGCTTTCACGCTGCACAAACCAGTTTTGACTAATTATTCGTCTATTATCGAAAAACTATAATTTTCTATTACAATTGTGGAAAATTTTAATGGTTGTTGGTATGCAGGAAGCACGCCCATCCGGTTTGTTCCACGAACTTTCGCCGTCATACGTCAGCACACATAACCGAACAAACAGTGCAGTGGCAAGCAAATGAAAATAATTTTAAGTACCAAGTGTACCTCCCTAACCTTAATCAGCTATTACTACTTCAATACATACATTCATACACAAACTTCGAAGGTGTGAACCTTACATTAAAACATACACATATTTTAACAGTGACTGTACCTACATGACATACGGCTCTTTGATAACAAAACCTTCTCCGTCACGTCAAGATTATTTTATCGATAATGATAAAGAGTGATACACCGCAAATTTCTATTCAAGTACGTAGTTCACTCTGGAAAACTTGTTAACTCAGTTGTTTCAATCGTGTTCGAAGGTTTATCTCGTTATTATTATCTTAGAAGTGCATTTGATTGACATCGCTAATCTCCTGTATTTACTTAGTAAATTGCAAGTGAAACTGCTGGTGATTGCCGGTCTCTCTTTACGGCTCAATCGTGCCTGATTTACGAGACGCCGAACGATTCGATAATATCCTCTCGCAAATGTTAACTTTTGTGTAATAAAATAAAAACGAAAAGCTCAGTTGAACGCGTGATGTGTCAAATGTGTACACGGGATATAAATAAGGTATTGTTATTTTCTTTGCGCAGATAACGAACTACGCGTTTCAAACATGACCCGCACCGCACCTCGCACTAGTTTTTTTTCATAAGTTTTGTCAACAAGTTTGAACAATAGGTATCACGAGACTTTATCTAGTTAGGCACGGGATTATTTGAAGTACAGGAGTACTTGGGACTAAACAGGAGTACTTGGGACTAATTTAATCTCTTAGTGTTCCCTCTCTGTCAGAGTCTTCTTGGCGTATTTTACTTAATTAATTTTTTTTTCTGTAAGACGATGGTATTGGTGGTCGTATCCCAGCACAACATCAAAGCAATGTTAATTTACAGTTGTCAGTTAACTTAATACCTGCTCGCTAACCTCAACAAAGCAATTAATGTATATATGTAATATAAACCTTTTCAAGTACCTACCTTCGTGCTTGGTAAACATATGATTACAACCGAATCTATGTTTACATAAAGTTTCGCTGACGATTTTGCAATATTTGTACCATCGCATCACAACAAGCACAATAGTCGTAAAAGTAAAGGAAAACAAAACGCGGGTTGTCCGGGCGCGCGCGCACTCAGGCTTGAAGCAATTTCATGGTGGATGGAACACTGCGACATTACAGTTTCCTCCATGTACCATCAGCGGGGACTGATTACCTACTTGGAAATCAATTTCCATATTGTAAGCGATTGTGCATCATGTGCATTACGCTATGATGAGACATAGGTTACGAAAATCTTTATAACCCATCCCTGTTTTACCGTAGTTTTACTCACGTGCAAAACAATAATTATGTGCTTTCTTTCCAGACGGGCGGTGGAGACAGTGCCAGCGGTGGGTCCGGCGGGTCGGGCATGGAGTGCATGCAGCTGCGCCCCCAGCCGGAACCCTTCCACTACCTCATCTCGGAGCAGGCTAAGTCTCTCGTCGCATTACAGGTAATTTGCATTCAGGTATATATAACTACATAATAAAGTTAAGCAGTCCAGGAAGTAATTAAAGTTTTTGAGCATCGAGCAAGTTTCCGTTTTTCTATTATTAAAAGTAAATCGTTAGAAGAGCTTTGGTAGACCAGTAGTTGTAAACCGAAAGACGAAGGAATTTAGAAACTGATGTAGGTACAAACATATGACATATTGTTACTTTTAAATAGACGATCGGGAACTTCGATCATCGATCGGGGATCGGGAGTCCGTCTACGCTAAATTCGCTCGCAGCGACTTCGCAAATAAAAATACCTATCGCGCTTATAGCACCACTATTTATTTAGCCTTTAAGGTACTCTTATAATGGGACGAATAGAATAATCCTCCTCACGCTATTTGTTTTTAATTATTTTTGTGTTAATACTATTTTAAGTTTACCAAGTTGTAAATGCGACTCCACAAGAGTTCTTTAGAAATGTCCGTCGCTGTGTCAAAACCAGTTTGTATTTGTAAAAGTACCTAGTCTACTCTAATCGGTTCACGATGAACACTCCAAAGAGAACTGATAGGTATGAAATAAGGTTGGCTACAGGAGGTGTTCCCATAAGGCACTTAGGCAAGAATGAAAAATTTGCCGTATAATAACCCTGACGATTAACTAAAAAAGGGCATACTAAAAGTAAGTTAAATTAAAATTCGAACGTTGGGAGTATCTTATTATTCTTGTTTATAAACATATATTAGGGTGTTTAATTTTTCCGAAATTTCGATTTTCATTTGATTTCGCTCGGATTCTTGTTCTCCTCCGTGAAAAATATTTAAGGGTTGCGCAACATCCATATATATTATGTTAAATAACTATTGTTTCTACAGCGGAGGGTATAAATTTCTATAAGTGGCTATTACCATATTGAAGAGTAGTTAGTGCGTTATTGAACTGTCTCTATATATTTAAAATTTAAAAATTAGTGAAAGACTGAGAATTTGGGAAATTATAAAATGGTCTATTTATCTATTACGACTATTCAGGATTTTGCACCTATTTTTAAGGATAAGTGCTGATTTTGTATTTTAGACAATAAATTCTATTTCATTATGTAATTTTAGGGTCGGTTCATTATATTTTGTTGATTTAGAAAAAAGTTCATATTCACCCAATGTCCCATTGCATACATTGGGTGAACAATACCACTGCCTTTTCAATTTGCGCAAACTCTAAACATTATCTATTCTCCTTGAAATTTGGAATAAAATATTTTTAAATTAGGGAGACTCCATAGGTAAGCGAAGTCAGCAAAAAAATCTTACTTTTTATACCCCATTCAAAAGTGAAACACCCTAACATATACGATTATGTTCGAATACTTATAGCAAACTAGTCGGCCACAAGATAATGAATAATTCACTATTCAGTAGTACATTGTACAAACTCTTTAATCATAATATGATTTATCTTGTTCGTTAGGGTTAGCCAAATTAACTGAGAATTTTTCAACCGTGCGAGTCGTGCGACTGAATGAGGCCTATTGTTTCTTTTGTATAAGCACGCCAAAATGATGGATTCGTGAACTACAGCTGTATGCACGAGAAAGCTGGCTTTTGTAGTAAAACCAGTCAAATACTGAAATACCGTAGTTAGATCCAACTTAAAATAGCTACCTAACTACCTATTTTCAGTTGGTATTGACACTTAATTGTACAACAGATCTAGATTTAAGTACATAATAGGGTAATTGTGCTAGTTTTCGTCCACGTGTGTCATTTTTCCGTCTACACTTATTTATATATTTATATTCAAGTGTTTTTCAAAATAAAAGCTTAAAATTAAAAAATCTACTAAAGAATAAACTACAAATATGAAATTTGTTGACCTTAAAAAGTTTTCTCCATATATTAGTAACAGTTTAATCAGGTGGATGGTAAACTGGACCTGGAGTGCGATTTTTGAATCTCACCAAGTGACTAATTCTCACCGATGTGAGTGATTTACTATCGGAAATCACTCACATCGGTGAGAATTAGTCACTTGGTGAGATTCAAAAATCGCACTCCTGGACGGGAAACCATCATGGGTGCATTACATTTTATATAATTTATTTTCATATATTATAGTTTGACATACCGTAATTCAGAATAATGTAATAACCATTTATTACATCTATTATGCCATCATCATTATACCATATTTATTACCTAATTTTCGAAATGCATAATATAATTCTTGATACATAATGGTCACTGGGTATATTTACATTTGGTCTATTATACACTGCCATAATTGTCCCTTACTATAAAATATATTTATTATAACTAGTGACATGACATTATTTCTTACACGATATAGCTATCCACGCCGTTCCCGGTGACGAAAGTTACACGAAAGTAGCTTCGATTAGGTTAGTACTGCGACCCTTGCAGAATGGAATAGTTAGTTAGCAAACCAGTACGTTAGGTTAAGTTAGAACTGTGTCCCATGCAGAATCTGATAGTTATCAAAAAAGTAGGTTACGTTCGGTTAGAACGGTGACCTAACAGAATCGAATATTCCGAAAAAAATAGGTTAGGTTAGAAGTTAGATCTGCCACTTTCACGCTGCGTTTTGGTAATGCCATTGGCACGTTGGTTCTAAAGACGCCAACGGCCAGTACGGCCGCCTTCAATATATTTTTTCACTTCTCATGCTCGTAAAGTTCGACTTTTTAAGGCTCGGCCAAACTGCTAGCGTGGCGCCGCGCCGCAGTCGCGCGGCGCGACCGCTGCACATGTTAACAGGTTAGCGACGTCAAACAGACTGCGTCCCGCCGGCGCCGCGCCCCGCTTCTGTCGCGCCCCGCGCCGCGCGGCCTCCCGCGTCCACTCGGCGCGAGCGCGGCGGGACGCGGCGGCACGTTGCGCCGCGCTGGGTCACATCAGTCGGACGTTAGGCAGCGCGGTGCATCGTGCGAGCGTAGCTATTAGATTGTGATTATGGATATAGAAAAATTAAATCTTGGCTTCGGAAGGAATGAGCGACCGTCTTTGCTCGCATGCTGTATCGGGCGCGAGTCACGCCCGCATCGCGCGCGCGATGAGAGCGTGTTGAGAGCGCGAGGCCGGCGCGATCCGCGCGCGCCCAGTTTGAACAGTCATCGCGTCGGCGTCACGCGGCGCGAACGCAGCAGTACGTCACGCTAGCAGTTTGGCCGAGCCTTAAGACGTGCGTGGACGGCATAAAATCGCATTTTAAGCTCTAGGGCATAAAGTCAAATTTTCTTCTAAGACTAAGAATGTGGCTCAACAGCCAAACATAGTCAAATATATTGCACACTTTAATTGAGCAGTAAAATTTCGTAGAATACTGAAACTTGTTCTTTTATTATATTCTTGCTATAATTATTTGAATTGCGTGTTTTCTATAATTAAATAAATGAAATCAAATAAAATAGGAGTTGATAATAGTTTAGAAATGCCCCGAAATGTTTTTATGACTTGGCAGAATACAAGTATCTATGTCTAAATTCACATGTTGAAAATTAAAAAAAAAAACATTAAAAAATTAATTGGTGCGAACCATATTTGTTTTCATTGTAATATTTTTGTTATAACTTGAAATTGTTTTACGATTACCGATAAATAATTTCCTCGCAATTGAAGTGAAAATTAGAGTGTAGCCCTCGTCCATAAAACCCATTTTACACTCGACTTTATATCAATCTTCGCTCGCAAGCTCGCTCGGATGGATAAACGCATCGCGTAAAATCGTACGTTTTATGCACTTGTTGTACAATCTACTATTGTGTACGTCTTTATACTTTTTATAATGTATGTAAAAAATACGTTCATATGAAAATGGTTTATGCCAAAATTTGTGTTTATAATAATTTAAAATTATTATAATGTAAGAATATATTATTATATAAAATAGCAGACGAATATAACAGAACCACGGTATAACAAAGGTTGAAATGTATATAATATTTTTGTTTTTTAGTAATTATATAATATTCATTACACACCCAACTAGCATAATCAGCTACCTATCTAAAAATCATGTTAATTTGCGTTACAGGAACTCCAGAATGAGGTCGGAGCTTTGCTCGAGTTTCGCGATCTCGTCATCGAGACATTCCCGAATCTTCGGTCGAAGATGGCGCCGTCGACTCCCGCGAGTGGGACGCGTCGCGACTGGGAGCCCGGCGTGCGCGTGCGACGCAAGCTGGCCGGCGGTGGCGGCGACGCCACCCGAACCAAGCCGCAACCCTCCGTCCAAGATTCCGGCTTCAGCACCGAAACATCATGTGGGAAAGACGCTCAATCATCTTCCGCCTCTAGATCCCGTCCGCTCGAAGACGAGTTGTGGGCGCTCCTGGACGTCATACAACGCAAAGGCGTCAGATTACGGGACGAAGCGGAGTTGTTACGAGGCGAGCTCGACGAGAGACCCTCGGGCGATACGGCGGAAGAATCGTTCGCGAGAGCGCTGTCGGGCTGTGGAGAGTGCTCGGACGTGAGGCGGCTTCGCAGCGAAAGGGATGCGTTGCTATCCAGAGCAGCTCAGCTTGAGGCCGAGGCGGCCGCCACGCCGCCGCGCGCGGCCTCGTCACCGCTGGGCAGGCTGGATCGCGCGTTGGAAACGCCTCGGCGGCCCCCGCGCGTGCCCACCCCGGACTCCAAGAAGTTCGCGGCGATTCTCCAAGAGAGCAATCCCGTGGAACTTCAAAGACAACTCCTTAGCTCCACTGTACAGAATCAGGTAATATTCTATTTAACTAATGAAAGAAATTTTTATTCTACTGAAACACGTTAGACATCGAGGAGTGTACAAAGTACAATTAAATTTTAAATTAATATTGTCTGCTCTGCTTACTTAAATCGTACTTTTTTTCAACCCATTAGGGCGGGTCGAATTGGCCCGTTTGTAGCGGCCATGTTGTTTTGGCGGGAACTGTCAAAATTATTTTTAATTATTTAATAACTGATGCCAAATTACCATGGCAAGTTACACGATTGAGCAACACGTTCAAATGATAAAATTGTACTATCAAAATCAGTGTTCCTTTGTACCAACATTCCGAGAGTTGCGTCCATTTTATGTCCGCCTGTCCTACGTGAATTTTAGCTAACAGGATCGTATATACATTTATTCAAAAATGTCCGGCAAGGTTGACGTTTACGGTTAAAAATTAGGCGGCGAAATTCCTAGTTTATGATCAAATAAAAATTAAAAAGTTACGGAAATTGCAGGCTCGATTTTGCGACATAAATGTTGCATACAAATTCCATTTTTGTCGAGGTACAAACTTTTTAAAAAGTTCAACAGCCATACAAAAATAAAGGCAAAGGTCCTAAACAGCCAAAACACAACATCGGTATTTGTTATTTATAATGTTGGTACCGCGACTTTTTAGTTATCTCAAATAGCTTACGGTAAATTCAGAAGAAAAATACACTTCAAACTTTTTAATAAAAAGATATAAAGGCGGCAAAGCTGAGCGTGTACCGCGAACATAGAAAATTGTAGTTTCGAATAAATCTGTCTCTCTCACTCAAAATAAGAAGCGATGGAGATGGAGATAATTATAGGATTCGAATCGAAATTCGATGCTCGCGGTAGTGGTCATTCTTTTAACCTAGAAGTTATCCTGAATATATTATTTATGTCAATATTGTTTGTTGTTCATCAACGTTGGCTGTTTTGCATTATTTTTGAATAAAGCACTATATTGGACTCGGTGCGAAGGGCCATTGCTGGCTTCGTATTAAATTAAACGGACTCCTAAAGTCGTCCGTTTAAACGTAATAATCAGCCATCAATGTGCTACTTCACCTCCTCGACAATAATGTACTATTATTAAACGAAATCTAAAGACTCCAGCTTCTGGGTTCCTCGTTCAGAGTTTGCATAATAAGTAATTTGATAAAAAACGTCAATTTAGTGGCGGTTTCGTCGGTAAGTCGGCCAGCCTCGTTAATTGCAGAACGTGAGGTAACAGAGTACGTGCGAACTGCGGTGTTTGTCGCGCTACTCCGCGCTTCTGGCACATTATAACGACAAATTGTTGATAGCTGGTCTTTATAGCTACAGTTTGTCGCAGTTAGTCCAGAATAAGATAAATTAAAAATATAAACACAAATAACTTACATAAAATACGAAAATCGTAAGTGAAAAAGGCCTTTAGGTAATCTTCGTGGCACCCAAAAGGAAATATAGTTAAATATAAATAATTATGATGAGTTTGTAACACCAACACCAGCCAATTTACCATTGACTAAACACTTCTGTCACGAACAGGAAATATGAGTCAAGGGTAAATGCTGATTTCACAGCTTCCGCACTCCGACGGATGTTTAGACACCTATTTTTGTATAGGAACTTGATGAAATAGCCGCAAATCGACAATGTTATGGTGGGGGCACAATTTGTGTCATGCCGCTAACGAGGGCCCGTCAAATGACGTAAGAATTAGGTTTCGGCAAATTACACGGAAGAATAAAAAACGAACTAATGGAGTGTGGCGGCTGGCCAACCGTATAGAAGAAAAAAATAAAAACTTCGTATTTAACTAGTCTCTTTGTTCAGGGGTAATAGTTTTTTGCAATGTATACCTATCTATACTCGTCCTTGACTTGAATCATAAATCTTCAATCTTCAATCATCAATCTTCTTTGCGTAACAGATAATTATTTCATCGTATTTTGGAAAACTAAACGGCCGAGTGGCCCGCGCTCAGGCCTTTTCAACCGACTTCAAGATTTCGAAGGAGGAGGTTATCAATTCGTCGGGATCTTTGTTTTTGCTATTTTTTTTTTTTTATGTATGTTCACCGATTATTCGAAGACGGCTGGACCGATTTGGAAAATTCTTTTTTTGTTTGTAAGAGTATACTTCACAGTTGGTCCCATTGTAACCAGGTCAGGATCTGATGATGGGATCCTGGAGAAATCGAGGGAACTCTTCAACTATTATAGGCACACCTGTAGTGATTTGAGTATTTTTTACAGCAGCTCGAGTATTTGGTGTTGGAAAGGTGGATTGCTTAGTGAAGTCGGTTCTTTTTTGTTTAAAATTATTTAAACTAGTAATTATGTACTTAGTTTTAGTGATTGATTCTCTGTATAAAACGGAGCAAAGATAACCAAGACAAACATTTACGGTCACGTCTGAAAATATGGGTACATTTAATGTGACAAAGACTGAGTTCTAGACTTTACGCCTTGGTAATATAGTCGTAGCTACATTTTTTGTCACATTAAATATATCAATATTTTCAGACGTGACTCTGTATCTACAGTATCGACTATCGATCATGCCGATATCATAATTTAAATAGAAATACATTCATGCAATAGAATCTTCTTTCTTCTCGGTTCTTCCCGTTATCCGGGATCGGCTTTCTTAATCTTGAGGCGGCCACTTGCTTCGCTGATAAGCATCGTCGGGAGTTAGGCCAAGCTCCATCATGTCCCTCCGGACATTCGTAATCCGGGCTCTAATTCGTCATTCATGGAATAGAATGAATGCCTTTTCAACCGACTTCAAGATTTCGAAGGAAGGTTATCAATTCGTCGGGATCTTTGTTTTTGCTTTTTTTTTATGTATGTTCACCGATTATTCGAAGACGGCTGTACCGATTTGGAAAATTCTTTTTTTGTTTGAAAGGGTATACTTCACAGTTGGTCCCATTGTAGCCATGTCAGGATCTGATGATGGGATCCTGGAGAAATCGAGAGAACTCTTCAACTAGGCACACCTATGGTGATTTGAGTATTTTTTACAGCAGATCGAGTATTTGGTGTTGGAAAGGTGGATGCTTAGTGAAGTCGGTTCTTTTTTGTTGAAAATTATTTTTTATTTTGATCTGCTGTGACTTGACCCTACATTATATTTTTACATATTCCAGGTTCTACGTGAATGGATGAGCCGCGCTGTGAAGCAGCGCGTGACATTGCTCGAGCGGCTGGAGCAGGCGCGCGACCTGAATGAAGACCTCAAATTTCGGGTATGATTCTTTATACCTATGTATTTGTTCACTACAAACAAATGCTTAACATTATCCAGTGATGATTAATCTGTCGTGGTTCTCAGTCTTTAATGTACTTTTTTGTTACCAATAGCCATTGAGTAACAGGAGATGACATCCCTAAGATTTTTTTTGTCTCAAAAGTTGTAGTGAAAATCACTACAAGTCTATACTACTCGTTGATTCAGTCATAGCTGTCAACCGCTAAACATGGCGCACAAAATTTGTTCTTAATGTCACATCTAATACGAGAATATTAAATCAATGCCAATAGCCATTGGTTTACGAGTTGCGAAAATTCGCGAAATTCCTTGCGTACCAAGAAGACACAGTTATACAGAGTGAAATATTAATCACCGTTCACATTGAGCGAGGTGATTAGGTAGGCCATACTGAACAACTTCTACTCCATAGTCCCATGACCAACTCCGAAATCGCCAATTTTTTTTTGTATGTAACATACATTTCGGCGGATCAGATGTTGTCGTTTTCTATGGAGAAGCCAAACATTTTTTCGGGATTTCGGAGTAGGTCCCATAGTTGTTCAGCATGTCCTACCTAATCACCTCGCTCAATATGAATTTTAATTAATATTTCAACCTGTATAAGATGGTTGGGCGATGGAAGCCCTGTTTGCAATAAATAATTTGTTGAGGAAGGTTGCTTTTATTTCCCTCCACCGCTCCGCATGTAACGAGTTAATTTATTAAATCTCAGGTTGTTCTTCAAGGCAGAGTTGGGCATAATCAATTACTTTTGGAATTAATTACACGATTACATTACAGTAATCGTGATTCTTCGGTAATCGATTACTTAGGTAATCAAAATTACTGTAATACTGTACTATGATTACATCTGTAATCCATTACCTAGGAATCAGTATTGTAAACCACTACTGTAATCTTGATTCCTCAGTAATCAAGTACTTAAGTAATCTGAATTACTAAATTACTAAATTCCAGACTGGATTACACCGTGAGTGTCATTGGCATGGTTGTCAGGGGTGATTTATAAACAATGATGGATATAATTAAAGATTGCTTGCGAATGGGTTTTCATAAAGCCAGCTATGTGCGAGTCGGACTTTCACATGGAGGGTTCCGTACAAACACACGAAAAATAACACGTTCCTTGTATAAGGATCCCTTGAATTTATATCGCATTTTTTACATTCTTTGCTTAATCCTCGTGGCTGAGGGACGTGACGATGTGGACACTTTTCCCCTGTGCTCTTCTAGCCGATCAATGCTGGGCTCGATGCATTCTTGCCTAAAGTGTGGCTTTAGTCGCGGACCGATTTTGTGGCTGACTGTACTGTTCTTTAGACAATCATCTAAATCCTTATAATTTATTCTAATATCGGTTAGGAGGAATTAGTTCTAAATCAGTTTACACGTTTTTTATATTATACGATTTTACGGCTGACTGTACTTTTCTTCAGACAATCATCTGATACTTAGGGTATTGAGACGATTCTAATATCGGTTAGGAGGAAGAGGTTCTAAATCAGCTTGCAAGTTTTTGACAGTTTATGATTTTATGGCTGACTGTACTTTGTTTAGACAATCATTTGATACTTAGGGTATTAAGACGATTCTAATATCGGTTAGGAGGAATAGGTTCTAAATCAGTACAAGTTCTTGACAGTTTATGATTTTGTGGCTGACTGTACTTTTATTCAGATAATCATCTAAATACTTATTATTTATTCTTATATTAGTTACAAGGAATTGGTTCTAAATCAGTTTACAAGATTTTGACATTATACGATTATATGGCTGACTGTACTTTTATTTAGACAATCATCTGATACTTAGGGTATTGAGATTATTCTAACAAAATTCAGAGGTTGGGTTTTTTCTTACTTAGAGCTGATTTTTGTCTATGATCGACCGCTACGATTCCGCTAATCGATGCCCAAAGCCTGAATCCGAACTGATTTATGTAAAAAAAACATCACAAGCATGGCAGCTGTGCGAATTTAATATATATATGTAGAAGTAATCTGGTGGTAATCAGTCAACAATTCCAGTAATTTGGAATCAATTTTGATTCCCAATTAATAGTAATTGTACTTTTTCTATAGATGATTCCTGATTCCTTAATATGTACTGGTAATCACCGTTTCACTTGATTACATTACAAGTAATCTGACAACCGGTAGTGGATTACAGAAGTAAAATCAAGTAATCGTGTAATCAGGAATCGATTACGAAATGCCCATCTCTGCTTCAAGGCTACCTCGCAGTATTGAGGTAAACTACAAAGGTTTACCTTGCCGTCTCTATTCATGCGCTTGAATAGGCAAAGTCCTTGAAACATCGAATGCCTACTAGTTATACTTACTTAAATCACGTACCTGATAAAAAAACGTTTATGTTATCCTTTTTATTAATTATGTAAAAAAAAAACAACCAAATATATTTTTCTCCAATGTGCTCGGAAATATTCACCTTACTGTAGCAAAATTAGTACGTGAAGTTCTTTATTATTTACCAATACAAAATATAAAAAAAAATCATTATTGTCCTGTTTTAGCGGACGAGAAGTTGTACTAAAATCCATTACTGTATTGTTTTTTACTTTTTAAACATTTCATTCGACTAAGAAATATCACTTAAAACAGCCAATTACTTAAACCACATCTACATCTGGTGAATGTTTAGAACAAAAATCTACAATAAGTCCTCATATAAGAAAACTCGCTCTTAGATTAAGCTCGGCCGCTCATGCCGTTAGGAGAATTAGACAATTAACGAATATTGACACAGGTCGCTTAGTTTATCACAGTTATTTTCATAGTGTAATGTCATATGGTATTCTGGTTTGGGGCAAAGCAGCTGACATATAGACTATATTTGTTTTACAAAAAAGAGCCATTCGCTTTCTGTATAACTTAAAGGCAGGTGCATCAGTTAGGGAACTATTTCAAGAAATTAATATGCTAACTGTTGCGTCCCAATATATCTATGAAAATATTATTTTTTTTGTAAAGCATATACATACATTAAAATCTGACAGCTATAACACTAGAAATAAAAACAAGCTTGCTATCAGAAGTAGAGGTATTCACATTTATAACAAGTTACTCGTCGATGCTTTAAATTTATAATTTCCTCCTCTTAAGAAATATTTGAAAAAACTTTAATGTCAAAGGGTTATTACAGAGTCGAGGACTATATGACGGAAAAAGATGCATGGCCCAAACCAGAAACTACTACAAAATCATCTAACACTTAGAGGACACAGTTCAGATAGGAAAGCATATCAAACGTTTTGTGAAGCATTTTGTGAAGCAGATTTGGATTTTATTATTATTATTTTATTTTAATTTAACACACTACACACACTGTCATCAAGCTGTTTTGAATTACAGTTGTGTGAAAGGAGCATATTAATACTGTCTTGAATAGTTTTTGACGAAATAGTAGATTGTTAAGCAAAGGTTGAAAGTGACCCATTTCACCCGAGATATTTCTGGCGCTCGAACGGAGTGAGGGCGCCAATAGTTCGCGGGTGAAATGGGTAATTTCACCCGAGTTAAACACTCTGCTTTTCATTTCGACTGTGAGGAAAGTACAATAAAAATGTTACGTAAAATTTGAACAATTTGAAAAAGACAAATTCAATGTTTTGTCAGTGGTCGGGGAGCAGGGCATCCGGGTGGGCACCGGCTCAATCCACAAATAACACAGCTAATTATTTTCCACCCGGCTATCTACCCAGGAAAATAAAACTTTCCGAACAGGAGATTTTTATAGGTTATTCTTTATATACCAGTTTTATAAAATGTGCGTGTGGTATTGTTCTTTCCTCACAGTCGAAATGAAAAGCAGAGTGTTTAACTTGGGTGAAATTACCTATTTCACCCTCGAACTATTGTAGAAGAACTATCGAAGAAATATCTCAGGTGAAATGGGTCACTTTCAACCCTTGTTTAACAATGTACTATTTATTCACATTGCAGTTAGAAGAGAAGAGCGTCGAATTAGACAGTGTAAAAAGTCGCGTGCGGCAGTTGGAGGGAGGCTCGAGGGAGGCGCCCGCGCCCGCGCCCGCGCCCGCGCCCGCTGTGCCCCCCGTGACGCCCGTGAGCAGCCGGCCGCGCGCCGCGCGCCCCAGCCCGGAGCGGCGGCCGCACAGCAGCATGCGCGACATGCAGCCGCTGCCCATGCCGGAGGCCGAGCCGCGCTCCACGCCGGCCACGCCGCGGCGCCGGCCCTCGCGCATCCCGCTGCACACGGCGCACAAGGGGCAGGCGCCGCGCCCGCCCTCGGCCGCGTCGGCGCGCTCGGGCTCGCGCGGGCGGCCGTCGCTGCCGCCCGGGGCGCCCGCGCCGTCCCCGCCCTCCGCGCCGCCCCCGCCGCGCCGCGCGCCGCCGCCGCACGAGAACAAGGTGCGCGCCCTCCTGGAATACATGTTCCAATTCCAAAGATTCCGGCCGAAAGTTACCGATCCCAAACTAACCGTGTCGTGTTAAACCCACCGTGTGACAGTGCACCCAGTGACTCACTAATATCGCGTTGACCGTTCTCATGTTTCGGTTTTGGTTCTCAAGCCGCGGGCGGGCCGGGCGACGTGACGCGGACGCGGCTTCGCCCCTCGTAGTTCACATGCCATTATGTCGATCGTAAGTTTTTTGTTTTTCATTTCTTTCCTTTAGCTTCGGTTCCATTTGACACTGATTTAACATTTAGTTTTAAGTTGTAGTTTTATTTTAGTTTTGTTGTAGTTGTGACGGTCCCGAGTAGAGTAAATAGGTACCATGTTACTAACAAAATTGTATTCTGTAAAAGTGATGGCTTAAAATTGAGTTTGGGTTTTGAAATCTTAATTCATTAACGACCATGGTTATGGATCGATGCCAGGGGCATTATGTTGCATTTGTACTTAATTTTATCACTTGTAATATAACGATCCAATCATGAAACAAAAATACTGGACTGCAATGTCTATCATAAATCGCGTTTTTAATCATTCAGGCAAACGCACTAATACCGCCGTCTTTCGCGTCATTAGCACAGCAGGATTCATACATTTTATTCGGCAAATTGACCTTGTCAAAATAACTCTTACTTTCGTTCAATATTATTACGCTGCGGCACCTGATCCGGAAAACAGAAATAGTCAGAAGTTGGAGACAAGCTATTTTGTAGTCAATGCAGTCCTGGTATTATTTAATCCATGGATCCTATGCACGAGTATAGGCGTCGCTAGTTCTGCAATGCATGATACCTATATATTGATTTGAATGTTTCTAAATATTGATGAGCTAAGCTAATGTATTATTTAATTTTGTATGAAATATTAAAGTGCTGTAAACTTGCCATATAGATATCAGTTATTATGTTTTATTTTTAAATCGAAGGTAGACATTTTTGCCAGATGGAGTACCTATCCCATTATGTAGAACCCTTTGTAACTGATTCATTCTCAATAGTTATCGACGTTATCGTGGTTATTGTTAACATATATTATTTGTCTTTAAAGTGAGATTTTAGTACGAGTATATTAGCGGTTTATTGCTCTTACTTTTTACTTCCTAACTGTATATTTTATCCAGAAACAATTGAAATATAGCTTTGCTGTAGTAACTTCTTAGTATAGATCTATTATAATCGTTAAAACGTTTAATGTCATTTTATTAATCCTATGAACTAATGTACTGTTTTGTAATTAAAAAGGACCTTTGGTAAGTGAAATAAGTTCATAATACATATTCAATCACAAATTGGCGTTCGACAACACACAGTAGATTCACATTTGATCATGTTGTTACGTTGGTTTGTTTTTTTTTTTTTATTTTTTTTTATGTAGACATAGTGGCATAATGGCAATTATTGGCAATCCACTACGTAAATTTTGGTCGAACTATCACATGGCTCTTGCACCGACTGATGTTTCCTATCACATTTAGGGGAATCAAGTAATGTTTGAAGTGCTATTTAATAAAGTAAAATAATGTTTTTAAGATACTTAAGTAGAATCACAAAGCAGAGACTATATAGAATGAGAAGTATTTTAGTATGAACACCAAATAATTTAAATTGTACGAATATATGCCTAAATATTGTCAGGCTTTGCATGCTTTTAACAAAACTGGAACCCTTTGCTTGCTCCCCGATGGCACCGTCGGCTCAGACCGTTCACTTAGTTTTGGGTGTTGACAGAGTCGGCGAGCGTCGCGCGAGTCGGAGTCGGAGCCGGAGCGGGAGTTGTACGTAGACTCCCTCAACTTCGTGGTGTCGGAGGCGCGCGTGGAGCTGGCGGCGGAGTACGTGGCGCGCTCCGAGCGCCTGTTCTCGCGCCTGCAGCCGCGCGCCGGCTCCGGCTCCGGCCGCCCGCCGCCGCGCGCCGGCTCCGGCTCCGGCCGCCCGCCGCACAACCTGGCGCTCGAGCTCACCAAGTCCATCCTCTACGCGTCTGCGGACCGCCTCGACACCGCGGTCAAGTCCGTCAGTGTCAGTTCCGGAGACTCGCTGTGGAACGGCAGACCGCAGCAGTATTTCGAGAGCATGAATTACGCCGAAAATGACGGCTCGTCTAAGGACACCGATTGCGATAATTCTTTAGCGCCGTGATGTACTGTACCTACCTAAATAAACATTGAGTCATTCTATTTCGAATCGTTACTAACGAATACCTACTCTGGGATCGCCTCGCATTTGTAACGCCGTGGGTATATATTTCCATTTTCAGATGTATCATTCCATGTAAAAGGCACTAGGTAGTTGAAACGTCTCGAGAGATCTGTGATATGTCACGTTTTATAAACACTAATCGACGATAACTTTAGTAGCGTTTTCGCAGACGTTTTAATGAACCTTCCGACTAACGTGCGAATCTTATTGTTGTTCTCTCTGACAATTATGAGACCCATTCTTTGATTCAAGTTTGTTATATAAAACTTGTTTATAAACAAGTTGAATATAAACTGTTAGGTATGTAAGTAGAAATTTTCTCCAAGTAATAATACTGCGCAATCATAGAGGATTCCTTGTCCCCGCTGCTTTCCATAATGAAATGGGGTGCGGACAAGACGAACATAAAACAATAACATTTATATTAATGCCACCTACTATTTGCTAAAAATATTATCATAGTTACTATTCTTATTAATTATTATACTTATCCAAATATTGCGCGTTTGTACTCGTGTTATCTCCATACTACTCGTATAATTAAATGATTTGTGCCGTAACGGTAGCTATTTAACATAATGTCACGTCATTCCTAAGCCTATAAGAACAGACTGTAACTATAAATATAAATTGAGTGAGAGCTTGGAACGACTGTAGCAAGGCTGTGAAACATTTTTGTGTGCTTGAAGTTGTGTTTCATGTAAGGAGGGTAGGTTTTAGCGTTAGCGATATTATGAGAATGGTTGACATGGTAAGCATTGAATGTAAGTACCGATTCTTTATTTATATGTATTATGTACGTTGTTAAATTTTCCACTGTCCAGATGTGAACGTCCTAACGTCGCCTAGCTCGACTGCCTTCGCGCTGTCGGTGTAGCGTGAGGTTAGTTTCAATTGTAGTGTACTGGGTGACATGTTTCATACGACAGCGCTCGGTAACAAAATAGTAGGAGACTGATTTTGTATAAATTATATTTAAAAACTAGTGATAGCTTATACCAAGGTAGGGAATTGTCTTTCAATAATGCCCTATTAATGCTTTTTATGTCCTTTTAAGTTTATGTAAAAATATTGCCTACATGTGAATAAGTGTTACTGTAGTAGACTAAAAATATTCCAATTCTGTAGTATATGACTGTATTTTATGTAACATAAGATTAAATTTAGCCTATGAACTACCTATCGATAATAATTTAAGTCAACTGTTTATTGTACAGATTTCAATCACGATGTTAAGGTTTTGTAAATTATTAAGCCGCTACCTACCTACAATTTAAGATACTCATAAATTTATCTAGTTGACTTGAATCTAGTTGATGACTTATGTACAGCTGTACAGAAATCATATCATTATATACAAATTATTCAAATAAATTGTTCATATCAATTGTCGTTTTTATTTAAACAAAAATAATGTATTATTCAAATATTCTTTATTATTATAAAGATCCACACAAATGTTACAATAAAATCACAATAATAAACATAAGCAACATAGATAGAAAAGCGGGCGAGGTTTTCACACGCTTTTGTTTGTGACTTATTAGACATGTGAATTTATATTTGAACTTCTCGCCTTCTTTTATTATTATAAAAATCCAAACAAATGTTACAATAAAATCACAATAATAAACATAAGCAACATAGATAGACAAGCGGGCGAGGTTTTCACACGCTTTTGTTTGTGACTTATTAGACATGTGAATTTATATTTGAACTTCTCGCCTTCTTTTATTATTATAAAAATCCAAACAAATGTTACAATAAAATCACAATAATAAATCATAAGCAAACATAAGCAACAGAGATAGACAAGCGGGCGAGGTTTTCACACGCTTTTGTTTGTGACTTATTAGACATGTGAATTTAAATTTGAACTTCTCGCCTTCTTTTATTATTATAAAAATCCAAACAAATGTTACATAAAAATCACAATAATAAACATAAGCAACAGAGATAGACAAGCGGGCGAGGTTTTCACACGCTTTTGTTTGTGACTTATTAGTCATGTGAATTTATATTTGAACTTCTCGCCTTCTTTTATTATTATAAAAATCCAAACAAATGTTACAATAAAATCACAATAATAAACATAAGCAACATAGATAGACAAGCGGGCGAGGTTTTCACACGCTTTTGTTTGTGACTTATTAGACATGTGAATTTATATTTGAACTTCTCGCCTTATTTTATTATTATAAAAATCCAAACAAATGTTACAATAAAATCACAATAATAAATCATAAGCAAACATAAGCAACAGAGATAGACAAGCGGGCGAGGTTTTCACACGCTTTTGTTTGTGACTTATTAGACATGTGAATTTATATTTGAACTTCTCGCCTTCTTTTATTATTATAAAAATCCAAACAAATGTTACAATAAAATCACAATAATAAACATAAGCAACAGAGATAGACAAGCGGGCGAGGTTTTCACACGCTTTTGTTTGTGACTTATTAGTCATGTGAATTTATATTTGAACTTCTCGCCTTCTTTTATTATTATTATAAAAATCCAAACAAATGTTACAATAAAATCACAATAATAAACATAAGCAACAGAGATAGACAAGCGGGCGAGGTTTTCACACGCTTTTGTTTGTGACTTATTAGTCATGTGAATTTATATTTGAACTTCTCGCCTTCTTTTATTATTATAAAAATCCAAACAAATGTTACAATAAAATCACAATAATAAACATAAGCAACAGAGATAGACAAGCGGGCGAGGTTTTCACACGCTTTTGTTTGTGACTTATTAGACATGTGAATTTATATTTGAACTTCTCGCCTTCTTTTATTATTATAAAAATCCAAACAAATGTTACAATAAAATCACAATAATAAACATAAGCAACAGAGATAGACAAGCGGGCGAGGTTTTCACACGCTTTTGTTTGTGACTTATTAGTCATGTGAATTTATATTTGAACTTCTCGCCTTCTTTTATAATTATAAAAATCCAAACAAATGTTACAATAAAATCACAATAATAAACATAAGCAACAGAGATAGACAAGCGGGCGAGGTTTTCACACGCTTTTGTTTGTGACTTATTAGTCATGTGAATTTATATTTGAACTTCTCGCCTTCTTTTTTTATTATAAAAATCCACACAAATGTTACAATTAAAATCACAATAATAAACATAAGTAACAGAGGTAGACAAGCGGGCGAAGTTTTCACACGCTTTTGTTTGTGACAACAATGGCCTGTTTCACAATCTCCAGTTAAAGCATATGTGTTAGATCAATATTTGCTGTCCTTTTCTTTTATATGACTGGAGAAAAGGATAGCAATAATTTTAACTGGCAGATAAGTTTATCTGGAGATTGTGAAACAGGCCCTAAGACATGTAAATTTAATTTTGAACTGCTCGTCTACTACTGCTGACGGTTTTAATATTATGATAATATAAACTTAACAGAATCAAAAATATCATACTTCCTTAACAAAACTAATTAGTGTAATGTCAACTTAACGTGGAAAATGTGTTTAGAAAATTGAAGTATAGAAAACTGTCCAAAAAAACAAACATTAACAATTGTTAATTAGAAAACGAAAGTACATATTAATCAACAATAATAGTTATGTATTATGATTATGAAGTTTATATCTTAAACTAATAATCTAGTAAAAAATAACAAAATATTTATCAATGTCAAGCTCCGTATAAATGACTAATGCATTTAAAAAGGATTTACCTACTCGTACCGACATAAAGAATAATACTGACTAACAGGTGTCAAATTTAGGGCCCAACAAAATTTCCACTATCTCCAAAGTGGCTGGATCCTTACGTAATGTTATGAAACCGTGCTGTTTCAGTTCTGAAATCAAATAATAGTATTTTATACTATCGTGACATAATAGTGTGGCATTCCACCAGCTGTCCCGTACAAACGCGTGTGTATCTCTGTCATTAGAATGATCTTTGTAATTTTAATTGGAATATTATAATTCTGACCGTAATTTGACTCTATTGTCGCAGAAAAAGGAACTCCAAAACCTAATTTAATTTTGAAAATCGTGCTCGTACGAGTTGAGGAGCTTTTCAGTCGAGTACCGTGTTTAGGCCATGAAGCTTGCTGACAGATCAAGAGTAGGCCGTAGGCAACCCTACCTCATCGAGTAGCAGAATTCGGCTTATGTAGGGCAATGCACGGTGAAAAGTTACTTTTAGAACTTGGTAGCCTGAGCTAACTTACGAGTCGTCGAGCTCATCGAGTAGCAAATTGAACCTCTTGCCATTCGAAAGTAATAATCAACCTGATAATAACAAAAAATGATTCCCGACTTTAAACCTGGAGCTTTCGTTATTCAGCCAAGTTTTATGTTTTAAAATAAAACCGACTAATTTACTATTTGTTTATTCCTTAAATCAACACTTAGAGTCTGGCTACACGTGTTAATACAGGACAGATACAATGAGAATACGATACAAGATTAGTACTTTATTATTTAAGTTATTAACAATCTGAACATTAATAATGCAAGTACGACGTGCAAATGAGGTCACGGGATGGTTTAAATGCAGTTTTACGAGCTACATGAGATACTGCCAAAAAATAAGAGGTTGCATTGCACAAAACGGACAACTTCATGATTCTACCTTATTAACCTAGTTTATACTTGAGCCATTCGAAAGAACGCATCAACTTTTAAAGAAAAAAATCCTTACATGTCAGGTTTGCGTGTTGCTACCACAATTTTTTCAGCACTTCTCGATGAGCACTAATGAATGGGCCACGTACCCACTTGCTAGTCAATGAAGTCGTAGAAAATGCTCCAAATTTGGCTCAGGCTACCAGGTACTAAAATACGTAACAATTTACCGTGCATTACCCTACTTAGTCGGTTCATAAGTTCTGTCACTAGGGTTTGGACTGGTAAAATAGGAACTGTTAGAGGTGGCTTACTATTGTAATATATGGTTAAAAAGCCTATTTAACACTGATTAATTTACGATATCAGAAAGCCATTTATTAAATTTATAAATACATATATCCATTCAATTTAACATACTAACTATTTATACAATTAATAACTAGATAAAATTGTTTTGAAATGGCCTCTCCTTCGGTGAAGGAGGGATGGTAATAAGACTCCATGGGTTACCAGCCCTTCTAGGATAATTTGAATTAATTACTTCTTTTTTATTTTTAACTTATGTATATACCTATATGTTACTGTAATTCATTTTGTGTTTTTATATATTTAACTAGTTAGATAGATAGATAGAATTTACGATATGATTTAAGGCAAATAGTTGTGGTAGTTTTACACAATTCCCTGTAACATTCGAAAAAGCGCAATAAAAAACAACGTCATAAACACGCGTCCTGTTCGAGTTGATTTTGACCATAATTATTTTTATTCAATTTTAAGAGGTTTCAGTCTTGCATACTGCATTAGCTTGATCTTTTACCTTCATTTCAACATATAATTAACATGGGTCTGACTGACAAGAAGGCTAGTATACACAACTTTGGAAGACTACCTTGATGTATGGCATCAAAATCATAGTGTTTTGCACAAAACTGAAAAATACGTTGAGGTTCAGGAGAAGAATAGCTGATGCACAGACTTGTAAGTCAACTAAATATTGGTTTTGGTTACAAGGATCTACAAAATACGCGATCTTGATTATAAGTTAATCATATTATAATTTTAATCTGTATAAAATAAGCTTTCTAATCAGGTCAACTTTTTTTAAATAAAAGCTTTGTATTATATTTTATCACTCACCGACTAGGTACATTAGCCGAATTCTGCTACTCAATGAGGTAGGGTTGCCTACGGCCTACTCTTGATCTATAAGTGGCCTAACTAGAGTACGAGATAGAAAAGCTTAATTCTGCCACTATTGTATACAATAATTTTTCTACGCGTGCTCAAAATGTAACTCCAATCCCCCGGTGGACTGTGCCAGCGCTCGGGGATGAGGACGTTTTATAATATTGTATGAAAATTCATTTTAGCATCGTCCGCGATGCTTATGTAGTCACGACCTCTCGTGTCCAGTGCATCGTCCATAAGACGTATGGAGAAGTGTCTAATATATGTACCACTGAATTAGTATTTAGAAGAGGTTTTGTACTCACTCATTATTGAAGTAAAACATCGAGCAGCTATAATGCGCTTGCTCCCTGGAACCATAGGCCCAAAAGACATAAGGGAGTCCATGTTTAGAGGGCGCGTCTCTGCTTTTACCAGTTTTAAAATCTTCACCATAGTGCCTTCCGTGCCCCATTGATCACTGCAAACGGAAAAACATTTAGGTAAGGTCAATGTGGCTAATTCCGTCTGCGGGTCTATGCCGTCATATACACAACTGCGTTGAATCTAAGCACAGTGCGCCTGCTAACGACTCAGTCGATAAAGCAGCAGGGCATTCTGGTTCAAACTCAAGAACACAGATGGCGCTATGTAATCGACGAAGAAAATTATCTGCTTTCGAAGTTCAGTTGTGTCCCGAAGTCGAAACTCGAGTGTTGTGTGATGCAGTTTTACTGAAGGTAAATATAAAAGAGTTAGATTTATTACTTTGTTAGTGTGCTTATTACAATATTTAAGATATGTCTAAAGGTATCCGTCTGTTTATTACGTGTAAAAGTCCGTTGGTTTTAAGTAATTTACCGTGTAAAATTAGTAACCTCAAAATGATGAAGTGGCGAATTCCGTCCATTTTGAAAGGGTCTAAGCCGTCATATGCCGGAATATCCAGATTCCAGACGTCGTCAACAATTTTTGAGTGTGATCATTTTAAGAATCGTTTAAAGTCAAAGTCGAAAGTGTTTATTTTGTAAAACATAGGTACATCAAATGAGAGGTGTTTAGTTATTAATTGTTTCACTATGTTTTGCCTTTCGGCGTACAAAAACATACTTACATAATTAATTGTATACAGTCTTCGTAACGCAATACATAAAGTCATCATCAATAATTTATATTCTATAACATTTTTATAAAACTATCAATTAATTCAATATGGCAACGAAATAAATTACAATTACATCAATCTGAAAATATGAAAATTAAAATAAAATATAATTTTTGAACATTCAAATCTAAATTATTATAAGCAGGTCAAGTTAAAAAAACTAACTATAAATTATTGCTTTTATTAAACTTTATATAAGTATAATAAAAGTAATAATTTATATGAGGTAATTATTTTTCTTCAAATTTCTTTAAATGATTTAGTATGTCGTGTAAAATGTATTGAGAGTTGTAAAACCGTAATTGAATGGGAATAAATTTAACAAAATTTATTTATTTTTTAGTAAGTAATAAGCTTTCTTAACCTAGACAAAGAGAAACATTTTTTTTGTTGCGCTATCCCTACTAATTTCAGAGGTACTCTTGTGAAATTAAATCAGTCATCTGTTATCTACTCATGCGAAAAAGCTCAATCGAATTTATGCGAAATTTGGTGTAAAGGTACTCGTAGTCTGGGTCCCGAAAGGACGTAAGATAGTTTCTTTTTTGAAAATTATCCCTTAAGAGGGATGAAGAGGGGTCAAAAGCGTGTATGAGGACTACCTCATACACGCAATTCCATTTGCGTGGAATAAGTACTAACTTATTCCACGCAAATGGAATTGCGGTCTACTACTTATAAAAAAAAACATGTTATTCAATCTTGCGCATTGAGCGTTAGTGTAAGTTTAAACTTTCGCGTTTTGTACACATAATTATAAAATTACGACTGGTCTATCGAGATATTTACATAATTTACCTTTGAAAATGAATCAGCAAAGTGTCAATGGCATTATCGGAAGAGATGTTCGCCTACCCGGCGCAACGCAAAGCGATATTGTATTGTATTGTATTGTAGTACGGGCAGGTTTCCGCAACTCGACGTCTGGCGCCTATTTTGCGTGAAGGAAGGACGGCTAGTCCAGCCAGCCCAGCTCCTCGAGGAATCCTATCAAACCTTTGGTGTTGAGTAGGACCTCGGGGAGATCACCCGGGGATCCGAGGTGTTTTGCCCTGTACGGGGCCACTCCGTTGCACTCCAGTACCACGTGAGAGGCCGTTTCTTCAGTCTTCATGCACCCACGGCACAGTGGACTGTCTGTAACACCTAAGTTAAAGAGATATTTGTTAAATGGTCCATGACCTGTTATCACACTAGTTACCATCCTTAACCGGATTTTGCCGAGACGGAGAAGTGTTTTGGTGAGTCTATTGTTAATGCTAGGCATGGCTTGTTTAGCCTGTCTGCATCCCTCTTGACTTTGCCAAAGTGCTATGTGCAGTCTACCGGTTCGTTCCAGCAACGTCGAGCGTACCTTGCTGAAGGGCGTCAGAAGAATGGGTTCCGGACCAATCGACCCAGCATCTGACCCCTGCCTGGCCAGCTCATCTGCTGCATCATTCCCCCGGGATCCGCTGTGACCTTTAATCCATTGAAGGACAATATTGTTATTTTGACATACCTCCATTAGTCGTTCATGACATTCATGTATTAGTCCAGATGTAATGATGTGACTTCCTAGAGCCATCAGTACTGCCCTACTGTCAGAGAGTATACGGATGGAGGCTCCTGTTACTTTCCTTGCAGTGATGGCGGCAGCCGCATTGATGATGCGCATGCACTCAGCTTGGAATACTGAGTTGTGAGCGCCCAGCGGTGTGATTATAGACATGTTCAGGTCTTCTGAGAATGTACCGCAGCCTGACCCCATGTCTGTTTTAGATCCATCAGTGAAGATTCTCAATTCTCGGAGGTTGAGTCCTTCCTGATTTTCGTCCTCATGTAACTGTATTTTGTACCTTTTGTCGAAGACAGCACGTTTGTGAATCCGATCCGTGCCTGCCCTGCTCACTGGAAGTTCTTCGTATGCCCTCTCCAGGCATATTGTGTGCAGAGTGTTCAAGTTAGACCATACGTTGAGAGTTCGCAACCTTACCGCTGACAGGGCAGCCTCCTGCTGTATGTGGAGGTGTAGCGGTGGAAGGTTTAGCATGACTTCCAAGGCTGCGGTCGGAGTGCTCCTCCAGCATCCTGTGGTAGCCATACGTACGGTGGCGAGGTTCGTTCTTGGCCACCAGACCAGCGCCCCGTAGCAAAATAGAGGCCGAATTATCGTCTTGTAGAGCCAGAGAGTGATTTTTGGGTTGAGTCCCCACCTGTTGCCAATCATCCTTCTGCACTGCCAGAAGACGACCTCGGCCTTGTTTATGCGTTTGTTTATGTGGTTGGTCCAATGGAGTCTACTGTCAAGAGTGAGTCCTAAGTACTTTACCTCGTTGGTCAGATGTAACTCAGTTTGGAACAGTTTTGGTTTGGTAAAGCTGCCAAGTGCCCTTTTGTTGGTGAACATTACCATTTCTGTCTTGGTGGGGTTTACTGATAGGTCAAATTCCTTACACCAGCGCTCCACGATTCTGAGAGCGGCTTGGGTGAGGTCACATACCGTACTGGCGAATTTACCCGAAATCAATATTGCCAGATCATCAGCATAACCTATTGTATAAAAGTGTTCCTTGTTTAGTTTGGTTATAAGGTTGTTAACTACTAGGTTCCATAACAGCGGTGATAGGACTCCCCCTTGTGGGCATCCTCGCACCGCCGCTACGGCCTGCGGCTCACCTGCATACCTTATAGTCCTTTTGTTGAGCATGTTCATGATCCACTTGGTCAGTCCGGGTTAAGCGATATTACCGTTGCCACTTCGGTGATTCGTTAGTGAAGCCGCGACCACGATACATGAAACTGTGTCCGAACTTGTAAACGCGTAGTAGCACGTAAGTAAGTAAGGTCCAAATGTTAATCTTTGCTGGTTATAGTTATTGCAATAAGTATTTTTTGCCTAATCTTGTGTTTTTCTTTAAATTGCATTCGCTACAGTCATTAAATATTTTTGATAAATTATTGGAACTCTAATAATAGGTACTTATTTCATTTCAAACTTTTCCTTAATGCGGAGCAAGTTCATAACCATTCATACACTTACATAAGGTCGGTTCATAGAAAAGCTAAGCTATTTGTTAGTTATATTTTGTTACTTAAGTTATTTTTTTTTTCAGACAAACATGCCTAGGAAATATAAGAGAAAAACGGATGGTCGAAAATCCTACAGCAACAAGGATTTATGTGCAGCTGTAGAGGCAGTCCAAAGTGGTACAAGTGGTTACAGAGCAGCGAAAATATATAAAATCCCCCGGATGACAATCATGGACCATGTTTATGGCAAAAGGAAAGAAGCTGCACCAGGGAGACCAACCGCCCTGCCGTTGGATGTGGAACGCGATATTGCTTCTTGTCTTCATACAATGGAACGAAACGGATTTGGTTTAAGTAGAGCTGAAGTAGCAGAATTAGTAGGAGACTATGTAGAGAAGAACCAATTGACCGAATGTTTTAAAAGTGGGGTTCCCAAAAAGGATTGGTTGGCCTCATTTCAAAATCGACATAATCTTTCTGTCAAAAAACCACAGGCAGTGGAATATGCTAGAAAAACTGCTATGGACCCTTTCATCGTTGAAAAATATTTCAACCTACTCCGGAAGACGATTTTGGAACTAGGTATCGAAAATAAACCGAGTGCTATTTGGAATTTAGATGAGACGAGTTTTTCAAAAGATCCGCTGAAAACTAAAATAATCGGTCTTAAGGGTCATGCATCGACAAGGACCATTTCGACACCCGGAAAGGACAACACCACAGTACTGCTCGGCGCTAGTGCTGCAGGCGAAAAAACACCTCCATTAATAGTCTTTAAAGGCAAATACATATGGGATGAATGGACTTCTGCTGAAGCATATCCCGGAACGACCTACGCCGCAACAAAGAACGGGTGGATGGAGACGGCTGTGTTTGAGGCATTTTTCAAAAAACCTTTTTACCGACTGTAGGCAATGAACGGCCTATTTTACTCATTTACGACGGGCACGCTAGCCATGTGGGTTTAAACATCATTGAAGAGGCACGCAAAGAAAATATAACTATACTGAAACTGCCTCCCCACACAAGCCATGTCTTGCAGCCATTGGATATATCGGTTATGAAACCTTTTAAAGATCGTTGGGACGTAGTCCTCGTAAAATGGCAGAGACTACATGTTGGGACACCATTGCCAAAAAAAGAATTTGCGAGACTGATTGGACAGGTATGGGCTGAAATTGAGCCAAAAATACTACTAAACGGATTCAGAAAAGCTGGAATCTATCCACATGACCCAACAGTAGTTGAAGAATCTAAATTCGATAGTTTGAAGTTATCCAGGTGGAAGAAACAAAAAGCCTCTGCTGCTATCGGTGACAATCAGCGTGCCCCGACGACTGCTAACTTAAACAGAAACCCCGAAAGCTTGTCGTCTCTAGTCGTCACACTTATAAATAAAAGCTGGGCCGCCTCTCCAATGAATCAGATTCCGAAGAAAATTGAGTTGGCAGATACAAGTGTGGGCAATGTCAAGTTGGTAGATTCAAGTGTGGGCAATGACGAGTTGATATATACAAATATTAGGATGGCATTACCTCAAACAACAGCACCATCAGTAAATATAACATTTGAAGAATTGTTATTACAAAAGGTTAAAAGAGACGACACTGTGACTGCAAAAAAGCGAAGTCGGGTCGCACTAGGTGCAGAAATCATTACACATGACGACGTTGTAGATTTAAAAAGACAAAAACAGGCTTCAAATATTAAAAAGACCCATACAAAGGAACGAAAAAGCAAGATCACTAAATTAAATACTCTTTCGAAGACTAGTGAACAGACACAACCATTTATCGCAACACAGCACGAAGAGTTACCTCAATGTTTGCAAGATAAAAATCCTGTTGCACTTAGTGATTGCAGTTTATCAGCACAACCAGGACCTTCGGGAATTGTCAAATTAAATAAAAAACACGTTAAAAACATAAAGCGAGAAAATAGCAAAATCAACGTATTATCAAACGTTGTGATTCAAAGCCCAGCCGTACTCGAAGAGCACAATATGTCAGCAAACCCGGGTTTTTCTTTTTTCTTGCCTGTATGAATGCCCGAAGGGGCATTCATACAGGCAAGAAAGTGTGGTTAATAAATATGCTATGTCCATTAGCATCAAGGGAAAAGGTGTTGGTAAAAAAAGCAGAGGCAAGGAAAACACACCATCAAACTCTGGACGGACAATAAAACATGGCAATCGAGTAAAGAACTACGAAATTTCGTCATCGACGTCTACTAGTGTATCTGGAAAAATGAGTAGTCACAGTGACTCAGACATTGCTCATATTGAATCTGATGACGAGGATTATCATTTTGATGACTTTGGGAATTCGAAGCCATTATCACAGGAATCTATATTAACCAAACACGTAAAAAAAGAAAATGTTACTGATTATAAGACTGGTGAAAACAAAAAGACTGAAATAATTGAAGATACTCAGAATTTTACACGTATAAGTAAAAACGATGATAATGATGATTTGGAAAGTAATAACGCTCAAGACACGCCATCAAATAATTATTTAGTAAATGACTATGTTTTAGTACGATATTTTGGCCGAAAATGGACATACTACGTTGGCGTTATCGAAGCAATCCAAGGCGGCGAAAAGCCAATGGAAGAACCGTATTATTCGATCATTTTTCTCAAAACTGTAAAAAAACCTAGGCTTACATTTAAAATAACAAAAAAAATTGATCGCGATGAGGTTCCTCAACTTTCAATTGTGAAAAAAGTGGAGTTGTCTAAAGAACCGGGAAAAAACAATAATTTCTTTTTGAATAATCCTGATGACGCAGTTTACTTTAATTGATAATTTTAATACTGTTAAGAAGAAATTTAATAATAGTAGGCAAATCTGTGATTTTTGTAGAAGTATGTTTACTATAGTTAAACTAAAAAAATGTACACTTAGTAAGAAGTTTTCTGGTTGTCCATGATGATTTTGCAGCTAATGGTTAATTTAAATGGTGTTTTTTTTATCGGTATTGAGGAAGTTCGACACACTAAGTAACTTATAATATTATTATCTATAAAAATGTTTGTTGTTTGACGTTGTCAACTGAGTATACCCTCAGTTGTTTGTTTTTATAGTTGATTGTTTTTGCTGCATTTTAATAAGTATATTACCATTTACTATAGGTATAGGAACGTAATACTTAAAAAACTAATCGTATCAAAGGACGAATGAGACTGTTGTATTTATTTTGTTGCGAAGTTTTTAATGTATATTTTTGGTTGATTATTAATAACTTTTCATTGCTTTGTTAGTTGTTTATATGTTTATATCCTTAAGAGTCACAATTACGAGTACATAGCGGTCGCCATAGTTACACTCATTTTATACATAAATCTCTGATTGAATAAAAAGGTGAATTAGACAGCTCTGTGATGACTCTTAAGTGGCTGTGTCTACTCTATAGGTATTACAAAAGCAAAGTGAATTTCATACTTCTGTCAAGGAGATGCGGACATTGGTGTGGAAAATATTTCTTTATTTGAAAATTTGTTAAAATTTCGTACTTAATGTTTAATGCTAAATTTAGTTGATTATGTCAAAGTATACTTACTGATTTACTACTTACTTATTCACTTCTATTCATGTGGATGAAACCATCAGTATTTTGTTAGTTATCAGTTTCATTTTATTAAATTAAATCATTTAATTACAAACTGTCTTTTATTTATGAGTTTAAAGAATCGTCTGTGTTCTGTTGATTAAAAGATAAAAAAAAAATGATTGATTAGTTGTAGGATGTGTTACATATCGCGATGAACACTGCCCAGGGTGTGGATTGCAGCTTGATCCATCAAAGATCATTCGAACGACAATTATTTCTACTAAAAATAGTCTTAGCCATGTAGACAGATTAAAGTTCTTTAGGACAGTCTATTATGACGCTACTTCTGCACGGCTAGCACGTCTTACGCGCGACTGGCGCGACAAGAGACAGATCTGCTGAAAGGAGCGACAGACTCGCGATCAAATGCCACCGTCATAAAATGACAGTGTCTCGCGACTTTGAACTAAAATCCTTGCACAACTTTGAGTGCTCTTCGCGTCAGTTGCAGCCGCGGGTGCATGTTATGCTACCGGAAAGCGAGATTTTTGACAGGTCCTGCGCCTGTCAAAAATCTCGCTTTCCGGTAGCATAGTAGTAGTAGAGTAGGTTTTCCCTACTCGCGGCTTAAGTCGCTCTTGCAAGACGTGCTAGCCGGGCAGATTGCTTATAGTGCATAAAGCCGTACTTAAATGATTAAAACCTATTAAAAAAAATATATATATATATATAAAATTATAAAAAGGTTGAGCTCATCTGATTGCCAAAATATGCCGGAATAAACCCAAAAACATATTTATGCCGATAACTCCTATTATCAATCTTATATTTAAGGTCTGAAAGCACAGATTTGATTAAAATCTGCTTGTCTTTATGTTCAACTAGCATAGACTTAAAAAATCATTGATATAATAGGTAAGCACCTCGTATGACGGAAAAACCCCAAATTTTCGGGAAACTCCGTCTACCCGACTGTTTTAAAAAAAATATTTATAATAAATTATCTAACGTAGATACACCGAATTACATACTTTACGTTGAAGGACAAGTAAATTCTGCGCCAACTCCATGCACGCCATGGGGAAATGGTTTAAATAAACACGTTTAATTTTAAACCTAAGTTGAACTAGCTCAAAAATATGACGGAATTAGCCACATTGACCTTATATGTATTATCAGGGATCGGAAAATCCCTTAATTTGATATAAATAAATATTTGGGGACAATCTTACATAGATTAACCTAGGCCCAAACTAAGCAAAGCTTGTACTATGGTTACCTACTACTAGGCTACGATATACATACTTACTTATATAGATATATACTTGAATACATATAAAACACCCATAACTCAGGAACTGATTCGTGATAAACCCATAAATAAATATGCCTCCTGCTTCGAAGGCAGGGTCATTAGTCATTACCGACTGGGCTAGGAGGCCGTAAATTTTGGACGAGAAATCACGCGCTGGCGTGGCGCCGAGGACACAACTTTCCGTGCGCGTGATTTGACGTCTTTAACGCTATTATTGTTAATCAGATAAATTATTTCAAGGTTAGCCTATCGTTATGGAAACCGTTTTGAACAAGGTTAACCATATTCAACGTAATTTCATGTCGAACATCTCGGCAATAGAGATTAAAATAGCTTGATCGCATTCTAAAAACACCTGACAGAGAAACCTTATTAGGGGTTTTAGGTTTTGGTAATCGTTAAGGTAAGTAAACACTCGACTTATGGTTTGTTCCATGTCAACATTTGGAACATGTTTTTGATTATCCTCTAATAATAACCCATATATTATATCTATCTATATATATATAACTCAAAGGTGACTGACGGACTGACTGACTGACATAGTGATCTATCAACGCACAGTCCAAACCGCTGGTTCTAGAGATTCCAAATTTGGCACGTAGGTTCCTTATAAGGTCTAGGGGTGCGCTAAGAAAGGATTTTTCAAAATTCATCCCCTAAGGGGGTGAAATTGGGGTCCAAAGTTTGTATGGGGAAACAAGATTAGTTAGTCTATTTTATTCGAAACTTCACAGAAGTATTCCTAACAATAAATGAGTAAATAAGTGTTGCAGGTTTTTTGAGAATTCAACCCCTAAAAGGGGGAAATGTGGTCAAAAAGACTGAAAATCAACATGGGTATTGTTTCTATGGTTTATCGGGTCGTTGATTACGAAAACAACAACGATTTTAAAATCCGACGTGGCGGACGTGAAATACCATCTCCCCTGTTAGGGTACAGATTCCAAATGTGGTACGTAGGCTCCTTATAAGGCATAGGGATGCACTAAAGGCGGAATCAGACGGTTCACTCGGATGAACATTCATCCGAGTGAACCTCGGGTGATTGTTCGGCACTTTTGGTTCACTTTATGATCAGACGTGTCACTTCGGGTGAAAGGTGCGGAATGAAACATAAAAATGAACGAAAAATGAACCGTCTGATTCCGCCTTAAGAAATATTTTTTTTAAATTTACCTCCTAAGGGGGGAAATGGGGTTCAAAGTTTGTATGGGAAACGAGATTAGTTCAACTATTTTATTCGAAACTTTACAGGAGTATTCCTAACGATAAATGAGAAAACAAGTGTTTCAGCTTTTTTTGGGAATTCAACCCATAAGGGGGAAATGTGGTGACAAAATTTAAATATCAACATGGGTATTGTTTCTATGGTTTATCGGGTCGCTGATTACGAAATCAACACTTAAGGGGGTGAAATGGGGGTTGATAGTTTGTATGGGGAATTTTTAAACGTTGAACCAATTTAGATGAAACTTGGTATAGAGATAGTTTGTGTACCGGGAAACGACATGGGACAGTTTTTATCTCGGAAATCGATCTTTAAGGGGGTGAAATGGGGGTTGGAGGTTTGTATGGAGATTTTTTTACCGCGAACCGATTTAGATAATTTTGTTGTGGATATAGTTTGAGTCCCAGGAAACAATATAGAATATTTTTTAAGCCGAAATCAATCTTAGAGAGGTAGAAATATATATGGGGTTATATAGATTGAGTCGCGGTACATAATATAGGATAGTTTTTATCTCGAAAATCAACCCTCTAGGGGGTGAAACAGGGGTTGAAAGTTTGTATAGGAAATTAATAACCGTTGAACCTATTTAGATGATTTGGTATGGAGATATGTTGCGTTCTAGGGAAGGATATATAATAGTTGTTATCCCAGAAGTCATTCCTTAAGCGGGTAAAAAGGAGGGTGGATTACTAATTCCACGCAAATGAAGTCGCGGGGAAAAGCTTCTATTCAAGAGTAGGAATCTGTATTAATCATAATCTCTCAGTAGTAAGTCGTTGATGGCGTAACAATTAAACAATTATTGCAATAATTTCTTTAAAATAAAAAAATGAGGGAACCGCCGTCTTCAAAACGTGGTATACCGAAACCTCCAGAATGTAACTTATATATAATACTTTTCCGAAAACCGCTTCTAAATCGGTTCAGCGAAACGCAAGATGATCGCGGACAAACATACATTCCTACATACAAACATACGAGTCTAACTGAGAACCTCCTTTTTTAGTACTTTTAGTACGCGGGCGAAGCCGCGGGAACAAGCTAGTCAATAAATAAAATAAGTATCACAAAAATAAATTCAGTAAAGTAACTAGCAATTTACCATTATGCTGATTGCCTTACTTTCTGACTGAGAAAGAGACAAACGGCGAAATTGTGACGTTATCCAACGCGCCCCCGAGGCGCAGTTGAGAAGGAGGTTGCATCAACATGGTCAATCTAAACCCCTTCTGAGAACCCTGACAAGCGATAACGGGATACCCATCAGTAAACCTTACCGGATGAACCTCTTCGAGTCGGTGGTGTGGTCGGAGTCGCCGAGCGACACCTTGGTGCGGTCCAGGCTGCCCAGCATGGTCTCCGAGCTCGAGCTGCCGCACCGGCGACTCTTGCGCGGAGGCTCCTCCCCCTCCGCCTCCACCTACAGAAACAAATTGATGGTTTAAGACCTAATCGGGCATAAGCTAACATTCTTGCGTTTAATTGATTTTGGACGTTTTAACAATCTATTTATCGAATCGATTCTACAAACATTGAGATTAGTATTAAATTTCCGGCTAATCGATTATTTAGAATTCTCTGAGAACTCAATCTGTAATAAATACCTCCACCGGCGGCTGCGCGGGCTTTGTCATCGGCAAGTCTGCTAGTCCGACCTCTTTCAACATTGACGTCAGGACTCGTTCGGGATCCGATGCTCGTTGTATCTCAATGTTGGGTATAATCGGCTGTTCTTCTGTACGCGCGGGTATTGTTTGCCAATTATCGGGGATGTTCTCTTTTTCAACTGAAAAAGAATCGCTAATGTATATTAAAGTTCTAAAGGTCAATCATGGGCAATCATGAAAATTATTGATTTACCGATTGCTGGCTCAGGTGGTACGAGGTTTTGGGATTGACTCTCTCTGAAAGATCTGTATCCGCACCTTGGCTTTTTTTTCTGTGAAGCAAGATTACATTTTGTATTTATATATAAGTACTTACATGGTCAGTGGTCACAGTGACAATACGTGCTATGGTTATGTTATGACTCTTATGGGGTACTCAGGCAACTAGGTTTCAAATAATCTAGAATTCAAATTTACACAGTACTGACTTGCTTAATATTGCCTAATACCTAACTATTGAAAACTCCCACAGATCAATTCAAAAGACAAATATAAAATCACTATCAATCACCGACAGTAACATTAGAATAAGTATAGTGCTAAATCTAGTGAACTGATAAATACTCACTTGAACTGTATTTTCGGTCTCCGGTATGTACTCCTTCTGCGTCGGCATGTCAGCTATTTCCTTCTCGACGGCGACTGCGCCGAGGTCCGGCACGGCGGTGGACTGGTTCAGAATAGTTTGCTCCTCCATCGGTTGGGGCTCAGGTACTTGTGGTTCAAGCTCTTGCAGCTGCGGCTCGGGGATTTGAGCCGGTTCTTCACGGATGGCCTCGGAGATTTGAACGGTGGCGCGTCGAGCTCGAGAAGCGACGGCGAGCTGCGATTATACTCTGTATCTTTAGGTATTTAAATAAAAGTAAATAAGATCTACCCTCAAATGGCTCGTTAAGCCAGTTGAGGGTAGATGAAAACATTACACGATCAAATAATATTGGTTAAAGCCAGGTCGTTAAGTGACAGATCCAGGCAGTTTTGTATTTGATTGGTTAACCAATAAAAGTTATAACTACCCGAAAATGTTATAATAGTTTGTTTACTTTTATTTAAATACCTAAAGACATAGAGTATAGGTTAGAACACGCGTGAAAAATATTTCATTGAGTTTATTTGATAACTTGTAAAGATTAAAACTTTGAAAAAATTAAATTGATTGATTGACAAAAAAATCGTGCAGGGCGCTAATTAATATTATACATTACTTAATTTTTAATTTAATATTTGTATAAAAGTTTTATAACCGAGGCCCACGTTTGGTACGCACAATTATTATTCAGATACAGAGTCATACACTCATTAATTAAATAAATAATAATTAAATATTAAATGTGGGTAAATGTAAATTTATAATTGCACATTAAGCTGACTTTGGGTTAGGCATCTGAGCAAGAATTTGAGCTCGTAATTTTTACGCGCCGTTTATCTCGGGCTTAAGGGTTCCGTTTTTCACATTCGAGATAGAGAATAATAAAAAGGCAAATATAAGTATTATAATATTTGGTAGGTATCATTAAGCATAATATGTGTAATGAGTCGTACCTCCGGTTCCCTCGGGTGGGCGCGCGCGGTGGCGGCGAGCCCCAGGCTGCGGGAGAAGAGGCGGGCGAGCGGGCGCGCCAGGCGGGCGGAGCGGCCGCCGCTGCCGGCGTGCGCGGCGCGGCGCAGCAGCAGCTCGGCCGGCACGCGCAGGTCCGCCACGTCCTCCGAGAACTCCTGCACCAACACCAACCGACTACGGTCTCAGGGACAGGCTAATTCACAACACCTGGCGCCGAATGTCTATGAAAATGTTGACGATTCCATGCAAATTTCGCGCTATGAATCTACTGTAATTCCAAATGGAAATAATGGCGGGTAGTATGGAAAACAGGATTCTAATGGAACGGAATAAGAGTAATTTTACTAAATTATCTGCCCTTTTGGCAGTCTGAATTATCCGAACGCCTTATATTTATATACCGAAGGTTTACTAAGTTGATAATTCGAATTGAACGAACTCCACGATCCTGTCAGTGGGATTGACACTAGCCAGTGGTAACCGACCTACTTCTAAATTAGATTAACATTCCATTTCTCTGGATTAACGTAGCAATTCCAAAAAAATGGAGGGTAATTTACATTTTTTTTTGTTGTCATTACTAAAACCATTTCCAATCTCCACGTCTGTGTTACAACCAGGTATGTATACTCGTGCTACCCACATTATATTTAAAGTAATTTCATAGAAAAAGTGGTTACCTTTAGTAGTAGGTTGAACTTAAGTATGAGCAAAATACAACGAGTAACTAAGTTCTCTTTTTTAAAACGTCTAGGTAACCTAAATGTTAATTAGTTACCTAGTCATTTACTAAGTCAACTACTTCAGTCATTTTGCCATTGACAGATGATTTTTATACATTTGAAATTCTAACGTTTTCATAATCATAAAGTCAACATTACGAGCATCACATCATTTGGTGCCATCATTGACTGCGTTAAGGTACGTATTAAATGGATAAAAAATATATATGTCCCAACTTACTTTGAACGTATTGTATGAACCTCCTATTGAGTACCTATTTATATGTAACTAGCGACCCGCCCGGCTTCGCACGTGTTTATTTACGACATCTCATTAGAAACCTCTATAATAATCAGTGTTTCTCTGCAATATTACGCATGTATTATACATATAAACCTTCCTCTTGAATCACTATCTAATTTTAAAAAACCCGCATCAAAATTGCGTAGTTTTAAAGATCTAAGCATACATAGGGACAGACAGCGGAAAGTGACTTTATTTTATACTATGTAGTGATATATATATATACTATAGAATTTGTAAATTGAAGCCTCGTTTGCCAACAAACCACACTGTGGTTTGGCAGATCTGTTGTGAAAAAAGTTTCGTTTTTTTTTTTTATATCTATTTAAAATACCTACCTCACAACGTAAGTCGACATTAATGTTCTCGATTCTCGCGCGAAGAAACTTCTTGGACAGCTGGTGGTTCTTGTCTATGATCAACTTGTTCTTCCTGTGACGCTTCGCTTGTGGCTCCCCTACTTCCAATGTCTACATTGAAAAAGAAAATATAATGAGAATACTCACTTAGAAATATGCAATAATGAGGGGATGTATTTCATGCTATGTAAGGCTTAAAGCGACCCCACTAGCCCTATAAAAAGGTATGCTGAATTTTTTACAAGAGACGTGAGCTTTTAATCGACTTCTGGTTCAGATACAAATATATTAAGAATAAGTTTATTGCAAAAATAAAAGATTACAGGATATGTCAGGGGTCTCCGCACTAGGCTTCGCCTGTATCGCGGTGAACCAGTTACAGTTAAACTTAAGAACTAAGTTACAAAATCAAATAAAACACAATTTTTCACATTTTAAACTTTAGGTTAGATACATAGGTAGTTGTTTAGCTATTGATATATTTGACCATGACAGTCAAACATAAAGGTCATTAGGTAAATCGTGACAAATACAATAAAATAAAAAACTTAAAACTGAGTAAGAAAACATTCATTTTGAATGTAGATGAAACTAGGCTCCTGAGTTGTGTCCCGTGCTAACGCGCCTTTTCACACTCTCCTACCACAAACGGCAAGTGCCGTCTTCATGGAAGACTGCCCTCGTGCACCCTGTGCCTAAAAAGGGCGATAGTTCAGACCCATCGAATTACAGGCCTATCGCTATAACCTCCCTTCTCTCCAAGGTTATGGAGCGCATAATCAATGCGAAGCTCCTGGGATACCTAGAAGAGCACGACCTGGTCAGTGATCGCCAGTATGGCTTTCGCCACGGTCGCTCGACTGGTGACCTTCTAGTGTATCTCACTCACCGCTGGGCTTCAGCCATTGAGAGTCAGGGAGAGGCATTGGCAGTCAGCCTTGATATAGCTAAGGCGTTCGATCGGGTTTGGCATCGAGGTCTTCTGTCGAAGTTGCCAGCTTACGGCCTGCCCGAGGGATTGTGCAGATGGGTTACCAGCTTTTTGTCCGGCAGAAGCATACGAGCCGTAGTCGACGGAAGTTGCTCCAAAAGCATGGACATAAACGCTGGTGTCCCGCAGGGCTCCGTGCTATCCCCAACGCTGTTTTTGCTGCATATCAATGATATGTTGTCTATCGGCGACATTCATTGTTATGCGGACGACAGTACTGGGGATGCCTGTTACACGGGCCGTGCCAATATCCCTCGATCCGTTGTGGTAGAGAGTCGTGAAAAACTTGTGTCTGATATCGAGAATACTCTTTCTGGAGTCTCGGTGTGGGGTCAGGACAACTTAGTCCAATTCAACCCCACAAAGACACAAGTTTGCGCGTTTACCGCTAAGAAAACCCCATTTACTGTGGCCCCTCAGTTCCAAGGCACAACCCTTACAATGTCAGGGAGTATTGGGATCCTCGGAGTCGACATTTCCAGTGACGTCCAATTCCGTAGTCACCTTGAAGGGAAGGCCAAGCTGGCATCCAAAAAGCTCGGTGTGCTCAACAGAGCGAGGAGATACTTCACTCCGGGGCAGAGACTGCTTCTTTACAAGTCGCAAGTCAGACCCCACATGGAGTACTGCTGTCACCTTTGGGCGGGAGCACCTGGATACCAGCTTGGGCCCTTTGACTCGGTACAAAGGCGCGCTGTGCGGATCGTCGACGATCCCAAACTCGCGAGTGATATTGAACCTTTGAGTCTAAGGAGAGACTTTGCCTCCTTATGTGTGTTCTATCGCTTGTACAATGGGTTGTGCTCCGAAGAACTGTTTGATATGATGCCCACGGCAGCTTTTTATCACCGCACCGCTCGCCGCCGGCAGGGTGTTCATCCTCACACCCTGGAGCCCAAAGGGTCGCGCACAGTACGGTTCAAGAGGAATTTCCTCCCACGAACGCTGCGGCTGTGGAATGAACTCCCTGCCGAGGTTTTCCCAGCGGGCTACAGTATGAGGTTCTTCAAAAAAGGAGTGAATAGGTACCTAAAGGGTAGGCAACGCGCATGTGAATCCTCTGGGGTTGCAGGCGTCCATAGGCTACGGTAACTGCTTACCATCAGGTGGGCCGTATGCTTGTTTGCCACCGTCGTAGTATAAAAAAAAAAAAAAAAAAAAACTAAATTATTTTATCTAAAATATCTTTTCTCACAATAATTAAGCGAATTAAGAAATTGAAATAAGAGTTTCTTTGCTTGAGTGGTGGTGCAGTCTTTAAGGTTACAATGTTTAAGCATAGCGTTGTATGTTGTAACTTTGATGCGATCCCCAAAACGTTTCCCAAAGGCGGGACGAACTTCCGGAATCGGTAGGTTGAAAATGCGTTTTTTAGTTAGCGAGTTATAGAAAGGCATTAATTTAGAGGTTGTGTGTGTATGTAGGTACTGATATCTTGTGTAAGAATAGTTGACGGACGGTTAAGACGTGAGCTTGTGCGTATACGTCAGCGGTTGCAAATCGAAACGGTTTTTTGAGCATCACTTTTAAAACTGAGCGTTGAGCCCTTTCGATTTCCAGCATATAAGTTTTTGCCGCACTTCCCCAGACTATGATGCAGTAACTGATTACAGACTGACAGAGTGCGACATAAACCATTTTTAGTAGTGAAAAATCGGCTGAGTTGTGAACTTTGTGAGGCCTATAAAAACAATCCCATAAACCCCAAACACAGGAACTAGACGCATTAATCACTATTGACTGCATTTATTAGGCACATAAACAGGCGCGGATCCAGAATTTCGTTCAGGGGGGGGCACTTTCCTTCACAAAAAAATCTCGCGCTCCGCATCCATGGGCCCCGTAGTATACGAGATTTGCCTTTCAGGGGGGGGGGGGGGGGGGGGGCAATTGCCCCCTGTTGCCCCCCATGTATCCGCGTCTGCACATAAACACTATGTATAAGGAACAGTCGCCATCAAATATATTGGAGCGGCGAACTTTATCGCGTTGACAATAGAGGCGCCACGCCGCCACTCCGATATTTCGCTCATATATTCGTATGTGATCGTCAGGCTGTGCATAGCCTAGTTTACTAATTATAGGTACCTACGATATTTTTTACCAGTTCGATAATTGCTATCAGATTGTTGTAGGACTCGTGGGTGACTAAAATAGAGTAAATAAAATAGAGTAAAAAACCTCTAAAGTTAGAATCTCCGGCTCCTGTCGCACGGCTCTTGCGGCCGCCGGCACCTCCGCGGGCTCCTCGGGCGCCGGGGCGGGCTCCACGGGCTCCGGCAACGGCTTCCTAGTGTTACAGCAGGATATCAATAAGAGTTCACCATAAAAACGAGGGGGTGAGCGGTAAAAACCAATAACTCGGGATAATTTTTCATTGTAACAAGAACTCGTGTAGTAATAAGACGTATGTTTCTAATTTCAATAACCATTTTTTAGACTTATCGGATTTGATCGCTCACCTCTCCAAATTATCTTTTCGAAGTATTATCTGTTACAAATATTTTTGACCATTCTGCAAAAATTCATAAAACAGGTTTTTAATGGGGTACGGGTCTTGGAAAAAAATATGATAGGAAACGAGTAAGTAGGTACATAGTCCATCTGTTTGATTATCAAAAAATATAGGATTGTTATTTTTTTTCCATCAAACAAAAACAATATAAAAAGGTAAGGGGTGTCAGAGTCCGTGGACACAATAATCAGAGCAACGAAACCCCTTTAGTTAGGTTGCTATACTATCCTTATGTCTAGATCCGGACATCTGGCAGCTGTTCATCGCTGGAGGTCAGACAGCAAAGTTTTTCGCGTTGTGACAGGTTACTGACCAAACATTGACAAGCAAAAAATACGTGTCTAGGTAATATTTATTTTAGGACATAAGCCCAATCACTAGTTATGGGAGCTATACGTACCGAAGATGTTAGCCTGGCAGTAAGACGTCCGACTTTCAATCCGGAGGTCTCGGGTTCAAACCCCGGCTCGTAACACTGAGTTTTACGGAACTTATGTACGGAATAGCATTTGATATTTACCAGTCGCTTTTCGGTGAAGGAAAACATAATAAGGAAACCGGACCTAATCCCGATAAGGCCTAGTTTCCCCTCTGGGTTGGAAGGTCAGATGGCAGTTACTTTCGTAAAAACTAGTGCTAACGCCAATTCATGGGATTAGGTTGTCTTGTCAAGCCGGTACAAACACTAGTAGCAAGATGTTAGGTGGGTAAATAGGAAGGAAATGAAACTAACTCTTTCTCGTTAGGAATGGGCAGGTCCGGAGGCGGGATTTCAGGAATTGGGATCTCTGTGTAAACATAAAGTATTAACAAAATAAAATTAAAATATTTATAAACAAAGAAAATTAAATGCGTAGACGGATAATTAATAGAAAATGTACATCACTTCTATACGACTTGGGCATTATAATCTCTTACTGTTTGTAGGCAAAATATTTTTCTATTGCACTATTAACATAAACATTACATAAATACTCTTGATTGTACACTTTAAAATAAAGAAACCCAGTAAATACAAGTTACAAATGGTAAAAAGGTAGAGGCAAAGTTATTTGGAACCTGATATTCCAAAACTTCTATTGAATATTTATGTATTAGGATGTTTTGTGAATTGGTAAGGTAAGGAAAGGCTTTTCTCCAGCTTGGCATACCTTTGTCCGATTCCTCACGCAACAGATCCTGCGCTGTAGCTGTGAACAAAAAGAAATAGTTGTATTGTAAATGATTTTCCTGGGTTTCCTGGCCGAATTTTAACTTAAAAGTCCTGTTAAATAGATACTCCATATACTGGATAGTGGACATATCACTGGATAGTGAATAGTGATATGTCCATTCCATACGTGTCTAACGTATTATTGCGTCCTGCATTTAGCATGCCGGATCAGTAAAGGCCTTTTAATATGATTCCAATTACGTACCGACGACAACTCTGATGTGACAGTCTACCCTGGGGAAGGGTGGTTGAAAAATGGCTTAACATTAAGGTTCCTATACTCTATGTCTTTAGGTATTTAAATAAAAGTAAACAAACTATTATAACATTTTCGGGTAGTTATAACTTTTACGTCACACCTGGCCATAATGTGAGTTTTACCGCTCGCTACGCTTACGGTAAAACTCGCATTATGGCCAGGTGGGGACGTAAAATTGTGTACTCACCATGGGCAGTAAAAAAGAAAGCCCTCTATCGCATATTTACAACCCTCGCCTGCGGCTCGGGTCCCAAATACTTGCGATTTCGGGCTTTCTTTTTTTTACAGCCCTAGGTAAGTAATGTACTATTATTGGTTAACCAATCAAATACAAAACTGCCTGGATCTGTCACTTAACGACCTGGCTTTAACCAATATTATTTGATCGTGTAATGTTTTCATCTACCCTCAACTGGCTTAAGGAGCCATTTGAGGGTAGATCTTATTTACTTTTATTTAAATACCTAAAGATACAGAGTATAGGAGTATCTTCGCTAAAGATTGCTATCATAAGGTACGTACATTTTCTGAACAAAGTGACGTCATGTTCGGACATGCGTTCCATGGTCTTGTCGAGCTGGAGCCCGGGCTCGTGGGCGCTGCGCTCGGCGGGCTGCGCGGGCGCCGGCGCGGAGGCGTCGAGCGCGCTGAGCGGGCCCGACGCGCCCAGCATCTGCTCCAGCGTCAGGTCTTGGAGCAGCTGCAAGGCTTGGATGGGGTTCTCTTCGCCGAAACCGTCCTGGGATAACTTCAACCATTAATTACTTCGCACTTTAAGGGGAGGGAGTCAATCAAGTGTTACCGTTGTGATCAATTTTGGGTCCTCTCCTCATATTGGGTCGATATCGCTGTGCCGAATAGGTATCGATTGGCCGACGTTGGTTCGGGGGGATTAACAAATGTGATCATTTGTGGCAAGGAGGTCGGGAGAGGCCAAAAAATAATTAATTAAAGTGTTCGAAGAGGACCCCCTAAAGGTAGGCGTCCACAGGCCCGCATCGCACGCATCGGACGCATCGCATCAAACGGATAAATTTTTCACAGTGCGTCCACTGTATTGGCAGCGTACGGATTACCGACGGTGAGTACCAGCATACGGATTGACGAAGCCAGTTCATTCGGATTTTCGTAGTGAGCGCACGTGTGGACTCTGTGAGAATGGAGGAAAGCGATGAAGAACAATTTGTCGTTGTAGCTAGCGAGCGCGCGGGGTGCGTCCACTGATCGGCATTCCGTATGACGTCATCGGCACGCATCGCAAAAGTTGCCTCTCGGAGCAACGGTGTCGGCATTGCGGATGTGCGATGCGTACGATGCGGACAGGTGGACGCACTTATATGAGTTTCTATACAAAGAATACTACGATCCGTTGCGTGCGATACCGACATTACCGACAAGTGGACGCTTACCTTAATGGTTCGCTATCATAATTTTTTTTTAAAAAGAGAACTTTAAATATTAAAATAACAGTATAGAAACTTGTCAAGTGAGTAGATGTATAGCAAGTAGGTACCACTTTTTTTCGCAAATAACTTCATTGTATTTGCGCAAATATCTACGGCATTGCATTATGGCTCTTGTTCCTGTACTAGTGATGTGCCGTGGGAATATTCGGGAAGGAAAGTGTATTTCATATTTTTTGGACTTTTGGAATGCAGCTACTTTTAAAACTTACGCGACGCTTTATTTTTTAATTAACAAAGAAAGAATACAAAGAAGCTCCGATTATTTTTAAAGACCTATCACTTGATGTGCTGTTCGTAGGGATTTTTTTTCGATAATTACATGTATGAAGTGCCCTACCAAAAAATATATTTTCGGAAATTTTACAGAAAATTAAAGTAGCGGCACACAAAACACGCCTCCAGTTAGAATTTCATTTTAATACGTTTTATAATTCACCAATACAATTACTGCACCATAAGGACTCATGGCCGGACGAGCAGACGGTATGACGCAACTATAAGAGTTTATTTCGGCCACTTTGGTTACGGAACTCTAAAAAGTATTTTTACGTAATTATTTTCCTTTCAGTTAGTTAGGGGATCATTCCTATACTCTATGTCTTTAGGTATTTAAATAAAAGTAAACAAACAATTTTTACATTTTCGGGTAGTTATAACTTTTATTGGTTAACCAATCAAATACAAAACTGCCTGGACCTGTCACTTAACGACCTGGCTTTAACCAATATTATTTGATCGTGTAATGTTTTCATCTACCCTCGACTGGCTTAAGGAGCCATTTGAGGGTAGATCTTGTTTACTTTTATTTAAATACCTAAAGATACAGAGTATAGCAACTATGGAAATATTCCCTAAAGCAAAGGGAGCATTCTCTGGAACATCGGGAACGAACCCAGGAATATTGGGAATTTACTTTTCCGGTAGAGGTACTATGCTTGATGTATCCCAATAGGCGTGTCCACACCAGACGCACCGCCTCGCGAGGCAGCTCGGCTAGTGTGGACGTGCCTCGCCCGAGGCAAACGCAAGCGCGGCCGCAATGCCTCGGCCGAGGCACGTCCACACTAGCCGAGCCGCCTCGCGCGACAATTTCCTCGCCAGGCTGTGCGCCTGGTGTGGCCACGGCTATTAAAGAGTTTTATGACCGTCGTTTTAACTTTAAGTATCCAATTCCTTAAAAATACATTTCATACAACAATTTCAAAATTCCCCAATATTCCCTCGAGGTGGGAATATTCTCCAGGTGGGAATATTAACGGCACATCACTATCCTGTACAAAATGGGTCATTATGGGTATGCAGGTATGCGTTAGAGGGGAGAGCAAACAATATTGCGATCTCATTCCGCCGTATAACTGCGTCCCTTACCCTACTGCGTGGCCTATCATGGCCCATGGTGTAGTGCCTTTAAGTGTTGGTATTAATATCAACATTAGACGATACTTACATTTGGTGGGAGTTGGAAGTCGGGAATGGCAGCTTCTTTCAGTGTTATGGATTCAATGTTGGCCACCACATTACCACATTGCTAAAAAAATATGAGAAATTGAAAACAAAACCATAATGTGTTTTAACATAGTATTAATATGCAACGGCCTCCTAGCCTAGTCGGTACTTCGGTAGTGACCCTGCCTATGAAGCAGGAGGTCCCGTCCCGGGTTCGAATCCTGGTCAGGGCATTTATTTGTGTGTTTATCACGGATGTGATTTGTGTTTGTGTGTTCCTGAGTTATGGATGTTTTCTATGTATTTAAGTATTTATCTATACCTATCTATTATATATATCGTCGCCTAGTACCCACAACACAAGCCTTATTCAGCTTACTGTGGGACTAGGTTGATTTGTGTAAGATTGTCCCACAATATTTATTTATTTACAGGTATTCCACATGGATACTTGGTTTCAGATTACCGAATCTAGCCTGAATGTTGGGGAATATATGTTCTCTGTTATCTTTTTATACTACCTACACATACACTACATTACATACCGGTATCAGCATACACCGCATTTTCATTTTCTTTTTACACAAGTAGATAATACATTAAGTTAATCATAGTGAAAATTAAGATATTTATATTACTTATTTATCATACATGTGACGTGGCCTGGGTTCTGGCAGAATACCAGTGCTTCGCCCGAAAGAGTGAAGCGTATTGCTGAGTCAGGAGTGCGATTTTTGAATCTCACCAAGTGACTAATTCTCACCGATGTGAGTGATTTACTTTCGGAAATCACTCACATCGGTGAGAATTAGTCACTTGGTGAGATTCAAAAATCGCACTCCAGAACCCTTTTGTATTGCTGCAACGCACACAGAAATCGTTCTTTTTTCCTATTGTTTCATATGTTTAACTTGTTTCCTAGCTTTTTTTTCTTTTTTTTAAGGATGTAATTTGTGTGTATATTTAAACCTGTGTGTATATTGTGGCAAGCAAATAAAGATTATATCTATCTATCTATCTATTTATTTATATGTAGGTATCTATAATAAGAATGCATTTTAACAAATATTTCGAGTAAAATTCTTATCACCATAACTGTACAACATTGAAGATATGTATATATATGTAGGTGTACTGTATCTACCGTCATAGAGAAATTATTACTCTATGCTACCGTCAATTTCGTACCTGCTGCAAAGCACGGAAATTATTTTTTTTTTTAATTACTCCTAAAGTATACTATATGTTATCTATGCTTAGTCTTTTTTGATTTCCTTATCTAATTTAGTTCATAACCAATAACTTGCGGTTCAAATACTCTTAGCTTTGTTTATAGAAGCTATCAAAGTTGTAAGCAGAGTTGTGGCCAAAACCTATAACTTTGCCTAACTAGTAGATTAACTGAGATTATAATTATATGTAAACTAAACAACATAAGTAGCATACACAATAGCCTTCTAAATTAATTCCTACGTTATGCAGACTGTAAAGAGAATGTAATATAGAGGCTTAAATTTTAAGTAACAACTAGGTGATGCTTATAAGATAAGGTGCCATATGTTTGGGTTAAACATTGACTTAAATATCATAATTTTCCAGAAGGACCACATGCTGTGTGTGACCATACAGTGTCATCTAATCTTTTTGTCTTAGACTGTCTAATATATATCCATCCGTACTCATTTTTGTAAAATCTTCGGTGTACAATCAGCAACAGAAGTTATACGGGTAAGGTGTTCAAAATGATCATGGCGTGACTTTATTGTTAAGAGAATGTGTGTAAAGGTCATTTCGAACACCTGCTTAGTTATTTCTGGTGCTGACTGTATGTAGGCTTACACGTATCATTTCTTCGACTCTTTCCTCTGGCTCTGGGATAGTTTCTCTCAACATTGGAACAATTCGTCTTTCCACCTCCTCTGCAGCATCATGAATATTGAATCTGGAATAGAGATATAGACAGATACCATTTTATCCATTTAACAATGTTATGCCAACCCGATAGGTACTTCATGTAAATAGGTTTGTAAGTATGGAAAAAACAAGCATTTCAGTTGTGTCCTTTTCTATCTTTTGCTAAATACTCATGTATAACTTTTTGTAGGTGCTAAATTTAAGACTTAGTTTTCATTTTGGACCTGGGTATGTCCTTAAACTATATACAAATAAGAGGCATGGGTACTGCAAATGTCATCTCGCTATGTGTGGTAGGGCACAGCACAGCAAATGTCATCTCGCTCAAATCTGGAGCAGAGCGGACTTCTGGGGAAGTACCTCCACTTTAGAGAAAACCACAGCCAAATAGCACTAGACTCTACTCATAGTGTTGTGTTCCTGCTGGTGAGTAAGGTTGCCAAAGAGCTCAAAGAAGACCCAGTGTTTTGACAATGAGGGACCCTCTTGTTCCTTTAGCCGTCAACATGGTGACTCCTCCTCTGGAGTTTCAGGCATCCACAGGCTATAGTAGCTGCTTACCATCAGACGGGCCCTTGTTTGCCACCGTAGTGGTATAATATATAATAATAATATGCAGATGTAACATCATTATTTTTTGTATTGTATTCCATCCTATCAATTACTCTCTTTGATGTTTATGCAAATGTATGCAAGTATTCTCACTATTTAGTTGGAATCATTTGATTGTAAGAATTTTGCTAAATTATGAAATAATACCTAATATATTTTAATTCAGAAAGAAGGCACGCAATAACTTACTTTTTGTTTGAATTTTTCATAATTTTTGCATTGAGCATGCATAGTTCGGCTGAAAAAGAATAAATAACTGATTTAGGTAGCCAGAAATGAAAGTGACATTTTATTAAACAATAATCTCATCGGTATAAAAAGCATTTCTACATTGAGCAAGTTGAGATTCTCACTGCTGTCTAAACTGCTTTGAAGGAAAATAAAAAATATTATATTCTAATTCACAACAGGGACATTGGGAAGATACAGTCCCATACTGACGACTTCAAAAGATTAAGTGAGGATAGTTTCATTTTAGCATTTTGTCTTACTTACTTATCATGCTGTTCACTTTCTTCTGGTACAGCCGGACCAGTCCTCGCATGAGTTGAGAGCTGAGTCGAAGCGAAAATCGGTGCGAAGGCCGGCCGGACTCATTGGTCATAACTTCCATTAAGTCATCGCTGAAATTAAACAAAAGCTAAATCAAACAAGTAGGTAGGTATAAATATGTAAATACAACCAATTACGTATTAAAAATTATAATCTCTATATCTCAGAAATATACCAAAAAGCAAAAGCTTACCAAATATTTCGTATGTCCTGAGACCATAGTTGGCGTTGAGTTACCGAAGCAAAGCAAACAGGCCAAGAGTCTGCAACCCAACATAAATGGAACCTGCCTCCTTTCCTCAATGAAATTTCGGGATAAAACATCTTTAGACAGCACGGAAAATGCAAAGAAAAGTTTTAAAACTCGTAAGTTCGTAAGCTCGTAAATCACGATACGACAGCCAGACAAAGCACGCCGCTCAGTACATTTCCCCGATTTCCCGCCAATTTGCGTTTCGTTCCGTTCTTCCATTCTGCTCAGTGTTCAAGTTTCGCTCGTTTGCGCAGCGTCCTTCGGAAATCCGCGAAACATCCCCGTCTGTGTCGCACTTGCATATACGAGCGAAAGAGACGCAAAGCAGTCAACGAAATTTCAAAGTTCGCGGTATAACCGTCCATTTCCGTCCAAGATTCGCCATGTCCGTCCGTCCATGTGTCCGCGAACTAGAAGCTGAAGTTTGGTATGAGTATTAATAGTATTAGAGTATTTTAATCACGCCGATAAAGTGCTAGACATAAATACTGGAAAATTATTTTTTATTAAGGTACCTTTCGTACCACAGATAAGGTAAGATAAGGTAACCACTAGATAAGCCTTACAAGGTGACTTGGGGTCACCACTCCTTGGAGTAAAACGACTTATAAATTGCGCGGCCGTCTGCCGTGCCGTTCAGTTGAGTCCATGTTTTAGACCTGCACGTAGTGTGCGTGTATGCAAGAAAAAAAAATTGAATACGTATGAAAACTATTCAAAATCCTGGCATATTGTAATGTAAGGTGGTGTGGCAAATGTTAAGAATCAAAAGAGTCGGAATTACATTCCACTTTTACTTCAAAATAATTTTTTAGGGTTCCTTAGTCAACTAGGAACTCTTATAGTTTCGCCATGTCTGCCCGTCCGTCCGTCCGTCCGCGGATAATCTCAGTGACCGTTAGCACTAGAAAGCTGAAATTTGGTACTAATATGTATATCAATCACGCCGACAAAGTGGTAAAATAAAAAGTGGAAAAAAATGTTTTATTAGGGTACGTCCTATACGTAAAGTGGGGAGTGATTTTTTTTTTCATTTCAACCCTAGCGTGTGATATATTGTTGGATACCTATCCAACAATATATCACATTTAAAAATTAATACGGGTTTACTAAAATCATTTTTTGATAACGTAAATATTTTCGGAAATAATCGCTCCAGAAGTAAAAAAAATGTGTCCCCCCCCCTCTAACTTTTGAACCATAAGTTTTAAAAATATGAAAAAAATCTCAAAAGTAGAACTTTATAAAAACTTTCTAGGAAAATTATTTTGAACGTGATAGGTTGAATAGTTTTTGAAAAAAAAATTACACTATAATTTCTGAACTAAGTTTGTTATTTAACCGTATAAGCAGGTGTTTATTGTACCTGTAATTTTTACAAAATCACAATGAAATGACGTGCTTTCAAATAAAGTAAAAACGGTGAAAATCGGTTCACGCAATAAAGAATTATCCCATAAAAATCATCTTCCATAATTTAAGCTCGCGCGCAATAGTTTACTTAATTTGCCGATAGATATCGCTGTACGTGGAACGCTCATTTCATATCCTACATGGCGGTGTTATTTTAACTCTTAAGTGGGGACACTTACTGTGACGGACGGAAAACTACGGAACCCTACACTGAGCGTGGCCCGACACGCTCTTGGCCGGTTTTTATTACATATCACAACAGAGACACAGATCTGAACTACTTACTTTGTTTTTAGTTCTTACATTCAGAAACGAATTCCCTACTTCATCATTATCATCATCATCATATCAGCCGAAAGACGTCCACTGCTGAACATAGGCCTCCCCCAAAGAGTGCCACAATGACCGGTCCTGCGCCACCCGCATCCAACGGACTCCCGCGACCTTCACCAGGTCATCAGTCCACCTTGCGGGGGGTCTACCCACGCTGCGCCTTCCGGTTCGTGGTCGCCACTCGAGAACCTTTCCGCCCCAACGGCCATCGGTTCTACGAGCAATGTGCCCCGCCCACTGCCACTTTAGTTTAGCGATTCGGAGGGCTATATCGGTTACTTTGGTTCTGCTGCGGATGGCCTCATTTCTGATGCGATCACGCAGAGAGACTCCAACCATAGCCCTCTCCATTGCCCTTTGGGTGACTTTGAGCCTTCTTATGAGGCCCATTGTAAGCGACCACGTTTCGTTTGTAATTCCCTACTTATACAATCTTATTTCATAAGATTTCTTGATTTCACTAAGTATTTAATTTAATCGTTTTATTACAAAATTACCTAATGATAATGACTAAGTATTACATATTTATTATGCCTATTTAACTGTTTTTTTTTTTTTACTGAAATATGTTCCTTACCAGCGGAGTTCATTTGAATTGGGCATTTGAGAAGTAGTTAGTATGCCCGTCTCTTTTAATCATGTTAGGAATGCAACGTGCTATTCCTTTCTTACGGAAGCACGTGTACGATAGTGATGTGCGTATGATGTGTACCGGACTTATATACCGGCCGGCACCACGTACTTTCGACTTAACAAATATACGAAGTACAATGGAAAACAGGAGATCTTTGTTTTATTTTCTTTTTTCCTTTAGTTTGAGTAGTTGGTAGAATTTAAAGATTTGTTCAGTTGGTAGTTTTTTTTCTTCATATAGTTATAATAAATATGGGTATTAAGGGTGCCACATACCACATGAGCGTTGCTTCTAGAAGACACTTTCAGTGGGCGTCACATGGGAGTTTCTGTCAGATTTTTTAAGGGGTGTCGCATGAGCGTTGCTTCTAGAAGACAATTTCAATGGGTGTCACATGGGAGTTGCTTTCAGATTTTTAAGGGGTGTCACATGAGCGTTGCTTCTAAAAGTACTTTTTTTTTTCGGGTAGGTGAATAAAACGAACCACATCACTGTTCACATATTTTATTAGGAAAAATAGAATTATAAGTAATTTGGATAATTTGAAACAATAAAATTGATGGTTAGATAATATAGTTTACCTACCAGTAGTATTCAAGCATTTCTCCAGGAAGTTACATTGATTTTTGCACTTTCACCTACTTCAACTGTCAACATCAACACACTATGTCGGACATCAACTCAATTCAAGGATCAATTGCGGAGCTCACTGAAACCTTCAATGCAAGGATGGCTGAGATGCAGAGTAATTTGGACAAAGCGGGCTCAAGCAACCCTGGGAGCGGTATTGAGGCAGTAGCGGCAGACTTCACTAGCTTCAAAGCATTTGTTTTGAACTCTCTCAATATACTCCAGAAGCAGGTGGAGCTCATCGCTCAACAGGTCGATCAAATAGAAATGCGACCTCGACGCAAGATGCTGGTCATCCATGGTGTTCCGGAGGCTGACAAAGAGGGCACAACGGCCCTTGTAGTTGAACAGCTCAAAGCTGTTAAGGCTGACGTGGCTGCAAATGACATAAGGCGCAGCCACCGACTTGGCCGTCGCAGAGGCAGCAAACCCAGGGCTATTGTGGTGAAGTTCTGTGAGACTGCCGTCCGTGATAAAGTGTGGTTTGGTAAGGTGGCATTGAAAGGCTCCGGCGTAACGATAGCCGAGTTCTTGACCAAATCACGTCAGCAGACCTTCATGGCAGCTCGGGAGCGGTTTGGCGTCAGAAGATGTTGGACCTGGGACGGCGTTGTTCATGTCTTGGATGCGAGCGGCGTGCGCAGGCGTGTGGTGAGCCTTGCAGAGCTTAAGACGATTTCGGATGCGCCAGAGCAGCCTGTGACTCCGACCCCAAGCGTAGATGCTCCTCCCAAGGCAGATAATTGCAGCAAAGCCGAGAAACCGGAGAAACAGATAAAGCCCAGACGTGCGGCTGCCAAATTGAAGCCTTAGTATGTACATAGTGTAGCTTTCTTCTGTATTTGTTCGGGTTATACTGCTTGACGCTTTTCTATTTCGACGTGTAATCACTGTTATTTGTTGTATACCCTCTTTAATAGTCTCTCGTAAATATTATAAATTAATTCCAATAACTTCATTGCTAACTTTAAATGTCACTTTGCCAAGTTCCAACTGACATTGACAGTTTGACATGTGTGCTGACGGATGGCAGGTATAGTGTTGCCAACTGTTAAATTGCGGTCCGCTTTACCAAGTTAAATATTTCCTTATTAAATTACGTTCCGTTTTTCTTAGTTAATTATTTCCTTAGTTTTGTGATTTAACTTAATGCCTGTCGAATCTGAAACCAACATGTATTTTTAAATTGAACTTCCGTTTCTTTATAAGTGTATTTCTTTCTTTATTTGCTGCTGGCGGGTAGATTGTGGAGTTTTTGTTTAGTTTTTACTGTATATATTTTTATATTTATTGAATATTAGTATACACTTATTATATACTTATTATATTTTTAACTTTATATATATTTTTCAGATGCCTTTCAGTGATAACAGTGATCAGTATTTATCTTTTTCCTCCTTAGATAGTGTAAGTGAAGACAGTTTCCATAGTTTGCCTCCTTCGCTTCACGACTTTCTGGAATCTCAGTTTAGTGATGTTTAAAGGTTGTCTGGAAGAAATCGCTCATTAGCGATAAGACCGCCTGTTGTTACCTCTACCTAAATTTATCTAATTGTAAAATTTGTGCTTGTAACTGTATGAGGTGTGCAATAAAGAGTATTTATTATTATTATTATTATGTACCTAAAAATTTTAACGTTGTGCATTTAAATGCGCAAAGTATTCCTGCACATTACAGCGATATGTTACTCTCTTTTGACCTTAAGAACATTCATGCTATTTTAATTTCCGAATCGTGGCTAAGACCAGCTTTGCCTTCAACGTCTTACTCTTTACCTGGTTTCAATTTAATTCGGCACGACCGCCTTGGAAGAGGTGGCGGTGGAGTTGCGATTTACCTTCGTTCTTACATCCCCTATTCAATTGTTAATGTATCTGCCAGTTCCTCTACTTCTGATGCCGCAGAGTATATGTTTCTCGACGTTTCCCTCTCTCATTCCAAACTTTTACTTGGCGTTTTTTATTCCCCCTCCCTTCACGTTAATAAATTTGATTCTCTTGAGAAACTTCTCGAAGACCTTATGCCTTCTTATAATCATCACATTCTTATGGGAGATCTAAATACGTGTCTTCTGAAGGATGACAGTCGATCCCGGCGCCTTAAATCCCTGGTAGATGCATGCAATCTAACTATTCTCCCTTCAGACGCCACACACTATTTTCCAAATTGCTCGCCTTCTCTTCTTGATTTAACTTTAGTTTCTTCGACTTCTCATGTGTCTAAATTTGGACAATACTCCGCGGATGCCTTCTCATATCATGATCTGCTCTATATCTCTTACAAAATTCGTCCTCCCAAATCTAAATCAAAAATTCTTTTGCAGCGCAATTTTAGTGGATTAAATGTGGAAAAGCTTCGAGATGACGCTTTAACAATCGATTGGAGCAGTATCGCTCGAGCGGGTTCGGTAGACGATCAAGTTTCTCTCTTTAATTCGCTCCTCATACAACTTTATGACGCTCACGCTCCTGTTCGTGCAATAAAAGTCAAGCATCTCCCTGCTCCTTGGCTTACTGAGGATATTAAAGCCCTTATAGAGAGGAAGAATCAATCTAAATCTAAGTATAAGGCTAACAACTCTGAGAAAAATAAACTTAAATATCATACCCTGCGCAATCGCTGTAGCACTATATGTCGAGATGCTCAGAGGCGTCATATTCACAGTTCTGTTGAAGATGGAAATCCAGCCAAAGTGTGGAAATTTTTGAAAGGTCTCGGAGTTGGCAAATCTCAACAGGCAACCAATTTAAACAATATTAGCGTTGACCAGCTTAACCAGCATTTTTCATTGTCCACCTGTTTCAGTGGTCCTAAGAAATCTAACTCACTTCATCATCTTTCATCACTTCCTGCCTTAGATTTCTCTTCTTTCTATTTTAGCCATTTCTGTGAGAGTGATGTTAGGAAGGGTATATTGAATATCACTTCTAACGCCGTTGGTGTTGACTGTGTTAGCCGAAATATGATACTCCCTCTCCTTGATTTGTTTGTTCCTATTATCACCGGTATTCTGAATTTTTCCATTTCATCAAGTACTTTTCCCAGTCTGTGGAAGGATGCCAATATTATTCCTTTACCCAAAAAATCCAACCCCAGTTCCTTCTCTGACTATCGCCCCATCTCCATTCTTCCTTTCCTATCCAAAGTCCTCGAACGGCTAGTGCATCAGCAACTAACTTCATTCCTGAATAGAAATGACCTCCTAAACCCATTTCAATCTGGTTTTCGTCCGGGCCACAGTACTACCTCGGCTCTTGTCAAGGTTACCGATGACATCCGTTTGGGTATGAATGACCAGAAGCTTACAGTTCTTGCACTTCTAGATTTCAGTAATGCCTTTAACACGGTCGATTTTGACATTTTTCTCGCGTTCTTACAGTCTCTTAACATATCGGCTGCAGCGATTGACTGGTTCCGCAGCTATTTGGTTGGTCGTCGGCAAAGAATAAAACTAGATTCTTCGTGTTCTTCCTGGTGCAGCACATCAGCTGGTGTTCCACAGGGTGGTGTGCTGTCTCCTCTTTTATTTTCTATCTTCATTAATTCCATAACTCTTGATCTCTGCTCTTCGTATCACCTCTATGCCGACGACCTTCAAATATATTCGCAGGGTATGCATAGCGATTTCAATTCAGTTATAGACGCTACGAATCTTGATCTGCTCCGCATATCAAATTGGAGTCAAAATTACGGTTTAAAAGTAAACCCCCTAAAGTCACAGGTAATTGTGATGGGTAGCTCTAAACAAATCTCCAAAATTGACTTTCTATCCAAATTCCTTTTTCCAACCAAGTGAAAAGTCTTGGCGTAATCATGGATCGTTGTCTATCATGGGTGCCTCAGGTGAGTGAAGTGAGCAGGAAGATGTTTGCTGCCATAGGGTCTCTCAGACGGCTCCGGAATTTCCTGCCAATTGCTACTAAAATTGCGCTTGCTCAGTCGTTACTTCTCCCCATTCTTGATTATGCAGATATCTCCTATTTAGACCTAACCGAGGAGCAACTTAATAAGCTTGAGCGTATTCAAAATGCCTGCATTCGGTTCATTTTCGGATTACGCAAATTCGACCATGTTTCTAGTTTTCGTTCTCAACTCAAATGGCTCCCTATCCGTCACCGCCGTAACTCTCACATACTTTCTTTACTCTTTTCTATACTTTTTAACCCTGCAACTCCCCGCTACCTCAAAGAGCGTTTCTCTTATCTTAATTCTATTAGATCCTCTCAAAAATTGCTCCTAAAAGTGCCATCTTCATCTTCCAAATTTTATAATTGCTCATTTACGTTCCAGGCCGTTCGTTTGTGGAATTCTCTCCCTCTCAACATAAAACGCGCGCAATCTATTGGTAGCTTTAAATCGCAACTTAAGGAATACTATTTATCTCTTCCTTAGGGTTTTAAGTTGACACTGTTGTTTCTTACTGTGTGTATTATATATGTATATATGTACGTATATGTATGTTTATTTTGTATTTATTTAAGTATGTATATTCATATGAATGTGCTGTGTTATCTATTTCGTCTCTTTTGTGTCTATGCACCACCTACTGCTTATTGTTTTTCTCTAGTCTGCACTACCCAAAGGTTGTCTGGAAGAAACCGCTCATTAGCGATAAGACCGCCTGTTGTTACCTCTACCTAAATTTATCTAATTGTAAAATTTGTGCGTGTAACTGTATGAGGTGTGCAATAAAGAGTATTTATTATTTATTATTTATTATTATTACTTTCAATGCACAGATAAGGTAATTTCAGAGTAGTCTATAAGGCGACTAGATAAAATTTATTGGTACGTTTTTAAAGTAGGCAAATACATATTGCATTATTGTTATTTGTTACCAATTTAGTAAACAGTAAATACCTCAGTTAACAACAACAAATCACGGTACGGTACGGTACAGTACCGTTTACTTGTAGTACACGTGTCCCATCACTACGCAACCTGGTGATAGCGCGCGGTCCTTGAAACGACCAATCGCAGCGCCGCTATCACCCACCCGCCCCTCACGCCTTCCGCAAGACTTGGTGACTCGGGCCGGGCCGCGAACAAAATGAGCAGTATTGTTCTTGTTGAATTTTGGGGTTGCCGTATTCCGAGGCGTAATTTGCCGTATCTCTATACAAATACTTAAAATAATTGCCGTATCCAGAAAATTGGCGAAAACGTGTCTAAAAAATGTATGGAGATACGGCAATGGGACCGCTGCCGTATACCGTATTTTTGACTGTAATGCCCCTGAATTGCCGTATACTACGGCAATTACCGTATCCGGAACAACACTGAAAATGAGCAACATTATTACTCTATAGGAGGTTCTCCGTGTTTCGTATACATGAAGTGGGGGTGATTTTTTTCGCTCCACCTATCGTGTTGGGTATCATTGGATAGGTCTTCTAATACATTTTTTCGATAAAACTCATAGTTTCGTAATTAATAGCGCCAAAAGTTTAAAAAAGGGCGCCCCCCCTCCATCTAACTTTTGGACCGTGGGCACAGAATAACTAATAGTACTACCGTACAGAAAATTAACTCCTTCACAAAAGTCAGATTTAGGTATAAAATTATACCTATACTCGCTGCCTGCAAGCAAAATTGAAACTTATAACCGCGCACGAACCGTGAATCTTCTTTGCGCGCCGCAGTTTAATGACCGAGTTGTGAGGGTTGTCACCAGACAAGTTTTTGTACCTATACCTACTGATTTATTATTCTTAAGATAAATATGTAGGAATTACAAACGTTGATTCTGTAAACATGAAATTTTTATCCGGAGATTGAAAATTTTTTAGAGATTATGTCTGATTCTCACGGAAGTAGGTATACCACAGCCGTATTCCTTTGAAAATATGTCGGTCAGTTCCTAATATTATTTCAGGGCTACCAATATTCAATTAATTAAGGATGTTTATTTTAACTATTACTAAGTAAGGCCTTCGGGACCTTTCAATATCGTCCGGAATTTAAAAATGTTATTTGTGCTTCCTTGTTCTTCCGTTTATTCAGACATCCGTAAAGACATCTTTTATACGGATTAGATCGAGCTTTAGGTTTCGAAGCCATCGTGTATTTTCAATATTTCGCGAGCGCCACGTGACACGACTGTCATGCGAGCTGAGCGGCAGCGGCAGCCCAAAGAGAATATAACACTACGTTAAGACGGCAGCCCACTGCCATACGCCTGTCCGGAAGGCGCGCCGGCCAAATGTACCTAAACTGCATAGTGAAACCCCCCTGCCGTGGGTCATAAAGATTTGGGAAAATTCATGGAAATGAGGCCTGATATGTAATTTCAATGAAAACTATATTTAAGGAAATACTGTTATGAGGTCTTACTTGAAAGCGTCTCTCTAAAAGCCCTGTTACACTTTACTTTATTTAGTTTCCGAACTAGTCTGGCAAACCATTTCTGTCAGTAGAAAAGCGCGGCAAATTTGAAAAATCGCGGGTTGGCAACACCTGTCTTTGAATAATTCGATAATGGGGAAGGCAACTGTCAAAGGGACATCTCCAACCTTGGTCCTTAGAAAAGCTAAATTTGTCGCTTTGTGTTTTCGGGATAATCGTTTAGTTTACGCTTCAAGATGGCTGCATCGTCTTTGGAATAGTTTTTTGTTTTTTGCTCATTTACGTAGTTCAGTGTGTAATATTGATAGCTTATTGTGCGGTGACCTAACGAACAAGTGTGCAGCTAATGAAAAATTAGTCCCAAAACGCGAGTAACCATCCTTTAGTTGAACAAACGGTTATCCGGGGTCCCGGCCGCCCACGTGTTTGTAAGGAGGCTATCAGTATCACTTTACAATCAACAAGGCCTTAACCGAACAACGTTGCTTTTATTTTATTTTACTTAAATGAATGAAATCATAGGTGTACCTTGACATTGGCAGAATTCACCTCGCTAAAATAGGCGAGGAGTAAAAGCCATTAATTAAAAGAAAAAAATAATAATTGTACGGCGCGAACTAGTTTTTATTTATTTTTGCGAAAATGACTTAATGTTTTGTCTCGCATTGCTCCGAAATTGAAATTCACCGGTTTCTGAAATACACTAAAATTAAAATGCTGTAGATTAACGCCATAGGAAAGTTTTTTGCCTAAGATAAGCTTTTTGATTGCATACTAAATAAGGACCATTCATCTTCTGTCTCTTTTTGTCGCATTGTATGTGTCTCTTTGTCTTATTGTATCGAATCTGGAACAGCGCCCTCTACAAAAAGTTTCCACCGGCCTTCCCCATTGTGTATAATATTTGTTTTATCTGTGGCAATGTAACTTTTTAAATTTAAAAAAGTTAGTTTTGTTTACTTTCATTTTAAAGTTTCAGATTGCCTTTTTTATTATTTACTTATTAATGTAATATCTGCCACCACTGTACAATAAATTAATGTACTTACTAAGAAATTTATTTTAAATCCTGCAGCACCAATTGTTCATCACGGCGTCGCTACATTTCAAGTTCAAGTCGTCTCTAATTGACTTCTTATTTCATTCACGTTTTCAACCGACGACAACACAATAGTTGTTGTTATAAATTATATATTTTTTATGCAAATAAATTATATTAGTAAGTACTTACGAACATGCTTGGCTTGAGAATTTTTGTCTTATTTGAGTCTATTTTGTTCGAATATGCAAGTGTGATAGAGACGGATAAAAAAAATTTTTTTTTTTCAATTTTCGTGGTAGAGCTTAATAATATTTTCAAAGCAAATCATTTAAAAACACGTTTGAAAATGGCTGATAGTTAGCATAACCGTTTTACATAATTTAGTAACACTTTGGCCTCGAAAAAAAACCGTTTTATTTAGGACCTTTCAGTAGTAGGCAACAATCTCGAACCAATGACAAACGACATTATCTCCTTCTCTGTTACACTTTTTGAAAATTTTATAAGACCATCCCGTTTAGTCTTGGTAAAATTACATGTCATTGGAGCGGCTCGTTGATAAAAGGCCAAAAAATTGCAACTTCAATTGGTCTTAAAATCTTATGACCCCACCAGAATGATCTTAAAATTGGTACGTGGGGCACTAGGAAAGTTTTGAGATACTTCAAATTTTAAAAAGGAACGGCACTGGTTTATACTTTTTTTTAAAGATTATTTGTTCAGCATTCAAACATAGACAACCATTTGATGAATCATTTCCAAATTTAAAAAATACGGTTATTTTTTAATTCAATTCCGCGGTAATTTTTCGTCAACCATGGATTTTTCGCGAGAACATTTCCGTGCGATGATTTTGTACGACTATAAGTTTGGGTTGAATGAAAGTGAGTGCAGAGAGCGATTAGTTTCAGCATTTGGGGACTGTGCACCGTCGCGTGCAACAGTTTTCAGATGGTTTACCCAATTCAAACGTGGAGACTTCTCCTTGAATGACGATGAAAGAAGTGGTCGTCCAGCTACTTCAGTTACAGAAGAAAACATCTTAGCTGTAAAAAAAATTATAAAGGAAGATCCAAAAGTGACTTATAAACAAATAGAAGAGGTTCTGAAGATTTCATCGCCGGCCATTAATGATATTTTACAAAACCGGCTTGGTGTCAGGAAACTATGTTCACGATGGGTGCCTCACGCATTGAATGAAGAACAAAAAGGAGCTCGCGTCACCTGGTGCAAATATATGCTCAAAAAATTTAACCAGGGTGAGGGACGGACCATCTTTAATATTATTACTGGATATGAGAGTTGGATTTACCAATACGATCCACCAACTAAGCGGCAATCGACAGTTTGGGTGTTTCCTGACGATGAACCTCCAACAAAGGTGAAACGCGGGCGAAGTGTCGGAAAAAAATGGTGGCCACATTTTTTTCCGCAAGTGGTCATGTAGCTACAATTTCTTTGGAGGACCAAAAGACTGTGAATGCTCAGTGGTATACTGAAGTGTGCTTACCGGCTGTGTTTAAAAATTTGACTGAAAAACGACCTAAATCTGGTTTGAGGGGGCTATTTCTGCATCATGACAATGCGTCTCCACACAAGGCCATTCTCACCAAAGACTTTTTGAAGCGTACGGATATCGAAGAGTTGTGTCATCCTCCATATAGCCCCGATTTAGCTCCTTGCGATTTTATTCTCTTCCCGAAAATCAAACTCGGACTTCGTGACACGCGATTCAATAGTCCTGAGGATGCTCGGAATGCCTACTTGCAGGCCGTAGAAGACCTTCCTAAAGAAGAGTACCGGGAATGCTACAAATCATGGTTTAAGCGGATGAACCGTTGCATAGAAGCTAACGGAGAGTATTTTGAGAAACTGTAATAAAAAATATTTTAATAGCTTTAGTAGTTTTTTTGTATCTCAAAACTTTCGTAGTGACCTAAGGTATGTAGGTTATTTGATGTGGGCTAAATCATGTTCTTCTACCTTTACCGCACAGATTTTATTCAATGTGATTCCCTTGTAATTTAGTTTTCCCAAATATCATACCAGGGAGCTTAGCCAAGATGACGATCGTTTGCAGAAAACGAATCGAAACGCTATCCGTCTCTCTATCGTAGTAATGAAGAGTGAGCGAGAGCGTGTAGCGTTTCGTTTCGTTTTCTGCAAACGATTGTCATCTTGGCTACAGAGCCAGGCCTAACAGTACCAGGGTGGCGTACAGAAAACGTGACCCGGGCAGAGTTTTGATCTGCCATTTCCGTCATTCCATCGCGAAATAATATGTAAAATCTACTGGAATTACAAATCAGATCTAATGCCGATAAGACCTAGTTTCCCTTCTGGGTTGGAAGATCAGATGACGGTCGCTTTCGCAAAAACTAGTGCCTACGGCAATTTAAGGGGTTAGATTGCCATCTTAGGCACTGGTCCCACCGCGAGCGAGTAAGCTATGAGCTATCGGCTATTTTCTAGCCCAAGAAACGAACAAAAGATAATCGCTTCCGTGTAAATAAAAGAGAGATATATATTTATAGTTCATCGCTGGCTGTTCATACCGCCCGGCGAGTAAGCGATAATTCCATAAAATTTTTACTAGCCTCCTGCCGATTGTCAACTGTTTCTAGTACAGAATTTTACTAGTTAATCGCCAAGCTCTCCGATAGCTGGCGGTGGGACCACTGTCTACTAGTTGCCCGCAGCGATAGAAGCTATCGACTATAAAACTAGCTCAGCGGTACTCGCTCGATGCCTGCTTGGCGATCAGAGCGATCATTCTACCGTGATTCTACCTTACAACGTGGATTCGAGTGCACGTATTTACAATGAATGAACTATCTTTGTTGTCTAGTTCGGATGACGATGATGATGACTTGTAGGAAAAGTATTATATACAATCGTTTCACAATTAGTTCTTAAAGTCTCGTACCTTTTTGTGAAACGATTGTATAAACTACTATTACATGGAAATAAGTGTACACACTAAATGACAAAAACATGCTTACAACGCATATGACAGATTTATCTTTTCACTTAATGCACCACTTCTGTTTACAATCTGTATTCCATAGTAACATTTTCACAAATTGTGACATAATATGTTTACATTGCATGTTACAGAATAAGATTATATTTTTACATTTATATTTTCTTCTTCCTTGTATATTGGAAACTTTCATAAGTTAATAAGTACTATGTCAAAAAATATATATTCCGTGGGAGCTGTTTTCAAATTTAAATTCGCTACAGGCTTCTGAACTACAAAATGGTTCTTTTAGAAAAACATAGGCAATTACTTTGTCTTTAATGTTGTACGTTGAGCTCAAAGGTCAAATCCTCGAGGTTATTGGCGAATAGGGCCCTCTTAAGTTTTTCACCTTATGCTGGGCCACCCCGGCTGAGCTAGAGTGGAGCGAGTAATAGCCCGTCGCACGCGAACACTCGCTTATAGCCGAGCGTCAAAACTATACTACCTTCTCGCCTCTCGCCCACTCGTTTGTAGTTCTACTCGCTTATAGTTTGTAGCCGGCGGTGGGACCAGTGCCTTAGTAGGCAAATCTAATGATTTCAGGCGTTACACAGAAGAAGCGATATTGTTATCCAGTCCAGGGGGGCGATTTTTGAGATTCGAGCGCTCAAATATAACATTTAAAACTCTGAATAAAAGGAAGAAATTATGTTTTAAAAACCACAGCGATAGTTATTTAAAATCATGATTATTTATATTATTAATTTCAGGCGTAAATAATGGCGACAAACTTTTGTGTGCGATTATATTCGAGGTTAAATTCTTTGAATTCGAGCGGCAGATTGTCAAAAATCGCCCCCCTGGTCTTCCGCATATACGTATTCTTGAACGGAAGACTTAACAGGCCTTTTTAAATGGGTCGCCAATGCGCATTATGTCACTCGTGGACTTGCCAGTCTCTATAGGCTATGGTGACCACTTCTCATACACTCGTACAGTTTAGTCTGGGGAAAGGCCTACTTGCAAGGAGAGCTAGGTTAAATTTTAAGATAAACACTGATATTTAACTAACAATTTAATGACATCTAACATAATATTAATAAGGTACATTATCATAATGAATACTCAGTGCTTGCAGTACAGTTAAGTGTAAAAATATGGGTGTACTCATCTTACTCAAAAATATGTCCCATAGTATCTTATTCCGTTGTAATAAGTGCGTAGTACCATATGAGACGATTTTTTCGATACGTATTTTTGCACTGGACTGTACATGTTATATACAAGGCCCATGATCACACTACTTAATAAATCAAATCACAATTAAATAATAATCATTTAAATGGCGTATTTGAAACTTTGTCCTGTAGCTTCAACGGCTTCTTTCAACTTGCCTAAAGAATTTTTGTTGAACTGGTCGATTGGTACGCCGTATTTCACTGCTTTGTCTAAAACTGCTTGCGCTTCGTCAATTTTATTTTCAAGTAAATGCATGTTGATTAATCTAGAGTACGCGTTGCCGTGCGATCCGGTCGTTATGTTTTTGTTTTTCTGCATTGTCGTTATGAGTTTCTCTATCAACTCTGGCTGTTTTCTGACGTGACTCTCCTGAAGCAGTCGCCTGAAGACGACGCTCTGGACATTGTTCAAGCACGTGTCCCACAGAGCGTCGGCCTGCTCATCTTTTCCTGCTAGTAGGTATTCCATCCAGAGGAGATTGGCAGGCATGTGCTGTCCTCGGGATGCTGCTAGTTCGGCTACTTTGCGACCTGAATGAAAATAGGATCACCATTGACATCTTTACCAATTAGTGTATGGTAATCTTAATTTAACTGTGAAAGAAATCTCGTTTTACTATGTTTGGAATCAAGTAGGTTGGTCTGACACTACCGGGTGTGGCCTGTAATAAGAACAAAAAATTAAAACGTAGATTCTACTCCTCAAACTAGACAACGTTTGTTCAACAACTTTTAAAAATAACTTGTAGTTTGAATTTTATTACAGTTTAACCTTTTGAACGCCAAGAGCCACTAAATCGGTCGTGTGCTGTCGTGCCTGCCACGCCAACGACCACTAAAGTGGCTATGGCGGACGCTGTCAAAGCAATTGTCCTGACAAATAAGGTTTATATTCGTTATTTACTAGTCGAGATATTGGCGTGTAGGCCACGTCTTGACGCGAGAGAAAAAGCGTTTGAAAGGTTACAGTTTATTCGAACACGCAATGTATTACGACATAGATTAATATCTGTAGGGTGACAAGACTGACAGGCGATGTCATTTAGGCGGAACTTGATTGATGCGGAGTTTGTTTGAAAAAGAGACAATCTAAAATCTACATAACTTTCAAAAGTCGTTGAACAAACATCGTCTAGTTTGAGGAGTAGAATCTACGTTTTAATTTTTTGCTCCTATTACAGGCCACACCCGGTATATTTAAATCGACAAATATATGAAAGTCTACATGAAAAGGTTCCATTTGGCGGGAGGCGTTTACGTTGTACAAATTCAATATTGTGTCCGAGCAATAACCGATTAAGTGCCGGCCGGAAAAATGGTACCTTTCCATGTAAACTATCACACATAATGCCTTTCCTTGAAATATGAAATCTCATACGTAATACATAACATAGTTCAGCGTTAAACAGATTTAATAAATGGTACTATCTAGGATAATAGCAACTTACACTTTTCGACAAAAACATTATCCTGTATGACATAAGCAAGAGCATTGCTTCGCGGGAACTTCACCAGGGCTTTAGTTAACTCTTCGTCGGACTTGGCATTGTTGACGGCTTCGTAAAGACTCTCTATGTGTTGCGCTCCCGCACCTTTATTGATGATGGCCAGAGTTAGTTTGTCATCATACGTGACGTTACGTTTCATGGGCTCTGTCAGACGCTTGCCTAGCTTTTCTATGTTTTCGACCTCTCCTTTCTCAGCGAGTTTTTTCAGCAAATACTTCAGTATGTTAGGTTTAGCTATCGTCCCCTCGTCTAATGTCTTAACAGCGTAGTCCATTGCTTCCATAATATTTCCGTTCTGAATCAAATTTTCGATCTTAACCGTAACATCTTGCTTTTTAAGTTTTGGTTGTTCTGGTGTTGCCTGGACCATTCTAGGTGTTTGCTGTTCTTTTTTGACTTGCTTGGTTGTGGCCCGTTCTTCAGGGATGATAAAGGGCACCGGCCTTCTCTTTGCTTTTAGATGTTTGCCAAGGTAAGCGAGGAATTGATCGCTCGGGATTTCGGCTTCTTCCTGCAAGATAGTCCAGAGTCCGAGAGCTTTGTCCGTCTCGTCAGCTTTGCAGTAGGTGACGAGGAGGTGGTAGAATATGTTGGAGCGATCGATGTGCGACAGTTGTTTCGTAGCCTCGAGCAGGCCTTCGAGATATTCGGATTTACCTTCCTGTAATTACAAAATCAATGAAAACAATTTGATAATTCTGCGAGTTACCGCGAAATCACTTAAGAATCTAACCAAGTCCTACTCGAATTCTTTATATAAGAGCTGGGGCATTTCACGTGAAGCGGACAGGGAAAAAAAAGTGACATCTTGGATTTCGCTCATATTTAGGTCAATTACAGTATTTGAGAATATAAAAAAGTAATTTCATTTTTTTTATTCTACGGCACTTAGTTTAGGAATTACGGACTACCAAAAAATTGACCCACTATGAAAAGCCATTATTTTAAATCAGTGCTGTAGGTATTAGATATAAAGTAAAAATATATTGTAGGTATGTTTTAACAAGAAAAAATGTGTATTATTTTTGTGATAAAGTCGGTGCAAAAAAAATTTTTTTTTTCTTGCTCAAAACCGGAAGTAAAGTTTTCAAAGTAAAATTTCAGTAACTTCGACCATTTTTTTTTAAATTTTTATTTCTGCAAAATAAAGATAAAACTATGTAGATATTACATAAAAAGTTTCAAAATGGAGACTTAAGTCGTTTTAGAGATATGGAACATTATGTCTCACAGAGCGTATTGCACGCGTAGCCAGGTTGGGGCGGTTGGACGAAATTTACTTTCCTATATTTGTTAATTTATTCGAAACATTGATACGTTTTCAACTAACTTTCAATTCTTAATTGTACATACGTTTTTGTGCGTGATAACATTTACTTTGTAATTTAGATAAAATAGTTATTTACGATACTAGTGTGGTAAAACAGAAAAAGGCCGAGATCACAGAATTTTAAGGCCCGAGCCGCAGGCGAGGGTCGTTAATATGTGATCGAGGGCTTTTTCTATTACCTCACGTGTATCGTACGCAGTGGCGTGCATTCCCACCCAGTCTGGAAAATGGAAACCACAACACATGGGACATACATTTCTCTTCTATTTGGTAAAAATACTATAGTTTTATAGAATAGATATATGTGTGCCATGTGTTGCAGTTTTGTTTTCCCAGGGTAGAAAGGTAGGAACTGCGTACCCTGTAGGCACGCCACTGATCGTACGTCATTTATAAAAATGTTTTAATCTTGTTATTCATTTTATTAAACCTTTTGGGTGCTTTTTTTAGTAAGTGTTGGAAATGAATAAAATGTACACGTTTTACTTTACAGAGCTTTAGTTTGTTATTTTTACAATATTATAATTTACGTTGTTGCTAGTCCTTCTTACAATTAAGCCTTCCGTTGTTGGAACAAAGCTGTGAAGTTTTTTGGTTCCTGTAATGGTAACAGCGGAATTAAAACGCGTTAGCAGAAAATCCCTTTGGCGTTGAATGTCATCCTTAGTACAGTAGTAAATCGCTGTTTTAGTAAGTGAAGCCTTTGCCCATTCATATAACCGCATTGGAGTAATTATAGCCATGCTTGCAGGCAACTGCAAACTGGCACGAGTAGCAAGACGCTTGAGGTTCCCACCGAGGCCATCACATGGTCCCTTTCCATGAGACGTTGCGTGGAAATGATATTCAGCATCAACGTTAAAATCATTCTTATAATTAAACAGATTAATAAAGTTAAACCTATTTTTAAAGTGTTGTGACGCTCCGTCTGTCACATATATAATTTTAGAAACCATGATTTGTTTATCTGTAAGGTGTTGGTGGAGTATCTTTTGAAAACAGTAATACGTTGCTGTGTCGTGTTTTAAATCATCAGAAATCATAACGATACTATCGTGTTTTATATCTTGTCCATCATTATAATAAAAAACTGACGTCAAAAGAGTTGCTTGCTCATTATTCCAGTGGAAAGACTGGGCGGCATCCTGCACCACAAAGCTGTAGTTCTCAGCAAAGTCACACTGGACGATGATCTGACTTTCAGGGATGGTGTCCTTCAGTGTTTTAAAATACACTGCTTGTTGTTCGGCAATAAAAGCGTGAGGTTTTAGTAAGTCTAAAGCACTGCATAACATATCAACAAAGTCATCGACCGGAACCACTTGAGTACTTATCGTAAACCTGTCTGTACCTTCCCATTTTTGGAATTGAACATTTGTCACCTGGTTGTCGTCAAATATCGTTCTCAAATGATCACGAATTGTATTAACACCAGGACAAGAAGGACAGGATTCGTTTCGAGCCGACTTTGTAGACGTTAAATGACATTCAGGAGTTGGATTAGAACACATCATCAACCGCAGACATTCCTTATATGATGTAAGATGCATCTCTGTGCCAGCCGTAAGGTTAGCTATGTCACCTCCTTCCAACATTAGCTTTACATTTTGGTGGTATGTGCACACACAAACGACATGGGTACCAGACTCTCCGGCGAGGATGCATTGCTTCGGTCTTAAAGTATAAAACTTAGTTAAGCCCACTTTTACATTCGGATACTCAGCCTTGAAATTTCGGTATGTTTCGTCAATATTACTCATGAGAAACTGTTTCTGTAAGTGAGTTCTTTTACCGTCATCTAATTTAACGGACACAAAATCCTTTTTTCCGGGCATTATTCTACTGACGTCTTCTCTTAGATAATAACGCCTTACCAAATCTTCAGTCTCTGCTGGTATTTTTTGACCACAACGAGGATTCGGCGATGATAAAATGCCATGTTGCTCTACTAGTTCTTTAGCTTTTCTGGCTTGTCTTCTAGATGTTGCGAATTCTTCTGCGAGTCTTTTCTCACTCCAAGACTGTGGGGCAATAGTGAGTATCATAGTCTTCATAGCAGAGGAAGTAGATGGGGCATTAAATTTTTCTTTTAATTGTTTTAATATTTCTTGATCATCTGTAGCTGCTTCTGTCTGGGTTAATTTGTGTTTATATTTGTCTTCTGGAATAAATTCTTCATCAGGAGTGTTTTGAGAATATTCACTGGATGTCTGGCTACACGTAAACGGTACAAGCTCGGATTGGGTTTCTGGAGGAGATTCTTTAATTAAACGTATTCTGCACGACGCACAAATGTAAATCTTGGATGAAATTTTCCACTTTTCGGCTAGATTCAGCGAAACTTTTCGTAGATTGCCACATTTTCGATGCCGTTCTAAATTAAACGGATTGAAACATCGGTCACCAAACGCCGCCATAATGAACGAAAGCAAAAAATACACTGTTATCGCAAAGCGGTTCCAAGAGCAACTAATAATATCAATGAACGAAAGAACTTGGCGTCGTTTAGCTATCTCTGTCTAGCATTTAACGGGATTTAACGTGGCTAAGTAATATTTAACATAGACAAGAGATGGCGCTGTCAGTCGTGTTCCTTTTTTGTACTATTGATTAATATTTAATAATTTATTTCTCTATAATATGTTTGTGAAAACTTCCTATAATAAATGAAATAATACTTTTGAAAAACATTGCCAATATGTACTTATGGATTTTAAACATACAGTGGCTTTTAATAAGTTTTGGCCCCAACCGTTAACCTATATGTATGCGCTAAGTACAATGCTAGGCGCGTAATATTCTATTCAATGAACTCTATCTTAAAAACGACTTAAGTCTCCATTTTGAAACTTTTTATGTAATATCTACATAGTTTTATCTTTATTTTGCAGAAATAAAAATTAAAAAAAAAATGGTCGAAGTTACTGAAATTTTACTTTGAAAACTTTACTTCCGGTTTTGAGCAAGAAAAAAAAAATTTTTTTTGCACCGACTTTATCACAAAAATAATACACATTTTTTCTTGTTAAAACATACCTACAATATATTTTTACTTTATATCTAATACCTACAGCACTGATTTAAAATAATGGCTTTTCATAGTGGGTCAATTTTTTGGTAGTCCGTAATTCCTAAACTAAGTGCCGTAGAATAAAAAAAATGAAATCACTTTTTTATATTCTCAAATACTGTAATTGACCTAAATATGAGCGAAATCCAAGATGTCACTTTTTTTTCCCTGTCCGCTTCACGTGAAATGCCCCAGCTGCAAAATTTAAGTGACGTAAAATCACTAGAAATATTGATTGTACGATTACCTTTCGTGATATTAAGAGGCTGACAACACCCGATGACCTTCAAATTGACTTTACTCAAACAGTGTTTCAGCTATAACTACTTGTTTTGAGAAAGTAAAAAAAAATATGTTAATATTCGTTATATTTGGAAGAACTTCGTTGCGTCCAATACACGATTGGACGAAATCGGGTCGATAGAAAATAATTCCAAAGTTACATCTTAAAATTAGCTTTAAACCGTTGTATGTCTTTAGTTTCTTGACTTATACGTCTGTAACTAAGGACAAAATTCCACCACACTGATACTAAAAACTTCGTTGCCTTATATTTCTCAATTAATGCGTCGTTTTTTTTTAATTCATTATTTTGTAAAATTTGCAATGAGCTCCCATACTAATCGTAACACAGTGTTTCTCTTTCACTCGCGCTGAATAAGATAGGTAGGGAATTTAGCTGTTGTCAGCCCCTTAAATGGTTAAAATTATCAACAAACGCAACAAGATGATATGACGTAATCATCTGTACATCTCGATAGAGATATGCGCTGTATTACCTCGACGTATCTCTCGCAGGCGTCGTTGAGCCGCTGGTGGCGCGCCTGGAGCCCCGGGGTCTCAAGGATGCGGCGCGCCTGCCGCAGGCGCCCGCACTCCACGAACGCGAGCACCAGGTCGTGCAGCACGTTCACTTCGCCGTGGATCTGCAAACGTAGCGTAACACACTTGATAGACGGAGAGCTGGCCACGTCAGATATGACACAATAATAAGAGCAACGAAACCCATGTAGTTCGTTTGCTATATGCTTATTTCTAGATCCGGACATCTGGCAGCTGTAAAGTGGTGGAGGTCAAAGAATGCACATAACTCGAAGAAAACAAATCCTAGAGTTCTGGGTTTAATGAAATATTATGGAAATTTATGTAAATACATATCCAAAAGGTTCTGTTGGGGGAAAGTAGTGCCAAATGATGTAAAATGCATTTTTCAGTTAGTCGCCTACTGTTTTTGTTTCCGCAATAATAGACAATGGTTTCTAATCTAATGTTAAAATATAGGTCCTGTCCTCTATAAAATACACAACTTTGGCATTTTTTACCTATTTTGATATTACCTTTTTCCAACTTAAAAACTTTGTTGGTCTGTCACTCTGACATCCACCCATTAAAAGCTGCCAGATGCCTGGATCTAGCAATAAGGATGGTAAAGCAGTCTAACTAGACAGGTTTCATTGCTCTCATTATTGTGTCACATCTGACGAGGCCAGCTCTTAGACCATTAGTGGCCTATCATCTCCAGCCTCCAGCCTGATTTTCAGTGCATGATTTTACACTGAGGCAAAACATTCATACTAATATTATAAATGGGAAAGTGTATGTGTGTGTTTGTTTGTTTGTCCGTCTTTCACGGCAAAACGGGGCGACGAATTGACGTGATTTTTTAAGTGGATATAGTTGAAGGGATGGAGAGTGACATAGGCTACTTTTTGTCTCTTTCTAACCCCCCACTTCCCTAAAATGGGGGGTAGAAGTTTGTATGGTTTGTTACCCCGAATTTAACGCGAGCGAAGCCACGTGCAAAAGCTAGTTCATTATAAGTGAAACAAAGGCTGCTATTAAACTGTTCGGTGTATCCACGTCGCTGTTTAGCAGACACACTTTGATGATGCAGATAGACATTGTAGCTTGTTGGCGTCTTCCTTGGTGATCACACCTTCATCAGCTCGCCCTTTCAAGGCGTGCACTTGTACTGTTTACAGCATTTCTCAAACTGCGCGGTGTCCACGTCGCCTTAAGTAGGTACACTTTGATGAAAGGAACTAAAGTTACCTGCGTGCTGAGATCCGCCAACCATTGCAGCTTGCCGGCGTCCTCCTTAGTGATCAGCACCTTCATCAGCTCGCCGTTCCACGGCGTGCACATGTACTGTTTACAGCATTTCTCAAACTGCGCGGTGTCCACGTCGCCTTCAGTAGGTACACTTTGATGAAAGGAACTAAAGTTACCTGCGTGCTGAGATCCGCCAACCATTGCAGCTTGCCGGCGTCCTCCTTAGTGATCAGCACCTTCATCAGCTCGCCCTTTCAAGGTGTGCACTTGTACTGTTTACAGCATTTCTCAAACTGCGCGGTGTCCACGTCGCCTTAAGTAGGTACACTTTGATGAAAGGAACTAAAGTTCCCTGCGTGCTGAGATCCGCCAACCATTGCAGCTTGGCGGCGTCCTCCTTAGTGATCAGCACCTTCATCAGCTCGCCCTTCCACGGCGTGCACTTGTACTGTTTACAGCATTTCTCAAACTGCGCGGTGTCCACGTCGCCTTCAGTAGGTACACTTTGATGAAAGGAACTAAAGTTACCTGCGTGCTGAGATCCGCCAACCATTGCAGCTTGCCGGCATCCTCCTTAGTGATCAGCACCTTCATCAGCTCGCCCTTTCAAGGTGTGCACTTGTACTGTTTACAGCATTTCTCAAACTGCGCGGTGTCCACGTCGCCTTAAGTAGGTACACTTTGATGAAAGGAACTAAAGTTACCTGCGTGCTGAGATCCGCCAACCATTGCAGCTTGCTGGCGTCCTCCTTAGTGATCAGCACCTTCATCAGCTCGCCCTTCCACGGCGTGCACCTGTACTGTTTACAGCAGTTCTCAAACTGTGCCAGCGCGGCGTCCACGTCGCTTTTCAGTAGGAACACTTTGATGCTGGGACCAAAGATGACGTTGGATGGCTCGATGTAGTTGTTGTCTAGGAGTATTCTAGTAATTTCTATTACCTGTAAGAAGGAAGCAGCGTTAGCATAACACTTTGATGTACTTAGCCTAGAGGAACTGACCTTGAGAATTCTTGCCGGGAGAGTCCACTTATAATAAGTATAGCCTGTGGCAAAAAGTTTTAATTTATCAGTTGTTCATAAAGATCAAGGACGCGCGCAATCTATTGGTAGCTTTAAATCGCAACTTAAGGAATACTATTTATCTCTTCCTTAGGTTTTTAAGTTGACACTGTTGTTTCTTACTGTGTGTATTATATATGTATATATGTACGTATATGTATGTTTATTTTGTATTTATTTAAGTATGTATATTCATATGAATGTGCTGTGTTATCTATTTCGTCTCTTTTGTTTCTATGCACCACCTACCGCTTATTGTTTTTCTCTAGTCTCCACTACCCAAAGGTTGTCTGGAAGAAATCGCTCATTAGCGATAAGACCGCCTGTTGTTACCTCTACCTAAATTTATCTAATTGTAAAATTTGTGCTTGTAACTATATGAGGTGTGCAATAAAGAGTATTTATTATTATTATTATCAAGGATGATATAGACATGGAAAGACAATATCCATACAAAATCGCGTTCCCTTATTTCAGGTTAAAGCAATAGCGTCATCTATCGGTCACATCAGACACTAAATGCCTGAAGGTTCGAGGAACGCGATTTTGTATAGGAATCAAGGATGATTAAAACATGGATTAACAATGCCTATACAAAATCGCGTTCAGGCTATACGTCTGTTTTCGACACTAAGTGCCACAGCGCCATCTGTCGAGTCTGGAGTCGTTATTCTGTCAGCGTTAAGCGCTGAACAAAGTATTAGAAACTAGGATTTAGTTTCTGGTGTGACCAATAGATGCCTAGTGCTTTAACCTGAAATAAGGGAACGCGTCCATCCATGTCTATATCATCCTTGATAAAGATTAATATGTCCCACTGCAATCGTATCGTATTCAGGCAAAAGTACAGGCAAAGTCAGTACAGTCAAAATATAACACGCCAATACTGTACCGAGCCCTAAAACAAAAAATAAGCACACTCACTTTAGCATCTTCTTTCTTTTCAGCTAAGCTGTTCAGCATTTGCCAGCATTTGGAGTTGAGCATGAAACTTCCCTTGTCCGACTCTGGTTCATGTCTATTGTCCTTCAAAAACTGGATCCCCTCATCAACTTTACCTGCTCTCAATAAAGCATATGACATCTGAACAAGCTTGTACTTATTCAATACAAATTCGGGATCCTTTTGAAGTAATTCGGCCTGTATTTGCTTGGCCTTCTCCAAATCATCATTTACACAATAAAATTCGAATAACTGAGAGAGAACCAAGTTGGATAATTCAAAGTTTGAAGCTTTTAAGTCTGCCAATAGTTTATTAAGCTTATCAACGTTGTTCTCTTTAACGTAAGCTGAAATCAGTTGTCTTTGCAGCCGTTTTTCACTGTCAGGCTTGCCTTGAGCCAGCAGTCTTTCTAATTGAGCTGAACTTCGTGGTTCATTATTGTTGCCTCTCTGCGGCTCCAATGGTACGATCTCAAGATCAGGTGACGTAAGTTGGGAGAGTAATTCGGAAAGTTCCGTTGTCATGTTCTTTCCAAGATACTGTTGAATGGCTTCTGCAGATTCAGAGCTAATTCTTAAACCTTTCGCATGAATAGCTTGAAGCAGCTGCTTGCCTGCCTCGTCATTGGTTAAGTTTTTCAAAGCAGACAGAACAATTCGACCAACTTCGATCTCATGTTGACCATCATCATGAGAATCATCATCAGTTTGTGCTACTTGACTTTGAGAGCTGCAAATAACGTGCAAAATAGTCGCAAATGCATTAATATCTTTAGTTTTACTCAGTGAAATAATAAGTGGTCTCATTATTAAGGAGTACTGGCCTCTAGGTCTATATTTTAATGCAACCTCGGCTGCTTGTTTTACTTTTCCGGCTTGTAAGAGCTCGATCATGAGGTTTCTTGCCGCATGTGCAACAGGCACATTCGCAATTTGAAGTTTTAGTATTATATTCAGAGGAGTGTCTTTTTTGATCAGGTGTGGTATTACGTAGTCTCTCAAAGCCTCCCCGCTGGGAATGTTGCCCTCTTTCACCATGTCACGGATAAGTTGCAATAGGCCTTCTTCGTCACCTTCCCGACCTTTCTGCGCAAGCAGTGGCCAGTAATAGTGCTGGCGTATTTCGTGGCCTTCCTTCTGAAGCTCTTTAAACAAACATTGAGATAATTCAACGTGTCCCTGCTGTAATGCTGACTCAGTAGCTATATATATGGAGTTGGGAACTAGTCCTTCTTCCTTAAGTTCTCGGCAAGCCTTGATAATATCCTCAGGCGACTTCTTGACCCTTAAAAGCTGTTTAATAAAGAATGCCCCCTTGAATGGTGTGTCATCATTGTTGGTTGTTTTTGGCATGGTCTTCATGATCTTTTTGGCCGCATCCAGTTGTCCCTTGTTGAGTAACCGTAGGATAACATTGCAGACATCTTGATTGTAACCCATACCCTTTTGAAGATGTTGGAAGAGACTGTCCATTTTATCAATGTGTCCTCCAGTTGCTAGATGTTCAATTATATCCAAAATATCCTAGAACAAAGTAATTGAATCAATATGGCTTAGCTTACGTAGACAAAATGGCAAAAACGGAACCCTTATAGTTTCATCATGTTCGTCTGTCCGTCCGACCGTTCGTATATCACAGCCATTTTACTCGGAAACTATAAGACGTATCTTAATAAAGTTTTAACATAAGGTGTATTTTGTGTGCCGCTACTTAGTTTTGCAGTAAAGTTGTTGAAAAAAATATTTACTCAGTACATGTTAACTAAAAGTCAATTTTTTTCTTTTTTACCAAATATCAATGTTGCACATCAATCGATAGGTCTTTAAAAATAACATTGAGGTTTGTTTGTCAATTTTTCTTGTATTAATACATATTTACAAATATAATCACCCCGAAAGTCTAAAAAATTGTCCCCCCCTGTAACTTTTGAACAAGAGATGTCATTGGATATTTTTTTAAAGGAAATTGTTTTGAACATTATCATTTAAGGCGTTTTTGAGTTATCTCCAAAAACTTCTTTCATAGGCAGATACGACCTTTTGGTATTATTTTTTTCGATACTAGGTATGGGACCCTGTATTTGGTATTATGCGTGGTCCGCCACGCACTTGGCCGGTTCTTTAGGTTTAACCTATTTCTCTAGAAGTTATATAAAATATTTTTAGGACAGGACATTGCATTGAATAAAAACAGAAAAAATACCTTGTCAGTCAAGTAAGCATCTTTGTCAGTTGCAGTTTTAATAACATTTTCAACACCCGCAATATCTCCTTGCTTAGCATACCCACAGGCAAGCAGAGTGTAGGTGCGGTTAGTTGGCTGCAGGCCAGCACCAGCCATTGTCTCGAGCACGGCAGTTGCTCCTGCCGTGTCTCCGTGGAATGCATGGCCCATAACCAGAGCGTTCAGAACTGGTTCCGACACTGGCATGCTAAGCTCCCTCATTTTTTCTAATACTTTAGTGGCTCCATCAACATCCCCTTCTTGGCAGTAACGCCACATAAGTCTTTGGTAAGTCACTCTGCAATATTAACAATAAGTATGGTATAGCAATGAAAGGATCCTACTAAATATGTTTTGTCTATCTTGGGCATCAAAACATGGTAATATGAAGTTGGTTTGCATGTTTCTATTACTATCAATTTACAGGCTAAGGCGGTCACAGCCTGAAATTAGGGGGGGGGGGGCTCACTAATGCAAAAATGGTTTTTTGACGGGGTCAGTAATGAATTTTTTAATTGGATGTGTATAATTTCATCATGTCCCATGTGACCCCCCCCACAATTTAGTGATGCTATTTATATTAGGTTTTATTAAAGGTTGTTGCCTCATAAATGTATCATTAATAGTGGAATCAAGAAAAATCATTACAATTTTTCCCTTATATAGCTAAAAAAAGTGAAATTAACCATTATTTTCCTAATCTTTATAGAACAACTTACAGTGTTCTCACAAGTTAATGTTCCAAATGTTACTAAAAATTAATAGGCCTTGACTAGTAAGTAACTAATATTTCTTCATGTTGAGTGATTGGGGACTTAGTAACTGGATTCGTATGACCTCAACCATAATGCTAGTATGGATAATAGTATTAAGATAAAAATATTGTGCTTTTTGAACATGGATTTGGTTGGTAATGGGAGCTACATTACCAACCAAATCCCTGTAGGCCTAGCACATGAGTGTAGCGACAGTATCTCACGGTCGAGATAGACATCTGTCAGTTTCTGATGAATACAGTTAGACAGTGACAGATGTCTTGTCTATCTCGACCGCGAGATAATGTCGATACACTCATGTGCTAGGCCTACTGATCACTTTTCATATCTCACTGAAAACCATTACTCATTTTAATTCCTTGCAAATTCTTCTACTATGTATCCATCAGGTGACATTCAACTCACTAATTACTACAAGTTCATAGTCATAATGAACCATACCAAACAAGGTTGATTTTCATATATTTGGCTATTATATTACTGTATATTATACCATAGGATAGATATAGATTTACCTAGTGGTAAATCTGAATGGAGAGTATAGACCAATCCCTTCATTTTTTGTTTACCTATTTGGCTGCAGTCCTTTCTTCTCCAGCTCTTCAAGGAATTGTGCTGGTGAGAATGGGTGCTCATTCTCAATGTAGACTCTCAGCAGAGCATTGTAGTGAGAAATGTCCATGGGGATCCCCCGTTCCGTAAGTACACTCCATATCTTTTGAACTAGGAGTGTCCTTTGTTCTGGTAATTCTTCGGGTACAAGTTCACCTGATGAAATAAATATGTATGACAGATTGCAGAGTTGTAACTTTAAATTCTTCATATGCGGTACTTTCAGAGTGAGTAATAAAGTTTATTTCTTTATTAATGACATAATATGGAATAATTAAACCTAGAGTTTATTCATGACAAATAAGTACTGTTCACTGATAAATATTTATAATTTTAAACAATTTGACAATTAAGGCTTTTATTTCTCACACACCCACTTGCAATGTATTTAGAACAGAGTCAATGAAATAATATTATAATTAATGATTGATTTTCTTACCACAACAACGAATAACAAGCAAGGATTGGGAGCTGGTGATGTCATTCTTTGATCTTATTTCGTCAAAAACCTCATCGATATCTTTCTTGGTAATACGACCAAATCTTCGTGCTTCTGAATCCAATTTATGTAATAAAGGTTCAAGACTTTCTGTTTTCTTGGAAGTGGCATAATCGCGCATAAGTACACTGAAAATATTTAAAACATTTTAGTTTTTAAGTATAAGCTTATAGTTTTCTGTTTTGCCGCTATGCCAGACTGCAATCAAGTAAAATAACCAAGTTAAACTAAAAGATATTGGTCATAGAAAACCGTATAAGTAATCAAGTTAACAATAGACAATATTTATGTATTTCATAAAGGTATTTCTTAAAATAAACCATGCTTACTTGTTAGAGGAACAGAGAACAACAGGATTGACAAATAAATTAGATTCTGCTGTCTTAGCGGAGTTCAATATCAGAGTTCTTGCCGCACCCGTGAAGTATCGCACAAATTTAGTGGAACGTAAAAGCGACGACATTTTGATGTCGTGCTTTTTACTCGCGAATCAATATATCTGTAAGGAAAATCTAAAACCAGGTGTTTTCTTAGTTTTTAATTGTAATAATGTCGGCTGTAAGAGAATCCGCATTAAAAGAATTTGAGGTTATTTTGTTATGTCATCTGTCACTGCGCTTATAGCATATCGAAGCTATTTGAGCAAAAGTAAAAAGCGCGCGTTATATTTCTAGCACGTTAGCATTTCTTATTCTGACAATTACTTTTGTCTATGGTCATTTGTAATAAGTAAATGAAAAAGTACCACATCGTGGATCGTCCATAAAGACGGTTTCTAATATTATAAATATAGTTTTAACGTCTTTATTGTATTTTTCAATAAGATACCTTTTTGTTAAAAACATCAGAGAATGAACGGATGGTCGATGGACTGAGCATGACTGAAATCGATGTATCGTAAATCCATTCACTTTACTTGTGAGTGATAGTGATAATTTTAATTCGCAATCAAACTAATTAAAAAGTTAGAGTCCGTGTGAAGTCGACGAGATCTCGACCTTCATACTTCTGTTGTTTGATATAAGAGACGTGTTTTTGGTTATCTCTGTGAAATAATCCATTGGGACCGAAGACATGGTAAGTATCAATTGTGTAATTTATATACAAGTATTATTCCATTGACTTTGGTATGACCTTCATTGTTATTCACATTTATTAGATCTCTTACATAGCCTGAAAACATATAGATGACCTACGCCTTTATCTTGGATGAATCCTGTATTTTTTTTTTAAGTAACTACTAATATAAAATTATCTATTACATTTTGTGTTTTAGCGGTCAGTTAAAATTACCGGTTGCCGGTGATGTGGTATTTTCCGCTTGTCCGTATCATGATTATGAATATTATGATAAGTTAATCTAATCATTAATAGGTTTCCAAATTTTTTGCTAAATCATAAGTTTTACTTGACCGGTTTAAGACATGACGTGCTGTTGGGGCTCCAAAACTGAAGATTTAGTAACTACGGTCATAGCACCTAAATTGGTTACCATGGTAATTAATTGAGAACGCATTATAATTTCATTATTTTGATTTAGCAACGAAATAGGCGTCCATGTTGCCCGTTCAAATAAGAATCTTATTAGATTTACCTATATGTTTTTTCTGTTTTCCAGGCTGCACCAATTAAGGTTGTCGTTACCGGAGCGGCGGGTCAAATCGCCTACTCACTGTTATACCAGATTGCATCTGGGGCAGTGTTTGGCCCTGAGCAGCCTGTTTACCTCCACCTTCTGGATATCGCCCCCATGATGGGCGTCTTGGAAGGTGTTGTCATGGAACTGGCTGACTGCGCACTGCCTCTTCTTGTTGGCGTCCTGCCCACAGCCAGCCCCGAGGAGGCATTTAAGGATGTTGCTGCTGCCTTCCTAGTTGGTGCTATGCCTAGAAAAGAAGGCATGGAAAGAAAAGATCTCCTCTCTGCCAATGTTCGCATTTTCAAAGAGCAGGGACAGGCCATTGACAAAGTTGCTCGCAAAGACATCAAAGTACTGGTTGTCGGCAACCCTGCCAACACTAATGCCTTCATCTGCTCCAAATATGCTCCTTCTATTCCTAAGGAAAACTTCACAGCCATGACTCGTCTGGATCAGAACCGTGCCCAATCACAATTGGCAGCTAAACTTGGAGTACCAGTGAAGGATGTCAAGAATGTTGTCATTTGGGGCAACCATTCATCCACCCAGTTCCCGGATGCCTCCAATGCAGTGGTAACTGTTGGAGGTGCCCAGAAACCAGTCCCGGCAGCCATAAATGATAACGAATACCTGACCAACACTTTTGTGTCCACTGTACAAAAGCGAGGCGCTGCTGTCATTGCTGCAAGGAAAATGTCCTCTGCCTTGTCTGCTGCCAAGGCTGCTTCTGATCACATGAGGGATTGGTTCCTTGGCACTGGGGACCGCTGGGTGAGCATGGGTGTAGTGTCTGATGGGTCTTATGGCACACCTAAGGATGTTGTGTTCTCATTCCCTGTCACCGTGAGCAATGGTAAATGGAAGATTGTCCAGGGTCTCACAATCTCTGATTTTGCACGCAAAATGTTGGACAACACTGGCAAGGAGTTGGCAGAGGAGAAACAGGATGCGCTGGATGTGTGCAAGGATTGACTGAGTAAAGTTTAAGATTGAAAATCAATGTATTTAATAGCATTACACTTATTTGTATAGGGTTTACACCTAATTGTTTTATTAGAAAATGTTATTGGCAATAATAAAATTGTTGATATAAATATTATCAAGACAATTTTTTTGTGTCCTTCAAATATCACTGTTACGTAATCTTAGTATACTAGTCAGGTCAAGATCGCAACATCCGTCACATTTACTGCAGAGTAAATACTAGTATGATGTAAGAGTTTAAAGCGAGATAAGAACAGCCTTATCTGTCCTAAGATATATTATGTTATGACTGTATGCGAGTCTTAACTATGTAATTAGTTCAAAAAGAAGGCTATTAGTTAAAGCAATGACGCGTAGTTTCAGTGACCGCTAGGCAACCGGATGGCTCGCGGTATTTAAGCTCCTGAAGTGATGAGGAACCGCCCTGTGCAATCCGAAATTACCGAACCTGGACTGGAGCGAAAATAGAGGGGGGTTGCAAAAAATATTTTTTTATTGCGTGGCAACCGATTGAAACAGCGGTTGCCTGAAATAATGTACGCTGGTTATATAACAAAATTTTAATGCCATCCCTCCTGGGTAAACTGGTTCCCTGTACGAAAGCGAAGAAAAAAAAAATGGTCAGGCAACCGTTTGAAAATTAGCATGCTTGTTCTTCATCACATACAGACACCGGAAACAAATTGCCATCCGCCCAGGCCGGGCAGTTATCGAACCATCAGAGTTGGAAACCGGACGCAAGGTGAATTTATTGGTGGAGGAGAACTTAGGAAAAAACGCACTTGCAATTATTGAAATCGGATGGCATTTGTTTTATGAATTTTGTATGATGTGGAAAACGATATGCCTAAATGCCATCCCTCTCTTATCAAATTTCAAGTAACTTTATTTATTTCGGCCGTATCAGGGAAAAATTTGAATGAGACTTAGTGATATCTATGCTAAAGATAAAAAATGAAGTACCTAGGTCTAAATACAAAGGTAAATCAGGGGTTTCCATTTCACCATAACCACACTTCTCTGTAAAGCTTCGAGCTTTATTTGCGGCAGACGCAGTTGGCCACAGTTAATCACGATTGACCTTATTAAAATTTTAATTTGAGATGTTGATTTCAAGAAGGTGTAACGTGTAGGTACCTAAACTGCTGACCCTGGCTACTTAACATCCCTGTTCCCATATAAGGTAGGTATTAGGTAAAATAATATATCTGTCTACATTCCTCAGCACGTCAGATAAGATTATCCCAGCATTTGCAATGTCACGGTCAGTAAGTACACCTACGTTACTCGTAATTGTGTTTCGTCATGACAAAAGATAATTAATTACAAATGTTAGTGGGTAGCTAAGATACCTTCTGTGCCTACTTAGTATTAGGCGAATCCCGCATTTGAACTGAATTCAGACGGATAAAAAAACTGCTGATTTTTCATCTGTACTCGTATGCAAGAATGTGTGATGTATCTTAATTGTTACGAGTATATACCTACCTACCTGGAGGATCCCCATTCGATATGCCAAACTTGGACTCATGAACATCCACGCGAGATCACTACCTACCTACTTGTTGACACATGTATGTACTAGACTACTAGTGAACAGCCAAGACCATCGCCGAATGCCATCGTAAAGACAAATAGCTCCATTAGGACTCGCTAGAGGAGTCCAATCCAAAGGCACACTCGATGGGTAAACAACGCTGCACGCCGAGCCGAGAACTCCCCTGGGAGTTCATTTATTTTTATGCTCCGAAAGGACTCCCTAGGGGAGTCGGTTGTCATGGCCTCTAGTCTTATAGACTGAGCTCCCATTAGTGGGGTTGTTTAGCGACATAAAAACGTCGATCCTCAAATTTTGATGCACAAGTATAAAATTTTGCACAGTTGTTTCTTGTCCCTAGACAAGCTGATTAAGATCGGTACCCCAAGGTACCCCCCCTTCTGGCGCCGGGGAGGGGGGGTTAAAATACCACTCCACCCGGCTTCATTCAAAAAATTCTAACTGTTCACGTTTAGCTAATAGGTCAAGTTTGGTATCAATTTCGGATAAAACGACCATGTAGAATTCGTTTCTGGTATTAAAAATGCAATTTACTCAGTAATATTTAAAAAAATATATGAAAATCGAAAATCTTAACTAAAATTTTTATATTCCAGTCATCACAAATATTAATTTGCTAGTTTTTTTCATACACTAAAAATACAATATTAAAGCATAATTCATGTAAATTAAAGAAAATATAACATTTAATAACCATTACTAACATCAAATGGCATTTAAAAAAATTGCGTCGTGCGTCGTGAAATTATTTTTACCGCCGTCGGCATCCGCGGTCAAAATATCTAAAGGCATGTATTTAATCAGGCTGCTAAATAATTGAATTTGGGTAGCTATAAAAAATAAAAACGGGTACCAAAATTAATAGGTTGGCGACTAATTTAGGCCGTACATTATTTCAATATGGGCTGTTTTTTGTCTTAATAGCCATTGTTTAACTATACGTAGGTATCAAATAATTATATTAAAAACTGAATTTATAACTGGGAAGCATTTTAAGAAGCCTTTTTTAAATCGAAAACGATTACCTATTAAATTAAAAATAAGGTACTTTTAAAATATTTAGGAAGCAATTAAAGTGAATTACATATTCAATATTAGTACAACGGGCAACTTTACATGAGCTGTAATTATAAGATAAAATGGATTCTTAAAAAATATCTAGGGTCTATGAATATTGGTAGGTGGGTACCTATAAGTAGGTAAGTATCTATGGTCAGATATCTAGAACTAAAATTCATATGCCACATATGATTTAGAAAAAATAAAAGGTGCCTTTTATATAGTATTACCAAAATACCAACCTAGTTAATAGAGCATAATGAATGGTGCCTTTTGTGTAGATTTATTTACCTAAACACCTACCCACCTAGTTAAAAGAAAATATGAAGGGTGCGTTTTGTGTTGGTATTACCGAAATAGCTACCTATACTTCATTTTATTTAGATTAGAAAAATCGTGCGATTGTCGTAGTTTTCCCTCATAGGGCTGAAAAAAAGATACATAGGCGCAATGGATCTAGCCTATGGAAGAAGTTTTTTTGGAGATAGCTAAAAAATGGCTGAATTGATAATGTTCAAAACAATTTTCGTAAAAAGTATCTAATAAGGCGCACCTTCTCAATTTTTTTCATATTTTTTGGACTTATGGAGCGCCCCACCCCCCAAAATATTTTCTTCTGCAATTTAACTATATAACTAAATAGCGGCATACAAAATACACTTTATTTAAATTTTAGTATGATACGTCTTATAGTTTCCGAGTAAAATGGCTGTGACATACGGACGGACGGACGTACGGACAGACGGACATGACAAAACTATTAGGGTTCCGTTTTTGCCATTTTGGCTACGGAACCCTAAAAACCGGTCAAGTGCGAATCGTAGTCGCGCCCCGAGGGTTCCATACATCACACAATTTTAATATGATTTTTTCTTGAGTCCGATTCTTAACCACCACAAGATATTTATGACAAAAAATAAAAAATTACATTCTCAAAACAAGCCCTTTAATTTACACACTACCAATAAAGTTAAAAGCTAGAACGGCCAGAAATTGCTTGGTATGCAGTAAAGGGTTAGTTTTTTAAATGATGTGAAACACGAAGTGAAAAACAAAATTCACTACAGGGTGTCAGTAAGCGAACATGTGTCCGCCAACCGGGTTACCTAACCAACATGCATACTGGCCGCGCACACAATTTTTTTTATACCACGACGGTGGCAAACAAGCATACGACCCGCCTGATGGTAACTAACAATGACCCTATGGTTTGCAAAACATTTTATTAAATTTTCTTAATTTACCCCTTAAAGCACCAGGGGACATATAACCTACAAAATTTCAGCTCAATCGATCTAGCAATTTCGGAGCAAATAGACATTGTGACAAGACAGAGTAGCACATGCTTCCTTTTAAACCATTTTGGTAACAGAACCTTAAAAATATTCCAGTTTCCTGAAATTTTAGTGCTCCCGTAATTAAAATGATACCACCAATTGATACCCAAAAAATGGTTAATTAGGTAGAAACAAATAGCTGGCAACAAATATTTAAACCAAGCCTGCTTTGAATAATAGATGCCAAGTTAATATTTTTGTCGCCAACCTATTATTTCAAGTTCCCGTTTAATTTTTTGGTCAGCTATATATTGCTGCCGTTTTTCAATAATATGATGCCACATGTTTGACGCTTATAAAAAAATATTGTCGCTAAAATATTCATTCACGGCCAATTTATATTATTATATGCCTTAGAAAAGTTGCCGATTCATGTTTTAGATACCCGGAAAATTATAAGCCATATCTAAATAACGCACTGTAGATAGGTACCATGTAAACTTGTTATTTATTGAAATCGATTATATATACAGGCTGTTTGGTCGCTACGTGCAAAGGTTTAAGGAGGTGATAGACGAGGTATTTTTGAACATTTCTAGCCATATATGTCTTAGACGAAACGTGATATTTTTTTTTTAAATTGAAATTTTAGAAAAATGCTCAGAATTTGGTAGATACGAGTTAATAGTGCCCGAATACGCGTTAGTTTGTAAACACTATCTTTTGTTTCCGATAGTTTAATGTAAGTCGGACCAAATAAAGCTACTTTTAAGTGTATTCATGGCCTCTAAAACAAACGGAGGCATACGAACCTTTAAAAAAAATCGTAGGTTGACACGAGCATAATTTTGATGTGCCATACAAAAAAATTTAAAAGAATATTTGTTTTGTACAAACATTTTTGAAAACATGCCTATTTACTGTTCTTTCTTTAGAGGTATCAGTCATTCATATAGCTTGTCAAATTTCTGAGTTATGGAACAAAAACCAAAGTTAGGGAGCACTTCCTAAGAATTTCAAATCTCCGTACTAGTCTTGAAATTTTACTTTAAGTAGGTAAGTACTTAACTATTAAATAACGTGTAAAAAAATAAAACATAAAAGTAAATTGCATTTTTTAATACCAGAAACGAATTCTACGTGGTCGTTTTATCCGAAATTGATACCAAACTTGACCTATTAGCCAAACGTGAACAGTTAGAATTTTTTGAATGAAGCCGTGTGGAGTGGTATTTTAACCCCCCCTCCCCGGCGCCAGAAGGGGGGGTACCTTGGGGTACCGATCTTAATCAGCTTGTCTGGGGACAAGAAACAACTGTGCCAAATTTTATACTTGTGCATCAAAATTTGAGGTTGTGCACTTAAGACCCATACAAGTACATCATAAAGTTACTTGGAACTCCGTAGGGGAGTTCTTGTCACTGAAAGTTTTAATAATGTACCATCCACAGGTACATCATTAACATATCTGGGCCGCGATTCGAAAAATAAACACACACACTGGACGCTGTCTGACCAATGTGAGACCAATGTTGAATGAAAATCTGTTCGAATAGCAAATATCAATGTCGTTATTAGTGGAGTACGGGAACGGTAAAATTGCCCTGAAAAAAACATAACTCACAAGTCCGATTTTTTTTGGTATCAGCAAGAGTACACTGAGCACTAATGGCGAAAACTTTTTTCTAACTGTTTTTGAGGTCGCTGTAGGTATTAAAAATTAATTTGTTAGCGACATTTATAAGTTTAATAAAAGATAATTCGAGTGGTATTTCTTTTCATTAGATTATCGTATTTAACTATATGAATGTCCCCTGATATTTACTAACAGATTTATCGATAGCCGTTTTTAAAACAAATAAAAAATATATGCTTCCTCCAAAAGATAATTAAAGTGTTATATGGCAACTGAAATATGTTAAAAACTATCGAAGGCAAGTAATGGGTTTGATTTATAACACATTATTCAATCGCTTAAATTTTAATGAACAATTGAATTTTAAAAGCGTTCTAATAGGCATAAAAGAAATCTCGAAATTTTCAAGTCAACGCGTTGTGTTCATTATCATTTTACTAAAACTTGCACCAAAATTATAACAAATCCATCAATCGCTCCCTGTTTTTTTTACTTATCAGTTCTTAACTTAATTCAAACGCGCGGAGATTATGGCAGCCGTCATGGCGCTAGCGGCGGGACCAATCATTACGCGCACGCGACGTTGGCTGTTCGCCGTGCGCCGTTGCCCGGCCGCTGCGCTGTTTCCATGGTAAACCAGTAGGTACGCGAATATTGTATCTGGACGTTTGGTTTAGTTTAGGGCACAGAGTAAATAATAGTACTGCCCAGAATGCGAACAGTTTTGAGCGTTGATAACGATTAATTTTTTTAGTTGGAGAGTATAATATGAAGGTATTACAATAGGTCAGTGAGTTATTTCATTTTTATACGTAAAAAGGCGTTCCCGTATGTACCTACTAGTCATATTGTCACTTCTTCTTTCATGACACGTTCTTTTTTTCTCTTATGCATGTACTCGAGTATGATGTCAAACTGGTTGAGTAACACATTGCTGGCTTAGGTATAAAATGTAAAAAACTACTATTTTTGAAGTTGCGATATTTCAATCCCTCTGAGTTATAAGTGAGTCTGAGTGATAATGATTTGGTGAAACTAAATAAGAATGGGAAGAAAAAACAGTCAATACACCTAATAGCAGAATAAAACATTCCCACCTGCTCCCATATGGCTTTTTATGTGCGAGGAGTTAGAAAGTTTTTTGCCGCTTCCTATATTCATATGGAGGGAAATATTCCCATCGGTTCCCGTATAGGTGTATTTTCATCCGTTCCTGGCGGGTACAGACGTCGAACGAGAGGAGTCATTCACATGTACGCTGGCCTTGATGAAGGTCATGCGCGGTGGGGACAGATAATAAATCTAATACGGGAATAAAAAAATCCCACCTGCTCCCACATGACTATCCATGTGGGAGTAGATGGAAAGTTTATAATGCCTCCTACTATTTTTACATGAAGGGAACTATTCCCATCGGTCCCTAGCGGGCACATGTGGGAATTGCTACCTATGTTCTCATCCGTTCCCGGCGGGTACTGACGTTGAACGAGAGGAGTTGTTCCCATCTCATCTATGCCCGCCTTGGTCATGCGAGGCCGGGGCAGATGGGAATACATCTAATAGCGGAATAAAATATTTTCACCTGCTCCCATATGGCTTTTTATGGCTTTTTAGATGGAAAGGTTTTTTTACCCTTTCCTATATACATATGGAGGGAAATATTTCCATCGGTTTCCAGCGGGCCCAGATGGACACATGATTATGTAACATTTTAAACAAAGATATTAGTTAAAGCCATGGCGCGTAGTTATGGTGTCCGAGAGGCAACCAGATGGCTTGCGGTATTTGAGCTCCCGAAGTGTTGTGGAACCGCCCTGTGCAACCCGAACTAACCCAACTTGTACTTTGTCCCCCCTTCTTATATTTTCCCGGTTTCCAACACTGATGGATTGATCGACTGACCAGGCCAGGGTGAATGGCAATTTGCATGCTCGGTCTTCATCACACGCATACACTGGAAATTAAAAAAAGTCAAAGTGGGGTTAGTTCGGGTTGCACAGTCCCACAACACGTTGGAAGCTCAAATACCGCAAGCCACCCGGTTGCCTCGCGAACACTGCAACTACGCGTCATTGCTCTGAATATATCAGTAAACGAATAACAGCCATCTATATTAATTAGTATGATTTAATCAACTTACTGCGTTAACGGCTTCCTAGCCTAGTCGGTAGTGACACTGCCTATGAAGCAGGAGGTCCCGGATTCGAATCCTGAATAAGGTATTTATTTGCGTGTTTATCACGTTCCTGAGTTATGGATGCTTTCTATGTATTTAAGTATTTATCTATTATATAACGTGTTATACCCAAGACTAGAAACCTAAAAACTGTTTGTTCAGAATCTAGAGTGGAATCGATTGCAGTATATCCTTACATGGGTATAATAAAGTATACAGTGATACAGTGATAAAAGCTAGGTAACAACAGGCGGTCTTATCGCTAAAAAGCGATCTCTACCAGACAACCTTTGGGTAGCAGGAAACTGTGAACTGTAAACAATGATCGGGTAGTGCCGATATGATTCTAGTAATTAAATAGTAAGCACTTACTTTAATTACTTATACCTAAATACACTGCTATGGGTATACTTTTTCTTTAATTTTCCAATTTTATACGCGTTGAGTCTAAAAGTTTCTAATACTACAGTTTACTATTTTATCGAGAGGTTAGGAGATAGAGGTTGACTATTTAATAAAGGCTGGCAGCTTTGACAAACTTGTTTTTTCACTGTACATAGTGTCATATGGGTTGTAATTGTCAAAGTATATCATCTTATGTCATGTCATAGAAATTGACAAAGTAGGTTGATAGGTTGACATGACATGACACATGTAGAGATGTGACAACAACGCAACAAGTATGTAGTTAACAATTGAATAGAATTGCAAGGAAAACGAAACATACGAATATCTTTCAAAATAAGTAACCGGTGTAAAAACAAATACTCGAGATTAATTAGCAATAATAAAAAACCGGCCAAGAGCGTGTCGGGCCACGCTCAGTGTAGGGTTCCGTAGTTTTCCGTCCGTCACAGTAAGTGTCCCCACTTAAGAGTTAAAATAACACAGCCATGTAGGATATGATCGTTCAAAGTAGCGACATCTATCGGCAAATTAGGTAAACTATTGCGCGCGAGCTTAAAGTATGGAAGATGATTTTTATGGGATAATTCTTTATTGCGTGACCCGATTTTCACCGTTTTTACTTTATTTGAAAGCACGTTATTCCATTGTGATTCTGTAGAAATTACAGGTACAATAAACACCTGCTTATACGGTTAAATTACAAACTTAGTTCAGAAATTATTTTGTATTTTTTTTCAAAACTATTTAACCTATCAAGTTCAAAATAATTTTTCTAGAAATTTTTTATAAAGTTCAACTTGTGAGATTTTTTTCATATTTTTAAAACTTATGGTTCAAATGTTAGAGGGGGCGGGACACATTTTTTTTTACTTCTGGAGCGATTATTTCCGAAAATATTTACATTATCAAAAAATGACTTTAGTAAACCTCTATTTATTTTTAAATACCTATCTAACAATATATCACTCATTAGGGTTGAAATGAAAAAAAAAATCACTCCCCACTTTACGTATAGGGGAGGTACCCTAATAAAACATTTTTTTCCACTTTTTATTTTACGACTTTGTCGGCGTGATTGATATACATAAAAGTACCAAATTTCAGCTTTCTAGTGCTAACGGTCACTGAGATTATCCGCGGACGGACGGACAGACATGGCGAAACTATAAAGGTTCCTAGTTGACTACGGAACCCTATAAATCATTTGGGGGATCTGGGGTTTTTAGTGGCTCAAGTAACATGTTGTATATACTCGTATCGTCGCCTAGTAACTAGAACTACAACATAAGTCTTATTGAGTAAGCTGTGGGACTAGGTTGATTTGTGTAAGGTTGTCCCATAATATTTATTATTTACTGCTAAAACAAGTTTTGTGACATCTAAACTAAGAGTGTATTTCCATTTTTCCACACCACATGTGACGAACCGATAGGAATACAGCGTATAAAGGTATCAATAAACGATAAGTCTTTCATTTTGATTTATTTTACTAGTCAATACACTACTGGAATACATTATGTAACATCTAAACAAAGACATTAGTTAATATAAAAGAAAAAACTGATTGACTGACTGACTGACTGACTGACTGACATATCAACGCACAGCCCAAACCGCTGGTTTTAGAGATTCCAAATTTGGCACGTAGGTTCCTTATAAGGTCTAGGGATGCACTAAGAAAGGATTTTTCAAAATTCACTCCCTAAGGGGGTAAAATGGGGGTCCAAAGTTTGTATGGCGAATCAAGATTTGTTAGACTATTTTATCCGAAACTTCACAGAAATATTCCTAACGATAAATGAGTAAACACGTGTTTCAGGTTTTTCGAAAATTCAACCCCCAAAAGGAGCAAATGTGGTCACAAAGTCTGAAAATTAACATGGGTATCGCATCCTTTTTGAGTCCTTACAGTACGCGGGCGAAGCCGCGGGAAAAGGCTAGTTACTTTTCATATTTATTTGTTTGATTTAGTCAATTTACAACTGGTACAAGTTATGTAACAAAGTAGTGTGAAGATCATTTAGAATCCCTTTTCCGTTTACCTATTTCTGCTGCGGACTGTACAAATTATGTAACATCTTAAGTAACGGCATCAATAAACGATAACAGTCTTTCATATTTATTTATTTGTACGTAAAGAATGTACGCTGATTATACAACAAAAATTTATTGCCATCCCTCCTGGTTGGACTGGTTCCCTGTACGAGACGAAAAAAAAATAAAAAATTTTTTGTCAGGTAACCGCTTGAAAATTAGCATGCTTATTCTTCATCACATACAGACACCGGAAACTGCCATCCACCCAGGCCAGGCAGGTATCGAACCATCAGAGTTGGAAGTCGGACGCAAGGTGTATTTTTCAATCGGTGGAGGAGAACTTAGGAAAAACGTACTTACAATCATTGAAATCGGATGGCATTCGTTTTATGAGTTTTGTATGATGTGGAAAATTATATGCCCAAATGCCATCCCTCTCCTATGAAACTTCATCCCTCTCCAACCAGGAGGGATAACAGTAAAATTTTGTTATATAACATTCTTTCAGGCAACCGCTGTTTCAATCGGTTGCCTAGCGATAAAAAATTTTTTTTGCACTCCCCCTCCATTTCCGCTCCAGTCCAAGTTGGGTCAGTTCGGGTTCCCCGGGCGGTTCCTCATCACTTCAGGAGCTTAAATACCGCGAGCCATCCGGTTGCCTCGCGGTCACTGAAATTACGCGTCATTGCTCTGAATATACTGTAATGAAAGAAATTTTGCTTTATATAATAATTTCCTGTAAATTCTAATGATTTGTTTAGTTTTATTTAGCATGCAAATTTGAATGTTAGAATTAGTCAATTTAATTTAGTTTTTTCTATTGTTTTAATTTTGCAAGTTACTGTTTTATATTACATTATCATTGTAACCTACCATCTGTGGAAGAGCAGTATCTCTTGATGCAAGTGTCAAAAATATTTATATTAACGATATACTAGCTCAGCTACTGTAAGTTATACAATAAATTATCTTATTTATTATTTTTAACTAAACAAACCACTCGAAGTTATGTAATATCTAAAGGAAGACATTAGTTAATGAACGATAAAAACTTTGCATATTTATTTGTTTGACCAAGTCATTTACAACTGGCGTAGTCAGTAGCAGAAGTAGCTTAGTGGGTGAGGTGTTCAAAACTACGTTCACTCACTCTTATTCTCTTAACAATAAAATAGTGTCAAGAAATTTTTGAACACCTCCCCGCTAAGCTACTTCTGCTGCTGACTGTACAAATTAAGGAACATCTTAAGTAACGGCATCAATTAACGATTACAGTCTTTCATATTTATTTAGGTGAACTGGTCAATCCACTGGAATAAGTTATTTAATTTAATCATCTAACCAAAGACATTCATTAATAAACGATAACAGCCCTTCAATGTACCTTTTTTCAATGTAACTTTTCCCATCTGTGCCCACCGTGGACCGAAGGGAACAGTTTGTTTTTCATCTGTGCCTAACCGACGTGACCACAGGCGGAGACAGGTGAGAATATACTTAACAAAAACATCAATAAACGATAAGACTTTAAGAATTTACTTCTTTAAACTTGTCGATCCACTACTGGGATAAGTAATGTAATATTCATATCGCATATGAAAGCTATTTGAATCCACAACACCACAGACAGCTATTTGAATTCGGCACAAAACATAATAACATGCTCATAAATATACATGTCCGTGTAAAATTCAATAATTGACCACAAAATGCACTTATCTTCGACATTTTGTTGTTTGAGAGGATCATCGCCATCGCGGTTGAGCGGTGAGAGTTAAACACAAACAAAGACAGTGACACGGTGCGTCGTGATTGGTGGACCCGCTCGCGCTGCCTGCGCACAAGACTCCCGCGCCAATCTCCATGCGTTCAAATTACGAATTGGACTGATAAGTTCATAAAACTTACAGCGATTGATAAATTCGTTATTTCTTTTTAATAAACATTACTATAATAATAATAAACTAAACACGCTGACTTGAAAATTTCGGAGATTTCTTTTATGGTCAAGACAACGCTTTTAAAATTCAAATGCTGTAATAAAATCAATCTATTGATGAATCTATTATAATTTAAACATGATAGTTACTTTACATAGCTTTCAATATAATGCAGTCATCATAAAACACTTGAAAAATGTTTTTGTGGAAATATGATTTTTTTTAATGTTTTACATTATACTGAATTAAGCTGTTGAAAAATACGTTATTAAATGACAGCCGATGTTCAAACAGTCAAATACTATTATATCATGAAGAAAAATGCCATTTGTATAATCTTACCTTGAATTAAGAAGGCCTGTTAACAAATACCTACTTTATACCTAAATCTACACCAAAATCCGATATATTTTTTTATAAGGAGTAGTTCTCAGAGTATTCTAACCGACTACAAAAAATTGGCCACTTGTGAGTTATCGAAGCTGATTTTGTTCGTGTACCCTACTATATAGCGTTGAGTTGAGTTGGGTTGGAGCTGTGTCTGTCCAGTGAGTGTGTTTATTTTTCGAATTGCGGTCCTGTTCCTCAGTTCCTGGCGGAACCCGCTAGGCAGGCTGTCTGGTCGTAGCCGCCTTCCTCTACATAGCGGGGAAGCGCTGGGATCAGCTACGAGCGTAGCGTATAACTAAGCTACGCTCGTAGCGCTACATCGTAGCCTCCTGTCAACTTCTAATTACTAGTCTGTCCGGAGAGAGCAGTATCGTAGAATGTATGAGCTCCCATATAAACCACGGCACTTCTCATTCCGAACAAACACGAATGCGGGAATTTAAAGTCGTTAAAAGCTTGGAATAATAGTTATTTGACAAGGGATTAAAATTGTTGCCTAACTCATTCACTGCCGGCATTTTTTCTGTACTTTCGCCAGGCATATAAGCGTTCAGCGACGTCTCTTCAACCGACTTCAAGATTACGAAGGAGGAGGTTCTAAATTCGTCGGGATCCTTGCAATTTTTTTTTCAGTAGCCGGGGCATTTGCTTTTGGAAAGGTGGAGACTAAGGGCCAGTTGCACCAAACCGTCTGGTAACGTCACCGTTAAAAAAATCTTGTATGAAAAGTTTGACAGTTTTCTATGGGATGACAGCTCTGTCGCCATATTTAATGTTGATGAGTTCGTTAATTGTGCGTGGTGCAACACACCCTAAGTGAAGTCGGTTCTTTTTTGTTTAAAATTATTATAAATGAAATGTATCAACTTTATATTAACTCACATTTGCCTTGTAGTAGAAGCATTTTTGTTCCAATTTATGCAATGGGATGGGACTAATGTGATGAATTAAGATGTTTTCAGATTGGAGGATTGAGGATTGGATTGGAGGATGATGACGACTTAGGTGACTGAGGCGATTCCTAAAGTGTTTCGTTTCGAGTTGAATTGAGAGTGGCACGCTAGGAAATAAAACTAACACGCAATATTGAGGTAGTTAATTTAATTATTACAAACTCGCAGATAATAATTATACTTACATATTATCATTGATTTACTTGTCATAATAATCTAGGTATACTTTAAAAAAAAAGAGCTTATAGTTGTCCGACCGAAACCTGAATTAAGGCGAAATCCAAACTGAATATTCTGTTTTCCTTTTTTCAGCGGAAACTGAAAGTTTTACTGACTTAATAAAATTTGGGAAAAATAAAATCAACAGCACTTAAACGTAGAGGTATAATAATAATAAATTGATTGTCACGGCAGGTGTCCACTAGTCTCCTCCTATAGCCCGATATCCAGGCCATCCAACATTCAAATCAATAGCCTTATGACCTTAGTTCCCATCACAGCACAAAAGTGCTGCACTGCAATAGTCTTTGCACCTGGCGGGGACCATCTCCGGATGTATCATGTCATGTTGTGCATTCGGAGATGGTATCTGCCATGTGTATCCCTCACTTTTATATTTTATCGTTTTAAAGGGCCTATGCGCTGTTGGCTTCGACTCCATGCATGCCTCCCAAAGGTCCGGGACCCCATGGTCCCGAGATATGGAAAAAACGAAAATAATAATAAATCTTGCTTGTGCAACCAAAGCTAGTACGTTGGACCTGCCTTTAATTTATTTCTTTATATCTAAAAACTTAGTTTAGGTACTTTTATACAAGCAACATATAGTGGGGTTTGATTATTTCGTAATGTCAAACAAGTAAATCATGTTTAAAAATATCTACCTACTGAACTGTGTACCTAACCTTCAGCTTTAGTTTTAGTTTTCGTTGTTATTTTGGCCATCACCGAAACCGAAACCAGGTTTTTGGCCGAATCCGAAACCTACACCGAAAGCTCGGTCAGACCTATACTTACTAAATAAGTTATATTACAAAACTTATAAACGTTTTATTAAATGCCGAAAGTTGATCTTAAATATTATTTAATTAAGTCACCTTTTCACCATTAGGTTAAATACGACCATTAAGTAAGATATCTACTCGATCGATCTTAAAGTTTAATTTTAAAACTTAGGTAACTAATTTCAAAACAATACTAACAATTTATTTTTTGAAGTTTTTCTTCTCCTTGTTAACCTAAAACTAAAATAGGTAGTTACTACGACGGAGAGCTGGCCACGTCGGATATGATACAATAATGATAGCAACGAAACCCTTCTAGTTAGTTTGCTATACTGTGTTCATTTCTAGATCCGGAGCTCTGGCTCTGGCTTTCTCGAGTCTCCCATATTGCTCGTATATTTCTAGAGTTGCGAAAAGGGGTGATGTCACACCTTAACATTATTAAATGGTATGGTACCTATGTATATTTCTCGAGTCAAATGGGGCCCAAATTGTAAACTACACACAATTCGATTTTAAGATTGAATCCCTACACCAAATTTTTATTTACATAAGTAGGTAGTATATGACAAACAATTCAAAATTGATCTAAATTTAACTAATTATTTACCTACTTATGTTTTAGTAGTTTACTTACATACGCCATGTATTTGTTAGAAAACTCTACAGTTAATCGGTATCGTAGAGCGTAGTAAGCTAGCACCCTATGCAATACTGTAAACGCAAACAGCGCCAGGATTTGGAAATAGTAATTATCATCAATCATGCCCAAGTCTCTCAATAACAATTTAGGGTTTGCGTAGAGACAGAACAGATCTTCGCAGTCCATGGGCGGCCTCTCCTGGTAAAGGGCTAAGGTGAATCCAGTGATCGTGTAGCGCAGATACGAGGCGGCCATAAGAACTTTCATGATGACTTCTATATTCGGGCCGAAGCCCATTCCGTAGGAGCAAAGCGCTAGGAGCGGAGCTGCCGTAGCTGGACCTATTATAGATCCGTTCTGAAAAAAAAACAAATACTTTAGTCGTTATATGATTTCAAGCTCACATGGTCATTCACATTATAAATATTACTTGAAACGGGATATTTACCATGTATATTTGTTTTTACGAGCACCCGATATTTCGGCGCAGTTGCATGCACCATCATCACGGAGTAACTAACGTTGCGGCGAGTTTTAGTGGTCTACCCACACACCGTAGCGATCTACCCTCTTTCGAGTTCGCTTTTTTCGTCCATTGTCACTGCTACTACTACTGTCCGCGTTCTCACTAGTAACTCGATCACGATTGCGACACACAACACTTACAGTATCAACTCGCGCGTGTTTTTGCGAAACAGTAACTGGCCGCAACGTTAGTTACTCCGTGATGATGGTGCATGCAACTGCGCCGAAATATCGGGTGCTCGTAAAAACAAATATACATGGTAAATATCCCGTTTCAAGTCATACTTTAGTCGTTATTTATTATCACATCAGAATAATAATAGAAGGATAGGCACATGGTGTTTAGTGCGCAGGAATACATAAGCTGTAGGTACTGACACCACAGAATAACTAATAGTACTACCGTACTGACACTATGAATACTATGATTACCTAATCGTCTATTGAATGCAAAAATTAGGAGATACGTTAAGTTAAACTTAATTAAGTACGTTGTTTTCTGTCTAATTTTAACTAAACCATAATCACAGTAGGTCATCGACATAGTTTATTATTCTTCCAAGCAGTAGGTATGACTTTGCCCTAAATACCAAACTTAATAGCATCATCTATTATAACTCATGGTCATGTTACCTATTGAAATTGTAGTTTTACGGCCTATATAGAAACATGGTTTTATATTTAACGGCCTCCTAGCCTAGTTGGTAATGACATGACCCTACCTACTAAGCAGGAGGTCCCAGGTTCGAATCCTGGTCAGGGCATTTATTTGTATGTTTATCACGGATATATGTTCCTGAGTTATCAATGTTTTCCATGTAAGTAATTAAGTATGTACATATCTATATCTATCTATTATACACGGTGTAACATGAGAAAACCGAATAATTTTAACAGCGTATTCCTGATCATAATTGGAGACTAAAATGTCGTATAAACTTTTCTGGAATTCGCCTAGTTTCAGAGTTACTACCACTTAAATAAAAATACATTTTTTAATGTGACTCAGTGTAAAACGCTTTTTCGATGGCGATTTCACCCTTTATGGGGTCTAGTCTAGACATTCTTATTGACAAATATCAAAGTGCCAAGGAATACTTTACGTAAGCTATTTTTTACGGAAAAAAATGTACTAATTTATTTTAATCGACAGTTTTACTAATAATATTTTTGTTTTTATGTTCAAAAGCATTCAAAAAGTCGAAAAAAGAGCAAAAAAAATGTTTTTTTGGCGAAATCCAGAAAAGTTTATACGACATTTTAGTCTCCAATTATGATCAGGAATACGCTGTTAAAATTATTCGGTTTCCTCATGTTACACCGTGTATATGTATATCGTCGCCTAGTACCCATAACACAAGTTTTATTGAGCTTACTGTGGGACTAGGTAGGTTGATTTGTGTGAGATTGTCCCATTCATATTTATTTATATTTATTTTTTACCGCATCAAGTCTTCTGAATCATCCTTCATAAACATAAAACTTGAAATGTGGTCTATAATTGATAATTAAAAAAACACGATGACTGTGATCTTTTACAGAACTAAAACAAACGATTTGCCTTTTATAGGTACCTACATATAATTTTACGTGGTACGCGGTGCCTGCCTAGATTCAAGCAACGTGAGTCTGCTTAAATCACAATAGCGGTATGCTAGGAAACTGGAAGTTCTACGGTCGCCGGTAAATTATTATTGAAGTCACAGCTAGTTAACTGCCAATTTGCTAATCTTATTTCAAGATTAAGTCGCTCCCGGCACCTATTATTGTAATTAATTACATAGGGTTGTAGGTAATTTAGTCTGCGTATAATGTAAATCTTAGGTTTTGCCTTCGTATTTCTATTACTTTTGATTTACAAAATTGCTTCAAACTTTTATAAGCTACCTACCCGCCTGATGAGAATATAATGGTTTCGTGTTAGGACGATAACAACCTTAGTTCAAAACGGATTTTGATTAAACTTTGTACGTAATTATGATATCGGCCAGACTGTTCAAGAATTTGGGTCAGCGGTGAAGGTGTAGGTACATTGTGTACAGGGGTAGTGCGAACTCTGCCGGTACAAAGCTTTATGACGTTAGGGATATCTGAAACTTACTTACTTATCCCCTTATTCACAAACGTCTCTCAGCACGGCTAGCACGTCTTCTCGCGACTGGCGTGACAAAAGACAGATCTGCGCGACTTCATGCGTTGTCGCTAGTTGGCAGCACAACTTGCGCGTGAAAGGAGCGACAGACTCGCGATTAAATGCCAGTGTCATAAAATGACAGTGACTCGCGACTTTGAATTAAAATCCTTTGCATAACTTTGAGTTCTCTTCGTGTCAGTTGCAGCCGCGGGTGCATGTTATGCTACCGGAAAGCGAGATTTTTGACAGGCGCGGGAAGGTTTCCCTACTCGCGGCTTAAGTCGCTCTTGTAAGACGTGCTAGCCGTGCAGGCCTCAATTACCTAATTTATGTTTTGTCCTTATCTGTCACTTTGACAGTTGCGTTTGTTAGAAACAGACAAAACATAAACTAACTAATTGAGGCCTGAGAGACGTTTATGAACAAGGGGGTTAATGGAGTTTAAATATTAAAACATTAAGCACTTACCTATTTTAGAAACTCTTTATCTTCTGCTACCCTATATAAGGTTGATAGAGATCGTTTGTTTACCTAATTCGGTTTCTGTATATAATTTTCATTGTGTGGTATACAGAAGAATCTTAATGTAATAAATTATGATTTTGTAGTAAATATACATAGCTGTTAAACTGGTACGGGATAAATTCTTTGGAATACACTTGATATACTTGAATCTGCTTTAATTTGATATCCTGCACCTATGTGCTATTCGCAGTTTTAATGCACTTTGAAATAATTTTGATGACATCATTAGAGTTGTTCTACCAATTGAGAGAGATGTACGCAGCCCGTCGGACGTGACCTGATGTGTAATCTGTTCCTCACAAGGGGACACCAACCGCGACACTGTCTACAGGTAGTTTCATGACGTCAGTTAGGTATAGTTGGCACTGATAGACGGAGAGCTGGCCACGTCAGATATGACACAATAATGAGAGCGACGAGACCCCTCTCGTTAGTTTGCTATACTATGCTTATTTCTAGATCCAGACATCTGGCAGCTGTAAAGTGGTGGAGGTCAAAGAATGCAAACCACTTTAAGAATACAAAACCTAGAGTTCTGGTTTTGATGCAGTATTATGAAAAATTATATAAATAATTAGATCATATCATTGCCAAAAGTTTCTGATAGGGGAAAGTAGTCCAAAACGACGTAGAATGTAATTCATAGTTTGTCGCCTACTGTTTCTGTTTCCGAAATATTACGCAATGTTTTTTGTTCTAATGTTAAAATATAGGCCCCGTCCTCCATAAATAAGATAACTTCGGCCGTTTTTACCTACATATATTAGTATTACTTTTTTCCAATTCAAAAACTTTGCGAATCTGTCACTCTGACATCCACGTTACCATTAAAACTTACCAGATGCCCGGATCTAGCAATAAGGATAGTATTGCAATCTTACTAAATGGGTTTCATTGCTCTCATTATTGTGTCATATCTGACGTGGCCAGCTCTTAGACCATGACGTTAAAGTCAAAATAATCAAATGTACACATAAATAAGACATTCAGATGTACTCTTTGAGTAATAACAATGGAAACTCTCTGAACAAGCATATGCTGTTCGGCATGGATGCCCAATAGCATTTGAAGTTGATAACGGTACCTATCTACTTCAGATATATCTATTTCTTACAGCTTTGCCATAACGGAAACGATTGAGTCTAACCCAGTTCTTTCTATGTCATTTTATGAATGCTTCGCAAAATTATGCTAAGCTGTTTGAAGAAATTGCATTAAAGTAATAAAATTAATACTTACTGTAGCACTAAACGCAGCGCCTATAGCTAGTCCAAGCCCTTCGGAGCAGACTCCAGTCAAGATGCCAATAATGGAAAAAAGAAAGAATCTGTCCCATTCTAGCAGCTGCCCTGACATTAGGTATGATATGCCGAGGAATAGAAGGCCAAAAATTACCTGTAATAAAAAGGAATGAGGATTTATATGAAGTACAAGTAAACACGCACACTTTAGGCAGGAGTTTGCCACTAGAACTATTGGGTACCTTCTACTTAACCGGGTTTCTGAATGGGCGAATTAACTTTTAGACCGACACTAATCTGCCCACGACTTTTAAACTTCAATGGAAAATTTCGCTTATAAAATAATATATTACTTTTACACCATTATAATTATATTATACGTTTAAACAAGCTATTTGCTATCTGACCTAAAATTTTGACACAAAATAAGTAAAGGATCTTAATTTCAGAAACCCTTGAAAGCGCGGTATTTTGGCATTGATGTATTATGTATTCTACTAGATGAGCTATCTAGAACAAATTTTGTGCCCCGTGTTTGGCGGTTGACAGCTGTCACTGAATCAAAGAGTAGCTTTGACAAAACTGACGTAACACTGTTTTGACAAAATTCATATTCTGCCTAAACAAATTTTGTAAGGAAACGTAATTAACTAAATTATTGTTTTATTTATACCTAATGTTTATTTTGCTCCTTACCCTAGAGTTTTAGGAACGAATGGAGTAAAATACTATTTTTGCCGACAAGCGCCTTTCAATACGAACTTTGGGGGTCAATGATCCTTGATATTAACTTAAAATGACATTGATTTCTTCGCACGAATGAAAAAACATTGTGTAAGTACGTATTACACGGGTGATATGTCGATATTTAAGTTTTAAATTCAAATAATAAAAACCGTTTCTATGTATACACACATGTATGTGTGTATGTATGTACTCACATTAACAATTTTAGCAAAATCGCCCTTGTTGAACATTAAATAGGTATGTTTAATGAACTAAACATTACCTAACGTACTTATCCAAAACATGTTTATTACGTAAATATTTTTATGCTGAGTACAGTAAACAATATCAAGTGTAACAATGTCGAGGTATATCAAGTGTAGGCACATATGCTGTGTTACTTCTGCGACATTAATCTGTGCGCCAAGGAATATGGCGTCGCACCGCCAACATTAATATTTTAAATTAATGTAAAACCAAACTTTGCACTTACTTACCTATGGAATGTAATTCCGTGGCTTTTATTACTATTTTTAAAATTATTTTTACAGTTTATTATCACGCAAGAAGCCTTTACGTTTAGTATTTGATTTTTAAAAATGTTTGATACTTGCGTGTAATCATGTCTGTGGTCCAACAGCCACTGTCAGACTTGTAGTGATTTTCACTAAAACTCATGATACAAATAATTTCTTAGGGATGTCTTCTCCTGTTACTCAATGTATTTTGGTCGATTATTTTGCCCTTTAAAGCAAATAAATATATTTATCTAACTTATATTTTCTTTCTTTCTTCTTTTCTTTGATTCTTTACTTATATATTTCCATTTAAAATATTTACAAGGACTTATGAATTATTCATGTATCTAAGGTGTAATTTACAAACTCCAGTTTCATCTACGTAGAAACCTGTTATTGTATTAGAATGTTACTGTAAGCCAAGCCCAGATTCGATGGAATACATTAGCTTATATCGGAGTCTATAATCTATACCGATTTCAAAGCCTTGCCTTGATATACCCAGATTTCAAGAAGCCTACGTTCGCAGCTATTGTGAGGCACTTAAGTTGATGAAGGAATTTGAAACCTATGTTGGGCTGTAGAGAGACAAGCCAAGCTCCTTGAACATATCTACATGTTAGGCGGGACGTCAGAGGATATTAACACGTTCACTGTGCAGTGCAGTGCCCCATGTATGGATCACGCTGAACTATCTCGACACGTCCGTGCCCCACAGATGGGCCACTAACGACCGTGTCCGCACTTAGATTAGTTAGTATCACTTCATACTGCATGATAATATAGGGATAATTCTGATATAATAATGTTTTTGGCTAGTTAGACAACAGCATACAGAAATGTATTGTACTTATTCGAAAGCGTGCTTGTTTGTTTCTTAGTGACCCATATGTGGAGCATGGACGTGTGATTGAAGTAATTTGCTTGTACGTACGAGGTGATGCATACATATTGTATGAGGACTGGTAACGTGTTAAGAATGGTACGATTTGACACCAAGTTTGATAATACATCATAGAATTTTTGGGTACAAAAGTTTACAGAGGTAGACAGTTAGCAGGTAGGTACATAGAAAATAAGGGCACAGAATAAGTATTAGTACAAGTAGATCCTTCCTGAATTTGATATTTAGCTATAGAGATGAAAACTTTAGCTGTCCATGCGCTCTTAAAATAATAAAATAGGGTTTTCAATGTGCTTCATAAACACTGGCTGAAATGATAATATGTGACGTTTATAATCAAAGGTACACTTTATTGTCGGTTCTCAATAAGATGTCAACTTAACTGCAATAAAAAATAATTTAGAAATAATAGTAGTTTATGTAACTGTTACGTAATAAGGCCTAATTACGTACAGTTGCATACACTGCTTTATCTACACTCATATTATATATATTAAATTAAGTGCTCGGAAACCATGGAATGACCGCCATTGCACCGCCATGGCCAACTCGATTGTGCCGGCGGTCGGGGAGGCGCGTGTCGGCGGCCGCGCGGGCGCGTACCGTTGGTCAGGAAGGAGCACAGGATTTACATTATGTTATCAAAACTCATAGCACATCAATATTTGAGCATGTAAAGTTAAAATTACGTTACTGCCACAGATAAAAAGCTTGTCATAGTAAAATCGGTTGTGGTAATGCTAGCCATTGCCTACCGTTTTTGAACACGTTTTAGAGGACTTACAGTGTGAGTGTAGATAAACTGTATTAACATCCGACAATAAAGTGTACTATGACGTGTAAATAAAGTGTAACCTATGACTTGAAAACGTCGCATAATCTCGAACGCACCCATAATATAACGGGTAGGTTCAATGGAGAGAGACATAGTGAAACCCCCCTGATATAGGCTTTATAGTCGACGAGTAGAAAAAGTATGGTATACAATAGTGACATAATTAACATTATAATTTTTTTTTATAAAATACTGTTGTAATCTATACAAGGTGCCCGCGAGGAAAGGGAAAAAAATGAACCACGCATTCCTGAGACCAAAAAAATATTTTTTTTTCTATTTTTTTAATGTTTCTTGCACATGAAAAGTAAATGTTATTAATAAAATTATCGTCTAAAAGAAATTGGTATATATATTTTTGGAAAATTTTTGTTGCTGCATAGTTTTCCTTGTCACTTTGATATCTGTCAATAAGGAAGTGTAAACTATGCCCAATAGTGGCAACAACGCCATTAGAAAGGCGTTTTGTGCTGAGGTATAATAAAAAGTGTATTTTTTATAAATTGGTATTAACTCTGAAACTAGGCGAATTTCAAAAAAGTTTATATGACATTTTTGTCTCCAATAGGATCTTGAATATACTGTTAAAATCTTTCCCTTTCCTTATAGTATAATTTCGATTCGTTAGACTAAAGCTTTTCAGAAATGGTATTTTAACACACATATTTTTTATCTTTACGAAATTAGGAAAATCGTACCGACATCGAAAAATGTAGCAAAATGTGCAAAAAGAATATGAAACAATTTTAAAACTTGGCTAAAGGTACGTATTTCTCGTTTGTTTTTTTGAAATCGTACACGCGAACCGGGTTTAGGTGGAACAAATTACAAGCTTCGTTAAACATCGATATTGTGAATACGACGGGTGTCGGCTACGGGTGGGAAACTTATTCAAATGTTACATTAAACCCTCTTTGAAAAATAACTTTGAATTTCTTCTTAAACGGTCGCAATTTTCACTCCTTAGATATATTGAATCATTCGGGTCGACGATCTACGCAAGTCTTTGAGAAAAATCTTTTTTTTATGGCATTGACTGACTCCGAATTCAGTTGAGTAATAATAAGTTTGAGCGTAGGCAGGTATCGTCCGCTAATGACTCAGTTTGAATGTAAAATGAAAAGTACATATAAACGGACTTTGATGTGATTTGAAATGATGTATATTTGTATAAGCTATACACCGTGACCGTTAATAACCCGAAAGATTTAAACCACATATTTTTGACGACTGTACGAGTAAATAATGTTATATCAACATGGGTCTAATTATGTGTCTTAATTAAATTACTATTTCAGTACGAATTAAATCTTATTAATTGCCCGCTTCTTTGTGAACAAGCCTTTAGGTGGGAATCTCAAGTTGAAGAACAGAGAGCGAGCATGACACTTCACGAATCGCTCCGAAATCATGCGACGAAAGGCGAATGGCGTGACTTGTATTCCATGAATGACAAGAAGTGTCAAGTTATGTCTAGCACGATGTTTGTGTTGAAATTATTTTGATTTATTGGCACCACAAAATACCACAAATACTTATGTATCCAAACTTTATTAGGTGCTACGACATTAAAATGCTCTTACATTATTATTGAAACTTTGTGTCTTAGGTATCTTTTTTTTTGACTAACAATCACAACCATAAATTGTTAGGCATGATAATATTCGAAGGAAATCATACTACTTATTTTTTTACATCATACTTACCTCTTACCTCATACAGGAAAGGGACTTTGTTGTAACAGCGATCATGCTAACCTGTACCTACAGTAAAATAAACAACAACATGAAACAGTTACGCATTTTTATTACGAGTAATTTAATGAATTAGATTTTCAAAATGTGTACCGCCGTTTTCAGCACAAATATTCAATCTTGAACGGATTTCATGATTCAAGTTAACATAAGTGTTCTTGATTTCTTCTGAAACCGTTTGAATTCTTATTAACAACTCTTTTCTGGAGTTCACAGGTGTTGAGTAAACCTTATCTTTCAGAGTTCCCCATAGAAAGAAATCTAGCGGAGTTAAATCCGGTGACCGGGCAGGCCATGCTAAAACTTCGCTCCCACGCCCGATCCATCTCTCGGGGTATTGTTGGTTCAGCCAATTACGAACATCCAAGCCGAAGTGGGCCGGGCATCCGTCGTGCTGGAACCACATAGTTCGTCGGGTTTCCAAATCGACATCTTCTAGCAGGTCGTTTAATTCATTATTTAGAAATAATAAATAGTTGTGAGAATTCAGTCTATTTGGAAATATGACGGGACCTATTATTTTATTCCCAATAATGCCAGCCCACAAGTTTACGGAAAATTTGTGCTGGTATGAATTTTCCCTTTTCGCATGGGGATTCTTCTAACCACATATGCTGATTATGGGAATTAAAAACTCCCTCTCTCGTGAACAACGATTCATCTGTCCATAATATCTTATTTAGAAATCCAGGATCTTCCACTAATTTCTGATTCATCCTTTGGCAAAAGGCAACTCTAGCTAGCCCGTCATTGTTAATTAATCCGTGTACTTTCCTGTAGTGAAAATGATGCAGGCCGTACCTTTTCCATAGCCTTAATACGAGCTGATAGTTAACATTGACCATTCTTGCTACAGCTCTTGATGACAAAGTTGGGTCTTCTGTTATGATTATTCTGTTCTCTGCTTGTTCATCTAGATTTATAGCCCTTTCTCTGTGAACTTTTCCAAGCCCTTTTTCGCGAAACTGTCGATGGACATCCGCAAAAGTCGAATGGTGAGGTATACGACGGTTTGGGTATCGTCTTCGGTATTCGGCGACTGCCTGGAGCGAGTTCCCATCACAAAATCCGTACACAAAGTGGATATCTGCTAAATGAGCCGAAGGATAATGCGGCATAGCGAATATTATTTATTACAGTCAATAAAATGTTCAATGTTATTTTATCTTGCGTGACAATTAGTTATCATTTGTAATGTGTCATTTTAGTGACAATCAATTTCAAACCAGCCAGTTATAAGAAGAACCACTCTCGCGACTTAGAACAGAACAAACCTAATTATCTCTATTCTCAGTGATAACAAAAAAGCTACTTGAGATTGAAGTGTGTAAGATAAGATATTATAATTATTCGGCTTAATACACTACACTGTATTTTAGTTGCATGTTATATCCTTTTATCTCGTGATGAAAATATTTTCGGTAGTAAAAACTTTTTGTAGATAGATACCAAACTTCTTTATGAAACTGGCTAACAACCATACAGTTAGTGCATCTACGTGTAAAAGAAGTAGGTGGCTACGTCATGCTCACGCCCTTAAGGTGTGTTACACTGGAGATTTTTTAACTTTTGATTTGTTGTAAATAATAAATATCTCCTTAATTATGAGTTTTTGGACTATATGTTACATAACTTTATATACTCTAATTAGGCTCTAGTATCGTTAGCTTAAATCTTTCGGGTTATTAACGGTCACGGTGTATAACCAGAAAGTAAGTAGGTAACATAACACGAGGTTATGAACTGATAGAGAATGTCAAGACCATGGCGATGGCGCTCTTATCTAAAATGCTAGTGACGTAGCTACAATAAAATCTTCCACTGTTTATGGTGTTATACTTATTTAAAGTTTAATCAGAAACTATTAAATTGGTGTGACTGGTAGGTAGGTATATCAGTAACAGTTTTCTGGCAAACACACCAAGACATTACCTATTGCAATTTTTTGTCAGGTTAGACATACCTCACCAAAAATTGCAGGAACCTTGAGTCCGGTAAAGTTTTTTTTTCGATTTCGCTCAACTTTTCGATACCCTTTTGCAGTAACTAACAAGACTTACATTTGTTTGTTATAAGATATTTTTAATTATCGTTTATTTTTTAATTGCATAAGCGGAACACTTTCTTGAAATAATGTTACATTTATAAATAATGCCTATCAGCTGTTTCGCGTATTTTGCTTGGAGAGGTGATAAAACTACGATTTTTAAAGATTAAAATTTATTCATTTACACATTGATTAGTGTTAAGTGCGAATCCATACATTTTCTACTTGTGTTTAGTAACAAATGTATGAACTCGCACTTAACACTAATCAATGTGTAAATGGGCCTTTAAGCTAGTATGTAAAACATATTAATACGTTGGAAAGCGAGTCGATTAAGGAATAAGTGGTACCGGTTTTTACATTTTCATATATCTTTTTTTAGCAAGAGTATGTTTAGCTAGAGCAATTTTATGAAAAATTGCCGAAGGTGATATTTTTGGAAATGTATTAAAGTATTTCATAAAAGTTATAAATATAGAATAGAAATTAACATGACTTTATGGACTAATTAGATAATATAAAAAAATATTAATGGGCATAGAAAATACTAATAAAATAAACAAACGACAAGTTTGCACGAATCAACGTCCTCTAAAGAAGCTCTGTAAGAATTGAGTTTTCGGGTATTCTATAATAATATAAATATGTCAAAAATATTTTTTTTTGCCATAAAAAGACTTCAAACTATCTTATCAAATGCAATTCATGCGATAAGATAGCGATTTTCTACTCTTAATAATATGTTATTGAATTAATTTATACACGAAAACCTATCTATATAAATATGACATCCACTGAAGTTCGAACGCCGTTCCTACTTTTTTTATGAAGCATAATTAATATAAATATGATATGTAATATTTATATAATAATCCGAAAAAAATATTACACTGCTAATTTTTGCTACGCGCGCTGTAGCATGCAATTGTTGTTCCGTTTTAAAAATCATTCCAAAACCAATTACGCTCTAACTTGATAAATAAAAAGGAAAGTTCCGGGTAAGAGAGGCGGGTGACAGTTTATCTCGTTTTTGAAACACGAGGACGGTTATGCGGACCCTTCTAACCGGACTTTATTTAGAAGAGTCTATAGAAACTTGTTAACGAAGGATTTAACCAATGACTACGGTTCAAATTCGGATTGTTTTCCGTATTTTAGCGTCTGGCTCTCTGCTCATTCGGCCGGCAAAGGCATTAAGTAGCCCTTTAGCTAATTTGGCTCGGGCTTCAAATGTTTTACAAATCTACGCCAAATTCTAATTACAATTACCATACGATTTGCATGGACGATCACAAGAATATTTTACGCTTAATAATTAAGGGTCTAAAAGCTACGCTTTAAACACATTTTAGATACGTACAAAATAATTTTGAAACGTTAAAAAATGTAAAAAGATAACAAGACAGACTGACACTGGCTGCTAATTTTAAAGTCACAGCTAATTATTAAATAGGTATGACGTTATATACAAGTTGTGACTAAAGTAATTTTTTTAATTGAAGACAGTATTACGAGTATGACAGCTCTTGCCATACACAGTGGTTTACAATGTATGGAAGAAGCTGTCAGATTACTGTCTTGAATTCAAATTACTACTTTAATTTAATTATCCATCTATATAATTTGTAACTATTTATTCTAGCATCACCTAGCTACCTACCTACAGTACCTACACAGAAAACAAAAGTAATAAATAGCATTTCATACAGAACGGCCACGCTACGCCCCGCCCCGAATGGAATTACTTCACCCCGCGGCGCGGCGGCCTATTGATAAGGAACTAGTAGGTTAATCAATCATATTAGTTAAGATTTCTTAGTTACCGCTATTTCTCTCAATGCGCGTATATACCCCATACTAAAATTTGATTTTATTTTTATTAAAAAAACCGGCCAAGAGCGTGTCGGGCCACGCTCAGTGTAGGGTTCCGTAGTTTTCCGTCCGTCACAGTAAGTGTCCCCACTTAAGAGTTAATAACACCGCCATGTAGGATATGATATGAGAGTTCCATGTACAGCGACATCTATCGGCAAATTGAGTAAACTATTGCGCGCGAGCATAAAGTATGGAAGATGATTTTTATGGGATAATTCTTTATTGCGTGAACCGATTTTCACCGTTTTTACTTTATTTGAAAGCTTTATTTACGTCATTTCATTGTAATTTTGTAGACATTACAGGTACAATAAACACCTGCTTATACGGTTAAATTACAAACTTAGTTCAGAAATTATTTTGTATTTTTTTTTCAAAAACTATTCATCCTATCAAGTTCAAAATAATTTTCCAAGAAAGTTTTTATAAAGTTCTACTTTTGAGATTTTTTTCATATTTTTAAAACTTATGGTTCAAAAGTTAGAGGGGGGGGGACGCATATTTTTTTACTTCTGGAGCGATTATTTCCGAAAATATTTACATTATCGAAAAATGATTTTAGCAAACCCCAATTCATTTTTAAATACCTATCCAATAATATATCACACGTTAGGGTTGAAATGAAAAAAAAAATCACTCCCCACTTTACGTATAGGGGAGGTACCTTAATAAAAAAAAAAATTTCACTTTTTATTTTACCACTTTATCGGCGTAATTGATATACATATTAGTACCAAATTTCAGCTTTCTAGTGCTAACGGTTACTGAGATTATCCGCGGACGGACGGACGGACGGACGGGCAGACATGGCGAAACTATAAGGGTTCCTAGTTGACTACGGAACCCTAAAAACGGGTACATATAAACACAAAAACTGACATTTAAAGTATGTTTATGATATTTGTTATGCACAGGTACTGATTGAAAATACAATCAAAATATGAGCATTTCTATGTTTTTATCTTTTTGTAATAACGAGACTTAACTAACTCAATGGACAAGCGCCATACCACACATACGAACCCGAGGGCCGAAGGACAAAGGGTAAGCGACAAATTTTGTGAAGACCAAAGACGCGAAGCATCATAGCGATAAGTGCTTCATCAGCAACATTGCAGGGACCGGATATAGCTCTGTGGTCAAGTGACATATAAGCGAACCCGAGAGCCGCATGCCCGGGGCTGAGCTGAAACAACCGTGAATATCCCAGGAGGAGACTTTGATCGCAACTTTCGGCCTTCAGCCTTCACAGATATTGCCACTACCCTCGGTCTCGGGCCTTCGTGTTTGCTTGTATGACACAAGTTCATTGAGTTCTGTCCGGTACTTGCCACGCTGCTGCTCCAGTATGTCTCGCTACAAGCTCGGGGCTCGGTCGGCTCGGCTCGGTCCTTCGCGGATAATTGGGTATGCTAATTTTTATAATATTTTGAACTTTTTAGTTAGGGTTATAAGCCGGTATCTTGTCATTTCGTCGAGGCAGTTCTTATCTTGGGGTTGATTGAGAAGCTTGCGATGGTCTAAACTACTTATTATTAATCAATCTAGAGACCTAACCCGGCTTAAGGCTACATACGTTTGTCCTTTCGCAAAAATACGCGAACTTAAATCGACCACGGCTTGGTCCAAAGTTGTTCCCTGTAATTTATGTACGGTAACACCCCAGCACAATATGAGTGGCAACATTTTCCGCTCTATTTTTCCCTGTCCACGAAGGGCATCAAACTGTCGTCGATGGTTGTATTCTGACACCAGCACCAGAGACGTTGTTTCTTGTTATCTAATTTGACATAAACAGCTTGATTCCAAACCGATCGTCAAATATTTAACGATTCCTCCAGTTTTGTTAGGATCATCAGAAACATACGCATCTTTTGGTTCTTGACCATATGTCTTCGTTTCTAATAAAACATCTACAACATGTATTTTATACAGTTTGGTAGTTTTTTTCTATTCACGTGTAATTTTTACAATGTTCATCAACCTGTCTAGTGGTTGGAAAACACGAATAATGTCGTTAAGCTGTTGCATTGTGAGTTGTCCGACTCTAAGATTATTTAATATGCCCACAAATGTATGGTAACTGGGAGCAATTTCCGATTCTCGGATATGTGTTAGGCCTTCCCCTGAAACGGTCTGAAAACATGTTTCAGGCGCCAGAAAACGGTGGTAACTGGGAGCATTTCATTGGCCTACTTTACAAATATAGACGTGTTTTGGGACTACTAAGACATATTTTTCGGTAGTTCGCTGAATTACAAACTTTTAGTAATCATAGATCCTAAACGGTAATTATTAATAAAAATCCCTATCGAATGATACCCCACTCGCCATGGCACTACGTCTATTTTTTTTTTACAATATGGCGTCAGATTGCCGCCATTTTAGATTTTGAGTGCTGAAATATCTTCAGTGACACTCGCGCAATCAAGACGAATCGATTGACGTAAGAATCATGTAAATCGGCCTACGCGGTTTGCCTCTAGAGTGCCACAAAGGAAGAAACATACATACATACATAGGTACATAGACTGGTAAACACATTACCCTCCTTTTCGTCGCGCAGTCGGGTAAAAAAGTCAAATACGGCTTTTCGTGAACAAAGGATTTCCTTCGGCCTGATTGTTCCTTAGGATCCAAGGATGGATTTGAGAAGTGGAGCCACCAAGATTTTTGATGTAAATTTTTAGGGGGGAGAGGCTCTCAACTTTATCTTGATATCTGCATCAGTTAACCTACTAGGCCAAGTTTGGTCTCGCTTTCGTATAAATCGGGAATGCCGAATTCATCAATGGTATAATTTTGACACCATTCTGAAGTAAAAACATGTAAAATAAAATAAAAACAAATTTTTAAATTCCTTGTTTCTCTCTCTAAAGCACCTTTTATGTTTTCAAGATTCATAATTGTTTATAAGTCATGGATTTAATCTTTGTGAAATAGAGAATTTAAAAAAAGGATTTTTTTTATTTTACATGTTTTTGCTTCGGAACGGTGTCAAAATTATACCATAAATGAGTTGTACATCCCCGATTTATACGAAAACGATACCAAACTTGGCCTAGTAGCTTAACTGATGTAGATATCCAGATATAGTTGAGAGCTTCCCCCCCCTAAGAATTTATATCAAAAATCTTGGTGGCTTCATTTCTCAAATCCATCCTTGGGTCCTCAGGAATAATCATGCTGAAGGAAATCTCTTGTTCACGAAAAGCCGTATTTTTATAGCTGCAACTGCCACTAATAAGAATGGTCAATAAAATAAAAGATTTGTCACCAAAATCACCAAATAATTACAAAAAGGTCACTTGAAAATCAGTAACATTATTATTATCTGATTATTATGAATCTTTGCGTTAGAAGCCGGGACAGAGAGATGAAAATTTTTACACGCCTTGTATGTACAGGAAACATAGCTGAAACGCTCCTTGAGATAGCGGGGAGTTGCAGGGTTATAAAGAACACCATAAAGAAAAGTGAACATGTAAAATTGAATTGATTACATATATCTTATAGGAAGCCATTAGAGCTGAGAACGGAAATATGATACGCGGTCATATTTATGTAACCCAAAAATGAACCTTATGTAAGCATTATGAATTCTCTCAAGCTTGTTTAGTTGCTCGTCACTGAGACCAAAAATTAAGATCATTTTTTCACATGAATAGTTAAACCAAACATGTGTGTTAATTAAGCAACTTTTCAATTCGAATATAAATGTTAGACCTTTTTAAGGTGTACAATACTGTAGTACATTATTTTGATCTATCTCGTAGGGTTCAGCCAGCGTTTGCAATGTAAGCGCAAAAAATGTGTTTATTTACGATATCACATTAGAAACCTATCTACCTCTACTATATTATGCATGTATTATACATATAAACCTTCCTCTTGAATCATTCTATCTATTAAAAAAACCGCATGAAAATCCGTTGCGTAGTTTTCAAGATCTAAGCATACATAGGGACAGACAGCGAAAAGCGACTTTGTTTTATACCATGTAGTGATAGTGTAGTATATGCCTAATTAACATATTAACCGTAACTTCACGTTTCTGTCAATATGTTAATTAAAATAACATATAAATAAGGTATGCATATAAGGTATATCAAAATAGCATATAAGCAATAATAACATATAAATAAGGTATGTTTAGTTTTGTTCTGAAATTAGGTATTAGGTCTGAAAATACCGGTATTTACAAAATGTTTTCGAAAGGTTGGGATCCCGGGATTGGAAGCCGAATCTATGAATTTTAGAACCATAGTATGCTACCGAATGTCCCAAGCCTAAAATAATATACATTACGATGCAAAGGCTACTATCATAAACCAAACGTTTATTCTTTGTTTTACCGTATTAAATATTACAATATTTAATGTATATCACTGCCATAAATAAACTATAGTCTCCAAGCAGCCCCTGCGTGTTGGATCTGTATCCCGATGATTTGCAAAAGAGGTACAAATATAATATTATTTTCAACACACCTGCTCGTAACGAGGTTCTTATTCCACCGCTTTTATGCTCATAATCCTAGATATTAAACACGCGTGCATTTCACAATAATTATCCAACTAGTAGAATAATTTAATAATCCGATCAAGTGTCGTTTGTACTCTAGTACCCAGTTGTACGTACGCAGACGAATCGTTGTAATTTAGTCGGGTATTACCTTTACTTTTTTTAACTCTTTATGAGTTTACATTCTAAAAAAGTAAAAATAAAGTAAATATATTTTTCTACTCCTGTACTTTTATCTGTCATTTATACATTCGTTAACACCTTTATAAGAACATAGATAATACACTCGATGAAAAGTCTATCTAGTCTATTCCCCAAAATAACACTTGTTCTATAAAAGCGCCAAAATAGTATCGCGGAATCGCGTGCAAACACGGCTATTAATATAAAATAAATTACTGCCAACCTAAGAAACCTAAATAAACGCAGCGTTTTTAGAAAAAAAAACTTTAAAAAAGAAAAAATTATAAGAACCACAGACCTACTTCGTAGTTTTTTACGTTTCCCGTTCGTTTGTTGGGGCGAATTGCAAACTTTGAAAGTAATTTAGGTATTTTTACTAATCTCTGTAGCTCTTTAATAATTGATCAAATAACGACGGTGTGTATTTGTGTTAGTATTATTGAAAAATAGTGTTTTAAAAGGTAAAACTTAAATGATTGTTGATTATGTTGACAAAATAACTGCGATATCTATGAAGATTTCAATTTCGCATTTTATGTAAAAGTAAGTGTATTCGTAGAAAAAGTATTGTATGCAACGTCGTATAAGTAGGTAAAAAAATGTTCGTGGCGTTTTTCTTAACAATTTTCGCCTACGGCTCAAATTGTTACCCACGCCACTCACCTTTTTTGACCCCTCTTATACAACTGTTGCATAAACTACTATAAAAATATACACATTTGCGATAGAATACAAATTATACAATCCTGATTGTGAATAAGAATCATTTCAACTTATTATATTACTCGTAATACACAATAAATTACGTTTTAAACACGAATTGTCTGTTTTAATATTGGCTGTTTAGCATTATACGTCCGCGCCTTTGCCTCAAGCTGCACGCACATCCAAAAAAGTAAATTGCGCGCCATTTATAAGTTAACCTCAAATCATTGTTTATTTGTTAGATTTTTCTCGTCGTGTTTTATTAATTGAAACAAATTATATTTTCAATGAATAAGAAGACAATTTTAGCGTTAATTTAGCCTCTGGATATATTTCAAAATTGTGATACATACTAGTAAAATGTCATCATAAAAATCTAGTGAGCAATACGTAAGAAAAAAATAGTATAATTTATTGCACAATAAATGTGAAGTCTTAAATTTTATGAAATGATTTGAAAAAGAGTTCCAGATACTCAATAACATCACAAAAAAGGTTAGTTAAATTTAATTATCTTAGGTCTCGTATGTCAATAAATATTTTTTTATTATCTTAGGTTCGTAAGTAACTCTATCCTGTAAACATTCTGACAATTAATGTATTTATCAAAAGTTATTAATTATACTATTCTGTTATTTCCTCGCAAGTGTGTTGAAAAACGTCGTATGAAACGCGTGTGCTTGATCATTACATAAGCTCAGCTTCCTTATGCGCACTCACATGCGTTCGTGCGCACAATATCGCTTCGTATGTAATGATCAACTTAGCACACTTGTATCATAATGTACTATTTATTTTTATACAATTTTGTAAACCTGATGACTAATTTTCATTTGAATTTGTTTATTTTTTTTATTTCAGGCACACCATATATACCCGTACCGCTCACCATTCACAGCACCTGTAATATATATATATATATATTTTTTAAAGACACTTTTACAACTACTACGTTCATTATTAACAAAGTAAACTCGTGTGAAGATTTGTATTTTATACATACCGGGTGTTTCCAGTAATAGGGGCAATAAATTAAACCGTAGATTCTACTCCTCCAACTGGACATTAGTTCAGCGACTTTTAAAAATAACTTATAATTTTATTTTTATTTCACTTTAATGTTTATTCGAACACGCAATGTATTGCGAAATTGATTATTTCTGTTGGGTGACAAGAGTGACAAGCAATGTCAATTAGACGGATTTTAACGTACATTGAAAATACTATTTAGTATGTATGAAAAAGAGACAATATAAAAACTTCAGGGCTCATCAGTAGGGGAGTAGGGGAGTAGGGGATTAGGGGAGTAGGGGAGTAGGGGAGTTGGAGTTGGAGTTGGAGTTCGAGTTTGATTCGAGTTCGAGTTCGAGTTTGAGTTTGAGTCGAATGAGCCCAAACAGCATGAGTCTATGATGCGCCAAACCCGAGATCCAGTAGGGATCCCCAGGGTCCAGCATGAGCTCCAGATTTTGATACCGGTACCATCTGCTCATCAGTATAAGTCGAATGAGCCCAAACAGCATGAGTCTATGATGCGCCAAACCCGAGATCCAGTAGGGATGCCCAGGGTCCAGCATGAGCTCCAGATTTTGATACCGGTACCATCTGCTCATCAGTACAAGTCGAATGAGCCCAAAAAGCATGAGTCTATTATGCGCCAAACCCGAGATCCAGTAGGGATCCCCAGGGTCCAGCATGAGCTCCAGATTTTGATACCAGTACCGTCTGCTCATCAGTACAAGTCGAATGAGCCCAAACAGCATGAGTCTATGATGCGCCAAACCCGAGATCAAGTAGGGATCCCCAGGGTCCAGCATGACCTCCATCTTAGGATACCGGTCCCATTGCTTATTAATCACAGAGAACCTTATCTGTGTTATTAATACAAGCCCCCGAGTCCGGATTCAAAATCGAAACAAAAATCAAAACCACGTAGCTTTACCTAAATCCGCGTTTAGTTAGGTTAATTATTAATGTCAATTATGTATTCAATCTACACTAAAAATTATAGAGGTATTAATGGGTTAAATTTTTGAGAAAGACTAAAAATTAAATATCTTCAATTATTAGTTATTCGCAAAGGATTAACACGTTAGTTACAATTAATTTTAATTCTAATTGAAATTCTATTAGTGTACAATTTTAACTCACGTGTTTCAATCTGTAATTTTTAATTTTCAATTACACTAATGTTCGGCCAACACTGGAATACATGAACACTTTACTCCTTTAGTACGTATCTGACAAAATACGCATAGAGCTTCCCTTTACGAATAGTGAAGTAGAGTCGTCTTTTGAGCCTGTAATCACTGAATCAGTTGGTTAGTCTGGCTTCTCGCTTGAAATGCTAGTTCATTTTACTGAGGGACTTGCTTTGCCGGACGCAACGAACGTAGTAGAGGTAATCCAAACTTATTTACCTATTCGTACTAGTACTTACCGATGTACTTTGCACTACATAATGGTACATGTTATAAGCCGTTGGGATGCAAATTCTATGAACATGGCGCGACTGGCACAAATACGAAGCTCAATTTATTTCTAAGTATTCACCATTTGGAAACGAATCAGATACATCACATAATGAATACGAGTTATATTAATTAATTAATTATTCCGTGGGTTCCCAGCGCTCGTCAACTTTTCAAAGATATGTCGAAAAGATTGATCGACTCTACTGGTGACCGTCGAGCTGGCAGCTTCCTCGCGCAACGCATCAGCATTGCAATACAGCGGGGAAATGCTGCCAGCATCCTTGGCACCATGCCACGGGCACCTAATTTTTTTGATGTTTTTTAGGTTTATTTAGTTTTACTTTAATTAGCATTTATTTTTAATTTTAGTTTTAATTTATAGGTAAAGCTTAGTTTAATTTTCTTATGTATCTTGTTTTCTGCCAATAAATTGTTTTAACCTTTTAGATTAATAACTATATCCATCAATATTGAAAGGGCTCTTATGGCGGTTGGCGCTTACATTGTAGTCGTACAGTTTCAATATAATTATAAGGGTCCTTTAAATATGGATTGTCAAATATAATATAGTAGGTTCTCTAAGGCGTTAGAGTGTAACTAAGTTCAGATATATCAAATTAATTTGCGTGCAAATACACCCACTTCTAAAAACAATTTATTTACGCGGTGAATGTAGCCGTAATTAGTACCTATATGACAAATGATATACTTATCACATCTGATGGCGACTATAATAGACTCCTACTTACTTACAAACCTTATGTACTACAATGACCGAATGATTGATGACGACTGGTGAAGTACTTCCACCTTACAGAAAACCACAGCCAAATAGCTAGACCCTACTCACAGTGCTGTGTTCCTGCTGGTGAGTAAGGTTGCTAAAGAGCTCAAAGAGGATCAAGTGTGTTGATGATGAGGAACCTTCTTGTTCCACACAGTGAATCCTCCTTTTTGTAAAGGGTCGGCAACGCGCATGTGACACCGCTGGAGTTGCATGCGTCCATAGGTTACGGTAGCTACTTACCATCAGGCGGGCCGTATGCTTGTTTGCCACCGTCGCGGTATAAAAAAATGTATATGCCTAGGTATAAAACAATATTAAAATCTGAAATGAGTAAAACGTTTGAAAATATTTGAAGGTCATTAGTTGCGTACGTTGATGTATTTTTGTCTCCTGTAATATTCTTCTCCGCTAACAAAAATATACGTATCTAGGGGCGTCTACTATTTCTACACCATTTGAGTGTGCTCAGAGCACGTTTTTACAAGGATTTTATTTATAGCGAACAATTTACAAAGAAGGTTTCATTTATAAGGAACTTTCTTTTTTCTAAAGCTCTTCAGCGTGACTGGAGTTCTACTTTCCCGTTGGGAATGTCCTGGGTACCTTTTGTATTTTTTTAAAAACTTCGTAGTAAATACGAAGTTTTATTTCTTCTTGCTTCTCAGGTAGGAAAAAGGTGGTGAAATACGAGTACGTGTCGTACCCTGTGACACTTGCCTCGTATTTATTTAATCTAATGTAATCAACTTCATAGATTTTGTTGTTGTTGTTGTATGGATTTCACATGTTCTAAGAGATATTCTTAAAGATTGCAGCACCATCTGCATGTTGCTTTGCTTAAGCCTCATTGGCTGTATGAGAAAAACTGCTAAGTATTATGACACATTTTTGTCTGGGAAGCAGAGATGGACTGAAATTGCTGAATACTTATGCTGGAAAAGGATGGTTAGTCCATATACCATTGGGTGGGTAATGCATGCATATAATAGGAAAATTAGCAAAGTAAGTACATAATGCCTGCGTAATATTGATGTATGAGTTTATTTTCGGATCACTTCAACTGAGTGTTCACAAACATGATATAATAATGCAATATCGACAATATCAATCAGTTTCGCTGCCGGTCATTATTGTGATACTCGACATTGCTCATTTTGCCGTCATATCATAATATATCAAAGCTGATTATTAATTGCTCTACGAGAGTGCAATCCGAATATTTCGGCATATTGGGTGTGTTGTCGACATAGTAACTACTACAAGTTCCTACCGACTGGCTTCTATATTATGTATTTAGTTGTAGAGAAATTGTCGTATAAAAAAAAAGATTTAAAAGTCCTAATCCGCGGTTACTATAGACAGTGTGGGAAAGAAAAACATCCTAGCATGAGGAGGTCTAAAACTACAAGAAATTGATAAATTTGTGTAATGTACCATAACGTACATTGGAAACACGAAAAAATGGCAGTTCTTATTAACTTAGAAATCAGAAATTTTTTTAAGTTCTATCTATCCCTCATTGTGGACGTCCCATACTACTCGTAACACATTTTCTGGCTCAACTGTACGTTACGGCGTCGGGTTAAGACCTTTAATAACTATGTTTCTAAGATTTTCAAAACGTGTAGGTACTGCAGCATTATATGGAAGTGAATGTGGTAGGTTAGATCCCCGTGGCTCCAGCCGCAACACAAAACAACACACAATACATACAACACACACATGCACACACATGTAACATTCGATGTTTTACTTTGTTGCATGGTTTGCTCTTCGGGTCACTAGGGTTATAATTGTTTTACGTTATTTGCGTTGTCCAAATGTTCAATATACTTAATACATTTCTTGCCCATGTGTCTGTTTGGATAGGTACCAAAATAGAGGTATTTACGTAAACAGGGAATCTCTTAAGTATATTATGTAATGCAGCGTTACGCGTGTGATCGTTTGAGATAACCAGAGTTACCTGTTATTGCTGAGAGTGATAACTGTTACGGTTAACGTCCTAGTGCTCAACGAGGTAATACCCAATAGTAGACACCCTGTCGTTTGCGAATGACTTAAGTTTAAGGACGACATGTACTAAAAGAACATGATAATAACACAATATCGAAAATGACGAGCACTAGAACGTTTACCATGTTTATAACTGTATAATTGGTATTGACATACAGCTACATACGACTGACAGGCTGACATTGCATAAGACTCGTAAGTAGGGTTGCCAACTTTGGCAACTTTTATTGAGAGAAATATAGTATTTTCCAAACCTACATGAAAAAAAACTCGTAAGTATAGTAAACCTTGTTGTTACCTCATAAGACGTTCCAAAAATATAGCATTTTCGCCTTTTTTGAATTTTTTAACAGTACACCAAGCCAAAATATAGTACAATACTATATATTATAGTACGGTTGGCAACCGTACTCGTAAGTGATCTCACTTATCTTCTCTCTCACTCTCGTAAGTTACGAGTATTCACATCGGTGAATGTAGGGTGAATAAAGGAAATGCATATGTGGTATAGATTGTCCGGCGGCTTAAGGACAAATGCTCCATTCTTAAAGTATGGCTCATATATACTTAAGCCGCCGGACAAACTATAACAGTGTTCACGCAGTAGGCGTAATCGTTTTTCCAAAAGCAATTCGCTCGCAAAGAAATATACAACTGTCTTATAATACGGTCTACATATTTTAATGTTCAAAAGATACCAAGATTAATAAGATAATGCTTACCATAGCAGGTAGAGAGGCGAAAGTAAGCGCAGCGTAGTAGGCCTTGAGGCTGTACCATCGGTTGAAGTACTCTCTCCGGAGCATGCGTACTTCAGTAGGGACTGAAAATTAACTATTCTGTAATAGTGTGAAAAATCCTATATTCTATAATCAATTTTCAGTAGGTATATCGAACTAAGTGCAGTGAAAAATATGTTGAAGGTCCAATTAACATAGTAGGCAGAAAATGAGTAGAACACAAGCTCAAGGCAAGTTGTTAGTAGAATGTGTATTTTTTTATTTTATTTCGTTTACTTGTTTTTCTTTATTTTATTTTTTTGAACGTTTTATTATGCCTAGGTATGGCAATAGACTAAGTTAAGTTTTTAAATAACTTATATGCCGTGTTATATTACACAGGTCCTTGAAAAATACAGGCGATGATTTATTCGCTATTGTGGTAAGGTGAGGTGGTTCAAGATTTATAGCGTTAGTCGAGATAGTTAAAGTAAAATCTAATCCAGCCTCGGGTATCGGAGGCCTTTGGTATTTTTATTGTTCCATATATAATTTCAATTTATAAAAGACTGCCGTCTTAAATATGTCCGCCAGTTTTAGGCCGAGCCACACATGTGCGTAGACGTGCAAGTTCCACTGCGTTGTAAAATAAGAATTCTTATAAGACATGACATGTCACACCGCACGCACACGCGCACGTCACGCACGTCAGGCAAGCGGTGTGAGATGTCTTATGAGAATTCTTATTTTACAACGCAGTGGAACGTGCACGTCTACGTGCATGTCTACCATTGATTTATACCAAAAGGGAGATATGGTACCAGGCGCTCGATTTTGTGCCATCAAATATAGGTTCCAGTACCTATATTGAATTAGTCGTGTGGCTGAGTCTCTGGGTCATACTTTGTGCAATGCGCAAAATATGGACGTCTCCCTTGCATACCCGTGTTAACTATATAGGTTTATCTCTTTTGCCCACGATGCACATACATTATAGCGGTGTGTAGCATTTTACAAGTGTGTAGGTGGTGTAACACATTTCAGTTTTGTTTACTATGAACGTCACTCATCTTCCTTTTTGTTTATGTCTATGATGTCTACGCACACGCACCGGTGTGCTTTGCTTGGGCATTTTATCAGTTAGTGGCCTTTAAAGTTTTATTGTTTAATACTTACATATAAGTACAGGTATCATAATGTAAGTGTACATGAAGAACACAAGGCAGCTGAGGCAGAATTTGAAGTTGACGATTGGGGAGTTGCCGTCGTTGCCTACCAGAAAAAATATGCAGCCCACCAGCAGAGCAGACAAGACGTGGTGAAGCAATTGTATCCAGAGGCCTGTCTGTTAAACATAATAAACTCGTTCAGTTTTTGGGTCTAACACGTAGGTAAGGTTAAACATCGCTATTCCAAAATTACGAGTAAAACGGCAATAAAAAAGTGAACCTACTGCATTTCGTTTGTTTTGAACAAACATCCGCCTGGTGAGAATGAGGAACTGCGTCAGGAAGGTGGTGGGGAATTCCATCTTCTGTTCTAGCTCCTTAGCCACGTGCTCCACGAATATCCGTTGAATTGATTCGTCGGAGTGCAATACAGGTTTCCTGGTAACAAAAAGAGTTTCAACATTTTATAATCAAAAAGTAAAAGAGATATTTGCATCTCCAGTCACCAAACTATAGCACGGCACGCGGGCCGGATCTTTCCAGCGAGTTTGCCAATCGGGCTGGAGAACGAGAATGGAGTTAAATTCCAAAAACTCTGGCACACGGCTCCTGATCTAAGTAATAGCAAAATTATACCACATGGGTACACAAAATACAATGTGATATACTATACTATGAGTAATAAGCCAAACATCAGAAGAAAAAACAAATAACGCAATTTAACAGAATATTGTTGCGCCTAAAGGCAGAGCGAAGTTAGTATTAACTAAGATAAACAGAATACTCCTCCTTGTACCAATTAAGCCCACGACGATACAATCCATGTACGAATTTGTAAACCGAGTACAACATCTCTACTTAAGCGGCGCTTGTTTCGCTTGTAGTCGATTTGATGTAGTATGGATGGATTAATGTGGTTAAATTGATCTTGACAATTTGATTTGGTAGCTGTATACGTAAACGTTCACTTGGGAATGTACCTACCAAAATTAAACGTTCGTTGCATTAGTATAAGCAAGATAGAAAGTATAAGCTAGGCTTATATATTTATCGTCTTCTTCTACATGACGTGTATTTCTTGGCGTAGATATACATACATATACATAGATAGCTGATTCATTTGTCTGATTTTGTCAGCATTGAATAGAACTAGTGGTTGGTATTGGTAGGTACTTTTATGGCTTCTAATAATTGATACAAAAATCATACGATCTTGTGGCATTTTTTATATATTAAGGTATTGTAAATGTTGTTAGTGGTTAGAAAGACAATAACATCTATAAAATCTTCATTCCCATTTAGCACAGACTATATATCGCTAATATCGCTATGGTTTCTCTTCTTTCAAATAGTGAATTCACTGGTAAAACTTATTTGAAGTTAAGGTTAGAACTAGGAAATGCAATCTCGATCTCGCGAGAACTCGAAACTGCGAGATCTCGTGCGAATTTCCGAGATTCAACCTTGATACCACGATATATCGGGTTTGCAAATCACGACCGAGTTTGCAAATTTCACGTAAAATTTCTTACAAAATATTGAGTAGGTATCTAAATCTGTGTAAAAAAGTAATTTTGCGAAACACGATAAATCTTACAAATATTTATTAGCATTTTGGCTTACTTACGTACATACATACATTACGTACGTATAATACTTACAATTATGCTGTTGAATTCAGAGAGAAGTCAGTATTATGTTAAATGTTCAATTTATTTCGATTAATACTTATGTGGTTTCTTTAGTAAAAATAACAGGAAGTATTCTAAATAATTAGTTTATACTGAAATCTTAGCCAATTTTATTCAATATGACTATTTGTAACTAAATCTCGATCTCTCGTACTGGAAAATCTCGAATAGACCAATCTCGACTTCGATTTTTCGCACGAGATCTCGAATTGTCAGTCTCGGTTCGAGATTGCATTCCCTATTAGATAGATACGTATTATTTTATACAATCGTGACATAATAAAGAGCTTTTTAGTCGAGTACCGTGTTTACGCCATGAAGAGATAGAAAAACTTAATTGTGTCACTATATTTTAAACCATACTTTTTCTACGAGTGCTCAGAATAGGCAAGCCGGTAAGAATTAAGTTCGACAAATGCCTTACAATACAACCCGTTCCCTCCATAAAATTTAGTATTTAACTTCGATCGCCCGCTGTCTGGATCGTACCGGTGGTGGTGGGGCAGAGGATCGTCCTCCTCCCCGAACCTTTGTATAATATTGTATAAAAATCCAGTTCAGCATCCGACGATGCTAACATTTGCTACCATACATTTCCATTGAAAAATATGCGCTAGTAGTTCGGTCTACAAAGTTTCAATTCAATATATATAGTCGAAGAGTAGAAAAAACACATTAGATAAGCCCTCTGATATCAAACTTACAGCTTTACGTTGCTCTAGAGAATAGGGAACAATATTAAGTATCTGACTCTTAAATAGATAAATCGTGAGTACTAGTCGGTGTATTTCAATTTTTTTATGTATTCATGTGTTGGGATTCGGGTATCTACTCTACAAATACATAGATATACGGAAACCTAAGTATTACGTACCATATTGCATTAGTACTAACAGGATTCATATAGGATTCAAAGCAAAACCAAAGACTAACTTTACTAGTAGTATCACTGGTCTCTAAAATTAGATTGATCTAGTTAAAACTTTGATGTGTCATTCAAAGCCTCAGTAAGTACCTACTAAATATATCGGAAATTCAATAACTGGGGCAATGCTCAGGAGAAAGCGGTCTAAATAGACACTCGTCCCCAAACTGTATTCTGAGCATAAAAGCCGTACAGCAACATGTCCTTAACGAGATTATTCGTTGTTGAAGTGCTTACTCCTAACTTTATCTAACTAAATCATAACTTACTACGTACCTCACGCACATAAGAGCCATCTTTGACGAAATTGTCGTTATTGTAACCATAATAATACACGTATATTTATTGAGTGAGTTTCTAAGTAATTTGCAGGTAAAGTAGGTAGGTACTTTTTAGGGTTCCGTACTCAACTAGGAAGAGGAACCCTTAGTTTCGCCATGTCCGTCTGTCCGTCTGTCTGTCCGCGGCTTTGCTCAGTGATGGTTAGTACTAAAAAACTGAAATTTGGTATAAGTATGTATTTTAATCACGCCGACAAAGTGGTAAAATAAAATCTGTAACAATATAATTTTTTAGGGTACCTTCCGTACACGTAAAGTGGAGGGGGACTTTTTTTTTCGCTCCAATCCCACCGTATGGGGTCTCATTGGATAGGTCTTTCAAAAACAATAAGGGTCTTGGAAAACAATTTTAGCAAAGTTTTAACTTTTGAACTTTTGAACCGTCGTGGATCCAAAATATTTGAAAATATTCATGGAAGTGAGACATTCAATGAAAACTATATATAATTAAATCGGTTAAGCCGTTTTGAGTTATAACTCAAATACGCATACTAAAAGGACGTAAGTGCCGCAAAATATCCCTTAATAAAGGACCTTTTGAATAAATTAATGAATGATTTATTTGCTTAAACATGGTATTTATAACTTGATAAAAAAATTATAGTTGCACATGTTTAGCCGATTTCAGCCAGCAAATACATTTTCTACTTAAAATTAGAGCCATCTTTTAAGTTTTTTTTGTAAATAATCTGTTTTCTAATTTCCGCAGTTCTTCTGGTATTTTATTACCTATATAAAACGATACTCATGCCATCGCAGTTATTCGTTACGAAAACGGATGACTGTGATGGCTTTAATAATTTACTTTCATCTCTTTGCCTAAGTCGTTGATTAGTGAACAAATTTTCCTAGTTTGCCGCATATAACCCGGACCCGGACCCCGACCCGGACCCGGACCCGGGGTATGTCCTTAAACTACGTCCGGACCTGGGTATGTCCTTAAACTACGCCAAAAAGAGAGGTATCGGCACTGCGAATGGCATCTCGCTAAGTGTGGTAGGGCACGTTCAGCGAATGTCATCGCTCAAATCTGGAGCAGAGCCCGACTGGGGAAGTACCTCCACCTTACAGAAAACCACAGCCAAATAGCACTAGACCCTACTCATAGTGTTGTGTTCCTGCTGGTGAGTAAGGTTGCCAAAGAGCTCAAAGAGGACCCAATGTGTTGACGATGAGGGACCTTCTTGTTCCTTTAGTCGTCAACACAGTGAATCCTCCTTTTTGTAAAGGGTCGGCAACGCGCATGTGACGCCTTTGGAGTTGCAGGCGTCCATAGGTTACGGTAGCTGCTTACCATCAGGCGGGCCGTATGCTTGTTTGCCACCGTCGTGGTATAAAAAAAAAAAAAAAATATAACCTTTATGTGCGCTTGCCAAGAACAGTGTTGGTCTAATGTAATACTTACACAAAAATTACCGTTTAATTTAGCCGCTTTATTTTTTTGAACAGATATATTGTAACAGGCCGGCAACTACGGAACCCCACACTGAGCATGACCCGACATGCTCTTGGCCGGTTTTTCATGTATTGTTAATAATATGTCTAATTTAATGTAATGTTATTGCGAATTGTCCTAATACTTACGTATTTGATATAGTAATTGAACCACGTAAGTATATACGAGGCTCGAAAACTACTCCGATTTTCACTTTCGAGGAAATTGAACACGTTATTAGGTTATTTAATCATAAATATCAATTAATTAATTAATTAATTTAATTTATATTAAATATATATAGAAAACATCCATAACTCAGGAACAATCTGTGACTAACACACAAACAAATGCCCTGGCCAGGATTCGAACCCGGGACCTCCTGCTTCATAGGTAGTCACTACCGACTAGCATAGGAGGCCGTTAAAATGTTAGTGGCTAGTGGCGTTTAAATTTTTTGCATAAACAGGATCTTATGTGCCTTAATTTTTATTTCATGAGGAGAAGGAAATAAACGTCGCCACTGAATACACCTGGCACACATACTTATAGTTTTTTTGCTTTCTCCGCCACTCTACGTCCTAACACCGATTGCCTGGAAGATAGCTCTTTACAATACCTTAACCTTATCTATCGTTTATGCTCTGCTTAAGAGACGAGTTTGGTATTCTTATGTTCTTGGTTTTCACATTGAATGATATTTATAATTATTCTCACCGGCCTCCTCTGGCAGTGATCCTGTCCAGCTTGCGACACAGCTTCCCGTTCTGGCAGAGCTCGGAGAGCTGCGCAGGCGACTCCACGTCGATGACCAGCGTCTCGATCACGAAGTCGGCGGGGTTGTGGGTCATGGGGCAGATGTGGCCCACCTCGGCGAGGAACGGCACTAACAGTGGTGCTGCGCCCTGTCAAGGATAACATGGAATTAATGGACGAGTCCTGCTGCTATTTAATAACGGCTTTTTATTTCCGACTAGGTTATTGCCTACTTATTCGTGTACATAATGTTAATAGGTTTACGTCAAAATTATCTGTTTTTACAAGCTTTCAACGCCGACTTTTCTTTTCTTGCAAAAGTCATCTACTGCTAAACGAGAGGATTCTAACAAACCCAAACACAATGAGCTTCCATTGTTTTATCACGGAGTTCTCATGACCACCGTCTCCATCAGACCAGCTCCATGTCATCATAATACGAGTATGTCATGCGATATACACATGCGTGCAAAATTTCAGCTCAATCGAAAATCGGGAAGTGGGTCAAATTTAACTAGCAAGATTTGATTACAGACTACGGGACAGGTGAAACTAAATGAAAGCTTGTAACAATATATTTAACATTCACCTCACTTGGATTGAAAATGCAATGCGGAGTTGAAATATGGGTTACAAATTTATATAATTGAATACAACTACTTACATACGACAACCAACAATGAACGTTTCTAATAAACGTTTGACTACGTATCACAATTCCGAATAAGTAATATTCGGTTTATTAGAGCGTGGCCACATGTCCACGACACGGCGCCGTAAACGGAAAACGACGCGGTGTCACGACGGAGCGCGTCACGTTATCCACCGTGCGAAAATACGTTGCGCGCGTCGCGCGTCGTGAAAACACACGTTGCTGCACCGGGCACCGTTGCTGCGTCGCGCCGCGCGCCGGGCAGATTAACGTTGCCAAGTTGAGTAGATGCACGGTGCGGTGCCACGTCCGATCACGACGCCGCAGCTTCTCGTACATCTCCAAAATATTTTGCAGTCAGTTTAAGACTAAAAAGTTGTGATTTATGAAAGTAGATTCGAAATAATATCTTATATTTTATATGTACAAGTTATTGATTACCGATTAGTTATAATTAATGATGCCTTAAAGACTTTAATGTGATTTATTTTAATTCGTAATGAATAAATATTGTTACAATAATATTATTATGTAAATTATTGATTTTTAGTGATGATGATGCCATAAAGACTATAATATACACATATTTTTTAATAGGTCATAAGCCAAATATTGTGATTTAGAGTAATAATTATAGTTCTTAATTGAAAACATTAATAAGTAGGTACCTATATAACATTTGTTAATAGTGTTACCTTATTATTTCCAAACAGTTCCAATTTTGACTAAGTACTTATAAAACATTCTTGTTTGATTGACGAAGACAATAAATAATAACATAACAATATATATTTTTAATTCTTACCTTATTGTTAATCCCAACATTTCTAGAGGTCTAATTGGTTTCCTAAATACATGTTGCCTTTTTAAACGAGGTGATATCTTCCATAATAGTTCTTCAAAACTTGACACAGACATTCGAAAATAATCATAAAACTTGTGATCACTTATTTTTAACGCCTCGTACTTCCTTTTGAAATGACTGCCATCATGATTCATGATAGAAAGATATGGATTTATCCAATATTTTCTTTTCCTCTGTTTTTTCTTCATGCTTCTTCTTAAAACCAACAAGAGCAGAATACGTGTGATAGGATCCATGTCGAATTGAAAACTGACTGCAAAATATTTTGGAGATGTACGAGAAGCTGCGGCGTCGTGATCGGACGTGGCAGTGCATCTACTCAACTTGGCAACGTTAATCTGCCCGGCGCGCGGCGCGACGCAGCAACGGTGCCCGGTGCAGCAACGTGTGTTTTCACGACGCGCGACGCGCGCAACGTATTTTCGCACGGTGGATAACGTGACGCGCTCCGTCGTGACACCGCGTCGTTTTCCGTTTACGGCGCCGTGTCGTGGACATGTGGCCACGCTCTTATGCGGAGCAACCGAAAGCAGAATTGAAACAAGTCTTGTGTAGCGGGTTGATCTTAGAATTACGTTGCTATCCGAATCCGGCAAAGACTATTAATGCACTCCTTTATCAACCGACTTCAATATTTCGAAGGAGTAGGTTCTCAGTTCGTCGGGATCTTTGTTTTTGCAATTTTTTATTTTTTTTATGTATGTTAATTAATAATTCGAAGACGGCAACACCGATTTGAAAAAATCTTGTGTATACTTCACAGTTGGTCCCATTGTAATCACATCAGGATCTGATGATGGGATTCTGGAGAAATCGAGGGAACTCTTCAACTATTATAGGCATACCATACCTATAGTGGTTTGAGTATTTTTTACAGTAGCTCGAGAATTTGGAAAAGAGGAGGCTAAGTAAAATTGGCTATTATTACACAGCTTAACTAAGAACACTTGTGGTACAGTCAGCGTCATATAGTTGGTCGCATCCAAAGTAGTGAAATAGTTCGGTACACCATACAAACTATGGTGTACCGAACTATTTGACTACTTTGGATGCGACCAACTATATGACGCTAACTGTACATAATGTAAATATATTTAATTTATTACTGCACTTATGATCGACGTTTTGACCATTAATAATGTCCACAAGTAAAAACATGTCAACACAATAAGTAACGAATTTATGACTTATCGGCTCATTGCAGGTAAATCTAGAGTTCTCAAACAGATTGTATGTTATGTATATTCACACAATATAACGTCGCTTGATGGTTTCATCATCTATTTTAAGTTAAAACGCGTAGAACGGCTTTCCAGCTTTATTTCGACATCCAGCAAGTTTGCATGTGAACAGATTTTGGCGATGAGCTGTGCTGCATTCGATGAAAGCGTTTGCTCTTCGAGTAATTGCAAAAGTTCAGGCTCATATCGTCAAACAATATCAGTTTGACTAACGAGAACTTTACGTAAGTTCTTATATAGTAATGATGTGCTGAGTATACTAATAAAAAATCAAATAAAAATTGTTGTAATTTTAGAAGGTTTACATTAATCGCCGTCACCGCTGTTTTAGTGGTATTTGAGACTCATTGAAGGTACTACCATAATTTATCTAGAAACACAACCAGTGTACAAAAAGTGGCACAATAAAAGACGTCGGGCCAACGTAAGCTAGACTACCCAAGAGCCTGAATATACGAATATGGATGAATACACAAATAAATGCCCTTACCAGGATTCCAACCCGGGACCTCCTGCTTCGTAGGCAGTGTCACTACCGACTGGGCTAGGAGGCCGTTAAACCGTTACTCTATGTATGCCGCATTGACAAATATCTGTAGTTTCGGTCTTAAGGAAAACGCAAATAAATCTCAGGCTATAGTCATAGGTACTCCTTAGTCCTTAGTACACATTGGTGGTAACCGCGACATCCTTTTCAACGGAATTACCATCCCTTTCTCCTCTACAGTCAAGAATCTGGATATCACTATGGGTGAGACACTTTATTGGTCTGTTCACACCGCTGAGATTAGTAAAAAGCTATTTGCGTCCCTCCACTCTATCACTCCCACTCACTTAAAGCGTCTTCAGAATTTCCTTTCAGTTCACACTAAGCGGACTCTTGCTCGATCCCTTCTGCTACCGCTTTTGGACTATGTTGACATTGCTTTTTGGACCCCAGGGCCTACTTGATAACCTGGAGCGTCTGCAGAATATATGTGTATCCAGTATATTTTTGGGTTACGGAAGTTTGACCACATCTTTGATTTTCGCTCTAAGCTCGGTTGGCTCCCTATACGTCAGCGCAGGGACGTGCATAGCATATTCTATGTCTTCTTTTTAACACCCTTTTTAATTCGAGCTCCCCACAATACCTCTCTGAAAGATTTAGGTATTTGGCTGACACTATGGTAGTGGTAACCGCTTGAGGTCGAGTGCTAACCTCACTACTTACTACACCGTATAAGGAGACCAGGTCGTATTCCAGATCTTTCTCAGTATGTGCTGTGCAGTTGTGGAATGAGTTGCCTTGTCCTTTAGACAATCCCAGTCGGTTGCATCACTGAAGGGAAAGTTACATAAATTGTGGCTTCCGAATGACTTGTTGAGTAGGTACCTGGTATTATATGTATATATTTAATGTGTATGTATGTATTTATATGATTATATATTATGTGTATTTATTATACCTAAGGTTAAGTAAATAGATAATTTGTTTACATATTTATTTCCGTAAATACACCAAGTACATAGTACTTTGTTTTTATTTTTATCATGTTTGTTTTCGTTACTTTTTTATTTACAATGAAGTGTTTACATACAAACAATATCATTATCAAAGACATTGCAATTTGGGTGAAATAAGCTTATTTCATTTCCTAGTCAAAACGATATTTCAGTGTATTCAAATATGCCCGTAATGTTCCTCAAGGGATTTCCATTCATTCGACTTGCAAAGATACTTCAACACACCCCATTAGGGATTACAAAGTGGTTTTACAAATTCCTGTGTAAATAATATAATAGTATTTTATACAATCATTACAATAAGGGTCCTCTTATTCCAGTACCGCTTTTAGTCAACGAGGCAAGCCGAGTGAAGTGGGTCAATTAAGGTACGAGCTCGAAACACAAATTGTGCATCGACTTACCCAATGTATACGTAGATATAATATACCATACATAAACCTGATGTATTTATATACAATTTATTATGCATTATACATACTGTGCATGTGCAAGATATTAAGTATTAGGTAATTAATAGTAGTTTTCGATACAAGTGCGAGAAGTATGTCATTTTGCACGAGTACCGAGGTTACTTGGCCCGAGCCGAGAGGCGAGGGTCAAGACTCGGGACGAGTGAAAATGACATACTTTTTTAATACAATTGCGAAAAAACTACAATGAAATAATAGTAGATTGTTTGACAAGGGTCTAAAGTAGGCCATATTACCACCAGGTAGACGTGTGCGCCGCCATAAAAATCCGCGGCGGCGGCGCGCCGGGAATTTTTGGCGTCAAGGTCACTTTTGGATGCACTCGCAAGGCTCAGCTTTCGCATTAGAAATATGTTAAATATCAAAACTTTTTAGGAACAATGAACATAAAACGATATATAAGGCCATTTGCTTATTTTAAGGGTGTTTTTTTTCTAGTACACTTCAGTCCTGCCTATTTTTCGGAAATCGCTTTTATGTTGATGTTTTTCATAATTGTGATCCTTTTAAAGCCAACTCCATCTAAAGCGTGTACCAAGGCCAGCTACCAAGAAATGTCTTGCGGAAAGGACGTTACAAGGGATCAAGCAAGACGGAAACCCTGGATTTCTGATGCTACCTGGGAACTTATTGAGTGACAGAGGACTCTCAAAGAACAAGGCCTTAACACAGACATACCAAGAAAGGAGTATTCCAGATAAAAATAATTCAATCTATGCTTTGTGTGACGAAATCGAAAACCATGCTGCAACTGCCCATTCTAAAGACTTGTTCCAGAAAGTTAAACTTCTCACCCGCGACTACAAACCGCGGATACTGATGGAAACACTTTATCAGACCTGGGAAAAGTGTTGGCTAGATGGAGAGACTATTCGGAACAACTCTATCGAGAAGTTCCGGAACATCTTTTAGTGCGAAACGATGCTGTGCATCCACTAGAGCCTGACATATTTATTTCCGAAGTGGAAGACGCTATCAGACGTCGGTATTGATGGTATATCCGCTAGTCTCCCAAATAATATAGGTGGCGAAGGTACACAGTTCTTACACCAGATTTGCTGCAAAGTGTGAACTGGCCAGTGGCCGAGAGACTGGACTGAATCCATGGTTATACCTCTCCATAAAAAAGGCTCGACACTAAAACGTGACAACTATAGAACTTTGTCTATTATATCGCAATTCGCATGCCAGTAAAGTATTTCTTTACATCATGAATTCGCGATTGACAAAGTTCCTGGAGCGGCAAATACTTGCAGATCAGGCTGGCTTTGTGTCTGGGCGAGGGACACGGGAGCAGATTTTCATCGTGCGCCAGATGATCGAGAGATGTCGTGAATGGAACAAGCCATTAGTCCTTTGCTTCATAGATTACGCCAAAGCATTCGACTATGTTAGTTGGAAAAACATGCTGTAAGTGCTCCTGGAGATGGGTGTCTCTGCTCATTTAGCTCACCTTATTGAGAACTTGTACGCCGAAAGTACTGCCAGGGTGCTCATCGAGAACACCTTGTCGGAACAGTTCAAGCCGGAAAGAGGAGTAAGACAGGGCTGTATATTGTCTCCGAAGCTCTTTAATATCTACGATGAATACATCTTACGTAAAGCCACCGAGAACTGGGACGGTGGCATATCAATTGGCGGCAAAACGATCAGCAACCTACGCTATGTTGACGACACAACGCTCTTGGCTTCCAATGAGGAGGAGATGTGTCTTTTGTTCCGGCGAATAGAAGCGGAGAACATCGAATTAGGACTTCATATCAACCATGCCAAAACCAAGTTAATGTTCGTACACCCTTAACAGTCTCCTCCACGAAGCCTAGCACTGAGAGACCTAGAATGCGTCAGCGCCTTCACCTACCTCGGCTAACTTCTATCTAGCGATGGTAGGTGTGAACGTGAAATCATTTGGAGGATTCAAATAGCGAAGGGTGCTATGGTTCGGTTAGATAGGACCTGGAGAGATCGCGGCATGCAGAGCAGACTAAGGTTAGACTTATGCGTTCCCTCGTGTTTCCAATTTTCCTATACGGTTCTGAAACTTGGACTATCAAGGCAGATCTGAAAAGCTGTATCAACGCGTTTGACATGTGTTGGCGAGGGCTTTTACCTTGGACTGCGATGCGTACTAATCAGTCCATACTAGAGGAGGTACGCATAAAACGCTGGTTGTCTACGACGTGCCTCCTGGCACGTCCTCCACATACTTCGGACATCTCTCTCGACGCTTCTCGGATAACCTGGAGAGGATCATCATGACGGGAAAATTGATGGCACAAGACTAAGAGGCCCTCCCCCTGCAAGATGGTGTGCCCAAATCACTGCACCCATGCAATTGAAACTGCTAGAAGCCGCATGGCTAAGCGCATGCTTAGCGAGGGATAAAAGCCTATGGAGGAACCTGGTCTTCAACAGAAGGACATGATCCTCAGCTCTAAGGGAACGACTAGTGATGATGAAGATCCTTTTTTGACTCGCAGTAGGTCCAAACATACTGTTCAGTATTAAGGATCAATCCTGCCACCGAAAACACTTCTTTTCTCATGATAATTTAGTTGGTGGTACAATTTAGATGGCAGATTTATTATTTTCGTTACCAATCTTATTAATAAGGCCATCGACTTCATATTTGTTAGGTGAGCGGTTAAATCATACTCATTTATTAATCTTCCGAAATAGAAGGAATTGATCAAACCCAAACTGTTTCAATGTGTAGATGTTTTCATGGTTTAATTCGTCAATATACGTTTAAATTTTCAACTGACTTTCCTTCATCGGTAATTGTCATTGGCAAATTTTTGCCGAATTCTGAAATTTTGGCCAACGGCGTGGATTTTGAAATCCGCGGCGGCGGCGGCGGCGGCGTGGGTCCCACGGCGCGGCTACGCCACGCCGGCGCGGCGCACACGTCTACCACCAGGTGGTTATTTTCCCGACCGAAGTGAGGGAAAATTGTTCGAGTGGTAATATGGCTGTTAGACCAGAGTAATGCATACAATGTTTCACTTCGATTGCGAGAAAATATCATAAAAATACTTATTATTTACGCACAATAACTAAACTAAGGTGAAATTATGGTATAACTTGACGGTCTTTTAATTTTTTTAACTTCTTTGACATAGATACAAAATATCAATACCGCGAATGAATGCCACAGACGACGGTATAATTAGCTGTTTAAAACAGCTATTAGACATGGCAATTTGTAGGGCCCAACCTGTTGTGTACCCTGCCTCTCCCACACCCTCCTTCAGCTCCCTACGGGCCCAACCTCCTATTACACCTCCCAACACAACAGGTTCGGCCCTACAAATTGCCATGTCTAATAGCTGTTTTAACAGTTTAAACACACTTTAAAGCGTTTCCCAAAAAAATAAATCTTTTTTAATGATTGTGAAGTAGGAACTAAAAAACACCTCATGTTTTGAGAAATAAATTGCGTTTCCTGATTGATCGATTTTAACATTGCTGTATTCTGATTGGTTGATATTAAATACGCACCAAAAAAGTATCTAGCGTTCCGATTAACTCCGATATGTGTTGTGATTGGTAGATTTAATATAGTGAAGTGTTCTGATTGGTCAATTTAAAATGCAATATATCTGCAAATCGTGCGTAAAATCAAACTTTACGCACGATTTGCAGATCAGATTACTTTTTAGCACTAGTGCATAAAATCAAACTTTACGCACGATTTGTAGCTACATAAAGTAAACTTTTTGAGCAATTGTATTAAAAAAATATTTATAACGGATTAGTCACGTAATTTAGGTCGATTTTTGCTCGACATGTTTCGATCAATATACGATGATCATATTACGCGATGGCAGCGCGCTGGCTATTACGCGTCTGCGCGAGTGCGCGCGGTGTTCCCTGCTGCTGGTGGCGGAAGGCAGCGGCGGCGGCGGTGTTGTGACAAATCTACCCTCGTCCACTTGTTCATTTTTGTCGAAATGTGTGCACACCACACTTACGACGTCACTAGGTAAAGGCAGGCTGGGCAGACGAAGTGAAGGTGAGCTGAGAGTAGGGCCTTTTGGGTTTGGCAATCGGAACCAACGGGGTCAGATGCTTGCGGACTTCATGGAGAAAGAGGGACTCTATATGATGAACTCATTCTTCAAGAAGCGACCTAACCGCAAGTGGACCTGGGTCAGCCCCGATGGTGTTACCAAAAATGAGATAGACTTCATAATGTCGACGAAGCGGCTAGTGTTCAATGATGTCTCTGTGATCAATACGGTTAAGACTGGAAGTGATCACCGGATGGTAAGAGGCACATTGAACATTAATATCAGTCTTGAACGTTCTCGACTTATGAAGTCTACGCTCCGTCCAACACCGATCCAAATCCAAAACCCCGTAAGTTTTCAGCTCGAATTACAAAATCGCTGTGAGTGCCTAGGTGACTGTGTAGATGTGGATGACTATAATGACAGGGTCGTGGAAGCTGTCCGAACGGTGGGCTCCAAATTCTTCAAAACCCAAAGGAACCAACCCAACCCAAAAGGAACCAAAAAGCTCTCTGATCACACTCTTGAACTCATGAAGGAAAGACGCAATATGGTTCTACATTCTCCTGAGGATGCTTCGCAATATTGGCAACTCAACAGACAAATTTCAAAGTCCTTGACTCGCGACCTCCGCCAATTCAATACTCATTGTATTGAAGAGGCTATTGAGCGTAACAAAGGCTCTAAAGTATTCGCACGAAATTTGTCTGTAGGACAGAGTCAGCTGACGCCGCTGAAGACAGGGGACGGTAGAATCGTTTCGTCTGGGTCTGAGCTCTTGGATGAGATCGATACGTTCTACGGACAGTTGTACACGACAACGCAGACACCTGTTGTTAACCTGGCCAAAGACCCAAGAGCCAGGTTGACCCGACACTACACAGAAGAAATCCCGGAAGTCAGCCTCTACGAGATTGGTATGGCTTTCAAGCAGCTTAAAAATAATAAGGCGGCGGGTGACGACGGAGTTACGTCATGGCTTCTGAAAGCAGGTGGTAAACCGGTCATGTAGGCTCTTTAGAAGCTGTTTAACTCCGTCATACTCGAAAGAAAAACGCCACAGGCATGGCACAGAAGTGTGGTTGTCGCAGATAGCTTAAAATTACTGTTGTTTTTGTGTAACTAGATCTAAGTTAATCATTTTCTCGATTTATACCAATTTGTTTGTTTTAATAACGTGTATAAATATTGTGTTTCTATGTCTAGTTCCTAAGTATTATCTGTGTCTAATTTTATTGAAATTGTGTCGTAATACCCAAAATGTCTAGATTGTAAGAATTTTGTACTTAACTACGAAGAAATGTCCCATAATAATATAGATTTACACCCTCCTACAACCATGTAATAGTTTAAGATTATTGGCAAATAAACGAAAGACTTACACGGCACATACCAGCCACTAGTACGAGCACGCTAGAAAACCCATAAAAGAGGTCAGCACTCGTACTCGTTGCTCATTCACTTCTCACCGCTCACTTCTACAACTACTCCCAGCGGGGAAACACCTGCAATTACACTGCTCAAATGTTTTACAATTCTAAATAAGTGTTTTTATTCATCTCCCTACATGACCTGGTAAATGGTACAGCGGGTCAGCGCTGCTTGGTTCGACGTGGTAATCCGGTCTGCACACAACAGCTGGTCCTTCGAGCTCCGGATATCAGAAAACTGCGGCCAATTGAAGAAAGAAACAAGTACGCGCTGAGCTGGATTAATTTCGCTCAGAATCTTCATACGGTGTCCGGCTTAACCGCTGATACACCTGCCCGCTTTCGCGGAAGAGCCCTGTGCTATTTACCAGCTTGCTGGACGGACCGCTCGTGTAGAGGCCATACTCCACGTTCGTGTCCTGGCAACTTTCGTTGCAACGTCACATGGTTGACGTCTTCACACTGCTTTCGGACGCTCTGGCACTTGCACTTAGCCTTTGTGCGAGATTCAGTGCATCAGGGATTTACGCCCAAGAGTAAGTAAAATGAACGTAGGGCCGCTTTCACTGCACTAGGCAGTGTCAGCCATTAGGTATTAGGTAGGTAAGGTTAGGGAACCCCACGTGCGTCAAGAAGAAAGAAGAAGATGTCCGACCATACAATCAAGATGTCTCTTCGCTCACATAAGGGACAACCTGCCAGAGCCATTACCCCGCCGTCTGGTAAAACAACCTCCGGCGAAACTAATACAAGGGACATAGGCACCAGCGGCAACCATAACGACGGCCATATCGTCGAGCCGCCGCCGAACCAGGCGCCGGCGCCCGCGTATTCGGATATATCGGGAGACGAAGTAGGAAAAACGCCAGATAGGAGTCCTCCGGGGACATTGTGTAAAGTTAACACGTCCGCCCGTGAAAAGGACCGCGTTTCTCAGTGCCGCGACCGCGTCAATAGTGAAGTGCGCGAAAATCGTAGTGCGAGTAGTGTAAAGTGCGACGAAAAGTTAGCTTTGTTGCTAGCGGAACTCGAGGTTCATAAAGCCGCTCTCGCCGTTGCTAATAAACAGTCGGAAACTGCCAAGTTAAGGCTACAGATTGCCCAGCAGGAGGCGCAATCTGTTAGCGGTAAGACCGAATCTGTAGTCGATAAAGACGAGCAACGTGTGAGAAATTGGGTAGAACGACAGTCCCAGCTAGATCAAAGCAATTATATAACTAAAATTGAAGCGTCCGCCGCACACGCTACGCGTAATTTCGCGCCCCGCGAGTCGCATATAAGCACACGTCTGCCGCCCGAGCGGCTGGAAGTTCCAACTCATTACGCTCCCATTTTGCATAGGCCCCCAGAATTACCCACTTTCGACGGTAATATCACCGAGTGGATCGCATTCCGTGCCGAATTTGAAGATACCGCGCCGATGTTTAGTCACGTGAATAACGTCAGTAGGCTTAGGCGCGCGTTAAAAGGCGAGGCGCGTACCGCGGTAAAATCCATCGTGTATACCGTCAAGGATCCGTACGAAATAATGGAAGCCTTAGAAAGGCAGTTCGGGGATCCTGAAGAGATCGTGTTGACTGAGCTACATAATGTTAAACGCATGCCGCGCCTAGCTGAAGATAACAGCAATATTGTGTCTTTTGCTGCGCACGTCGCAAATGCAGTAGCGACGATAAAATCATTAAAACAAGAAAAATATTTGTATGCGCCAGAGCTAGTCAACAAGATCGTCGATAAATTGAACCTCATTGTTAGGTACGAATGGGGCAAGTTCAAACAAGCTAATTTGGACTCGCCCGATTTAGTCGCGATCTCAGAATTTCTGTTAGAAATCAGTTCCGCGGTTAAAAGAACTAATCGAAGTAGATATAAAAAGTCGCGCGTAAACTCGATATCCTTTGAGCCGGAAAGCAGGTTAGGGCGTCGTGACGCCCCCGCCCACGCTTCCGCTCCCGTGTTTTCCCGCGATTCTTCGAGCGATTCGGACTCAAATTATAGCTACCAGAGCACTCGCCCGCGAAGCGATGAAGTCGAAGCTCGCGTGTCGGAGCATAGGTCGCCGACGGTAGCTCGAACAAAGCCCCGCGAGGCTAAAGAGCCCGCGTATACGGGAACAAAGCCCAGACAACATTCGGTGCCAGCACGGTTTATGTCTCGCAATAAGTGTTTAATATGTCATAATCACGAACATAAAATAGAAGCGTGTACTAAATTTTTGAATGCATCGGTAGCCGAACGTTGGGATTGGGTTAAAAATGAAAAGTTGTGTTACAAGTGTCTGGACGCGTCGCACTATGGTCGCTTCAAGTGCAAGTACGTAGCTTGTGGCGTCAAGGGATGCGAAGCTGGGCAACATAAATTGCTACACGGTTTGAACGCAACTGCGCCCGTGGAAAATATTACTAGTAATATTAACACAATTGCCATCCCGCCTACGTATTTGGGGGAAGTGTCCATAGATGCGACACGGCCGCTAGATACACCACATCAATCGTCGGATCCGACTGTAGCGTCCGTAGGCTACATGGTGCCGCGAACGACGGACGACGAAGTCCTAGCTCCCGTAAATGAGCAGGATAAAAAATCAGACGTAGTTAGAAACGGATTCGCCTCCGACAACCCGAACGTAATCTCGGACGTAGTCCTGAGCAAAGAGGGTACGTCCCTCAGCAGGGGAGGCGAAAGCGAATGCACAATAGGTTTGCCGCCAGTAGAGTCTGTAGAACCCGTCACGAAAACGGGCACAGAACGCGTCAACAAACCGGTTGGTTCCGTATATAACGTGCAAAAAAGGTCAGAATACCTACCCGACGTAATTAGGTTTTCGAAATATACGAGGTTAGTCCGCGCTACGGCCCGAGTTTTGGTTGCCGCCGAGGTTTTCAAAGCCAGATTGTCTGTTAGAAATCCAGATACAGAAATGAACGACAATCACATAAGTTTGGCAGAAACTTTATTGATCAAACGGAGCCAGAATGAATCGTACGCCGAAGAAATACGACGGCTGGAAGTCGGGCGCGCGCTGCCTGAGAAGTCTTCACTACATCGAGTCGACGTGAAATTGGATAGAGATGGCGTGATAGTGACAGACAGAGACGGAACACATATACCCGTCCTGCATGCTGAAGATGGATTCACAAAATTATTGATCCGCCATTTCCACGAAGTGTCCAACCATGACGATCACGCGACCATTTTCGACGAGTTGAAGCAAAAATACTGCATTGTCAGACTGCGCGGTAGCATTCGTTATCTGACGAATAAGTGCCAAAGGTGTCGGACCTGTAACGGGGCCAACCTCACGGTTCCCGTAGGCGACTTACCGCAAGAGAGGCTCATAGCGAATCAACCGCCGCTTACCGCCGCAGCTGAAAATGACGGCCACCGCAGAGAAAAGCGAGGGAACGTACTGTACACACGTCTCATCACACGAGCGATGTACCTAGAGCCAGCCGCCTCCTTATCGGCGCCCTCTACCTCCCTACCGCTACGTAAAATGATATCTCAGAGCCGTGCGCTTACCGTTCTAAATTCAGACGATGCCACGAACCTTTTTGGCACAGAACGGGAGCTATCCGAGGCAATTAACTCTCTGCCCGATAGTCTCACACATCCAATGACAGAACGGCGCTTTATCCAGAAGAAGATCCCGCCTAACGACCACGTATGGAAGCGCTGGATACGAGAATATCGCCTCAACTTGATGCAGCGATCCAGTGCTCAACAAAGGTCTACGAAGCTACACGTAGGCGACATAGCCGCCGGTACTACGCCACGAGTTACATGGTCTAGAGGCGAAATCGCACAACTCTTTCCCGGTCCCGATTACCAATAAGAGTAGCCATTGTATATATATATAAACTCACGTAGAAAATGTCCACCGCCCGGCTTCCAGACTCATCCTCACCTGCTCCACACCAATAGACTGTGCTGACGCACGTGGGGGAGAACTGTCGCAGATAGCTTAAAATTACTGTTGTTTTTGTGTAACTAGATCTAAGTTAATCATTTTTTCGATTTATACCAATTTGTTTGTTTTAATAACGTGTATAAATATTGTGTTTCTATGTCTAGTTCCTAAGTATTATCTGTGTCTAATTTTATTGAAATTGTGTCGTAATACCCAAAATGTCTAGATTGTAAAAAATTTGTACTTAACTACGAAGAAATGTCCCATAATAATATAGATTTACACCCTCCTACAACCATGTAATAGTTTAAGATTATTGGCAAATAAACGAAAGACTTACACGGCACATACCAGCCACTAGTACGAGCACGCTAGAAAACCCATAAAAGAGGTCAGCACTCGTACTCGTTGCTCATTCACTTCTCACCGCTCACTTCTACAACTACTCCCAGCGGGGAAACACCTGCAACTACACTGCTCAAATGTTTTACAATTCTAAATAAGTGTTTTTATTCATCTCCCTACATGACCTGGTAAATGGTACAGCGGGTCAGCGCTGCTTGGTTCGACGTGGTAATCCGGTCTGCACACAACAGTGGTGGTACTGTTCTTCAAGAAGGGCGATAAGACTCTTTTAAAGAATTATAGGCCCATCTCGCTTCTGAGCCATGTACAAGTTGTTTTCGAGAGTCATTACTAACCGTCTGGCTAGCAGGTTCGACGACTTCCAGCCTCCCGAACAAGCCGGTTTCCGCAAGGCCTTCAGTACTATAGACCACATCCATACGCTGCGGCAGGTTATACAAAAGACTGAAGAGTATAACCAGCCACTATGCTTAGCGTTTGTGGACTATGAGAGGGCTTTCGATTCTATCGAGACTTGGGCTGTGCTGCAGTCTCTTCAGCGGTGCCAAATATACTATCGGTATATTGAGGTATTGCGGTGTTTGTATGAGAACGCCACAATGACAGTCCGTCTCCAGGATCGGGATTCAAAGCATATTAAAAATAATAATTTCGACAATAATGAAGAAGTGACCTCGGGTAGATCTGCCATAACACTACCGCCGCCGCCGCCTTCCGCCGCCAGCAGCAGGTCACACCGCGCGCAGGCGCGTAGTAGCCGTCGCGCTGCCGTCGCGGAAGGCAGCTCGTGAAAACGGTCATCGTAAATTGACCGAAACATGTCGAGCAAAAATCGACTTAAATTACGTGAGTAACCCGTTATAAATATTTTTAATATGTTAGAGTCTCACGAAAGTTTTATAGTTAAAAAAAAAGGGATTCAAAGCCTATCCAATTGCAGCGAGGTGTGAGGCAAGGGGATGTCATCTCCCCCAAATTGTTTACCGCTGCTTTGGAAGATGCTTTCAAGCTCCTGGAATGGGACGGACTGGGCATCAATATTAACGGCGAATACATCACCAACATCCGCTTCGCCGACGATATTGTAGTTATGGCTGAGACCCTGGAAGACTTCGGCAAAATGCTGAACGACCTCAGTAGAGTCTCTCAACAAGTGGGTCTAAGGATGAACATGGAGAAGACGAAAATTATGACGAACTCCCTTGTTGTACCCACTCCCTTGAAAGTTGGAGACTACGCTTGAAGTTGTTGATGACTATGTATACCTGGGACAAACAGTCCAGTTAGGTAGGTCCAACTTTAAGAAAGAGGTTTCTCGTCGAATCCAACTTTGATGGGCAGCGTTTGGGAAGCTACGTAGCATCTTCTCGTCCAAAATACCGCAGTGTCTTAAGACGAAGGTTTTCAAGCACTGTGATGACATACGGAACCGAAACGTGGTCGCTCACAATGGGCCTTATAAGAAGGCTTGGCACTCAAAGAGCAATGGAGCGAGCTATGCTCGGTGTTTCCCTGCATGATCGCATCAGAAACGAAGAGATCCGCAGGAGAAACAAGGTTGTCGACATAGCTCAGAGAGTTGCCAGGCTTAAGTGGGCGGGCCACATTGCTCGCAGAACCGATGGCCGATGGGGCAGAAAGGTTCTTGAGTGGCGACCGCGTACCGGAAGACGCAGTGTGGGAAGGCCCCAGACTAGGTGGACTGACGATCTGGATAGAGTCGCGGAAAAAGCTGGTTAAGGGCGGCGAGTGACCAATCGTTGTGGAGATCCTTGGGAGAGGCTTTTATTTTTTTATTTTTTATGGACGTCTTTCGGCTGAAATGATAGGTAAAGGCGCGTCCACACTGTCTACTGACGTCGTACCCAAGACCGTTTTCCAACTGGGGGGCAAAGACCAACCACCATCACGATTGAAATTCGAATGACGACTTATTTCTATAGTTTCCCGTAGTTTCCGCTGGACGAGGAAAGAGAAGAAAGAAGAGAGAGGAAGAGATAAGTCTCTTGTCAGTACGGTTACCTTAAAAAACCTAACTGTCCGTTCTGCGGAACCCTGGCCATCCCGGTTTTTCATACTACGTATGTGTTCAGATCAGATAGCCTCGTCACAATGTTTCGGCCAGTCTCTCTAATATAATTCTTCCCACAGGAGGAGGAAATCATGTAAACCCCAGGAACATTCAAGGGCTCCTTATCCTTCGCCAGAATAATATTTAGAATATTAGATGTCTAATTACATTGGTCCTTATTTATTAACCGACTTCAAGATTACAAAAGCGGTGTTTTGTTTTGTTTTGTTATGTTTGTCACTCCATAACTCCGTCATGTCTGAACCGATTTTGATTTTTTTTATTGTAAGTATATATATATACAGATTGGTCCCATTTTTGTCAAAACGCAGTTCTGATGGTGGGATCCATGAGGAATCAAGGGAACTCCTCAAATCTCAAAGGCATACATATTATAGTGATTTTTATATTTTTATCAACAAATCCATCATTTTCATTCAAAACAGTGACATTTGATAAAGTAGAACTGCTGATAATGATCAGAACGGAAATATTCAACGACGCATAGTTCACGTTTGGCGATTTGGACTCTTCGCTGTTTTTGTTAAGCAAGTTAGATTCTCAGGACAAATTTTCGTCTAGCTAAGTTCTGATGATGAGTTCCATGAGGAATCGAGGAAACTCCTCAAATCTTAAAGGCATACGTAAAGAGATTTATGTGTTTTTATCAACAAGTCAAGCATTTTTATTCAAACGAGTGACATTTGATGAAGTGAAACTGCTGATGATGATCAGAACGGAACTCTCGAACGACGCATGGTTCACGTTTGACGTTTTGTCTTCTTCGTTGTGTTAATTAAGCAAGTTTGATTATTAGGACATATTTTCGTCAAGCTCAAGTTCTGATGATGAGATCCATGAGGAATCGAGGGAACTCCTCAAATCTTAAAGGCATACACATAGTGATTTTTGTATTTTTATCAACAAATCAAGCATTTTCATTCAAAACAGTGACATTTGATGAAGTGGCACTTCTGATGATGATCAGAATGGAACTCTTCAACGACGCATAGTTCACGTTTGGCGATTTGTCCTCTTCGCTGTGTTTGTTTAGCAAGTCAGATTGTCAGGACAATTTTTCGTCAAGCTCAAGTTCTGATGGTGGGATCCATGAGGAATCGAGGGAACTCCTCAAATCTTAAAGGCCTACATAAAGTGATGTTTGTATTTTTATCAACAAATCAAGCATTATCATTTAAAAGAGTGACATTTGATAAAGTGAAACTGCTGATCATGATCAGAACGGAACTCTTGAACGACGCATGGTTCACGTTTGAGGTTTTGTCCTCTTTGCTGTGTTTGTTAAGCAAGTTATTTTATTGTATGGAGTCTAAAAGTGCACCATCTACAATAATTCTTCACCGGCTTCCTCCATTGAAGTCGGTTTTTTTCTTAAAAAATATTAATACATTATTTATAGTTAATTATTAAATTTAGATTATAAATATATCATCATATCATATCATCATATGATGCCGTGATTACTGCATTCGTTTCAGGTAATCCTATAATAACCAATTCATTTTGATAAATTTCCATACTTGATATAGATAAAGTACCTACGGAATTGAGTAACTAATAAATCAATGATCGTAATAGATTTTTTTTTATTATACATATTTAAATCATGCTTAGTAGTTAATACGTTTGACATTTACACGTTTAATTCTTTTATTATTATTTAATTTATTGCTGTTTTGTACAGCCAGGTATGTCTACCAGTTCTAATTCTCCCTCAACTACTCAAAGGTTGACTGATACAACTGCTGACCTTAAGGAATAACTCCGCCTTTGTACAAATATTTTGTATACTTTTCTGTTGTATTTTTCTTTGTTGTACAATAAAGTATTTTACTACTACTACTTAATTACCAATTAAGTGTATTTATATTCCATTTTATGTGCTTGAATCCCTAGTAAAATGTTTTATCGCTGGGTACCTACTCCCTAGTTAATTTCTCCGTTTTGAAATGTAACCATCGTCATCATCGTAATGCTTTTCCCTTGTGTCTTAGCGCAGCTTGGCGTCCTGCAATCCTGCAACCTGATTCCCAGAATTAGTGCAAGGCGATAAAAGTAGGTACTTACTTTGCCTAAATATGTGGTATTCCATACCTAAACGGCCCTTATGCTCGATTTTGAGTTTTTTTTTTTTTTTTTTAAATACCACGACGGTGGCAAACAAGCATACGGCCTACCTGATGGTAAGCAGCTACCGTAACCTATGGACGCCTGTAACTCCACAGGAGTCACATGCGCGTTGCCGACCCTTTACAAAAAGAAGGATTCACTGTGTTGACGGCTAAAGGAACAAGAGGGTCCCTCATCGTCAACACACTGGGTCCTCTTTGAGCTCTGAGTTAAGCATGGATCCTAAATCTACGAAAAATACGCTACCTAACACAGCAAAACAATACCCCAACCAAAAATGAACATAAGGGCCCTTTAGGCATGGAACGCCACATATATTATGTGTATTACGTGTGCTCTGAGTGATTAAAATGATCAAAAGCCCCAAAACATTATTAATCCATCATCTAATTTGTTTAATTATAGGTCCTGCGAACTAACGAACACGTAATTAACAGAGAGCCAAATGCAGCTTTAACGCAATTTGATATTTACATAACGAGATCCGAAGCTAACTATGTACTGTCAAATCAGTTCTTGAGCTTCAATACAAGCTTGTTAATTTAAGGTAACCTTGCAAAACACGTCACGTCTAGAACACAGCCGAACTCTTGAGAAACTTCCGTAGTAATAAAAGAATGATACGAGTACCGGTACAAAAACTTTAATTTCACAGAATATTTTATTTATTTCCCATCCGCTAGTCGAAAATTAGCTTTGACGCAAAACACACTTGAGTGGAATTTAGCTATCATAGATATCATGTCCCCAGGCTGTATTTCATGAACCGTGATAGTTAGACAGTTGAAATTTTCACAGATGATGTATTTCTGTTGCCATTATAACAAAATATACTAAAAAATAGAATAAAATAAATATTTAAGGGGGCCCCCATACAACGGACGTGACTTTTTTCCGTTTTTATAGATAATGGTACGGAACCTTTCGTGCGCGAGTCTGACTCGCACTTAGCCGGTTTTTTTTAAATCTATGATTCAGCGCTGGAATCTGCTCAAGTGAGTGATGTGCCTTATTAACTCGCGGTTTTGCGTTCAAGAAGAAACGACTACTATTACTATTTTACCGACTTCAATATTTCAAAAGGAGGTTTTCAATTCGGTTGTATGTTTTTTATTCCATGACTCCGTCATTTCTGAACCGAATTTGAATCGAGGATACTCCTCTGATTTTAAAGGCATACATACAGTGGTTTTTGTGTTTTTATCAACAAATCAAGCATTTTCATTAAAAAAAACCGGCCAAGTGCGAGTCGAACTCGCGCACCGAGGGTTCCGTACAAATCTATAGGTATATAGGGGTAGTAACTTTAAAATTATTAAAAATATTTTTATTGTATGATGTAACTAAAAATGTATGTCTTTCGCATTTTTTCTGTATCTGTGCTATAAGACGTTGCTTCGTATCAAATTTGAAGATTCTGAGTTCACGGGAAGTACCCTGTAGGTTTTGATTCCCTTGCGAGTTTCGAAAATTTGCGGATTTTGCGGCATAAACGGCTGTGTCTTTTGATTGCGTTGGCATAGAAGTTTGATTTTTTCACAGCACCAAGAGACAGTAGACCTGAGTATTTGATATAAATTTCAGCTTGATACCTCCATGTGTTCGTGAGAAAAATGGTCTTGAGAGACAGACAGACAGACGGACAACAAAGTGATCCTATAAGGGTTCCGTTTTTTCCTTTCGAGGTAGGGAACCCTAAAAATACATTTGATGAAGTGGAACTGCTGATAATGATCAGAACGGAACTCTTCAACGACGCAAGTTCACGTTTGGCGATTTGTCCTCTACGCTGTGTTTGTTAAGCAAGTTAGATTTTCAAGACGAATTTTTGTATAACTTGAGTTCTGATGATGGGATCCATGAGGAATCGAAGGAACTTCTCAAATGTTAAGCATACATATAGTGATTTTAGTATTTTTATCAACAAATCAAGCATTTACATTAAAGTATTAAAGAAGTGATTAACTCTTATTCAGCCGGATAAAGAAGATGCAAGTTTCATTCGATCTAATGTCCATGATCCCACTAAATATTTTTTTCTATCCCCAATAATGAACACGAACGTGATAAAGCTGCATTAGTTATGCAATGCAGTCGAAAAACACAAGAATGTGGCGCACCAGACTCATTTGAATATGAAGCATTTACTGATCATCAGCTCTGATGATGATGTTGATGACTGAACTGCGAAAATACAGCGATGACCCATTTTTCTAGCTACACTGTGTCTTAACTAACCTCACAAGTGAATTTGCCTGCAAGTTGAAATTAACATGAAATTTAATAAGATTCGTTGAACTCACAAGTGGCTTTGTGTCAGGTGTCTTGTCTGTTCACTGGCAACTTGTAATTTAAGTTTGCACTTTTCAAGTTCTTTACTGAGGAATGATGAGAACGGCTTCAGGTTTAATAAAAGTTAAATGTGTCTTGTGTAAAATTTATTTAAATTGCAGTTAAAAGTTTGCCAGTGAAATGGTATAGCTCAAAAGTTACAGTTCCTATTTTTATTACACTAGCGAATCGATGGGATGGCCAATCGTATTCGGTTCAGTAAAGTTTAACTAGGTATTTCGGCTCAATTATCCCGACTTCTTTTACCTTAGAATCTGATACCTAATAGGAATTACGAGTATGTATATGATAAAATAAAATAAAACCGGCCAAGTGCGAGTCGGACTCGCGCACCGAGGGTTCCGTACAAACCTGTAGGTATATAAGGGTACTTTAAAATTATTAAAAATATTTTTATTATATGATGTAATTAAAAATTTACGGTTTTCGCAATTTTTCCTTTATCTGTGCTATAAGACGTTGCTTCGTATCAAATTTGAAGATTCTGAGTTCACGGGAAGTACCCTGTAGGTTTTGATTCCCTTGCGAGTTTCGAAAATTTGCGGATTTTGCAGCATAAACGGCTGTATCTTTTGATTGCGTTGGCTTAGAAGTTTTATTTTTTCACAGCTTCAAGGGACAGTAGTAGACTTGAGTATTTGATATAAATTTCAGCTTGATACGCGTTCCTGAGAAAAAGGGTCTTGACAGACGGACGGACAACAAAGTGATCCTAGAAGGGTTCCGTTTTTTCCTTTCGAGGTACGGAACCCTAAAAAGCGGCAAGGTACCCTCGTAAACAGACGCTTTATTATTTATTTATTTTCCTTCTCATTTTATCGTTTATCCCAGCGCCATCATCCTCTACTGCTTCGGAGCCTAGAACTCCAAACTTCACCCTCATCAAAATTAACGAGTTATAAAACCTCAAGGCAAACTCGGTTACTTCGTATCAAGTTTCGAGTAATCTATTTACCGTGAGTTAAGCAAATATAATATACGATTTCTAACGGAAGTAGGTAACTTGAGACAGCGGGTTATCGGTGAATTGGAAGATAATTGGTATTCTTATTACATGTCGAATCCTATTCAGCCGCAGGCCGACACTTTAGTCATGTTTACGTTACCTAAGAGCAAGATACAAGACAACTACTTAACAATAGACTATTGTCGTGTAAAATTAGTAAAAAGACAGCCAATGGTTGGTAAGTACTAAAAACGAATATAACAGAAAAAAACCGGCCAAGAGCGTGTCGGGCCACGCTCAGTGTAGGGTTCCGTAGTTTTCCGTCCGTCACAGTAAGCGTCCCCACTTAAGAGTTAATAACACCGCCATGTAGGATATGATATGAGAGTTCCACGTACAGCGACATCTATCGGCAAATTAAGTAAACTATTGCGCGCGAGCTTAAAGTATGGAAGATGATTTTTATGGAATAATTCTTTATTGCGTGAACCGATTTTCACCGTTTTTACTTTATTTGAAAGCACGTCATTTCATTGTAATTTTCTAGAAATTACAGGTACAATAAACACCTGCTTATACGGTTAAATTACAAACTTAGTTCAGAAATTATTTTGTATTTTTTCTTCAAAAACTATTCATCCTATCAAGTTCAAAATAATTTTCCTAGAAAGTTTTTATAAAGTTCTACTTTTGAGATTTTTTTCATATTTTTAAAACTTATGGTTCAAAAGTTAGAGGGGGGGGGGGACGCATATTTTTTTACTTCTGGAGCGATTATTTCCGAAAATATTTACATTATCGAAAAATGATTTTAGCAAACCCCTATTCATTTTTAAATACCTATCCAACAATATATCACACGTTAGGGTTGAAATGAAAAAAAAAATCACTCCCCACTTTACCTATAGGGGAGGTACCCTAATAAATATAAAAAAATCCACTTTTTATTTTACCACTTTGTCGGCGTGATTGATATACATATTAGTACCAAATTTCAGCTTTCTAGTGCTAACGGTCACTGAGATTATCGGCGGACGGACGGACGGACGGACGGGCAGACATGGCGAAACTATAAGGGTTCCTAGTTGACTACGGAACCCTAAAAAGACGTGTGTAGATAGGTACCTAGCTATGCTACATAGGTGTGTATATATATATATGTGATATTATAATTCCATTAAATCTTTGATTTTACGAAAGACATCGTCGCAGCTTACCGCTAACTTACCCTTAGTAACGTATTAAAGGGACCTACATACTCAGATGCCTACGTACTTATTGGTTATCAAAAGATTTAAGCGGTGTTCTCTTTTATTTTTTTTATAATTTTGTGTCTACTTATGCAAGCTCTATAATTGATTTTCAATATAAGCAACCGCTCCAGAAATTCAGCATTCACACCTTAATACCACGGCGCGCGAGCGCGTTCTGAAATATATTAGCAATAAGTCTCCGACAAGCCACATAGTATAGACTCTCAGGCGCTGCATTCACTTGCATAATGTCTTCTATTTGCGCTCCCGACGTGCAAACAATCCGCCAAGTGACTATTAACCTGCACAAAGCCAAGCTCTTGGGTTTTATACACTGTGTACTTTGTCAGCAAGTTTTAATGTGGGGACGAAATTTCTATAAGGAGAAACGTAGCTATAGCTAAATATATTTATAAAGCTTAGAAATGATTGTGATAAGAGTAGCGAGGATAATAGTCTTAGAAACGTAATGAGTAAAAAATAATAGAGCTCCGTTTGACAGTTTAGTTACGTATATTTAGTTACGTACAGCGTCATCTAATCATCATACTAATTACACGTTTTTTGGACTGCACACATATTAGAAAATCAATCAATCTTTGGTATAAGGTATGTCTGGTATGTAATATATACTTATATTCATACTCTGTACGAGTATAAGGTACGGGGAACATGGGGGAATAAGACACTAAAACATTCTGGCGTATGTGTGTCCTGAAGAATCTAAACGCACTAGTATAGTTGTTAAGGGATATGTATCATGCCATTTAAATTAATACGTTTTGAGTCATAACAATCAATTAACTTCGATTTCCACAAACAGCATAACACCCGTTTGGTGAGAGATCTTTTACTCTCCTATAATTACTTCCATCAATCTTCCAATCTCTGCGGCAGACAAGCAAAGCAAAGGGACTGAAAAATCTGTTGCGTTTTGCAGCACAGCAAGAATACTCCGTGGAGTATTATTACATATATTCTCGACATTATTTTCGATGGAACTGAGAGTAGTGCTCCACTGGGACTGGCGCAGTTCTCCATAAATACATTGGAGGCCCACTTAAGTGGGTTTTTGTTTTAAAGTTTGACGCTCGCCACTAGATTCGAAATACACGCTCATGACTTTGTAAGTAAAGTTGGGTATTTGATCTTCCAAGAGAGATTAGTTGCTGCTTGACCCCGAAAATAATTAAAAAATCGAGCAACGACGATATTCGTCAACGCTAAAAGCAAGTGCGCTAGTATTAGTATTTATTACCCTGGATTCTTAGTATTAGGGTATTGAATAGAGGCCTAAATACACTCATAAATTAGGTAGTGATATGAATCTTGAAGCAAATCAAATTATTTTGTTCAATATTTTTTTTTTTTTAGTAGTTACACTACTATATATAAACTGAAAAAGGAGGGGCTGGAGGGTTTGGTCACTTTTTCTGAAGTATATGACATCTATTTTCATTTTAGGTAGTGATATATTAAATTCATTAGGTACATATGTACAGGTTTAATAATGTACATTTATAATAATACAAAATGAGAGTCAAATAATAAGGTGATACCGTAAAGTGAGGGGTAGTGGAACCCTGGAACTTATAACGTCACAGACTTAAGTAAGATATGAAATTATTTCGGGATAATGTTAATTATTCACGAGAGGTTTAAGAGACTTTCTCCCCAAAACGCGCGAATTTCAAGAAAAGCTTCATTTGCTTCGAAGGCTATGGCGAAAATACTACGTTTTTAAATCAACTATTGATGCATATAGTCCATTTCTTTATTTAGTCAGCCAATGGAGCAAATATTACATTTTAACGAGTAAAATATGAAAAATATTGGTTGTCTTAGAAAATGTCTTTCCGGATTTTCCAGTTAGATGTCCCGTTAATTTCCAAATTACGCAAAAAAGGGTTACAGTTCTTATAAAACTTGAATAAAATTCAATTGAGTATATCATGTCTGTTAAACGGCCTCCTAGCCCAGCCGTTAGTGACCCTGCCTACGAAGCAGGAGGTCCCGGGTTCGAATCCTGGTCAGGGCATTTATTTGTGTGTTTATCACAAATATTTGTTCCTGAGTATGGGTGTTTTCTATGTATTTAAGTATTTATTCATATTTATTTATTATATATATTTTATGCGGGTTTTTTCATTAATAGAATTTTTCGACCCTTTAGGGCAGCGGTTCTCAATCTTTTTTGGTGACGGAACACTTTTGGAAAGCGAAATACTTGACGGAACCCTACAATCCTACCCACAATCGTGATACGCCGCGTCAGAACGGTTGACCAGAGAGAGGTGTTTTGATTTTTTTTTCTAAATTCTTGCGGAACCCCGTACTTAGAGTATGGCTGCCTTAGGGAATAAGGAGCCTTAATTCGACTGCCAAAAATAGGAAGTAAGAAGTATTTCAGTCAGATAATTGTTTACTCAATATTTATTTTATACTCAACAAGTAATAAATGATTAAATAACCTTGTTTTGGTATTTAAACATGATTCGTAATGTAGGTTATTACTCTCTGTTCGCCTGCGTGGAATGACCTTTACAAACAAGTGTGATGAAAACTGTGCTTAATAATATTTATGGTTTTAGCTTGTGTAATGTGTATCCTACCTACGATATAAGGATTTAACTAATACGAGGAGTATTAGGGCTGACACACCCCCTCATTATCCGCCCGTCGCGCACGGTCTGCCTCTGACAACCCTGTTTCGTACCAATCTTTTACGCTCAATTGTTTTTACATCGAATCGAAACGTAGATACGAGATAATAAAGTCCAACGTAATTAAATACTCGTAAAAGTTGTTCATTAATATTTACTGTTTTGTTAAAAGTCGGTTGATGGGATAAAGTAGGATTCTGATTCAATAATTTATAATGTAAATTTATGAAAATTTCTAGTTTATTCATTCGCTACATCGCATTTAGGATTTGTTTCGGATTGTGGTATAAATCATGTTCCATTACAAACTATTTTTTTTATAGAAATCTTAATGACAATGAAGTGGAAATTTAAAATGACATTTCAAGGCTACGTGCACGAAGGGAGACAATCGGAACTATATCTGCCGCTACGCTTCTGTCCGTCTGTTTGTCACAGGGTTTTATCTCAAAAAGTGTAATAAGTAGGTATACAGGCTAAATTTGCAAAGAAAACGTATTTCTGTTGCCGCTATTACAAAAAATAATAAAACATATATAAAATAAAATAAGGGAGTGTCCCATATTTGCAATGTATTTCTTTCTGTCAAGTTGGTCAGTGGATCGAGTTATTATAAGGAAACAATAAAACGCGCGAGCTCGACTAGCACTAAACCGATTTTAACGTTACCCCCGGAACCCTTTATTTATGTTTTAAAAGTTTGCAAAGTTTTTTCAAGCAGGTAAATATTTATAGGCAAAATACGAATATTACCGAGACACAGCTGTGAATTTTTAATAGTTATCATCCCGAGACTGTGGTCGGTGAAGATAGCTCCACCTCAAGAGGTACTTAGCGCGAAACCCCATTTTTCTCAGGAAATTGCTGTTAAGTTACAGGTAACGGCCAAGGCCGTATTTCTCGAAACTTATTAGATTATATTAGCCCATAAGCTAATATTTTTCACAAGTTCGTTAGTTTGAGTTTCTTGAAGTTACACTGATAAAATATTAGTTATCAACTAATACATATTAGATAATTTGACACGAGTGAATTCAGTTTTATTTCACAAAAGAGCGCCTTAACAATTACACGTGTCAATAATACAAGAGTAAAGCTACAAGTCTCTGAGGGTTTTTTTTGGTGGAATTGACCTAAACTCGTACAATGTTTTTTCCCTCTTATGACTTCAGAAATGCGTGGTTAATTTTTTTCCCTTTTCTCGCGGGCACCGTGTCTGATATACCTACATATTTATTATTAACTAGCCTTTTCCCGCGGCTTCGCCCGCGTATTATAAGTACTCAAAAAGAATACGATACCCATGTTGATTTTCAGACTTTGTGACCACATTTGCCCCTTTTAAGGATTGAATTTTCAAAAAACCTGAAACACGTGTTTACTCATTTATCGTTAGGAATACTCATGTGAAGTTTCGAATAAAATAGTCTAACAAATCTTGATTCGCCATACAGAACCAACGGTTTGGGCTGTTATATATTTAGATTATTATTAAAAACGTCGCATATATAATTCTCTTCCATCAAAATTAACACCTTGATTTGTAGATACGTACAGACAGAGTAAATAATAAGTACCCACTCTTGTCACAATTCGGTACTTCTACTTAGTGAGTATATAAGCGCTCATTGTCCGCCCTTTAATATGAGTTTACAGAAGCTATTTACGAGTATACCTCTATGTTGCCGACCTAAGCCTTAAGAAGATTATGATTATTTACGTAAGTCTTATAGAAGAATCCTTCGTTACAGCGAAAATGATGAATCGGTCTACGTAAAATACCGATAGTTCGTTATTTTGGCGCGAATCTCTTATTCGCACGGGGATAATTAAGTAATTATTGCTTGATGAATTCTATTATGATTCTAGTCAATTCAACATTCACGCCTGATACGTAAGTACCTTACACGGCAGATAAATACGTCGAGATGTGGAAATGCAATAAGTAGGTATTCATATTTGATGGAACTTAGGCACGCTAGGTGTCTCGGTCATTATTTTTATTTGGCTTTTACGACAGCACGAGTAATATTTTGCGTCGTAAACGATGTTGTAAAGTGAAATAAGTGGGTGGTATTATTTAAATGTCTTGAAAGCATGGCGATAATAATAGTTTATTGAAATTAGCTGCACGATTAGGTACCTACGCAGTTTTACAAATGTACATCTCGAATTATTAGCATATCACTCCCAGTTGCGCGTACCTAAGTATACAAATCAAATTAAGTACTTGCTACCCTAATGTTCCGCATTCTCGTAGCTTCATGTAAGTTCTACTTCACAGTTTGGTAGATATTTAAAAACATTTAATTTAACAATTACCTACTGCCTAATTTCGTTAAAATACGTGTTCTTTACGCGAAATGAGACAGGGGTATAGGATTTAATCGTTCTGCGTCCGGAAATATGGGCAAAGTCCAGGCAAAAACCGGAACAAGCCAACCCACCGGAACAAGCCAACCCACCGGAACCGTTGTTCGTTCGTGTAGTAGCCGAATGAATAAAATATGATGGTGTGCCAAATCGGCATGGTTGCATGTTAAATTGTTAACGGCTGTCATCACGAGGTTTATATACTTAGTTGGTGTTTCAGCAGCAAGAATTTTATTTAATCTGACTTTCGCTGACTGACTATTTTAAAAAGAGAAAGCAATAAGTATAATGGAATTAGGTAGTAAGTAGGAACATCATATAGGTATTAAGAGTTGGGGAAGGTTTTCTAATATACCCTTCTATTAAATATATCCCTGTATAACCTAATTATGATACTTATACAGGAGCCAAACAAACAGGTCATTCTTACCTAACTCTGTCCTTCGACTACGCAATATCTACGCTATCTCATGATTTCTTTCATCAAAAAACTCGCCCTTATGGGCATTGCCCAATTTCCAATTTCCTTATTTAAAAAAAGTGAGTTGTTACCTGGTAACATTAAACCTCAGTAACAATTGTATGACGCGATATATCTCTCATTTTGTGAGATAAAGTGTGTCTACAGCATGTTAACCCGCATCGAACCCAGGCTATCTAGGCAGCACATTACCTCTGGGAGCTGCTCTAACGCACACAGGCACAGAAGGTCTAAACCAACAAAGCACACTTACATAAAGTTAAACAACAACTGAAAATCAGCTGTGAAAATCCTTGGACTAAATGATCCTGTTCTAGACGTCGAACATATTTTTCTTTTTTCATTTATTATGCTTAATAGATTTGGTGTTTGCTAAACATGGATATGTTTTTAGGGTTCCGTAGTCAACTCGGAACCCTTATAGTTTCGCCATGTCTGCCCGTCCGTCCGTCCGTCCGCGGATAATCTCAGTGACCGTTAGCACTAGAAAGCTGAAATTTGGTACTAATATGTATATCAATCACGCCGACAAAGTGGTAAAATAAAAAGTGAAAAAAAAATGTTTTATTAGGGTACCTCCCCTATACGTAAAGTGGGGAGTGATTTTTTTTTCATTTCAACCTTAACGTGTGATATATTGTTGGATAGGTATTTAAAAATGAATAGGGGTTTACTAAAATCATTTTTTGATAATGTAAATATTTTCGGAAATAATCGCTCCAGAAGTAAAAAAAAATGTGTCCCCCCCCCTCTAACTTTTGAACCATAAGTTTTAAAAATATGAAAAAAATCTCAAAAGTAGAACTTTATAAAAACTTTCTAGGAAAATTATTTTGAACTTGATAGGTTGGATGGTTATTGAAAAAAAATTACAAAATAATTTCTGAACTAAGTTTGTAATTTAACCGTATAAGCAGGTGTTTATTGTACCTGTAATTTCTACAAAATCACAATGAAATGACGTGCTTTCAAATAAAGTAAAAACGGTGAAAATCGGTTCACGCAATAAAGAATTATCCCATAAAAATCATCTTCCACACTTTAAGCTCGCGCGCAATAGTTTACTTAATTTGCCGATAGATGTCGCTGTACGTGGAACGCTCATATCATATCCTACATGGCGGTGTTATTTTAGAGTTAAAATAACAGTCACAATAAGTGGGGACACTTACTGTGACGGACGGAAAACTGCGGAACCCTACACTGAGCGTGGCCCGACACGCTCTTGGCCGGTTTTTTTCTTATCTTATCAACGGTTAAAAAGTAACAAAAAAATCAGACAATAGTAAAAAAAATGACAAGGGTTAGTAAAGATAGTCCTTAAAGGGTACGGGTAATTTAAGGTTTAAGGGAAAATCTAAACACTTTTCAAATTACCGAATGGTATTCGACCCATGTCGCCCTCCTTATGTATTTGTTGTCAAAAATATGTAAATTACACTGACTCAAAATAAAAAAAACACAAAAATGCGTGATAAAGCGGGATTTTAACATAGAACGTTATAATATATTATATTATATAATATATATATATATATATATATATATATATATACCTAGAGCTTTCGTGTTTTGTTGCATATAATTTTGTACATGGCGTGAAGAAATTGATAACATGAGATATAATTGAAGAATGTGGAACCTTATGTAATTATATTTTATGTTTAAATTTCTTCAAGTTTTCACCCCGACTTATCAACTTCTTCCCGCCATGTATGGAATTAATGATTAAACGAACTTACCTTCTATCGAACTTAAGTTTAATCATAATTATAAGAAGCGACTCGCCCGAAGAGATTAATTAGTAACAGAAGATATAGTTTGATTTTTTATTATTTTTTAATAAAAAATACCTCTGCACAGTGGTGGCGTAACTACAATATATATATATATATGTTATGGACCAAGTAATTAGTGCGGGCATTATTTATAATGCTCGGGCATTATGAATAATGCCCAGCTGGTTGAGGCCAAGTGATTAATTATTACCTAAATTTCATTATTTATCATATTGGTCATAACTCATAATGCCCGGGCTTTATGTTTAATGACCTATTTATCACTTGGTCCATAACATATATATCTTCTATTACTAATCTCGAGGACGAGGCGCGAAGTATAATATTTCGGCTCTTCTGTAGGTATACATTGCTTTTGTAGAAATGGGTAGTAGGCGAGACGTAAATTACAACTGCGAATTGGTTTAGGCAACATTTAGGCTCGTAAATGGCGAAAATCCAACGATTGGTGACCCGGATAGACTCGGAACGGTCGTTAGGTAATAGAGAGAGGAATTCAAAATGTCTTCTCGAAGTCCTTAGCAGAATGATTAGGAAGTGTAGGTGCAGGGAAAATGGCCTTGGTTTGTAACTGACTAACTTTTAAGGTTACTTGAATTTAATGTTTAATCAAATATTATGAATATATCTATATTGCTATTAAATTAGGAAATACACTTATTCGAGTAAAGTGGCTTTTATTGATTATTGTCGACTGAAACTAAAAATCGCGAGAAAATATGACAATCGTTTGCAGATGTGCAAGATGACAATCGTTTGCAGAAAACGAATCGAAACGGTATCCGTCTCTCTATCATACTAATATGGAAGAGTGAGCGAGAGCGTGTAGCGTTTCGTTTCGTTTTCTGCAAACGATTGTCATCTTGGCTACAGGGCCAGGGGAATAAACAAACGTACGTACGAGATAAGGTACGAATAATGAAATGATTAAACGAACTTACCTAAGGTGAAGTAGTGGAAAATATATTGTACCAAATATGAATATAAATATATTATAGGTACTTACTTACCTATTTTGTTTGTTTCTAGGCTTCGATTGTAAAAATGCGAGTAATCTTACTTATACATTAATTTCGTCAGAATCACCTAATCATAAATCATAAACATGTGTTATCGGAATCACATTTAATCCAAGAAATCCAAGTCAACCAAACTTATTAAAGGCGTAACCATATCACAATAATATTGCGGCACGTCAGGGGGTAAGACAAAATGAAGAAAGTTAGGTGATGAGATTGTCGCCCACATTGTCTCTTGTAGGTAGTTAGGGGCTTTTACTCGATTTTGTATGCCTGCTGATAACGGGAACAATAGGGCTATATTATACGCTTTATTAGATTAGGCTTCCTTAAAACTCACAAGCTGACTCTATAAAGGGGTTACGTACAAAGAGATTCTAAGCGATAAATTAAGTATTTATTCAACAAAATGTTGAATTTCTGCGAGTAACACGAAGTGTTGAAAGTCCTGGTTCCATGTCCGACAAAGTTTGAAGGAGGGATACCGAGGTTTTCATTATAAAATAGTCGCTGAAATAGCTTTTCTTTGTCTTTCTAAATATATTTAATTACTAAATGGATATAATTTTCTGAGACACATTTCGAGAATATTTCGTGTATAGAGTAGGTAGGTAATTATTAGTGAACATTTCAATTGTTGGAGAATATTTCGTTTGAAAATGAAAAGGTTCTAAAATATAATTAAGCAGGATGAATTATTATTAGACTGTAATTCTCTCGTAATGGCCTCCAGAATTAGGTGCCGTAATGAAATTTAGAGGTCAGCTGATAAAATTTATTTCAGGCATAATAACTTATTCCGGACCATTTATTTCTATATCGTCAAGCCATTTATGTTTCTGCCAGCGCAGTAATGACGATAAATAAATAAAATAAATAAATATTATAAGACAATCTTACACAAATCAACCGATCGATATTTGGCTCCAGACGTTATCTCTGAAAAACTATAACTTTTCTTAATAACGCTGCGCTAACAGATGAAGACACTTTGAATTTCTTATTATGGCTTCCAGGGTATTCACAAACAGGGGAATACCTGCCTACGTAAAACAAAGAATTGGCAATTATGACCAAATTCTTCTGATATATTCTCAGGAACCAGTACTTACAAGCTGCTAAAGTAGCCCACGCAGCTGATTACGACTACATTGTTACATAGACTCACCTGATAACAGCACATGCCCCTAGCCAGGACGTATACTCGGTCGAAGAGTGCGAACAGCGAGGCCGAGGGCTGGTGTATGGTGCAGATGATCGTCCTGCCCTGCCGCGAGAGCAGACGCAGCAGCACCACCAGTTGCCGGATCGATACTACATCAAGGCCGCTGAAAAAGAAAAACCCTTATTTCTTTTTTTTTTCGATTGTAGTCGGTGGTGCATATGACGACCCATAGGGGCCGTATTCTAACTTTAAAACACGTATAAACACGATCCAACTTCAATATAACTCCAATGCATTAACAACGCAATACAACTACGGCATAAACATCTGAATCAGAAATATCAGAATTTGCTTGAGAAATATTCCAACGCAACTTCAATTCAACTTCAATATTGGTTGAAGATTGGTTGATTATTAGTTGTGTATTGGAGTTATGTTTGAGATAGGTTGTGTTGTTATTGTATTTTAAAATTATAATCCGGCACTAGGTCCTTATTAATCATGTCTTGAAACTTTGATTCATACTAAAATAATACCAAATATAGAAAAGCGGTATTCAGTGAGTGTGGATCCACATAAACATTATTTTTTGCTTTCATAACTTAATCCAATATTCTTTATGAATAATTTTTATAATAAGGAATAGAAACGCTTTATATTATAATATTTTTTTTTATAAAATTATAAAATACTTGTAGACAGTTTTTGTCAAAATAATGAAATGAGGATTAAAATAAATATAATTTATCGGTAATAAGGTAAAAATCCACTAGGCATACTAGGCACCACGCATAAAGGATATAGTGGAGAAATTCGCAGCCATCAGGTAAGTAATCAGCTCAGTAGCTCAGTTGGTCAGAACGATGGGCATGTATCCCAGAGTTGCGATTTCGTGTCTCGCCTGAGGCAGTGGATTTTTGTACATGTGTTTATTTCTAGACATTATTCGTAGACGTATTCGTAATTAAATAATGAAACATTTATTTGCTTTTATTTTTTTCAACACTTTAATATGAAAATGTATAAAACAAATATCAGAAATGGTTTAAACATCCTATTTTTATACAAAGATGATACTAAACTTAACTATATAGTTTAAAAAAGCACTTGATGGGTCTTCCTAAATTAATAACAGAGCCAAAAGGGCCATTCTGCAAAAGATCCATCATCTTCCTTTTTCGTATAATAACACTACAGACTATTTCTTTTCCTACTTTAGTACTTACTTCTTTTACTAATAGATATACAGTTAGGTGCATAACTGAACCAATGTGCATCACTTTGACATGTTTCTTTCATTATTTCAGAAGAGGCTAGTTATTAAGTTACAATTTTATTATTAATTGGTAACAACGCTAATAAACTTACTGACCTATTATGTTATTGTAGATAAAAATAAACATTTTCTCTATTAGATAATATTTGGTACTGACTCAGTTTTGCACCGACATCGTTAAATGAAGATAAGTCTTATCAATTATGAAAAACATAAAAACTTTCAGGTTATATTTGTTCGTCTCGGTGTCAGCTTTGTATCCATATGAAAGCCAATTTCGATTCATTGCATTCACAATCTTGATTTTTTATTCATCCATGATTTTGAACCAAAAACCGTTAAACTACATTTTTTTTATTTAACCCGATATTGATATTTTTCTTTTACACAACCAGGTAAGACAATTAGTTGAAATAGTACATTATATGCTCTTTAAAATGAGGTGTATGACTTTTATATCACTCACGTATTTTTATGGTTATCTCAGAATGAAGTCCGCTACAAAAATTAACTAACGAGAAAGTTGTTCGGCCATTTGCCTTGACTCAGTTTTGCACCTGACAATACATTGCCAGTAACTAATTACAAAAATAAGCCTGATTTAAATGTTTGATAACTAAAATAATGGTCGTGGAATTCCTTACTTTAAATGAGTTACTGAATTGGGAATGCCTAAGAAAAAATGAAATAATGGGAAAAATAAATTAGGTGAAATTTCACAGTTTTCGGTATGAAATTGAGAAAAATGTATAAGTCGGAAGAAAATAATTTGTGAAGCAGTTTTGTAGCGGTACCCAAGGATTAATATTTTACGTTTAGAACTTTTATGTAACTTTGATTGTTATCAAATTATTTACATTTTACTAAGGTACTAATTTTGACTCAGTTATGCACCTAACTGTAAGTTTCAGATCCTATGTTGAAATAAGCAATGCGCGTGCAAATAATTCAAGTTAGAAAAACTTACTATTAAAATTGTGCGATTCCATGCTAACAAATATAATTTGAATAATTATGTTATAGCTCGTTGAAAACGTTTTTAAATCGAAGGTAAAGGCTGTGGCAAATTGGTTTCATGAATAAAATAAATGAAAGCAAACTGCAATCCAATTTAAACAATAGAATCACAGTTGGTAAGTGGACTATTTTATTAAATTAGCAGAAAACGTGTTTGGAACTCACTATAGAGCGCTCACTGGCTGAGCGTTTGGTTTTTCATTTGCCGGGTGTGAAATTCCTCATTTCAGGAACAATATATTTCGGTCAGGAGACAGTATGATTTATTTATTCTGATTTTAATAGGTAACTTTAGTTATGATTTATGAAATTGACGAAGATACCATTTTTCAATGCAGTGACCGATGCAAATCCCTTTGATGTAAAAGTAAATATCAATTAAATACACCTACTTTGCAATCCAATATAGCATTATTAAAAGCCTTAACGTGCCTACATTTTATTTACCTAATAATATTTCAGCCTCGTAATATCGGAGGTTGAAATATTAATAGTAGATTGTACACCAAGGGGATAAAGCACTGTTTTACGTCACGGGCGCGAAATTGAATCCTGAACGTAATGAAGGACTCCAGATTTTACTCCCGAGCGCAGCGAGGGGGTTATGAGTTAAGAGAATTAAGACTGAGTCCTGAGTGCAGTGAGGGGTTCAAGCGCGCCCGTGACAAAAACAGCTTTATCCCCGAGGAGTATACTCTACTTTTCTCACCTCTTGCGAGACAATAAAATAGCTAAGGCTACTATTAGAAACGGATTTTTATTAAAGTAAATCAAAAGTAAAAATTGATTCTTGATACATTAGTCCATTTTATTCGAATTTTATCTTCTATTTTTATAGAACCTGCCACTTGCGGCATTTGTTTTAGGTTTTTAAAATTGAGGTGGCCAGCACGATTTTTCGAATAGATTCGATTTTCAAATCAGTTCGACGCGGCGGCGCGGGCCCGTGCTCCGTCCGTACTTTACGAAATTAGACTTTAAGCTCATAACAATAAGAACTATAGGAAGTGAAATCACATTATTAACCAGCGGGTTATAATGAGATTTCGTACAACATTATAACCCGGCTAAAGACAAGGGCTATAATGATTTGCTTTCGGTCAGGTTTGCATGATATATAATTTGGCATTGTCGAGCAGGTGGTGTGAAAATACTATTACAACTGTAGGTAAAACGTTGTAATAATAATAACTTATTAAGATAGAGTTTTAACAGAAGGAAATATTAAACTGACTACGTAAGCCCTAGAAATAAAAGCCAGCTCCCGGTGTAAATTTCCTCTTCTCGGTACGGTTAGCAAAAATGCAGTAAGCTATTCTGGCTACGTGGCTAAAATGGTTACCGTGCCGCTAAGTGGCACAGGTGTGCTTTGTGCCTAAACCGTCGCATCGCTTTTGTTTTATCTAGAAACTAACTTATGCACTTAAGTGTAAGTTAAGTTATCTGTTGCATTTAATACCGATAGTTAAATTGTTAATAGTTTGTCAAATGTATAAATTTTTTAGGTACACATTTTTGGGGGTTTTTAAGAAAATGGGCACTATTTTATTGCTCTAGACTGTAGGTAGGTACAAATGGGAAAAAGTAAGCAAAATAAAGACATCACGAAAATATTTAAAATCAATGTCCTATCAAAGAATGAAATCCTGAGAATTAAGCAATTGGAAACTAATTACATATTTTTAAAACTTTTTATCAGTTTAGCTAAGCTTTTATATTGCTTTTTTTGGTTTGGGCACATTTAATAAATGTATTTATCTGAAAACAATAAATCATACTTTTATTATACAAATCGTTATCGTAAAAACGAATGTTGTAACGACTGTAATCCCGAGAAACTCTATAACATATAAGCTGCTGAGCTACACAGATTGAGATACTATGTAGATATGTGTAACCATATTTTTATTTTACTACAAAGTTATTGAAGGCTTCATAATTAATAATTCATTTATTGCTTTATAATCATGTGTTACATAAGGTCTTAGAAGAGGCATTTACTGCTAACGTTCATATGAACCCTTTTAGGGTAAGATAGCAAATTTAATTCTTACTAAACTTCATAGTACTTAGGTAACTAAAAATCGCTTGGAAAAGACCTATAAACCAGGATTGAAAGTATAATTGAGAAATAAGATAAAAAAATAAACAAAAAAGTTAACATCAGCCTAGATTTTAACTCGAACATATTAGCAAACGTACTATACACACAACAGTAAAAATATAATAAACACTCTAAACTACTTAAAACTAGACTTAACTAATGTATCTAATATTTAATTTATCATGCAATATAGATACGTAATGAAGATCCGTTCTCCGTACTTTATTTTTATTTTTATAGAACTCCATACTTTATTTCAACACAACAAAACACAACAGTAAAAATATAATTAACACTCTTAACTACTTAAAACTAGAGATAAAAAATTTGGCCCAGATCGCTGTCAACGGGCAGGGTGCCCAGAAGGCTGGCCGTATTGCCACGTTGAATGGCGATAGCTATACGCTGTGCAAAATAGTAGCCAGCCCTCTGGTCACCAGAAGATTAACAAAAACATGTAAATATTATAGTCATTTTTCTAATATATTGCTTATTAATTATGTCAAAGATAACAAAATACATAATATATAAACGTTTGTACAGGTAACTTTTTATTCTTTATTTATTTCGTTTTTATGTGGGCTTTGTGCAGATTTCATTATTGCAGTGGCTTATCGTTGAAGAATTCATTATTGTAAGTGTAGTAGCATTTTTTAATGAATTTAGTTAGTTCTTTAAGTGTCGTCCTTTTTTATTTCTTCCTGTAACTTGTTTGTTATTAGTATGCATTGGAGATACGGACGGTTCCTGAACATTGCTAAATTAAAATCTGGTGTTTCTAACTGTTTATACATTCATTTCATTTCTTTTCATTTTTATTTATTATGCGCGTTAAGTTTAGTGTTACACAATATTTCTTAGGTTCACAGTTCTAAAATAAATACACATCGCCAGACTCATCATTCAGACAGTTCTTTATATACCTCTAGGTATGATTAGGCATATTAAATTTGAACTTACTATTTACTAATTGTCAAAATTATATAATTTTGTTATCATTCGCCCATGCGTCGTGCTCAAAGATTTATAAAAGTACAAGCGAGAAATCTTAGCAAAAGGATATCATTCTGATATAAATTAGTAAGTTCGGATATGCCTCTTAGTTAGGAGGTTTTACTGTCAGTAAACGACAAACTTGAGTAGAATTCAGAATGAAGGTAGAATCGATACTGCGTAAACATGGATACAACGGTATATGGTGCCATTGGTGCCCACAACGATAAAATTGAATGTACCCCGCAGTTTGCAGTGTAATCAAATGATCGGGAATTCGGCGCTCGCCTATTGTGTGAATACTAAATCAATCGAGCTCTACATATAGTGATTCCAAATGGTCGTGGTGGAGCTTTTACGTTACGTTTTTATTTTAGCATGGAGATCGACTCAGTCCGAGTCAGTGTCAAACGTATTATATTAGCGATTATTTTAATATTTAGAACACGTGATTTATTTCCATCGGACGATCGTCAAATGCTTGCTAACTTATCAAAAAAATCCCGTGTATTGTTCATAAGGTATAAGGATTTAAATTTTATATTGTTATTAATTATAACGTTCATATTAATGAACGTTATACATATTAGCTTTAGGTGGCAAAGACTGCGGATACTGCGGGTTTACCGCGAATGTCGAAAATCTAAACTTTGTTATATTCCTCGCTATTGCACTTGCTAATACGAGCGAAAGAGATGCAGATAACGATATTTCGATTTTCGATGTGCGCAGTAACCCTTCGGATAGAGACGCCATAAATGCATAATATGATGACTTTTAATGGGTGTGAATTACGAGTATACAGCGTCTAAATGGTAAGTACGAGTAGGAACTGAATTTCATAATTAATAAATGGAGGTATTATTTACTAAAATTGTAGCGAGCGAGCGGGATCTCCTGCCACAAGTATAACTTTACTTACTGGGAGATTCCAACCATTAGTTGTTGTACACAATATTGTATTGTAACCAATAAACTTTTTCATTTTTCATTTCATTTTCATTTTCATAACTTTAACCGATTGAGTTGTATTGAAGGCAGAGTATTTTTCAATTTGTACTTGTTGTGATTAAACAGGACATATGCTTGATTGCCATCGCCGTGTTATAACAAAACGAGCTTAATTTAAGATTCACGATATCGGAGATTTTAGAGTTTAACACTCGCATTTCGTTTTCTACATTACAAGATTTTCTATCTGTTATTCCCAATGCCTACTGGCTATTTTGTCACACTCGGGAAGTATTCAGGAATGAGGCGTATTAAGTTTTTAATATTGTCAAATGTCATATACATTTTCGTATTAAGCTATTAAAACAGCCGTAAGCCGTAAGCTTTGAATTCTTTCAAGTAAACAAATGATAGTCTTAACAGCCACGGAAAAACCACTTTGAATTTGGAATTTATGGTGCGAAAATAATGCGGGAAACAATCGAATGTCTGTTCTATTCGTATCGTATTCTGTTTTGCGTAATTTATTTCAGCAGCATTCGGTAGAACCATGTAGTTAGCGTAACAGTCTTCTGACTTGATACTTTTTTTTTACACTTGGAGATCTCCAAATCGTATTCAAATATTATTTTCCCTGACTGTGGGGACCTTTTAGCTGTTCAAACTTAGTATGGAGATTACTCGTTTCTGCTATATTGTATCTTAGTATTGACACATTGGATACTTACTGGTTATGGATTCTGTAGCACTAGTTCATAAGACTTATCTTTAACAGTTCGCTCGTCGCTGATAGCGACAAAATTCGAGCCATGTCTATCTGAGCATTTTTTTCGTGACACAGGCATTACGGTTGTGAGCATGGTGGAGCAGATAATGCGGCAGTACTAGTGCGAGGCATCGAGAATAATTTGCAAACCTACAGGGGCCTTACTTCGTAATGTGCATTAGACGTATCAAAGTTATACTAAAATCTTATCGACTGCATGATCTCGCTTATTGTAAAAGGCATACATATGTGTATGAGCGCGACGTACTGGTACTCAAATTGAATTTTATTGAAGATTCGTTTCTGAATTGGGCTCCAGCAAGAAGCCAAGAACAGTCATGTGTGGTCGAGTAGTTAATTTGCGGTTGTCATGCGTCTCGAGGAGAAATTTGTTAGACGTAGAACGCAGGGCAATATACCAATTTCCATGGTAATTTGTATTTTAGGAATGTGTGGAGTTTGCATGAAAATTTTGACACACAAGGGGCTAAGCTGCGGCATACCGAACTGGTTAATTGGACTGTAGTTTTCTTTTACTTTATGAATACTTTGTACAAAATGAAACCGTTTACATAATCACGTATTCTCAGTAGTTAGCGGCAGAAGTATCTGCAGAGATACTTCTGCTGCTACTGCATCCGTATATGGATGACGTATTAACATGATCTATTTCTCTCATTCTGTAATAAAATTAACAAAAGCAGTCATGCCCAAATAATTTGAACCTCGCCCGGGGCCGTATTCTAACTATAAAACACATTTAGATACGATTCGACTTCAATACAAAGTTCCACGCGTAAACGTCTGGATCAGAAATATCAGAATTTGCTTCAGAATCATTCTGACGCAACTCCAATACAACTTCAATATTGGTTGAATATTTGTTGTATGTTTGAGATAGATTGTGTTTCTAATGTATTGTTTATATATTTAAAAACCGGCCAAGAGCGTGTCGGGCCACGCTCACTGTAGGGTTCCGTAGTTTTCCGTCCGTCACAGTAAGTGTCCCCACTTAAGAGTTAATAACACCGCCATGTAGGATATGATATGAGAGTTCCACGTACAGCGACATCTATCGGCAAATTAAGTAAACTATTGCGCGCGAGCATAAAGTATGGAAGATGATTTTTATGGGATAATTCTTTATTGCGTGAACCGATTTTCACCGTTTTTACTTTATTTGAAAGCACGTCATTTCATTGTAATTTTGTAGAAATTACAGGTACAATAAACACCTGCTTATACGGTTAAATTACAAACTTAGTTCAGAAATTATTTTGTATTTTTTTTTCAAAAACTATTCATCCTATCAAGTTCAAAATAATTTTCCTAGAAAGTTTTTACAAAGTTCTACTTTTGAGATTTTTTTCATATTTTTAAAACTTATGGTTCAAAAGTTAGAGGGGGGGGGACGCATATTTTTTTACTTCTGGAGCGATTATTTCCGAAAATATTTACATTATCGAAAAATGATTTTAGGAAACCCCCATTCATTTTTAAATACCTATCCAATAATATATCACACGTTAGGGTTGAAATGAAAAAAAAAAATCACTCCCCACTTTACGTATAGGGGAGGTACCCTAATAAAAAAAAAATTCCACTTTTTATTTTACCACTTTGTCGGTGTGATTGATATACATATAAGTACCAAATTTCAGCTTTCTAGTGCTAACGGTCACTGAGATTATCCGCGGACGGACGGACGGACGGACGGGCAGACATGGCGAAACTATAAGGGTTCCTAGTTGACTACGGAACCCTAAAAAGTGGAACGTGTACGCAGAAAATAAAACTGCAAATCGATGTACAGTTTAGCCTTTTGGCACATGCATAATAAAAATAAAAATATTTTTTTTTGGATCCGCAGTTCTTAAAAAAAATCCCTTCGGACGGAGTGCTGAATCTTTTTTTTTTAAACAAAACTTATTTTTCAGTAACCTCTGGCGTGTGGTATCATATGAAAGGACTTTTTGAGGCGATTATAAAAATATACCACAACATTAAATTTCAGCCATTTTCTTTACATAAAACAAAAATATTTTTCTAAACATACAAGTTTGGGCTCCTCCAGATACGATATGGCAGATTTTTTTTTGTATAATATACCGGCCAGGTTACAAATTTTTTAAGTACATCTTGTTTGAATCTTTACCTCCTTTTTATTGTTGGTCGAAAGTATTTTCTTATCTAAATATATATAACTCAAAGGTGACTGACTGACTGACATAGTGATCTATCAAAGCACAGTCCAAACCGCTGGTTCTAGAGATTCCAAATTTGGCACGTAGGTTCCTTATATTATAAGGTCTAGGTTTGTATGGGGACAAGATTAGTTAGTCTATTTTATTCGAAACTTCACAGAAGTATTCCTAACAATAAGTGAGTAAATACGTGTTTCAGGTTTTTTGAAAATTTAACCCCTAAAAGAGGGAACTGTGGTCAAAAAGTCTGAAAATCAACATGGGTATTGTTTCTATGGTTTATCGGGTCGTTGATTACGAAAACAACAACTGTTTTAAAATCCAACGTGGCGGACGTGAAATACCATCTACCCTGTTGGGGTACAATGGGGTTGAAATGGCTAAATATCTAAATATGGGTGTCGTTTTTGTGTTTTTTTGGGACGTTAATTACGAAAATGGCATCTATTTTGAAATTTAATATTGTGGAGATGAAAATTCTCGAAAGTATTTGTGCCAAATTGCAATCTTCTTCTTCTCTTCTAAATAGATAAAAGAAGAAACTGACTGACATATCAACGCACAGCCCAAACCGCTGGTTCTAGAGATTCCAAATGTGGCACGTATGCTCCTTATAAGGCCTAGGGATGCACTTAGAAATCATTTTTAAAAATTCACCCCTAAGGGGGGGAAATGGGGTCCAAAGTTTGTATGGGGAACAAGATTAGTTCGACTATTTTATTCCAACCTTTTCAGGACTATTCCTAACGATAAATGAGTAAACAAGTGTTTCAGCTTTTTTGAGAATTCAACCCATAGAAGTGGGCAATGTGGTGACAAAATTTAAATATCAACATGGGTATTGTTTTTATAGTTTATTGGGTCGCTGATTACGAAACCAACACTTAGAGGGGGGTGAAATGGGGGTTGATAGTTTGTATGAGGATTTTTTTGAACCAATTTAGATGAAACTTGGTATAGAGATAGTTTGTATCCCGGGAAGGGACAAAATACTTTCAAAATAGTTGAAAGTTTTATGGAGAATTATTAACAGCTGAACCGATTTAGATGAAACTTGGTATAGAGATAGTTTGAGTCCCGGCAAACGATATAGGACAGTTTTTATCTCGAAAATCAATCCTTAAGGGGGTGAAATGGGGGTTGGAAGTTTGTATGGAGATTTTTTTACCGCGAACCGATTTAGATCAACTTTGTTGTGGATATAGTTTAAGTCCTAGGAAACAATATAGAATATTTTTTATCCCGAAAATCCCAATCTTAGAGGGGTAGAAAAGATGTTGGTAGTTTGTATGGCGAATTATTAACCGCTGAACAGACGATTGGAATGAAACGTGGTACATATTATATAGATTGAGTCTCGGGAAACAATATGGGATAGTCTCTATCTCGAAAATCAACCCTTTAGGGCGTGAAACGGGGGTTGAAAGTTTGTATGGGAAATTAATAACCGCTGAACCTATTTAGATGATTTGGTATGGAGATAGTTTGAGTTCTGGGGAAGGATATATAATAGTTGTTATCCCAGAAGTCATTCCTTAAGCGGGTAAAAAGGAGGGTGGATTACTAATTCCACGCAAAAAACGTCGCGGGGAAAAGCTTCTATTCAAGAGTAGAAATCTGTATTAATCATAATCTCTCAGTAGTAGTAAGTCGTTGATGGCGTAACAATTAAACAATTATTGCAATCATTTCTTTAAAATAAAAAAAATGAGGGAACTGGCTTCACCAAAACGTGATATACCGAAACCTCCAGAATGCAACGAATACTTTTCGGAAAACCGCATCTAAATCAGTTCAGCGAAACGTGAGATGATCGCAGACAATCATACATTCCTACATACGTACATACGAGTCTAACTGAGAACCTCCGTTTTTTAGTACTTTTAGTACGCGGGCGAAGCCGCGGGAAAAAACTAGTCAAATAATATAATGACAAATATAATGCTAACTTCTCTTCTAAAAAGAACACATATTTTGAGAGATCCTTCAAATGCGCAAGTATTTATTTTTAGGGTTCCGTAGCCAAAATGGCAAAAACGGAACCCTTATAGTTTCTTTATGTCCGTCCGTGTATTTTGTATGCCGCTACTTAGTTTTGTAGTAAAATTACCGATAAAATATTTTTTAGGAGGGGCACTCCATACATGTAACTGATTGTGATAAAAATATTTGTACCAAATATCAACATGTTGCACATCAATCGATAGGTCTTTAAAAAACCGGCCAAGAGCGTGTCGGGCCACGCTCACTGTAGGGTTCCGTAGTTTTCCGTCCGTCACAGTAAGTGTCCCCACTTAAGAGTTAATAACACCGCCATGTAGGATATGATATGAGAGTTCCACGTACAGCGACATCTATCGGCAAATTAAGTAAACTATTGCGCGCGAGCATAAAGTATGGAAGATGATTTTTATGGGATAATTCTTTATTGCGTGAACCGATTTTCACCGTTTTTACTTTATTTGAAAGCACGTCATTTCATTGTAATTTTGTAGAAATTACAGGTACAATAAACACCTGCTTATACGGTTAAATTACAAACTTAGTTCAGAAATTATTTTGTATTTCTTTTTCAAAAACTATTCATCCTATCAAGTTCAAAATAATTTTCCTAGAAAGTTTTTATAAAGTACTACTTTTGAGATTTTTTTCATATTTTTAAAACTTATGGTTCAAAAGTTAGAGGGGGGGGGGACGCATATTTTTTTACTTCTGGAGCGATTATTTCCGAAAATATTTACATTATCGAAAAATGATTTTAGGAAACACCTATTCATTTTTAAATACCTATCCAATAATATATCACACGTTAGGGTTGAAATGAAAAAAAAAAATCACTCCCCACTTTACGTATAGGGGAGGTACCCTAATAAAAAAAAAATTCCACTTTTTATTTTACCACTTTGTCGCCGTGATTGATATACATATTAGTACCAAATTTCAGCTTTCTAGTGCTAACGGTCACTGAGATTATCCGCGGACGGACGGACGGACGGGCAGACATGGCGAAACTATAAGGGTTCCTAGTTGACTACGGAACCCTAAAAAATGGATTTAGTGAATTGTTTCAGAGATAATCACCCCAAAACTCTCAATATTTGCGTCCCCCCTGCCTGTAACTTTTGAATGAGAGATATAATATGAAAGCAGTTGAGAAAATACATCCTTGCATATTTTTTCAACGAAAATGATTTTCAACATTAACGGTTAAAGTGTTGTCGAATTATCTCCAAAAACCCTGTTCCATAGGTAGATCTTTTGATACTATTTTTTTCTTATTCCTTTGGAGGTAATTATGAGTGGTCCGACACGCACTTGGCCGGTTTTTTCATCTGTGTCTAATTAAGAAATCACATTGTACATTATTTCTATAATTTGCTTTAAGTTTTAACGAATACTTTACACTAATGTGGTGTTTTACTTACTTTTTGCTGCGCAAGTGAGTTTAATAGATGGTATTTGTTTTGTAGCGATTTTGAATATCAACCGTAAAATCACTTATACAGGGTGGTCTTTGACAACAGACCTTCCCAGAAATATTGCATCGTTTGAATGATACACAGTAGATTTGTAATGGTTAGAATCATGAATTAAGTAAAAAATAATTAAACCAAATTCACTACTTTTTCACCGTGGTGATGACCCTATTGCATCTGCACTTCACGGATAGATTACGTCATCGCCATCGGGAGAACTCGGAGCTTAAACTGATTAACGAGCGTTGACGTAATAGCACTGCACGGCTAGCACGTCTTACAAGAGCGACTTAAGCCGCGAGTAGGGAAAACCTTCCCGCGCCTGTCAAAAATCTCGCTTTCCGGTAGCATAACATGCACCCGCGACTACAACTGACTCGAAGAGAACTCAAAGTTGTGCAAAGGATTTTAGTTCAAAGTCGCGAGTCACTGTCATTTTATGACAGTGGCATTTGATCGCGAGTCTGTCGCTTCTTTTACGCGCAAGTTGTGCTGCCAACTAGCGACAACGCATGAAGTCGCGCAGATCTGTCTTTTGTCACGCCAGTCTCGCGTAAGACGTGCTAGCCGTGCTGATGTATGATTGACGAAATGTCAAATAAATCAAATGCGAAAATATTAACATCAATTACTTTATTACTAATTGCCATAACATACACTATCTTCACATACGGCATTCTCATTTTCCCCCGTGTCTCCCAATGCTCGCTGCAGCCCGTGCACGAGACACGATGTCGGTCATGTCGGTGCACATGAGATGGTGTCTGCTCTTCAACATTTTTGCAACGCATTGGAACCATAACATAACATCTTTTATAACAATCACCAGCAGTATAATTCGCGGACAGGACGATCTCGACCAAGTAAAACTTAAAACCTCTAGGTATTTTGTAAGCGTGAAGGCGCATGCTTAAGAGCTTTTAGTAGGTACTGTGGTGACTCATTTCGAAATATCGACCCTCTGATCTCGAACTTGCAGGACTCTTTCTCTAGTCTAACCGCAAGTTGCACAATGGAACCTCCACGTTGGTCATTCTGAGCTGCTAGATGTACAATGGGCTGATTTTTGGTAGCACGTAATAATTCTCCTGTGCCCAGTTGGATGCGGTGGTGGATATTTTTCTCTTTGTCGTCATAAACTTTTAGCCGCAATGTAGTTCTATTCTAGCATCTCGTTTATAAAAAGAGCAAATTAAAATAATTACGAGCTTCTAGCAAAGGCATTTTTATTTGAAGAATATGACATATGACAATAAGTACGTTTAATGACAATTTCTTTTCAAACATCAGATTTCTTGTCGATTTCCAACTACGCAAAGAGGTTCGCCATTTATTAAAAAAAATCGGTTCTAAGTATTTGAAGTAACGCATGCACGTATTCTTAGAGAATTCAACCCGAATGGAGTAGCCAAATCTGTCATTTTCTATACAAAAAAAGTCTGCCGATTTTTGCGGGGGAAGGGAACGTCAAATGTATGGCTATTCGTACGTAACGGACAAATAGCTACGTCAGATAAACGTCAGTCCATACATATGTATAACCACTGATCCATATGTTTTCGGCAGAGAGTAACGCCTGTCAATGGCGACTCCGGTTGGTTGAATTCTCTAAGCACGTATTGCATACCTGCTCAATCACGACAACATTTTAATCTATTCGAAAATAATTTTGTCAATCGTGTTAACGAGCTAAAACCTTTTTATCAGTCAGATATATTTATGATGAGGTTACGATATCATCTTTAATTGTTTATGACGACTTGATGACTGATTAGATTAGTATTTATTGATTAATTTTGAGTTGTCAATGTCACCATTTGAACAAAATATTTTTTGTGGTTAGAAATAATATTTATTGAATAAGAAATAACATAAAACTTCACCCAAAATTGAACAAGTGGAGCCACAAAGAGAATCGCGTTTGAAAATGCTGCAACTATTTTTTACAGCATTACAAGCAGATCTAAGAATGGTTAAACGACAACAAATTACCATAATATACTGTCATCTAACAATTGTTTACAAGTAAGTTCATTGACGCAGTCACATGTTTAGGGTTAGCACAAAGTAGTTTGTTGCGTGAATGTTTCAAAGGCTATAAGTAGAACACGGTTACACATATTTACATAGTTTCTATGGGGGAAATATAGTGCTATGGCTAAACTATCTCCCATTTCCTTAAAGGTGGACTTGCACCGTGTATAATTACGAAAAATTTACTAAACTAAAAAAGTTTCTTGAAACATGTCCGTCTGTCCGTCCGTCCATCCGTATGTCACAACCATTTTATTATAAAATATATATTGATGAAATTTTATCCATAGGTGTGTCTTGTGCCGCTACTTAGTTTTTAGCTAAATTGCTGAAAAAAAAAACTTTAAGGGGAGGCACTCCATACATACATATGCCGAACTAAATGTCAAAACAATTTTTTTTTGCTAATATGAACATTGTGTACATCTATCGATACGGGTTTAAAAATATCTTAAGTATATATAGAGGATTTTTAAAACCTTTTTTATTGAGTCAATATTTTAAGAAATAATCGCTTCGCAATTCTAAATAATAGTCCCCCCCCCCCCCATCTAATTTTTAATCCGTAAGTCCAAAAAATATGAAAAAAATGAAGAAGATACGGCTTAGTACTTATTTATATGAAAACTATTTCACACATTATCGGTTGAGCCATTTTTGAGTTATCTCCAAGAAACTACTTTTTATGGAACCCTACATTATGCGTGGTCCGATACACTCTTGGCCGGTCTTTTAAAGATATTGGATATGTAGTATTAACCGTTAGTAGTAATTTATTTATTTACTTGTGTTGATAATTAATATAAATTTGTATTTCAGCGAGATAGTAAAGCTTTTTTTCCTTTATTCTTACTTACATTAAACTCTTAAATATGAGCAATTTTTAATTAGAATCTCGATCAGGCTTCGCTCAGTGATAGTTAGTACACTGAAATTTGTATGTGTTTTAATCACGCCGACAATATGGTAAATCAAAATCAGAAAAATAAAATGAAGTGGAGGTGATTTTTTTTCGCTCTAACCCACGCGATTGATACGATACACGATAGTGTGTGGTATTATTGGACAGGTCTTACAAAAAGAATAAGTCTTAAACAACTTTTGGATAAAACGCATATTTTCGTAAATAATAACTCCGAAAATTACTTATTAGTCCATTGTATTGTAGCAATAGCAGGTTTCCGCAACTCGACAACTAACGCCTGTTTTGCGTGACTCATCAGAATAAGTACTAATACATAATAATTGTAGTGTACTTACAAGACTACATTTGTTTTCAGGGCATTATAAGATGCATGAGTTCTGTTTTTTCTCCATTTTTATTTCATTTCTTTATTTAATTTGTAATATAGGTCATCTAAATAAAATACACTTTTATAAGAACGTAAATACATGAACACACATACGGGTATATTATCTTAAAAGATAAAACGTCTATGCGCTATTGATTCCTACAAGACACGTTATGCCCGCACCGCATGAACCCTCTGCAGTTATTTAGTCTTTAGGCACAGTAAGTCCGATATTATTGCTCACGGGCCAAGCACAAGTATTTGTAGTACAAGGGAAGCACGGAGCGACGAGCGACACAGCCTCCTCGTCTCAAAGCTAGCTCACGACTGCCAGCAACGCCGTTTTGCACGAAATGTGGAATTATGATCAAGTTGTTTAAGAAAATTTAATCAATTTAAATATCCTACGTTGAGTTTGTAGTGTTCTGTAGTACACATTTTTTAGTTCAACAATATTTTAAATCGAATGAGCCGTTCAGTAGATAGAAGCAAAATTAACCGTAAAACGACATTTCGTTACATTTAAATAACGGAGAAACTATACGTTATACGAGTTATTCAAACGTTGACAATATTGTACATGAAATGGTAATTAACATATATCTTTTTCAAAATTTTTGAATGACCCGTTATTGAGATATATCCCTTAGAAAGTAACAGTTTTGGCCATAATTAGCGCCTAGCGCCTGTTAGTAACTTGCGTCCCGCTTTTTTACACATAGTTACCCTTTAAGGGAGACTGACAAAGTCGTTAACAATCAAATTACACTAACGATTTTAGCGCCTGTGGTTTTATGGCTCCGGATTATATTGGAAACGGAGATTGCCGGGACATCACGCGTCCTTCTCTACCCACAGCCACTAGATTGCCACAATTACTCAACTTTAATCCGGGCTCTGCGTGACTTGCTGGATGACCACGGTTTATCTTTGTTTTGTGTTACGACTTTGTTGTTGTTAATGCGATGTAATTTTAACCAACTTCAAAAAGGTTATCTTTGTTATTGTTATGTTTCTTTGCTTGATTTCTGGAACATTTCTGCGCCGATTATTGAATACTAGCTGTGCCCGCGGCTCCGCCCGCGTGGAATTCGGTATGTGTCAGTAAGCGGCTAATTCACCCCTAATTTCTCTCCCGCTATCCTGGAGGCGGAACTTGAAGTAAAGTTGCCAGATGACGCTACAGGACAGTAGTCCTAATAAAATATTTTACAATTACCACTAAACGAAACTACACTCAAAAATGAATACTTTTTTTATCATATTATTTTTTTTGGCATGATTTAAACGACATAGAGTAGTAGGTGGATATCGGACGATACAGGACCACTTTTGTATTTATACGTTCATGTCCACGGCAAATATCATCCAAATCGATTCTCCCGTCAAATCAGTCTAAGCATGAAAGGTAAGAACACGCGCGGTTGAAATTGGGGTTGGGGGTGGTCACAAATGCAGAAATTATTTTTTTCTGTTTGAGGTGCACTTGGAGGGGGGAGGGGGTTCATGACCCATGCAAATTTAACGCAATCGAGTGTAGTGGCTACCCCCCTCCCGTTATAGACGTTGAATTTGAGCATGATGAGATGAGAACCGGCCAAGAGCATGTCGGGCGATGCTCAGTGTAGAGTTTCGTAGAGCCGCCCTGTTACAAAACATCCGTTCAAAAGGTCGTTTATTAAGGGATATTTGGCGGCGCTTACGTCATTTTACTATTCGGCACTTCCTTTCACTATGCGTTTTTGACTGATAATTCAAAAACGGCTGAACTGATTTTATTCAATATAGTTTTTATTGAAAGTTCTTATCAGGCCTCACCAAATTTCAGCTTTCTAGTGCGAACGGTAACTGAGCTAGACCGCGGACAGACGGACGGACATGGCGAAACTATAAGGGTTCCTAGTTGACTACGTAACCCTAAAAAGAGATAAATAGTAGTTTATGTAACTGTTACGTAATAAGGCCTAATTATGTACAGAAGCATACACTGCTTTACCTACACACATATTAAAAATCCAGGGGGGGGGGCGTGCCGGCGGTCGGGAGTAATGAATTTTAATACGTTTTTAACACACTGTCACAGATAAATCAAGATATTTATTCTTCAATGTAAGCACATTACAATGCACTAGAAAGAAAGAAAGAAAATACATTTATTAACGTCACGCCAATAAAATGAACAAAAGGAAAAGTAACAAACATTAAGGACGATAAAAGGGACCCCCACTCAGCATAATGCCACAGCAAGCCACGGCGCTGATTTTCGGTGGGGACCTAACTTATAACTAACTTACAGCTAACTTATAACTAACGAATGACGACACAGATGCAGACAAAAAAACAAACAACAAAAGCAAACCAAGAAAAAATAAATAAACAAAAATGGTAAGACCGGTTACAAGACAAATATTTTTGCCCTTATGTGATATATAGTTTAAAAAGAAGGAGAAAAGAAAAGGTATGTACACTTAAAAACAGTTTTGATTAGCTGCCGCTAGGCGTTCAATTGAGCGCTGATAAATAACATTCGACACTTTAATTTAAACGTACTTATCGCTTTTAGCGCACGAATAGGTGGAGGCAGGTTGTTCCAGCATTTGCTGGCGGCGTATCGAAAACTGCCACGAAATGCGGCTGAGTGGTGCACAGGATAGGCAAGTAGTAGAATTCTGGAGGACCTGACATCCGCAGACCTAGAGCCTCGCATCCAAGTTAACTTCTCACAAAGGTACGAGGGCACCTGTCTATTTACAGTACCGAATATAAGAGCAGCTAGATGTAATTTTTGATGCGTAGACATCCGTAAAATTTTATGTTGGTTAAGGAATGGCGTAACATGTGCTCGCGGCGGTATATGGAAGCAAAAACGAGCGCAGGCGTTTTGGACGCGCTGAATAAGTCTCTGCGTTCGTGCCAACAGCCGCGGCCCATACACAGTGTCGCAATAGTTCAACCTGGAGAGCACAAGTGCGTCACATAGTCTTATTCTAAGGCGAACATCAAGGAAGTCACGAATTTTATACAGCAGTTTGAGCCTGTAGAAGCAGTTACGAACAGTATCGTGAATGTGGCCCTCAAAGCGTAATTCCCCGTCCATCTTAAGACCTAAGTTCTTAACCTCTTCTACCCGCTCTAACGCTTCATTGTTTATTTGGACCTTGAAGCAGGTTTTGGATATTTTTGCTATTTGCATTTTTGTTCCCAGAACTAAATATTTTGATTTGATTGGGTTAAGGGAAAGTGAGTTTGCGAGTGACCATTTAGCAATACGTTCTAGGTCATCGTTAAGTTTGTTTACCTGCCCGTCAACATCATACATGCTACACGATATATACAACTGTAGGTCATCGGCATACATATGATATTGACAGTGCTTTATGGCATGAGTGATATCGCTACAGTATAATATAAACAATATAGGACCTAAAATTGAGCCCTGGGGCACCCCTCTCGTCACTGGCAGCAGTTGAGATGCCATGCTTACACCGTCTGGTCGCTGTATTTCTACTGACTGTTTACGGCCACTTCGGTAGCTAGCAAACCATTTTACTGTGTCGTTGTCAAATCCATAGTACGCTAGCTTAGACAATAACAGACTTACATTTATTGTGTCAAACGCCCTCGAAAAATCGAGCAGTGTAAGGATAGTTCCTTTTCCTTTATCTTGAGCAGCTAGGATATTATCTGTCACGTCGAGTAAAGCTGTAGCAGTACTATGATGCTTTCGAAAACCCGATTGCTGTGCTGGCACAAATACTCTGTTACCTGAACACACACTATCTTTTCAAGGACCTTAGACAGGCATGGCAGTATGCTTATGGGTCGAAGGTCCTTGATTAGCTGGGGATCGTGTACTTTGGGAATAGGACGGATCAAAGCTGCTTTCCACCCGTCGGGAAATGAGCGAGTTTCAATTTAAGTGTTAACAATAGATGTTATGACTAGACCCCGGACTCTTGTGGCAATGACGTCACAATAGGGTGATTTGGGGAGTAAACGGGACGGTGCTATGAAACACGGTTAAAAACTCGGTTGTTAACCGAATACATTTTAATTAGATATTTTCAACAAAATTATCTAGTAAGTTGATCAATATTATTTTTTAGTGCAAACCATACAATTGTACTTTAAACTGGCTTGGTGACATTTGTGACGAACAAGGAGCGAGTGGCCGACAAAACCAATGCCAGTTTAACGTACAAATGCATGGTTTGCAAGTAATATAGCAAACGATAATATTGATCAACTTACTAAGTAATATTGTTAAAAATGTCTAATTTAATGTATTCGGTTAACAACCGAGTTTTTAACCGTGTTTCATAGCACCGTCCCGTTTACTCCCCAAATCACCCTATTGTGACGTCATTGCCACAAGAGTCCGGGGTCTAGTTATGACTTTCAATGTATGTGGTAGGGTGAGCAATATCATATCTAGTGTTATTCCATCAATGCCCTGAGCGTTAGACTTAAGGGATCTAATAGCTTTAAGAACCTGCGTTTCTGTAACTGTCTTTAGGGTAAACAATGATGAAGAAAAGCGATTAAATTCAAAAAATGTTAAGGTGCTAATTTCTATTTCATTTTCGGTAGGTAGGTTTAAAAAATGTTGATGAATTGTATTCGGATTATTAAAATGATTAGGTAATTGTTTTTCTTTATGACTATCTATAAGGATATCTTTTTTTAGATTGTGCCACAGGGACTTAGAATCATTTGCATTCAAGTTTATCTTTTGTTTAAAGTATGCGCGTTTTTCAATTATAATGGCTAAAGTGACAGTCCGCTTGAGGTCCTTATAATACGTTTTATGCGCTTCAAATCCAGTGAGTTTATATCTAGCGTGAGCGTTATCCCGTAAAGACATCATTTTTTTTACAGTGTGCGTTATCCACGGACAATTCTGGGGCTTGATAAGACAATTTTTCAATGGGGCATGTGCGTTAAAGAGAAAGATAACGTAAGCGTTAAAAACTTCCAACATTGCATTTATGTTAGATAAGCGTGAAATATTTTCCCACGGAACTCTTTTTAAATCCTGCTCAAATTCATTGGAATTTATATTCTTTAGGGGTCGAGAATGAATATACTTAGGCGATGGTTTTTCTAATATAATATCAAGCTGTCAAGTGATAAATGCATGTGCACTAAGGTCCGGTATATGGTTGACGCGCGTGAAACACACAGGCGCGTCGGTACATAGCAGGTCTAATAGGGTACTACTATGATCAGTGAAGTGCGTTGGCTCATTGACATACTGCTGTAAATTGAAACATCGCAAGAAATTAGAGAGCTTTCGTGTGGATGCTTCACTAGTATTTAACATGTTTATGTTGAAATCTCCTACCAAAATAACAAAGTCATGTTTGGCAAATGAACTTACAGTTTCAGTTAAAGCCTCAATAAAGGTGTCTACATGTAGCCATGGGGGACGATATGCGGTGCCAATAGCGACCCTCGCACCTTTAAGACAAAGACTCAACCACATTTGCTGTAACGGGATGCTGCTGGCAAACCCGCGCGTTAATACCGCGCTTTATATAAAAACCAACCCCTCCACCTCTCGAGCGCACGTCCGACGCGCGCGGAACGTGTTTTAGTGTATAGCCGGCTACAGAAGGGGCGCAAGCGTCTTGTCCGTCCTTCAGCCATGTCTCATTGATGCCCATTATGTCAACTGATTGCGCTTGCATAGCTACTATGAGTTCTTCGTGTTTTGTACCGAGTGAGCAAGGGTTCAAGAAACCAACTAATAGCTTAGTATTTTTATTTGGCATATCGATAGTTAAAGAATACAATTACACAGCAATAAGATGGCCAATGTATTATTACACAGTGTATACTAGCTGCATTTTATATATATATTTAAACCAGTACGATGAAAAGCTGATGCAAGGCTGGCAGATGACTAAATGAACAAGCCATGGTATATATAGGTTTTCAAGATAAAAATTCATTAAAATTGGACTGAAAGTAAGTTTAAACAGAAACAAACTAAGGGCTTTGCTAAAATTAAATATACGCTGTGAGTTTATGTCGTAAATTATGCAAAAGAAACATGCGATCCATAAGTATATTTTGTAGTAAGTACGATTAAAATTGTTCGTCAAACTGGGGCTCCAGCAAAAACCTCCGAAACATCAGCCTCCGAGCGGATACGACGAGCGGCAGACTCCTTGTGACGGCGAACGAATACACGCCCATCTTTAGTCCAGCAATATCGCCATTGTAGCTGCTTGGACTCTTGTCGGGCAAGGTGAAAAAGGGCCCTGTTTGTTTTTGTGAGTCGTTCATTCACATAAAATCTGCACTTATCACCCGGGAGGCCGAAGTCACTCGTGTCAACTCCGCGTCGTACACGCGCAGCTCGAAGTACGAGTAGCTCGGCGCGCGGCCCGCGGCGGGCCAGCCTTATGACAAGCGGGCGCGGGCGCACGCTTGTAGTGCCAGAGGCTCCCACGCCACCACCTGCCGTCCTCAGCGCATCCGCTGACTCGATTGCCTGTCGCCGCGCTCCCACACGCTCAGAAAACCACGTCGCGCTCGTCAAGTCCGACACCAAGCTTTTGAGCGACCAGACACACCAGGTGACTCGGGTTCTCATTTGGATTCTCCGGTATTCCCGTAACCTCGATATCATTTAAGAGCAAGTCTTGGTCCCGGTCGTTAAGCTCCAGTTTTAACGCGGCGACTGTCGCTGCCAGCTCACTGTAGACAGTCGCTGGACTCGCCGGAGGGCGGTTCTCCAATTGCTTAACTCGCTCCTCAATGTCGTCAAAACGAGACGAGTATCCGCTTACTAACTGCCGCAGCTCCGCCATTTCATGTCGTAGACCAGCAACCTCGTCACGCACGGACCCAAACTCCGTGCGAAGCAGGCGCAGTTGTTCTGCGACATCCAGCTGTTGTGCGGTCGCTGGCGCGTCCTCCTCCTCGGGGGCTGCAGCTTTTACCGGTGTGTTATCCGCGTTATCGTGCACGTGGGTCCTAGCTTTACAGCTCGGGCAGGTCCAAGCGGTAGGGACGCGATAAGTTGTGGGCATCAGTGTTGGCCGTTAATTTCAATTAGAATTGAAAATTGATCAATAAGATTGAAGATTAATTCCGTAACTAATCAATTACACTAACATCAATTTTTACTAACGTTAGTTCGCATTGATTTTGTGACGTCGTCAATAACACTAACCGTCAATTAGAATTAACCTATTAGTTACACTAACGTCTCCAAAATTTAATAAGAATTACAGTTAATTAGATTAACGTTAGTGTAACTAAATTAATCCTGTCTTACACTAATAATTAATTTTTAAACTGCATCTCGGGTTCGGAAGTCGGGACCAATATCACAAGATGGAGCTCATGCTGGACCCTAGGCTACCTACTGGATCTCGGGTTTGGCGCATCATAGACTCATGCTGTTTGGGCTCATTCGACTTGTACTGATGAGCAGATGGTACCGGTATCAAAATCTGGAGCTCATGCTGGACCCTGGGGATCCCTACTGGATCTCGGGTTTGGCGCATCATAGACTCATGCTGTTTGGGCTCATTCGACTTGTACTGATGAGCAGATGGTACCAGTATCAAAATTTGGAGCTCATGCTGGACCCTGGGGATCCGTACTGGATCTCGGGTTTGGCGCATCATAGACTCATGCTGTTTGGGCTCATTCGACTAGTACTGATGAGCAGATGGTACCGGTATCAAAATCTGGAGCTCCTTTTTACTTTTACTTTCTTAGTAAAAGTGAAAGTGAAAGTCAAAGTGAAAGTGAAAGTGAAAGTAAAAGTGAAAGTGAAAGTAAAAGTGAAAGTCAAAGTGAAAGTGAAAGTCAAAGTGAAAGTGAAAGGGAACGTGAAAGTCAAAGTGAAAGTCAAAGTGAATAATAATAATAATAATAATAAATACTCTTTATTGCACACCTCATACAGTTACAAGCACAAATTTTACAATTAGATAAATTTAGGTAGAGGTAACAACAGGCGGTCTTATCGCTAATGAGCGATTTCTTCCAGACAACCTTTCGACAAAGTGAAAGTCAAAGTCAAAGTCAAAGTCAAAGTGAAAGTCAAAGTGAAAGTCAAAGTGAAAGTGAAAGTCAAAGTGAAAGTCAAAGTAAAAGTTAAAGTGAAAGTGAAGGTGAAAGTGAAAGTCAAAGTGAAACTGAAAGTCAAAGTGAAAGTGAAAGTGAAAGTCAAAGTCAAAGTGAAATTGAAAGTCAAAGTAAAAGTCAAAGTGAAAGTGAAAGTCAAAGTGAAGGTTAAAGTGAAAGTCAAATTCAAAGTTAAAGTCAAAGTGAAAGTGAAAGTGAAGACGGAAGTGAAAGTCAAAGTCAAAGTGAAAGTGAAAGCGAAAGTGAAAGTCAAAGTGAAAGTCAAAGTGAAAGCCAAAGTCAAAGTCAAAGTCAAAGTCAAAGTCAAGTGAAAGTCAAAGTGAAAGTCAAAGTGAAAATCAAAGTTAAAGTCAAAGTCAAAGTCAAAGTGAAAGTCAAAGGGAAAGTCAAAGTGAAAGTGAACGTGAAAGTCAAAGTCAAAGTGAAAGTCAAAGTCAAAGTGAAAGTCAAAGTGAAAGTCAAAGTGAAAGTCAAAGTGAAAGTCAAAGTGAAAGTGAAAGTCAAAGTCAAAGTGAAAGTCAAAGTGAAAGTCAAAGTGAAAGTCAAAGTGGAAGTCAAAGTGAAAGTGAAAGTCAAAGTCAAAGTCAAAGTCAAAGTGAAAGTGGAAGTAAAAGTGAAAGTCAAAGTCAAAGTGAAAGTCAAAGTCAAAGTGAAAGTCAAAGTGAAAGTCAAAGTGAAAGTCAAGGTCAAGGTCAGTAAAAGTAAAAGTAAAAGCAAAAGCAAAAGCAAAAGCAAAAGCAAAGGCAAAAGCAAAAGCAAAAGCAAAAGCAAAAGCAAAAGTAAAAGTAAAAAGGAGCTATACCGGTACCATCTGCTCATCAGTACAGGTCGAATGAGCCCAATTAGCATGAGTCCATGATACGCCAAACCCGAGATCCAGTAAGGATCCCCAGGGTCCAGCATGAGCTCCAGATTTTGTTACCGGTACCATCTACTCATCAGTACAAGTCGAATGAGCCCAAACAGCATGAGTCTATGATGCGCCAAACCCGAGATCCAGTAGGGATCCCCAGGGTCCAGCACGAGCTCCATATTTTGATACCGGTACCATCTGCTCATCAGTACAAGTTGAATGAGCCCAAACAGCATGAGTCTATGATGCGCCAAATCCGAGATCCAGTAGGGATCCCCAGGGCCCAGCATGAGCTCCAGATTTTGATCCCGGTACCATCTGCTCATCAGTACAAGTCGAATGACCCCAAACAGCATGAGTCTACGATGCGCCAAACCCGAGATCCAGTAGGGATCCCCAGGGTCCAGCATGAGCTCCAGATTTTGATCCCGGTACCATCTGCTCATCAGTACAAGTCGAATGAGCCCAAACAGCATGAGTCTATGATGCGCCAAACCCGAGATCCAGTAGGGATCCCCAGGGTCCAGCATGAGCTCTAGATTTTGATACCGGTACCATCTGCTCATCAGTACAAGTCTAATAAATAATAAATATAATAAATAAATATTATAGGACGATCTTACACAAACCGACCTAGTCCCACAGTAAGCTCAATAAGGCTTGTGTTGTGGGTACTAGACGACGATATATATAATAGATAAATATGAATAAATACTTAAATACATAGAAAACACCCATAACTCAGGAACAAATATCTGTGATAAACACACAAATAAATGCCCTGACCAGGATTTGAACCCGGGACCTCCTGCTTCGTAGGCAGGGTCACTACCGACTGGGCTAGGAGGACGTTCATGAGCCCAAACAGCATGAGTCTATGATGCGCCAAACTCGAGATCCAGTAGGGATCCCCAGGGTCCAGCATGAGCTCCAGATTTTGATACCGGTACCATCTGCTCATCAGTACAAGTCGAATGAGCCCAAACAGCATGAGTCTATGATGCACCAAACCCGAGATCCAGTAGGGATCCTCAGGGTCCAGCATGACTTCCATCTTAGGATACCGGTCCCATTGCTTATTAATACAAGCCCCCGAGTCCAGAGTCAAAATTGAAACAAAAATCAAAACCTCGTAGCTTAACCTAAATTCGCGTTTAATTAGGTAAATTATTAATGTCAATCACCAATTCAATCTACACTAAAAATTAAATTAATGTTTCAATTTTTGAGAAAGACTAAAAATTAAATATCTTCAATTATTAGTTATTCGCAAAGGATTAACACGTTAGTTACAATTAATTTCAATTCTAATTGAAATCAATTTGCACTAAACTATTAGTGTTCAATTTTAACTAACGTGTTTCAATCTTCAATTTTTAATTTTCAATTACACTAACGTTCGGCCAACACTGGTGGGCATGCCTACGCATGACTTGTGGTAAATACACGGGCATTGCGAGCACCTAGCGACACCTGTCGCCGTGATGGGCTTGCCGCAGTTCGCTGAGCAGTTAACCATAGTGCTTGCTATAAACACCTTGGTACGATAGTTAGTAGTTCAGAGTCTTTGGCACAGATGGCGCTTGAATCAAAGTAGTCAATAAAAATTGGAATAAACTTAATTATCGTAATGAAACGTTGCGCACGCGACCACACTGATTACTTAGTTCAATCTCTAATCTCACTCTAACACTGTCACTCATCAGATAATTATGCTCATGTTATTGCATCTAGTGGCTAAGATGATTGTCACTTTGAAACGGCGGGTACACTGTAGAATATTCACAAAAATAGTTTTTACATTAATTACTAGTTAATAGCTTATGTATCACTGTGAAAACACTGCCCGTGGCGAAAAATAACTTATATAACTGTTTGGCGACAATATACTTTTAATTTGACGGATTTATTTATTTATTTAGTCCGGAAACGCAGCAATGCAACCACGGTTGTTTGCATGCGTGACGTCACTCCTAACGAACCTCACTAATGAACGTCAGAGAAAAATAAAATACGTGAGTGTCGTGGAACGCGATTGGAACGAAGTTATGTTATTTAATTTTATTTCATTTTTGAATTTTTTTGTATTGAAAAAAAATTTTTGAAATTGTTGGAATTTTTGAAAGTTATGAAATTTTTGAAATTTATGAAATTTTTAAAATTTTAAAAATTAAAAAAAAAATTGAAATTTTTAACTTGAAATTTATGAAAATTTTGCCAATTTTTACTTTTAGGTTCTCGACTTTTTTCACTTTTATCACTTTGTCACCTCTCACTTTAACTTTTCACTACACTTCACTTCACTTCACTTTATTCTATTTTATATATTTTTTATTTCATTCCATTTTACATGTTTCTCAATCGTATATATGGGTGTCGCGTTTTCGTGACGTGACGCTTTTTCGTGACGGTCACGTGACTTTTTTTCGCCTAGCCTCCCATCCGCGAACCTTCCAATAAGGAACTTCGTTCCAAAACTACCACCGGTTCTAACCCTACACCTCTGGCCCAAGAAGTATTATGACATTTATGACGGAAAAGAAACTCGACGGGACTTATTTTTTTCAAAACAGTAAGTAATACATTATTAGATCTTAAAGATACAAAATAATGCGTAGTTCTTCAAGAAGACATATCAAAACAGCTTGAGAGACAGATTGGGTATATTATCTGTCTCTTGTTTAATTATAAAGAAAAATAAATCCTAATCTGACTGCTTCACAAAACGTTTGATATGTTTTCCTATCTAAACGGTGTCCTATAAATGTTAGATGATTTTGTAGTAGTTTTTTGGTTTGGACCACGCATCTTTGTCCGTCATATATATATAGTCCTCGAACCTGGAATAACCCTTTGACATTCATGACATTTTCAAATATTTCTTAAGAGCGGGTAAAGGTAAATTTAAAGCATCGACGGGTAACATGTTATAAATATGAACACCTTGACCAAAAAATTACAAATTATTTCAATACCAAATTTCATCTAAATACGTACAGCGGTTATTGGTTGTTTCTTCCCCATGTAAACTTTTTGCATCCGCTTAAGGGATAATTTCCGAGATAAAACCATAGATAGGGATATTTTATTTCCTTTTCCAGAGCTCAAATTACCATACCAAATTTTATCTAAATCGATTCTGCGGTTAATTTTTCCCTATACAAATTTCCAACTCCCTTTTCACCCCTTTAGGCTTGATTTTGGGGTAAAAACTATCCTTTGTCCTTTGTCGAGACCCATACTATCTCTATACACATTTCCATCTAAATCAGTTCAGCGGTAAAAAATTCCTCATACCAACTTCCAACCCCCTTTTCACCCCCACAAGGGTTTGAAAACTATCCTATGACGTTTCTCGAGACTCAAATTATCTCCATACTCATTTCTATCTAAATCGTTTCAGCGGTAAAAAATTCTCCATACAAACTTTAAACCCCATTTTTACCACCACCAGGGTTGATTTTCGGGATTAAAACTATATATTATCCTTTCCCGGGACTCAAACTATCTCTATACAAAATTTCATCAAAATCCGTTCAGCCGTTTTCACGGTGATGCGCGGTCAAATAAACAGACAAACAGATAAACAGATAAACAGACAAACAGACAAAAATTAAAAAAATTGTTGTAACCTGTTCTGTTATCGATTCTACGTATCCCCAGCCAACTTTTTTTCGATTGTCTTCCATGTACAGACTTTCGACCCTCTTCAGCTTTATTATATGTATAGATAGATACCTACATAGTTTATTTGATAAGATATTAATATATCAATCAAATGGGCACATTTGTTGATAAGGTGTATTTTTTTATCCGGGTAATTCTGAAAATGGACTCTTATGTAATGAACATTTATGAGTTATTATTGGAATTATCTGACTTTAGAACTTACCCAAATGCGTCTTTTCTTATTCAATAAATACGTCATGATAAGATAAGTAAATGTAATGAGCATTGTTGATTGATGGGCCACCTTTGCGTCAGATAAGAGGAGTTGCAGGCATCCATAGGGGACTGTAGCTGCTATCAAGCGGGCCGTATGCTTGTTTGCCACCGTAGTGGTATAAAAAAAAATCTCTGCATCGGCACTAGCCGTCTGCATCGTTCGGGTGAGGTGGGACGCGCCAAAGGTGCTGACGCACGTGGCGCCCCACAAAAGGTATTTTTCCCTAGGTCTCCCAAGGCATTAAAATTAGCCCATCCTGTATTTTTCCATCTGTGCGACTAAGGTCGGGAGGTTCTTGTACAAAGGAATGTTTTCAGATAAGGAATGTTTCCGGACGATGTCGTTGAGACTCGTCTAGGAAATCTTCCCGAGCAGCGATAGCTTTTTTTCTTTAGAACATTTGTCAAATAGTGAACAAAAACCTTTTTTTTTCTCCAAACAACATTGATATTGACCTATGTATGAATTATTTGTCAAATACTCATTTGGTAAAATTATGTGTAATTTATTTTCTTGGTTTCTTTGTTGTTATTTAGGATTTTATTTTTAGTTTTTGAGTTCTAGTTAGTGTATTTTAATATTGGCTTGAGTTTTATACATTAACAAAATTACATGTTATTTAAGTTATTAATAAACACACATTTTCATGAAACATTTTCTAAGTCACAGGTCGATGTCGATACAAATGTTCATAAACAGCTAGACGAACGTAAAACTTATTTACATATAACGTTCGATTTCACTTCGCCCGGAGACTGTCAAATTTTAACGATCTTAACCTTGCGATGACATACGCCTGGTTACAATGTTCTAAGTTTCTTTTGTTGTCATGAATGGCTAAATTTAGGAAACTACCCTCGATAATGGGTAGCCTATGAATCATACGAACGACTTGTTATTATAATCGGTCGGACAAAGAAACGTTGTTGTAATAATAAGGGTTTTCTTTGACACATTGGAAAATCGATCATTGGCAGATTAAGGGTGGGTTACACCACGCATAACTAACGAACTGATCAACGTTAAATATGGCGATGAAGCTGTCATCTCATAGAAAACTGAAAGTTTTTTACAAGATTTTTTTAACGATGACGTTGACTTGAATATTGAAGCAAATCAAATTATTTTGTTCAATATTTTTTGATTTGCAATTTTTAAGTAGTTACACTACTGTATATAAACTGAAAATAGATGTCATATACTTCAGAAAAAGTGACCTAACCCTCCGGTGTCCGAGGCCAGATTTGAACTGGCTAAAGCTGAAGCTGAAGACGCCAGTTCAAATCTGGCCTCGGACACCGGAGGGTTTGGTCACTTTTTCTGAAGTATATTACATCTATTTTCAGATGACGTTGACGTTAACAGACGGTTTGGTGCAACCGGCCCATAGTCTGCTTAGTTATGATACCTAATAGTAGCTGAAGACGAAGCCAAAGCTAAGAATAAATACCTGTGACGTTTTCATGGTTAGGGTACCACTTTGTCGCTTATGGATTCCGAGATATCACTGATTTTGTTAATCAACTCGAAAATAGTGAAAATTGGTTTTGATTAAAAATAGCTTCTACACACTTAAAATAATACGGTGTATTTATAAAAAGTTAAACGTTTCAACTAAAAGTAGGAAAAAAACACAGTCAAAGTTTACCAACTAGGGTACCACATTGTCGCTCATAAGCTTGAAGTAATATCGGGCTATTGGAAAAAGTAGTAACACGTGTTGTCTAAATCTCAGTTTACTCCCATCCATTTGCTTGACAGTTCGTAACTCAGCTGCCCGTTACGTTCACTAAGCTTTTACCCTTTTAACAATAGTGGTCAATAAGCAATAATTATTAAGACAAAGCAAAACTCTCTATTTTAATCTGGCCTAAATCAATCAACTAGATACAAGATATATTAATCGAAATTCATATTATGTTAGTTTATTCAGTTGGATTGTTAATATTTAATAAATAGATCACATAGGATAATAAAATTTTTTACAATTTTAAAGTGCGTCCAGACCGTCTTAATACGCCACGAATATGCTGCTCGTACTCTGCGCACGCGGATTGCGCTAGCCGGAGAGCTAGCAACGGAAATAGGTTATTTTTATTTATTTATTAAAGTAATTAACAATAACAATAACATTTTGATACAAGAGTATCGGTAAACCGGTGTGGTTTGTCTCGATACCGATTCCGCAGTAATTTATATAAATCAATTTTTGCATTTTTTGTTACATACTACATAACTACTTATAATCTATTTAAAATTGAAAGTACACAGTAAAAACCATTGCATCGGGCGCTGATAAGGTTTGCTATTATATAGAGAAATTAAAATTTAGTTAGTGTGCCATACTATCAATTTTAATAATCCGGGTGCCTGGCAGATGCTTTGAATACTGATTAATTACATAACAAAAAGTTAAATATAAATAAGGGGAGGGATATAAGTTGTGACGAAGTGACGAATCAAAACTTTTTAACAGAAAATATAGTTGACTTATATTGAACAAGCTTCTGAGGGACAACCGAATAGATAATCAGTTAATACTCGTACAAAGTCACCATCCTCTCAATCAGACGTAAGAATTTAAATGACTTGGCGTCAGCACTTATGTACGTACCCCTAGGTGCAAGGTTGAGTACTGTAAATCATTTTCATAATGATGTTAAATGCAAATTATTACTTTTGTTAGTAATAATGTTATTATAATAAGTCTTAAAAATAAGCTTGATCTCATAAGTCATAAGGCGACAATGTGGGACCCTAAGGAATGTTAAACTAACAAACTTGATGTAAATTAGTAAAGCTGACGAAAACACTGTTATTTTTTATAAAATAAGTTATGTTATTGATTCATAATAATATTTGTATTAGATATATGCACTTATAATGCGGACACTATGTTAAATAATGGAAGTAGAATTCTTATTTCTCTAAACTTATGAATAGCGACAATGTGGTAAGTACCCTAGATCACTTTACATACAAAAACTCATGTTAAAAGTCTAAACTTTGAAGTCACTTTTTTGATAGAAAACTAGGTACATTACTTTTGTGTTTAATTACACTTGATCGTTACTTTTGTTTCTAAATTAACGTAAACTATGAGAATTAAAAATTATAATGTTGATTTTGTATATTTTTTATGTAAGTGTTGATTTTTTTTGTTTTATTATTAAAACAAATTATGCCTTGAGATATGGTTGTTTCATTCTTTTTATTATAAACCTTACCTACATCATATTCAGAAATCAACATAAGCCAGCTGAAAATCTGTCGATTTTGAGCTATATAAAATATTTTATTTTTGATTCTTGACTCTACACCCTACGTGCATTATTATTGTATTATTTCTATAAAATGTAAAATGTTAGAGACAACATATGATTTGTCGAGTAATATAATGTATGTGGAACATTTTAAAACCGCTATCTCCATAACTTCAACCTATAACTAGGTTTTTTAGGCTTTCAAACTTTAAACTCAAATATTTCAAAACAGTACAAAGATATGTTGAAACTTCAAAAAAATATTAAAAATAAAAATACTCAACATAGCGATCTCGTTCTTTTTGCCTTATAACCGGATAACGAACATATATTCTTGGGGGTGGCTATATGATAATGTAGTGCTGCAGCCGTCCGTGGTCCGTCAAACTTAGGTATCTAGTATGATCGGTCTCCTCAAGAAACGTATGCTCTTCTGAAATAGTATTAATTTCTGTGTAAGAAACACATGCCCTGGTAACCGGAGGTATTGCAACCAGCGCGCTGCTTGGTTTTGACGTGGTACTGCTGTCTGCACCCCAGAACTATAATAAACAATTGATCTAACCACGTGCGATGAAAACAATTTAAAAATATACCCATTCTATACTAACATTATAAATGCGAAAGTGTGTCTGTCTGTCTTTCTGTCACTTCACGCTTTAACCGTTGAACCGATTTAGATGATTGAGTATGGTATTGGTATGGAGATAGTTTGACTCCCGGGGAAGGACATAAGATTACATTATCCCGAGACATTATCCCAGAAATCGTTCTTTAAGGGGTTAAAAGTGTGTATGGAAACTCACTAATTCCACTCGGATGTCGCGGCCAAAAGCTAGTAGGGTAATCGTGCTAGTTTTGTCGACATATTTATGTGAGTTTTCCGTCCATACTTATTATATTCAAGTTTTCCCAAAATAAAAACTTAAAATTAATATAATGTACTAAAGAATAAACTATAAATAGGAAATGTATTCACCTATAATGTTTTTCTCATATATTTGTAGCAGTTTAATCAGGTAGACGGTAAACTAGACCTAGACCGGAAACTAGCACAATCACCCTATATTATATTCAAATGTTTTAATGCTAAATAGTACCTAGTGTCACAATTTATTATACTTGGTTTAAGTTGGGATCTTCTCTAATCCTTCAGACGTCAGATTAGTTAAGTCAGCTGTTTACTGAACCACTGAAAGCAGTCGCTGCTAAGGTGGTCCGTTGCAGCTCACTAACTATAAAGTGTAAGGTTAACTATAAAATGCTATGCCTGATTAAATATTTCATATTCAAATTAAGTATAGTAATCTCAAATGATCCATCAATATCCTGTAAGGAGGAGGATGAGTTAAGATATGTGGGAAATTGGTAAGTGGATTTGGTGATTTTTTTTCTACCAAAAAAAGATTCTAAAGAAAATTTAGGTCCAGAACCCTAATATACATATCCTAATAGCATGTATTGTAAATATGATAAAAATAGTTATAAGTAATCAAGTATGCCTAACCGTAGCAAATAAAATCCGTCAACGGCCTACTCCTTCAGGAGACAGGCAAGCGTAGCGTAATTAAAACTACTTATCGAATTATTAAATGTAATACTTACTATATTAACAAAAAACAAGCAAGCATAAGCATGATTCAGTAATCGTGTTTGACAAACGGGCAGTATCGATCAGGCTAGAACGAGGCTAGCGTCAGATTAGGCAATTGGCTGGTCACCGAGCTAGTGAAAGCGGTCGACGAAGTGGAAAATAGCAGCAAGATAGAGCGTCGTACTCGCCATGGAATTTCACTGCAACCCCTGCGTCTATTCTGGCAACGGCGATTTACGCAGTTACGAGTAGCGCAGCTGCAGAATACGATATATACGGTTGCCTTTTATATTTCGGGAATAGAAATTATCAACAACTTTATACTAACAAAAATGACTTTATTGTTTTTCAAAATATTCCCCTCTGAGTTCTTCGCATTTTTTCATGCGGTAGAACCAATTTTGAAAGCAGTTCGACCACTCCGATTGGGACACCTCCAAAACGTGCGTTTTGAACGCCTCGACCGCTGCTTCGGGTGTCAAAAAACGTTGACCACGCAGTTCGTTCTTGATGTGTGGGAACAAAAATAAATCATTGGGGGCCAAATCAGGACTGTACGGCGGGTGACCCATTAAATCGATATTTTGGGCTTTCAAAAAGGCTGATGTTTGTGCCGACTGGTGTGGGCTCGCATTATCATGGTGGAGTATAATTCGTCTTCGGCGATTGGCTTCCCTGACTTTTCCAATCACCTCTGGCAAACAAATGGTTATGTACCATTCAGAATTTACTGTTCTACGTTTTTATAAAGGAACGGTTGCAATATACCCAGTTTTACCAAAGAAACAGGCAACCATTTGTTTTGCAGTACCTCGTGCACGAAAAACCTTTGTTGGATTTTGTTCGCCTTGAAAGACCCCACACTGTCAACTGCTGCTTATTATCCGGTTCATACGAGTAGATCCACGATTCGTCACCTGTGACAATATCGTAGACATGTTTTGAAGTCCCGCCGTTGTATTTTTTAAGCATGTCTTTGCACCAATCCGCGCGAGCCTGTTTTTGATCACCGGTCAAATTATGTGGTATCCACCGCAAACAAACTTTTTTGACAGCTAAATGGTTATGCAATATTGTTTGTATGTTGGTCCCACTAATATCCAAAGACGCCTCAATCTCTCGACAAGTCACGTGACGGTCTTGCAATATTAGTTCACACACAGAGTCAATGTTTTTCGGGACAACCACTGATTTTGGACGACCTTCGCGGAACTCGTCCCCAAGCGAACTTACGGCCACGAACAAACTCTGCAAACCAACGATCAGGGCTGCCAGATTGTATAATCGGATACAAAAACTGTATAATTAGGTGTCTGATTGTATCCTCTTTGTAACCTAGACCCTCGTGTATAATTGGATACGGGAAAACTGAATTTCATCATTCTCATTCTATTTTTTTTACTACTCTGGTCGTGCAAAAATTATTTTGGTAGACAAACCCACCAAGAGCTTTGCCAGCGAGTTGAGTCACAAAAAAAATGTGGAAAATTCAAAAAACACCGTACCTGGCAACAAAATTTGTATGAAATAATATGACAGCTCGAAACTGACAGCTTATTTAATATGCAAAATTGTTACCATACATATAAAGAAATTTAAAATTTGATTGTGACTTGACTCATTGATCTGGCTCTTCCACACGACCGAGTCAATTCATTTTTTTTTCTTGGATGGCCTCCTCGCTGATTTAAGCAAGTTCGATTCACTTGGTTCATTTCACAGCCTGACATTGAATAACTGACAGTGACAGCGAGTATATTATGGTGCACCACACTTCGCCTATGCGGACAAATATTCGTGTTGCGTCTCTTTCTTATTCTATACAATAAGAAAGAGACGCAACACGAATATTACGGCCTCCTAGCCCAGTCGGTAGTGACCCTGCCTACGAAGCAGGAGGTCCCGGGTTCAAATCCTGGTAAGGGCATTTATTTGTGTGTTTATCACGAATATTTGTTCCTGAGTTATGGGTGTTTTCTATGTATCTAAGTATATATTTATCTATATAAGTATGTATATCGTCGCCTAGTACCCATAGTACAAGCTTTGCTTAGTTTGGGACTAGGTTGATTTGTGTAAGATTGTCCCTAAATATTTATTTATTTATTTATTTGTCCGCATAGGCGAAGTGTGGTGTCAGCATTAGGTTTTGTTTTAGTGCCAGCCAACACGGTTGAGTTTTATAACCAGTACTTCAATTTGCAATTTCTCAGGTTTATTCTATCGGTTAGAGAGGTGTAATAGCAAGGATGTGCATCTCTGTCAAAAAAATTGAGTTTGACACGACGTATCCGATACATTTGCCTAAGTGAGAAAGAGAACTTGTTATGCGTTAAGAAGGGACAACATGATTCGTAACGTCAAAGAGGGACCTCTGTATCGTACGATTATTTACTCGGCGGTAATAGTAGTTAGGACACTTAAGGTATCGAGGGAGGGTCAGGGAGAGGCAGGGTATATACATGACATATTGGGCCCGAGAAATTGCGTAGTATAAGGCGCCATAAAGGTCAGTGGGAGCCACACACTTGTTCTGAATTCAGTTTTGATTTTCTCAATTCATAGACAAAACACCCGGAAATGCTTAAATTTTCTTATGGTTACGAAAATTTGTCTATGGTACCTGAATTTTTGTATCACATAGCAAAATTTCCGCAACCATAGATCAATTGAAGCATTTCCGTCTAATTTTGTCTATGAATTGTAGAATTCAGTTCAAGTGTAAGTGTAAAATAAATTGTTAAAATAGCAGACAGGGAACTATACGCTGGGAAGCGGCGGCGTGCGATATCCGAGATCAGAAAAGAAAATGCAACAACAGGTGATTAATACATGTATTGAATCTTCACATTCGATCACATATAATCAGTTTAAAATATAAGTTTGTAGAAGTTGTAAATACATTAAAATAAAATATAAATGGGACGACACAATCTCTTACATGCAGTAGCTAGCTAGAGCGCCATGACAAGAAGGAAGTGGCCTAGGGTCCACAGATTAAGTAACAATATAGACTATGAACAATGTATGGCATAGACAAATTATCATAGACATAATATTTCCAACATAAATAAACCAACCACAAGATCACGTAATTAATAGAAATATAGTGTTTGCTTGAATTTTTAAGCAGTTTGTATCCTGGCATTCAATTTTGTATAATTTTCGAACCATGCCCGTATAATGAAAAAAAATCGACTGGCAGCCCTGCCAACGATAAACACTCGTCCTTGACGGCGCTTCATCTCCAAAAGTTGAAATAGTTAAGTTCATCGATACACTGTTGACTGAGGCTGCGTCGAAAATTGTAAAAAATAATTGCCCGAAAATGTTCGCGATTCAATTCCATGGTAGCCGTTACGATATTTTTTCAAAGGACAGTTAAAAACAAAATACGATCGCGTCAAAACTTTTTTCCTAATATTGCCGCCAAAATGTTTGAACTAAACTTTTTAAACCTCATTTGACCGATGGTAACCCTAGCTTATTCAAATCCCGAAATATAAAAGGCAACCCTCGTACAGACTTCTATTAAAATAGCAAAATTTAACACTTAGCAACTTAACACCTCTACACGTGGATCCTTCACAACTCCTGTTCATGTAATAATACCACGGCTACTTTGTTGAGCAGGGTTTATATCCATGCTATAATATAAACAAAGGTAGTCAGTAAATAAAACGTAAATGACATACCCGTAAATAACTAAAGTATCAAAATGTGCTACGTAATTTATACATCCAAAGTTAGCTACACTCGTAACTTTTGCCTGAATAGGGCCACCTTTTTACGTTCACTCTGAACAATGGTTTCAGCAAGAAATTAAAGCCAAAATGCGGGGTAACATGTAACTATATCTAAACTAATGATTTATCACTGTCAGCCCATATGTACAAAAGCTTGGTAATTTAAACGAGCTCGAATGGGTCCAAACTACATGAAGTTAATTTCTTTTCGGAGGGCACAAACTTTTTGGATTTGATTTTCATTAAAGTAGTTTTGGCAAGGCAAGAAATCTATAATGAACCAGAAATCGATTTGTTATTGAAGATTGATCGTGTTGTATGTTGGAAAAAATAAACTGATTCAATATCGGACACGTTTCCCAAAATATTGAAAAGACCTTATTACTTTCTTAATAACACCTTTCTGTCCTTCTTCTTTCTCTTTCTTCGCCTTTTTTATTGGGAACTAATAAATAATTTGAAAGTAATCTAAATATCTTCAAAACGTAAAACGTTTAATACTTAATTTCTATGATTATAAGTTTTCTTTAATTTATGACCCTAAATATAAGTAAACCAAAATAAACAAATGTATTCCTTTACGTCTATATATGAGGAAATTATTGTTTTTTCCCTTAATTTAATTTATTTCTTAGATTAGGCTTTTATATATAACAATTAAAAATTGTATCGTTTTAATTTTCCTGCACTACTCTATTTGTTTTAACATACGCCATTTTATAAAATTTCATTGCTTTTAATTTATTATTTTTAAAAACTGCACTTAAATCACATCCCGTTGCGCATAAAAGCCACCTTAAGGCGACGATATATGCAAACACGTCAAATCGAGGTGTTTTTGTGCAAGGTTTTTGAAGAAAACAAACCACGTTGGAGCATGAATGTTACATTTTCTGTAGGGGCATATAGTTGGGTTCGCTGTACCGATACGTGCTTGGTCTTGTATAACATAATTAGGTATATATATCATCGTTAAGAAACTGTTTTGGAGAAAACTTGTCGCAAGTTTTATGTCGGTCAGAAATAATTCTATGTTGCGAAATTAAACATAACTACTTCTTAGCACATTACTAATGTTCGGCCGATAACTATAGTCGTATTAAGCGCTTAATAAAGGTTTTAGACGCAAAACCTTGTAGAGCCTGTAATAATTCAGAACTATGCAATTGCTGCAATAAAACTTATAGGCGTTTATTCTATTGCAGCCAGAGACATGTTTCATGTGTCAAATTTGAGTAATATGATTAGTAATTTTGAGTGCGGAAATTCGTTCCACATAGCTTAGGTTATAGTACGCTTGCTTTCTAAGTAGATATGTCCGAGTTCCAATCTAGGCTGATGTTAACTTTTTTGTTTATTTTTATCTCATTTCTCATTTATATTTTCAATCCTGATCCTAAGCGATTTATAGGTATTTTTGGACAAAAAAAAAGTCAAATCATACTATAGTCAAGTTACCAGTTAATTTAATATTTTTATTTTGACTTTTTTACCCAATATATTTAAACTACCAACTTATAAAAGAGACTAATTCATTATTCAATTTTTACAGTGGGTATGGGTACTTTTTACCATAGACGGCTTCGTCCATGTTTTTACCATAATTTGTATTACAAGAGCGCGTTTGTTCGAGCAGTTTCCATCCGCGGCGACGTTGCCAGCTTACTTTCATTTGCTCATTTCGCGTCTTGCTTTGCGCTGTTGCAAGCTAGATCTATATTATGATATGAATGACGGATACATTGAATAGAATCAAATGCGCTTGAAGTTGAAACACATTCGTGCATTTGTCAATGATTTGTCCACATCATCGTGATAGGTTATATCTCTCTCTTTACTATGGAATAAGAAAGAAACAATCGGCTCGGCTGTCCCGGTACTCTACGATGTCTGGTCGCGCCATTAGGTTTATATGGCTTATTGTATGTTCGTTTTCGTACGATTTAAAAGATATGGTGAATTATTAATATTATTATTAGGTAGGTAAGTAGATATGGAATTAATTTAATCGTATAAGTATATATACCAATATAATTTCTCACAATCCCTAAAATGAAAAAAACAATAAGTAAGGTACGATGGGGTAAGACCGGACCATTTTTGAACTAGTTGGTCAGCTTTCAGGGCTGACTTTTATGCTTTACCTTTGTAAAAATTTCTCGAAATATTAATCCTTGTTTCAAATCAGTATGAAGTGTACCTAAGCTGTTTTTCCTGTATAAATTTTCAAAATCTACTCCTTCTACTTAAGATTGGACTATTGAATAAAATGTACTCTTAGTAAGTTTTTAGGTGCTAGTTTTCTTCCACTTATCGATTTTGCCAGCTTTGTAATGCAATAATAAATTTTTAAGTGCCCTTACTTATCGTTCTAGAGCTTATATGGTCTTGTTTAGATTAATATTATACGAGAATAAATCATACTCGAAAGGTTTTTTTATAATAAAACATTTTTTGTAAAAGTGGAGTATGTGTCAGTTTTCCGTCCATACTTATTGATATATTGATATTCAAGTTTTTGAAATAAAAGCTTATAATTAAAATATCAATTAAAGAATAAATAATTATTATCAATGGCAAATTTGACCTCAAAAAGTTTTTTCCATGTAGACGGAGAGCTGGCCACGTCAGATATGACACAATAGTCAGGTTTTATTGCTCTCATTATTGTGTCATATCTGACGTGGCCAGCTCTTAGTCCAATAAATTTGTAGCAGGGCAACCCGGACGGGAAACTAGCATAACCACCCTATGCACGGTTTCAAATAATAGATATAATTATAAACCGCCTTTATCATGTTAATTCATAATAATTCAAAAACGAGTGAGTTGAAAATATTGAGAGTGGAAAGACAAGATGTTTCAAACCTTTGAAGCAAGATGTTTCAAAATTTCAAAATTTTAAAAAACGCTTTTGGCTATAATTCTTTTTTTTCCCCAGCCTACTTGAAGAGATATAATACGTATCCATACTAATATTATAGTGTGTCTGTCTGTTAACTCTTCACGCTTAAACCGCTCAACTGATTTAGATGAAATTTGGTATGTATAAGGGGATGAAAACGGAATGGAAGTTTATACGGAATTGTTGCTCCCTGTTGACTTGAAATAGCATACGTGCTAGTTTTATATTTGCTCTTAGGTTTTACTAACTAGTAACTTTTATTTTGCGTTTTATTATGTAATTCCATATGGCTCATGTTAATTTCGCGCAGACGAAGTCGCGGGTAAAAGCTAGTATTTTAATATTGTAATGGATTTTGATATGATAAAACTTTTGAAATAGATGGCAATTAACCAAAACTAACCCAAAAATGTACCCAAAAAACCGTGACGACCCTATACACGACACGATACAACTAATCCATACTAATATTATAAATGGGAAAGTGTATGTGTGTGTTTGTTTCTTTGTTTGTCCGTCTTTCACGGCAAAACGGGGCGACGAATTGAAGTGATTTTTTAAATGGAGATATTTGAAGGGATGGAGAGTGACATAGGCTACTTTTTGTCTCTTTTTAACCCCCCACTTCCCTAAAATGGGGGGTGAAAGTTTGTATGGTTTGTTACCCCGAATTTAACGCGAGCGAAGCCGCGGGCAAAAGCTTTTATATGTTATTAACTTACTCGTGCTGACTTTTCGTGTTTTTAAATCTTTTGTGTAATTTCAATTTATAATTCTTATGTGAGACGACAAACGCTTTTATATTTGTCAATATTTTTAGTAAAAAACACTTATGGTATATAAATGAAAATGGTTAAAACATGTTAAAAAATTAATCTTAAACTTTAGGTTGAATTAAGTTATTTGCTTTTTAGCTATGGTTTTCTGTAAGGTACTTCCCCAGTCGAGCTCTGAGCCAGGTCCAGATTTGAGCGTGATAACATTCGCTGAACTGTGCCTTACCACAGTTAGCGAGATAACATTCGGAGTGCCCATACCTCCCTTTTGGACATAACATACCCGTGTCTAAACCTGTTCCTAGTAACCAACTAGGTACCAATTTAAAAAATGTTCACAGCAACAATTAATTGGATCCAGTCTTAAATGCCACGCAAAAACAAATCAAACCATTTTTTGTGACAAACAATTGAATTTATAGAACGAAACTTTTTTGTGTATAAAGATCACATGTACGAGGGTTGCTACTTATATATCCGGAAACAAAAAAACAAACAAACGTACACGGCTGAAAATGGTTTTATTGTTTTTCAAAGTATTCCCCTTGATGATCTATGCACTTTTGCATTAGCGTGAACCAATTTTTAAAGCACTTCTGCCACTCCGCCTGAGGTACCTCCATAACGTGTTGTTTGAGTGCGTCGACAGCATCTTCAGCGGTCGAAAATCGTTGACCGCGTAATTTATTCTTTATATTTGGAAATAAATAAAAATCGTTGGGTGCCAAGTCAGGGCTGTACGGCGGATGACCCGTTAATTCCACATTTTGACCCTCCAAAAATAGAGTTGTTTCGCGTGACGTATGACAGCTGGCATTGTCATGATGAAGAATGATTCTTCGTCGCTGGTTAGTTTTACGAATTTGTTCAAATACTTCCGGTAAGCAAATGGTCGTGTACCACTCTGAATTAACCGTTCTACGGTTTTCTAGTGGCACTGTAGCTACATGGCCATTAATACCGAAGAAGCAGGCCACCATTTGTTTCAATGTACTTTTTGCACGAGTAACTTTCGCAGGGTTCGGCTCATTTTGAAACACCCATACCGTTGATTGTTGCTTCGTTTCGGGATCGTATGCATAGATCCAGGATTCGTCACCTGTATAGATGTTATAAACGGCGTTTGAGTCACCACGGTTATATTTTTTTAACATTTTATTGCACCATTCGACGCGAGCATCTTTTTGCTCTTTTGTTAAGTTGTGGGGTATCCAACGCGAACAAATTTTTTTTACAGCCAAATAATTATGTAATATGCTATTAATGCTGGTCATAGAAATACCCAGAGTCGCCTCTATCTCGCGGTACGTAACATGTCGGTCGTCCATTATAAGTTTTCGCACAGCCTCGATATTTTGTGGTACAACGATCGATTTCGGGCGACCTGCCTTAACTTCGTCCGTAAGCATACTACGTCCACGATTGAACTCACTAAACCAGTGATACACAGTAGTTTTAGATGGGGCTTCATCACCAAAAGTTGAAGTTAGTTGATCTATGCACTGTTGTTGCGTTAAACCACGCCGAAAATCATAATAAATCATAGCACGAATATTTTCACGAGTGAGTTCCATTCTTGCTGCGAGATGACATTTAAAACCCGTCAAAAACAAAACACGAGCGTTAATAAGAAAGAAAAGATATACCGGCCAGTACTTAAAAAAGTTCAAATTTTACCATGGAGGTCAAATATGCTATTTAAGAAGATTGTAATCCCGGTTTCCGGATATATAAATAGCAGCCTATGTATGCGCGACTTCGGCAGCAGATAGCATACATCCTCCATACTACCCTCTTGAACCTGATGTTTATTCAGTGTTGGGCGTAATTTATTAGATGGTACCTACTTTTGTAATGAATTAAATTGCTAATTAAATTACATGAAAATCAATTATATTAAGTAATTGAAATTGCTTGTAATTGAGATTACATGTCAGTAGTATTCCTGATTACATATAATTTGTAATTGCAATTACTTTTATCTTAACTACTTTTACTTGTAACTTCGATAATTTGAAATAATATACAAGTTCAATTTCTTTTTGGGTCAGTGGGGGCAGCTACCAGATCCCTCGCTGCAACGCGAAAATGGTCTTAGAAGACCTTCCCTCAATTTCAAATTAATCAATCTTCATTAATTTGAAATTGAGGGAAGGTCTTCTACGGATTTTGGAAAAAAACATACAGGATGCGAGATGAGGTCACATTTGGTAAACTTCTTTTTGATGCCAATCGATCCCATTCTTGTATGGGATCTAAAATAATTTGCGGCTAGAAAAGCCACAAATTGAGAAAAACTTTTCCCATACTTTATGAAAATTGTTTTTTTTATTTTTCACATGCTGCTTTTTTATGCCAATCGATTCCATTCCTATCGTTTCTAATAGTTTCCTATTATTAGGTATTGTACTAAAAAGTCACAAATTAAATATTTTCCATACATTTACTATAAATAATAAATAAATATTATACGACAATCTTACACAAATCGACCTAGGCCCACAGTAAGCTCAATAAGGCTTGTGTTATGGGTACTAGACGACGATATATATAATAGATAAATATGGATAAATACTTAAATACAAAGAAAACATCCATAACTCAGGAACAAATATCTGCGATCAACACACAAATAAATGCCCTGACCAGGATTCGAACCCGGGACCTCCTGCTTCGTAGGCAGGGTCACTACCGACAGGGCTAGGAGATCGTCAAATAAAGAATAAGTGATTTTTAGGGTTCCGTAGCCAAATGGCAAAAAACGGAACCCTTATGGATTCGTCACGTCTGTCTGTATGTCTGCCCGTCCGTATGTCACAGCCATTTTACTCGGAAACTATACGACGTATCTGAATAAAATTTACACATAAGGTGTATTCTGTATGCCGCTACTTAGTTATGTATTTAAATTAAAAAAAAAAAATTAAGGGGGGGCGCTCCATACATGTATCCAAATTTCAAAAAAATTGTTTTTACCATATATCAACATGTGATACATCAATCGATAGGTCTTTAAAAATAATATTGAAGTTTTTTTGATCATTTTGTGATTAAGTAAATATTTTTTGATATAATCGCTTCGAAAGTCAGAAAAGTTTTGTAGCCCCCCCTGTAACTTTTGAACCGTAAGTCCAAAAAATATGAAAAAATTTGAGAAGATGCGCCTTATTATATACTTGCTACGAAAATTGTTTTGAACATTATCGGTTTACCCATTTTTGAGCCATTTCCAAAAAACTTCTTCCATAGGCATCAGATACGACCTTTTGCTATTAGTTTGGTTCTTATTCCATTGAAGGTACGGAACCCTCCTATGCGTGGTCCGACACGCACTTGGCCGGTTTTTTAAACTTTTCACTTAAACAACAGTCGTTTTTATTAAGCATACCTACCGGAAGAAACATTTAAGTAAAATGTTAATGTACCTGAAAAAAGCGGCATCGCCATTATATCAAAATGCAACTAGGTACAGGTACACAATAGTGTTGGAGGATGTGTGGTTTGTATTTGCAACTAAAGGATAATTTTCCAGATAGGTAATTGAATTATCCGATGTTCTCCCGATGCGGTCTTATCCCAACGCACTTTACCGTCCTCATTGAAAGCGATTTTGACCATCTCTAATTTCGTTATAGATACTAAAAACCTGGATTTTTCAGAGCAGAAGAGGACATAAAACAAATTAGTTACAAATAATATTATCTTCAGTTAAGTACATTTTATTTGAACTTTTATTTTGAAATACTTGACACGTACTTGACACATAGAAATATAACCGCCATGATGAATGCTTATTTTGGATATTTAGAATAAAACATTATAATTGTGCGATTATGATACTGTAGGTAATGGCGTGCGTTGGTCAAGTAGTTTTATATTATAGGTAACTTTAATTATTTCGTCATTGATTACCTACATACAATAGTAACTTTAATTAAGTAAGTACACATAAAATGGAATCATTATCAAAGCGCCATCTTACTGTAAAAGACCGCGATTGCTTGACTATTTAAACATGTCAACATTGAATTGTCATAGTTCATCTCAAGTATACTAGATGGCAGAAGCGGAAGCTGCGATTATAAAAACGCAAAATGCAGTCGTCAACCGCGATACCCGTCACCTTAAATAGTCGCTTCGCTAAGAAAATTAATACAACTTTTAGTTTAAAATGCAGAGTTCAGGGGTGTTCAAATATTATAATAAAAGAAACTTGGCCTATTGTTACAAGCGGTAAACTTGCGCTTAAGCACTTGACCTGAATCTATTACAAACGCCAAGAGGCAAAACGTTTTGTCGAAACTCAAAGGGTGTTAGCGACCTTTTCTGGGACTTTTTCTGCTCAACTTAAAGCAGTAAGTATAAGTTTGTTAGGGATTACGTAATTATCTAAAACTCTTTTAGTTTTAGTTCAGGGTTTTTGGAATATGTTGGGTGTGTCAGGGCCTCGATTCGACATGGCATAACTGACAGTCCCTTGCGAGACAACTATGATATCACACTTTTGTGACAATTGAAATCGGGGTGGAATCACTCAAGAGTGATATCTAAAATGGTGGCCATAGCCATAGACAAAACGCTCTAGCGAGACCTACTGACAGCTTGACAGTTAGGTGTGGACACGGGTGGACAGGATGGATATCACTCTATCCACTAGCGATACAAGTGTGACATCCACGTCTCACAGTTTGGCATGTCGAGTCGGGCCCTGGTACACTCACGAAATTATTTAGGTCGGTTTTTTAAAGAAAAATAATAAGAATTGGGATAATGGCATAAATATATGACATTATTTTAAGAATATGTTATATGTATATAATCTCATGCTGCTTTAAGCTGGAATAAATGGGTGCCACTTTTAAGCAGATACATTGGAATGTGATATTAGCATGAGAATGCATATTGAAAAGTTTTATAAAAATGATTTGTGAGTGATACACTTATAGTAGTGTAGTAGCAACGCGTGATGACTGAAGAGAGGATTAATTAATGTCAGATTATACAAATCTAAAACAAAGTGGTATTGAAATAGCATAAATCTCTCAAAGAATTTCCACAATTCTATTTCTTTTTGGGCAAGAAGGTATATAATTATTTGCGTACAAAACTATTCTAGACGGGAAACTAATATCCTAAAAGCCTTTCTAGTAAAGGAGATTAATGTATGTAACCTAAGAAATAAAATAGTGATTGAGGGGACGTTGTATGTAAGACGTCATATAGTTTTAGGTACGTCATCTCAATGGATTAAGACAATCAAATTTGAATGGATAACAGACGTTGGTATCAGTTTACCTATAGTACAATGCCAGGTAGGGTTTTTAGGGTTCCGTAGTTAACTATAGAACCCTTATAGTTTCGCCATGCCCGTTTTTTCCGCCTGTCTGTCTATCTGTATGTACGCGGCCTATATCAGGAATTGTTAGTACTAACGGGTGATAACAAAAAAATGAGACTCATTTTCTTTAGACATAAAAATTTAACTATTTACGTAAACAAAATCGTTTGTTTATGAAGTTGTGGCGGTGTCTTAGAGGTTCTTTAATTTTGTTTATTTTATTTTTTCTAGCACTTGTATTAGTAAAAAATGGTGTCGAAACAAGAAGCCATGCGAAAATCCCTTGTACTTTTTTATATTTCAAACTTAAACATGGACAAAAACCACTGTGTATGTCATTTTAGTAAAGGAAAATGTACCCGTATCTTGCTATTTGTAGAATTCTTACATCCATGACTGTAGTTTACAGAAATGGTTGCGGGAGATTAGCAAACATAATGACCAAGGGAAGACTGGACAAACAGAATTGTATCTTTAATGATGATGATTCCACCAGCCAACGAGTTGCCAAGAAAAATTTCAAGTTTTCCAACGGTACCTACATTTGTTGATGTTTAAAAAGATAGGTCTAGAATGCCGCTAGCAGATAAGATTACTAGAATACATAGATCAGCAAAAATACACTTTATATCACAGTGTCGCTGGACGATTCGAAATCACACATGAAAATCATTAATTTTAGACGTCGAGTGAAAATCCGATACCTCAAATTTTTTTCACAACGTGGCTGGATGCTAAATATTTTTTAGTCATGTCGTAATTTAGTATTTAAACAATCGGAAAGCTGAAAATTTTACCCAGTTGATAGAAGGGATCAAGGTCATATGTGCACAAAAGGGAAAAACATGCCGTCCAACGATCTTGTTCGGACATTGTGTCTGTACTTTGACGAACAGCTGACCACGGGCCCTATTCTTATGTCCATTGATGGTTTTGTAAATAACTATTATGTGTGAATTGCCTAAGAACATCCAAAACTCAAAAAAAGGTAGAGAAGATTTTTTTTTTCGCCTCTGAAAGAATTCTCATTTTTTTGTTATCTTATCACCCGTTAGAAAGCAGAAATGTGGCATGAGTATGTGAAATAATCACGCTGACGTAGAGGTAAAAAAAATGTTTTTAGTGCGCTTCCCGTTCGTCCGTCAGTGCATCCGTGCGCCGATGCACCGGTAACTTCAAATGAATAAAAAACCAGCCAAGTGCGTGTCGGACCACGCATAATAGAGGGTTCCGTGCCTTCAAATGAAATAAGAACCAAAATTATACCAAAAGGTCGCATCTGATGCCTATGGAAGACGTTTTTTGGAGATAACTCAAAAATGGCTGAACCGATAATGGTCAAAACAATTTTCGTAGAAAGTATGTGATGAAGCGCATTTTCTCAATTTTTTTTAAACTTTTGATTCAATAGTTAAAGGGGGGACACAATTTTTCTGACTTTTGAAGCGATTATTTCTGAAAATATTCACTTAATCATAAAATGTTCAAGATATATTGATGTTATTTTTAAAGAACTATCGATTGATCTGCAACATGTTGATATTGGTATTCAATTTTTTTCTGTAATTTAACTACATAACTAAATAGCGGCCTAGAAAATAGGTACACCTTATGTCTAAATTTGATTAAGATACGTTTTATAGTTTCCGAGTAAAATGGCTGTAACATACGGACTATATCAGTAATCTTTAGTACTAGAAAGCTGAAATGTGGTATGAGGGGGATCAATGTTACTCTGCGTCCGTAGGAAATACCTTAGACAACCCTACACGTGATCCCTGGGTGGTGCTAAAAGAGTAACAAACTTGGCAGCAGCACTGTCCCATCTGGACCTCGCAGCACTCACTGGATTTACTTCATCATCTACTTTTCCACTACTACTACCCCAGGGAAGAAATGCCTAACTATATCCAGTGACATGTAGCCATACGATAAATAAATAAGTATGTGTAATAATCACAAGTTTATTTTATTTTTAAAGAACTATGGATTGATCTGCAACATGTTGATATTGGTATTAAATCTTTTTCTGCAATTTGACTACATAACTTAATAGCGGCCTGGAAAATACACCTTGTCTAAATTTGACTAAGATACTTTTTATAGTTTCCGAGTAAAATGGCTGTAACATACGGACGGACGGACGGACAGACGGACATGACGAAACTATAAGGGTTCCTTTTGTGCAATTTTGGCTACGGAACCCTAATAATCGGTATTCAATTACATTTTCGTTTTGTAAATATAGTATAGATACTCTGATATCTTTCTGGTTATCTCTAGGATCACGCAAGCATATATATATAGAGATATAGATGGCAAATTGGTTTATCGTTGTTCGGCACCATGAGAGCCTTGGTTCTGTTGTTCGCTGTGGCTTTTGCCAAGCACGAGAAATATGAGGGGTACGTAAATTTTAATTTTAAATAAAAACACGAATAGGTACCTGCTTGAAATGCTTACAAGCAGGGATCGTTATAAACAGGGATCGAATGTCGGTATCATTTTAATACAAATTAACCGGTATTCATTTTCGGTATCTCGGTTTTCAATGAATATTTTTTAAATATTTTCTGGATAATCTGATATTTGTAGCCCTTACCTAAATTACATTTGAGAATATCATGTTAATATTGTGAAAGTGGGCGCTATTTAGATTTTTAATAATACCGGTAACTATCCCTGGTTATAAACATACAAAGACTTGGTCAAAATGATTTTAGTAAACATACAAAATTATGCTTTCATTTAAATGGATGATGTTTATAAGGTGTGGGAGAACGCTTCAAAAAGTCGTTATTTGTGACTTATGATATTAGTCCCGTCCCACTGGCAATATTTTGAGGGTTAAGTTTCGAAAATTCTAAAGTCACTTATTATTGAAGTTGGAAATACAGTGTGTACATGAGAATCTTTCAGTACGTTTTGTGTCATATTCAATTGGTGCTTTTTTTGTAATTCAATAATTTGAGGTTAACTTTTTTAGCTTGCCATAACTTGAGTAAAAGAATATTAGAGTTACAAAATATAACTGTTTTGTATTTAGAACAGTTTTATTGTTGCACAAAACCAGTTTGTGTCATTTACGTCGAGTGCAATTTGATATAGTATGACAACGCTAAAAAACTTCGTATAAAAAATTAGAGTTAATAAAATAAGGATTAACTATATCATCACCTTAAAATACGTCAATAAAATCAATATGTGTCAAATTAAGCAATGAAAATTTAAGTTCCTTGGTAAATTCGGTTTTTTAGGCTGTGATCGTTTCAATAAATTATTAAAGTCACCAGAGTTCACATTCACAATCACAAAGGGATTTTAAAGTAGATATTTCAATTTGTGTCACTTTCATCAATGATATTTCGACAAAAATTAAACAGAAACAATATTTGCGTTCAGACTAAGTCCTAACTATAGCGCGTGACCTTCATGGCAAGCCTGTTCGGCGTGCTTCTGTAGTGACTACTAGAATTAGACCCCCGGCTCGCTTCTTAACAAGTTAAACCATGGGTCAACCAGGCGCTGGAATCTTAGCAGTTACGATGTAGGTACTTGCTCACGGAGGCGCGCGCGGGGTGATCTACCTGACATACTCGACAAAGGAACTGAGCGGTGGAGCGGGGCGCGGGTAGCCGGGGAGTGGGGCAATGAACTCGTACTTGTCTCGCCCCGACGTACCTTTTAAGCGGTAGCTTACTGTTTGTTTGTGTTTTGACTAGATTTTTGAGTACATTTTCGAAGATTTCAAGCATCTTGAAGTATGGGTAGAAAACGCAACGTATATTTTTTGTTTTAGTTTCGTTTTTTTTGTTTTATTTTTGTTATTATTTTGTCTTTATTTTGTTTTTATTTTGTTTTCATTTTGTTTTTATTCTGTTTTTATTTTGTTTTATTTTTTTATACCATGACGGTGGCAAACAAGCATACGGCCTGCCAGATAGTAAGCCGTAGCCTATGGATGCCTACAACTCCAGAGGTGTCACATGCGCGTTGCCGACCCTTTACAAAAAGGAGGAGAATATCTCGGCCATTTTTTATTTTAGAGAAAAGTTTTTCAAATAAAATACGCTTATTTTAGCGTTTTCTATACGGGAAAATCATAAAAAGTACATGTTATAATGACGTCCCGTCAATGGTCTTTTTTTTCGAAAACCAAATTATACAGGGTGTTTGGTAATTCGACCTATTCCTTGAAAGGAGTTATTCTAGAGGTCATTTACAATGTCTTTAGCCCAGTCAGCCAGGGTTCTAAATTCAGTGGTTTTCTAGTTATTCGAGTTTTTAGTGTTTTTCAAAAAAACGCAATCTTCCGGCCTTAAAATGGCATTTGTATAAAAACTACATGAATAAGAATGGTTAATTATTTATTTTCTAGTAGCCAATGAACAAACGGTTACTCCGAACAAAAAAAACATGTCATAAAAATTAAGACTTAGAAATAAAAGGTAATAAATCACAGGCCATCTTACGTGTTTTATTTTTTTTTTAAATCAAAGACGATTACCCTAAAAAAAGTGTATTACACTTCGCGTAAAAATAACAGAAATGGATTCCTAAATTCATAACCTTCCCGAAAAGGTACAAATGTTGACATGATTGACTAAATTATTGAAAATAATAATAATAATAACAGAGCAGGTAGCGGGTGTACTGGAAGCGTACCAGACCCGAAAGCAGTTTGTTTGTGTCACTTTTGTTTCTCTTTGTGTGCTTGGTTTACCTTATCTTTCATCTTATCTTGACTTTTATCTTTTGAGGGTCCAGGTCATAACAGGTTGCCCTTGGGAAGTATTCTGACATGTTCGTGTGTTGTGAAAGATGATGAAAGCAACACAAATAAAGTTAACCAGGAACCAGTTTGTTTTTGTCACTTTTGTTTCCCTGAGTCCTTTGTTTGCCTCCAGTAACCTATCTTATCTTTTGAAGGTCAAGGTCAGGACAGGTTGCCTTCGGTGAGTATTTGGACATGTTCGTATGTTATGGTATTATTAATTTATGAAAGTAGTCATAATAAAGAATTCCTAACCAAAAACCGGTTTTTGTGTGTGTTACATGACTTAAATTATGGATTTATGGTAGAGTGATTAAAGAAAGTAAAACAACCATTTTCTGAGTAAAATTAAATTTTAAAATAAATCATAATAAAATCATAATATAATTTTACTAAAAATTAATCTTACTAATAACAATGAACACCACACTAAAATCTTAAAAATAAACATAATAATTTACAAATCTTGTTCGAATTGCCTGCCCTCATTTCGAATGCAAGCACGAAGCCTTTTGCGTACATCGGTGATTGTTACTCGCGGCGACATGCCTTCTTTCATGTTTCATGACTCCTTGCTGGCCAAGGGATCGGACCGCCTCGACCAATCCATCCACTGTCACACACACCGGTACTAGTGAGCTGGGCAGCCATCGTGTTGGTAAATCATGGCCATCCTTGTACCAAGCGGCACATCCTCCAGCAGCGCGGTTATTATTATTTTCAATAATTTTGTGAATCATGTCAACACTTGTACTTTTTCGGAAAGGTTATGAATTGAGGAATCCATTTCAGTTATTTTTACGCGAAGTGTCATACACATTTTTTAGGGTATTCGTCTTTGATTTATATTTTTTTTTAAATCACGATAGCTATTGATTTATTACCTGTTATAAGTCTTAATTGTTTGACATGATTTTTTTTTAAATAACACTGGCTACCAGTAAACAAATAATTAACCATCCTAATTCATGTAGTTTTTTTTTATTGCCATTTTAAGGCCGGAAGATGGCGTTTTTTTAAAAACACTAAAAACTCGAATAACTCGAAAACCACTTAATTTAGACCCCTGGTTGACTGGGCTAGAAACATTGTAAATAACCTCTAAAATAAACCCCTTTCCAGGAATAGGTCGAATTACCAGTCACCCTGTATACAAGTTCAGAGTCCATTACCTCGGCCATTTTTGATTTTAGAGAAAAGTTTTTAGAATAAAACAAACTTAGTTTAGCGTATTCTATATGGAAAAATCATAAAAAGTACATGTTATAATGACGTCCCGTCGATGGTTTTTTCTTTGAATTCCAAATTATATACAAGTTCAAAGTCCATTATCTTGGCCATTTTTAATTTTAGAGAAAAGTTTTTAAAATAAAACACGCTTAGTTTAGCATATTCTATACGGAATAATAATAAAAAGTACACGTTATAATGTAGTCCCGTCGATGTTTTTTTTCAAAGTTCAAATTATATACAAGTTCAGAGTCCATTATCTCAGCCATTTTTGATTTTAGAGAAGTTTCTCAAATAAAACACGCTTATTTTAGCGTATTCTCTACGGAAAAATCATAAAAAGTACTCGTTAAAATGATACCCCGTCGCCATTTTATTATTAAAGTCCAAATTTTACTCCATGTAGTCAATCTTCAAAGTAAGGTAACTTAAAAGTTTTTGAGTTAAAAAAATGTTTCGAATAAAACTTGCTTATTTGAGTACATTATACACAATAAGACAAAAAAAAGTATGTGTCATAATGACACCATTTCAACCAAAATAGTCCAAATTGGACTCAACCTTCAGGGCCCCATAACTTTCAAAACTATTGAGTAAAAAAAAATGTTAAAGAAAAGTTGCTTATTTGTATGTATTTTATACAATAAGTTAATAAAAACATAGCTTTATTATGACATCTGATGAAAAATTTATTAAGCCCAGCCCGGCTCTTTGCTAGTCCAACCGAGAGGCAGATAACGAAAGGGTGTAGCAGGATAGCCTAGGAAAAATTGCCCCCAGCGATTTTGGACCGAAACTGTAATCAAACGATGCCTTTTGGGAAGGTTATACTCTGCACAAAGTTTCATCCCTCTGTTACCCCCTGGGGGTGAAAAACACCCGATTAACCCCAAAACTGTTTTAATTATTTTTTCCTAAACTATGAAAGTTTCATGGACCTACTCCAGAAGGAACATTGCGAAATTAAAATAAACGTACTATTTCGTAGCCACTAATCATTATACTCGTATTATGCTTAATACGCAACGTCTCGGTTCCGAAACCAAAATAATTAAAAAAAACTGCCCGCGGCCGCGTTGCCGCCCGCGTTCGAATTTCACATTTTTTTTCACTGTGCGGGTTATGCTTTTCAAAAGTGAAGCTAGAATGTCTGCAAAAAATATGTTAAATACAAACAAATCTAAAGCAATTGCAAATATATTATAAAAAAGGGTAAACAAATTATATGAACTTGCATTTCATGTGGTTATTCAGCCGCTGAAAGAAAAAGCGACCACTTTTTTACAAGAAGAATGGAGGGAACCGTTGTACAAGCGGGTATGTATCTTCAAAAGTATTTTGTCTTTATTTCGTCATACATTCTATGTTATAAATGTATTATATAATTGTTGTCCAAGTATTTGCCATTTTTTAAAGAGTTTCTCGGGACCGTGTATTTTACTAGATTAACGAAATCGAATGTTACATCGAATGTTAAATTGCTAATAGATTGCGATATTTCGTATTATTGCGACGGATTATTTGTTTAGAACACGACATGAGAATATTTTAAAGACTCTGGTAGGTACCACGATTATACCTGATATAATAAAGCACCATCAATAGATAACTTCCTGTGATTTTAAAACTTAAGAGCGGCAAGTACGCAGCCTTTCCCACATAAGCGTAGTAAAGTAACGGGATACCTATAGATATATGTTACTTAAGTGTTAATGCTATGTTGTTGTTGGTGCTATTTCCGCATTTCGCTTAAAAAATAAAGCGTACTTATCTCCGTTATATGGAATGGGTTAATATAGTGGTTGCGTACGTGTTGTTCTTTAAACTATTTCTTATTTGTTGAACAGATTAGAAATCTCCAGGAATGGATATTACGTTCTTACTCGGATATTCCAAGAAATATATGTAATCAGTTATTTTTGGATTGCCTACCAGAAGAAGACATATCGCCGTGGCTTGAAGAAGAAGGAATTGTAACAAGCGAAATCTGTAGCAACTGCGGATATCGTAAACGAAACGCATTTTTTATGCATGTTATTATTTACTCCGACTTATATTGTCCTCGTTGCTATCATGAAATGTAATTATTGGTAGATAACGAATATTGATTTCTGTGTCATTTTATATACATAAACTACCTGAGTGCAGTTTCTTGAGATAATTAATATGACTAGGTAAACAAGTTACAGATATGAATGTACACTCATAGATGTGGGTCTTGTGATAGCTGTTAGTTATAACTGTTAAAAGTAGGCACCAGTACCAGTTATGTCTGAGAAATGTGTAATCTGTGAGCGATTTATACGAAATGTTAAAGGACGTGTGAAAACAGTGACTGCAAATGATGACCAGTCGTATATGTCTGCTACTTTCGGAAAAACGATTAAAGAGAACGACGTTTTATGTAACTATTGTCGCTTACTAATATATAAGAGAAGGTCATGTGACCCTATTGACAACTTTGGCATAGATACTAGTGACACCTCAGACGAAACTTTTATGCTATCTTCATCTAAACGTCCTGAACCTGATGAATTTATAGAATTGCCTTTCCCACGCCTAATTGCTACACATAAGCAGACATAGGAATCCGCGGGGCAAAACTGATTGACAAGTAGGGAGTTCCTATATCGATAAACTCAACTATCGATGCTAGTTATATATACTAGTGATCACTCAAGGGTTTGCTTGTAAAAATAGGTTTTTATTAATATTAAAAAATAACAACTCAATCAATACTCTTCTTCGTTTTTAAAAACAATTTTATAATTTTACTCGTCCCAATTTTTTTCTTCGTGAATGTCCCATTTACTATTGTTAAAGTAAACGACCAAAATTTGCTCCATATTTTCGGGCGTTATGCGTCTCCGTCTTGGCTGATAAATCCATTTCAGGTGGCTAAATGACTTCTCAATTTCTGTGGAGGTTATAGGGGCATAACAAAATTTCATAAAGTGATCTATTGTACTTCGCCTATTGTTCGGTTGTAAAATGACTTCTTCACCTTTTTGTAGCATATTATTTTTTTCCATAGTGTCGTACCCGAAGTTTTTGTTAAAAACATTTCTAAATTTAGTGTAAATAATTTTTCCCTTTTCGTTCAAATATATTTTAGATAATGTAGACTGTACTTTTTTACTATTCGTACACCAAAGTCTAGCGACAGATATGGCGATTGTAATTTTTTTTATAGACTCTTGAATAATATTTAGATTTTCGGCTGTAAACTAAGTTCACCCTAGATATTTGATTTATTAAATGCAGCTTTTGCTTTTTTAACCACTATGCCATCTGATACAGAAAATGTATTCATAACTCGTCTTATATCGTCAAAATATATAGCATAATAGTTTGCTGCTTGCAACCATGTGCCCCATCTTATAATTGTTGGCGGACACTTCAAAAATATTTTTTTGACCGATGATATCAAGGTATTAACACTTGGAAACAGAGATCTTACTTTCTCAGCCACCCTATTTAATCCACGAGCTGCACATGTTACGTGGGATAATATTAACTATTTTGTAGAGCAATAGGTATTACGCCCTACCTTTATATAACCTAGCGATTATTTAAATTATGCTATGTTGAACAATAGAACAAAAACACATCATGTTGGGGGCTCACTAGTATATAGAACGAGCACCGATAATTTCAATAATAAATGGGATAGTAAATGGGACATTCACGAAGACAAAAATTGGGACGAGTAAAATTATAAAATTGTTTTTAAAAACGAAAAAGAGTATTGATTGAGTTGTTATTTTTTAATATTAATAAAAACCTATTTTTACAAGCAAACCCTTGAGTGATCACTAGTATATAGAACTAGCATCGATAGTTGAGTTTATCGATATAGGAACTCCCTACTTGTCAATCAGTTTTGCCCCGCGGATTCCTATGTCTGCACATAAGTATTGCTGTATATGTGGTTCTACCAAAGATCTAACAGTTGTACCATTTGACGCAAGATTACAATGTTATTCGATAAAACATATTTACATACCCTTAAATAACAGATGTTGCAACAGCCATTTAATGAAGAGAAAGTTTTTTGAAGATGACATATCACATCTGAAACCGTTTTCCAATTACAGTTCGGTACCTATTTTTTTTTTTTTTTTTTTTATACCACGACGGTGGCAAACAGCCATACGGCCTACCTGATGGTAAGCAGCTACCGTAACCTATGGACGCCTGTAACTCCACAGGAGTCACATGCGCGTTGCCGACCCTTTACAAAAAGAAGGATTCACTGTGTTGACGGCTAAAGGAACAAGAGGGTCCCTCATCGTCAACACACTGGGTCCTCTTTGAGCTCTTTGGCAACCTTACTCACCAGCAGGAACACAACACTATGAGTAGGGTCTAGTGCTATTTGGCTGTGGTTTTCTGTAAGGTGGAGGTACTTCCCCAGTCGGGCTCTGCTCCAGATTTGAGCGAGATGACATTCACTGAACGTGCCCTACCACACTAAGCGAGATGCCATTCGCAGTGCCCATACCTCTCTTTTTGGCATAGTTTAAGGACATACCCAAGTCCGGACGTAGTTTAAGGACATACCCCGGGTCCAAAACATACCCCGGGTCCAACCTATATCAGATATTTGTAATATTTTTAAGTTGAGTCATGAGTCAAGAACATTCGATGCAATACAAAAACATTGCGTTACAGACAAACAATTGTTTGCCTTTACAGGCTTAACATGGCCGAATATTTACGAATTAGACGGAATATTAGGTTTACGAAACTCTTCTAGCAGGACATCCATTCAGGCCATAGTAGTTTTTTTAATGAAACTACGGACGGGAAATAGTGACCAACTATTAGCGTCCATTCTTGATTTAGAGTATCACCAGTTAGTGTCCGAGTACGTAAATTCTGTTATAACAGCTTTTGAAAAAAACGTGCTTCCGGCACATTTTGGTATACATCCGACAACAAGAGAATTAATTCAGTCTCGAACTAGTGAGATAGCAAAAAAATTAATTGATGCGAATAACGATCAGCTTATTATTATATCCGATGGTACGTACATACGGCACCAGAAAAGTTCTAATAATGTATATCAGAAAAAATCTTATTCCGGTCAAAAAAAAACTCCACTCTGTAAACCATTCACGATATGCACAACGGATGGGTATGTGATAGATATGTGTGGACCTTTCAATGCTAACTTGAACGATGCATGTATAATGAAACAAATAATGTCTGATATCAACGGTTTGCCCAAGCTATTAAAACCTGGTGATATAATAGTAGTAGATCGCGGTTTCCGCGATGTTCTAAGGGATTTGGAGACTATGGGGCTGAAAGTGTTAATGCCTTAAAAGGGAACAGATTACAGCTTGATACCTTAGAAGCTAACAAATCACGGATCGTAACTAAAATAAGATGGGTAGTAGAATCAGTTCACGGAATATTAAAACAAAAATATCATTTACTAGATCATAAAGTTGACAATAAAATCCTACCTAACATCGGTACATTATGCAGAATTGCTTGTTTCTTAAATAATAAATATGGAAAGAGATTGATAAGTGATACAAGTAATACTGATGTAATAGTTACGACGGAGTTGTGACGTTTAAAGACTAATTCTGAAATAACAGCCAATAACATGGCACAGTAAGTTAATGCAAATGGATGGATAAGAAAGAAAACCATCTTTAAACATATATCAAGTAATGACTTATTGGACTTTCCTGAGCTGACAGAGAATAATTTACAAATATTCTTTGGAGGTTCGTATCAAGATATGAGGATATTACGTATCATTTGTGGTATATTGTATTTAAAAAAATTCATCCATATCGTGTCTGGAGGAGCCCAAACTTGGTATGTTTCAAAAATTATTTTTGTGTTAATTAAAAAAAAATGGCTGAAATGTAATGATGTGGTATATTTTTAGAATTGCCTCAAAATGCCCTTTCATAAGATACCACACACGATAGGTTTCTGAAAAAAAAATTTTTTTTTTCCATACAAATAAAAAAATATCTTGGCACTCCCCTCCTAAGGGAATTTTGTTTAAGAACTGCGGGTCAAAAAATGTGTTTTGACCTCTAGTATGCGTGTGCCATACAGCTAAACTGTAGATCGATTTGCGGTGTTTTTAATCGTACGGCTACCACTATTGCTGCTCGCATATAGCTTCAATAATACATTACTTATCCAATGCGAGATATAAATCAAAAATTATAAAACCAGCCGAACTTCTGACCAACATATTTGATAATTACTTAGACAATTTGACAATTATTAACGAAGACAGTGATGACGATTAATTAATAATTGTTTTCTACTTAAAAACTTACTTGTAACGTATAAATACACAAAGTTATGTTAATATGTTAATAATAGGAAAGAAAAAAATGTTTTTATAAATACACATGAGTTTGATTCATACTTCTTTATCCCCACCTTTTTCAAATCGGGCACGAGCAGCGGTCCGATCGCAAGCCATTGTTTATTAATAATGCAAGGCTCTTAGTGGGAGTTCAATGAATAGTACGCACCAAAGAGCCAATACACATTAATTTTGCAATGTTCCTTCTGGAGTAGGTCCATGAAACTTTTGTAAAATGTAGAATATAAATTGGTTCATTTAAAAAAAAAAATGGTGTGTGTACCATGAGCCAAACTTGATATACAGGGTGATTATTTTTTTATTTTTGTTTTTTTACAAGAATTTAAATGGTTAGCGGGTTAATATTTTTTTAGCACATAACTTTTAGTCTTATTAATATTTGTACAAAATTTGAAATTCGTCACTTTCATAGTTTAGGAAAAAATAATTAAAACAGTTTTGAGGTTTATCGGGTGTTTTTCACCCCCAGGGGGTAACAGAGGGATGAAACTTTGTGCAGAGTATAACCTTCCCAAAAGGCATCGTTTGATTACAGTTTCGGCCCAAAATCGCTGGGGGCAATTTTTCCTAGGCTATCCTGCTACACCCTTTCGATTTTCGCGTTTCACGATTGGCACTCTGTAAACAAACCGCCTTGATGCATAAATTACATATTTATTAGTGACAATTTGTCAAAATACTGTTTATATGGTAAACTAGGTTAACCGTGGCACACAGATCCGCCGTTGCAGTCCGTTACGGACTACGGTGTAGTCATACGTTATATCACCATTAATTACTTAAGTTTTATATTACTGCTTTCTTTACTATGAAAAATAAAGAAGAGCGATTTAAAACTCGCTGTTTGTGTTTGTCGCACTTATTACTATATGTATGTATAGAGCAATAATGTATAGAAAACAAACGAGCTGCTAGGCAGCCTGGCCGGTACATGCACCCCGCCCGCGCCTTACCCTTCCCAGCGCATGCCCTCTACGCAAAAAAAGTTTTTGTTTTGAAAAATAAAAATAATCCATTGATTATAACGACACAAATTTCAAACATGGTTTCGATACGCTTTTATAAAAATACTTACACAAACATTAATAACTTTAATATTTTATTGTACTGTTAACAGGGTTCTACAAGAAAAAAAATTTAAATAAATAAATATCATTGATTAATATGGCACAAATTTATTCAAATACTAGATATCGATATTTTAGAAAGCACAGTACCTAATCAATCAACTTTAATTTTATATAGGCTTATAAAAGTCCACATGTTTGTGCTGATTGAATGTCAGTATTCCCATTGACGAAAGTGACACAAAACGCGTGCGTGCGTCAGTAACAACTTTGCTGTTACAGTGAAAAAACAATTTTGATCTCTAATTTTATATTCACCGAATAATGTTTAAAAACAGAAATGTCTAAGTTTCTACCTAAGCAACAACCTAGGATGACACAAATTATTATTATTAACTAAGTTGGATGCCCTGAATTCTGTATGTGAAAAATAAGCATCTTTAATATTATCGAAACTTCATAATTTATCGGTACGGGTTTAGACCCGTACCGATAAATTATGAAGTTCATATTAGTATGAGGCACAAAAATATTATAATGGTCAGTATGTTAGTGTTTTAATAATAATGCCACTTTGGTACATGTCCTTACTCATGCTCAAATAGAAATATGCGAATGTGGAAAAGGCCCCTGACGCCGCCGGCTCCAAGCGGATTGGATTCTTTAAAATAAATTATGCACGTTCCCACTTAATGTCATTCATTTACCGAAAAGTTAAAGTTGAACTACCTTATCTGGTAATATTTCTTTCAAAAGTTTCAAGAATCACATTTGTATAAGCCAGAGCTCGAACCCTGCACCTTTGGATTGAAAGTCGCACGCCTGAAAAATTCGGCCACCGCCACGTACTTATTTAAAACCAAAAATATGGTTTCATCATCAAATTATTTAGCCTTAGTGATTTATTCATCATACATTTTAGAAAAAATTGCATTGCACGCCACTGATGTGTTGATTACAAACCTCTTGGTGTATTTTTCATTTAAATCCGCGCAATAGTTTAGGCACCAGGGAAAAAACATGATTTCATATTTGGTGATCTCTTGCGGCCGCCATATTGTTTTGTTTTAGATTTATAAGTGTAAATTCATTGTTCTGATCAAGTAGAATTAAGGGAAATGTCACTTGTAGAAATCCGCTTAGCATCCTAGGCTACAGGGTGTATTCAGTTTTCAGTTTTGAAACCTACTTACTGTTTTTCTCGTAGTCGGTTAAAATGTTAATATTGGCGTAGCTGACATACAAAACTATAAATAAATCATAACTTTGTATTCTCACATTTTTCATATCATGAGAATATCCCCTGGAAAGGCATTGACGATACACTTCACTTCCTCAAGTGCTATCTCTAAGGAGGTTCCACAGAAGTGTAAGCATGTTTCTATGTAGAATGTAATGAGCTTTAATTTTGTTATAGATCATATTTTCATATCATATTTTCAGTGTCTAGATTCGGAAAAAAAACGAATTACTTCAAGATGAAGGACATTTTACAAGGTGTTGGCGGTTCCTCGAGGTTCTGAAACATCAAATGGTCTGGACCTGAAAACGGGACCTATAATCAACATACACATCAGATTTCAAAACTATCCGAGGGATTTCGAGTTTCGTCGTATTTTGACTGTATTATTGAGTATGTCAGTAGTTTTCTAACACTCCTACCTGAATACATAACCTGTATTTCAATTACAGATGGAAGTCCTATTACGTGGGGCCAGCGTCTGCAGACCAACTAAAGGCACTTGGACTGATCTTCGACCAGTACAACGTCGATGTCCTAAGTCACCCCATCGTTCAACGTGAAGGTGTCGTTCTAGTGACTCCCCAGCATCAGGCTGATGTTACGCAGGCTTTAGAAAACCTGGCTATCGACTACAGAGTCCATGCCGAAAATGTTAAGGCGTAAGTAGATACCCATATAGCCATTTTCGGTCGCAGATTTTTCACAGTAGTTACTATTGGAAATAGTTTCGTAACTGTTACGATACAATGTGACTGTGTCGAGTTTGGTAGCAATGTACACACAATGTGATGGAAATGATTTTTAGTAATTTAGTGTAGTCATTGTGTCCACACGTTACTGAAACATGTTATACACATTGCGTGTTTATTGTGACCAGTATACACTTTACGCACAATGTTTAGTAACTGAGTAGACACTTTGTTACTAAAATCTACACACTGTGTCGTAACGTTACGTAAATGTTCTTACAATTTGTTACTAATATAGACCGAAAAAGTCACCATAAAGTTCATACTTTCTCAAACTGTGTTGTAAGTTTACATCTCACTCTGCTACATAAATTATGAGAATACGAGTAGTGTCTGCTATCTCTTGAAGATATAAAAAAGTCAAGTTTCTAATCTAAGTAGGGAATGCAATATCGATCTCGCGATATCTCGTGCAAATTTCCGAAAATTTAATCGTAATATAATTTAATTTAACCGTAATAATATCGCGAGACTTAATCTCGATGGCACGAGATCTCGGTTTTACAAATCTTGACCGAGATCTCGATTAATATTTTCGAGATCTCAAACGCGATTCGAAGGCTTGTAATTTTCATTCCGATGACATCAATTTGACGTCACGCTACATATAGGATGATCCCAAAGAGTTTTATTGTAAATTATTAATCATTAGTCGTCAATCATTTTAATCATGTACAAATGACTTCAAAAGAACTCTATTTATACTGACTTGATACGTGAAACGTAAATAAAACTATTTGATTTGTTTTTATACCTACATTTTATTGAATGGTATTGTTAACAACACATTACAATTGTTATGTAGAAAACAGAATTCCTCTCTAACGTAAACCACGCCATCCTTCTTGCATTAATTCCGATACGAAGAAAATCTAAGTCATCCTCGCGTTTATACGTAATGTAATATTCATAAAAATCCTTTTGTTTTGTAATCGTATTTTTGTTTGTTGTGCCACACATTTGGTTAATTATTCCAAATTCTCTGCTAAAAAGAAAATGTATAATTGATGGACACACTTTTTCTGATTTTAACAACTAATACAATTAGGAAATCAGTATTTTTATTTCTCAGTTGCACTTGTAACATTTTTGACAGAACGTTTTTTTAATGAGAACGAATAAAAAAGGTTACATTTAAAAAGGTTTTGTTAGATATTGATTTATAAACAGTCAAGGAAATTGATTTGTGTAACATTACGTACTTTGTCATAGTGACATTCAACATCTAGATTTCATATTATGATCACTGTGACAAGGTTCTAAATGGTATGCAAATCAATGTCCTGGGCCTTGTACCTACGTGTAGGTATCTACACGAATAACTAGATACTTAATTATATGTTTTACAAACGAGGTTTTGTACAGTATTATATACAAGTTAGTTTTTGTACATAATTACATTTCTACTTTTTTTGCCCCTTATATTTTGATTCGAAATTGATAATTAGAATTTGCTCAAGGTTTTTAGGAGTCATACTGCATCGCCGGTTTGTAAAAATCCATTTTAATATTGAAAAGGACCTTTCAACTTCTACAGATGTAATAGTAGCATACTTAAAATAAGGCCATAACTCTATTTTCTCATTGCTTCCATCAAGACGAACTTCCTTATTGTCGTTCAAGGCAGCCATTATTTGCATGGTTGGTAATTCCTTGTTTTTGTGTAATACTGTTTAATGCTTTTTATAAATAAATTTTCCTTTTTCATGCACTACGACTAACCCTTGATACACAGTTTCCACAGTCCTGTCACAGTTTTAACTACTTGTAGCGACTCACTCAATGTCAGCGTAGAACTCTCCATTTGCTTGGTAGCTTTTACTAAAACTGTGTAGCTTTCAGTTATGAATTTTAAATAATTTTTCAGATGAGGTTTCCCAATTGCTAATTTAGCCCGTCTTACTTTTGCGGTATTCTGGTCATCGAAAACGTTTTTGATTTCATCGAAGTAAGTCGTGTAGTAAAATAGGCCTCAATCCACGTATTCCATCTTGTTATAACTGGACGGGGAGGTTGTGGCATATTAGGATACTAGCTGTGCCCGCGGCTCCGCCCGCGTGGAATTCGGTCTGTGTCAGTAAGCGGCTAATTCACCCCTAATTCCTCTCCCGCTACCCTGGAGGCGGAACTTGAAGTAAAGTTGACAGATGACGCTAGAGGACAGTAGTCCTAATAAAATATTTTACAATTACCACTTCATGAAACTAACTACACTCAAAAATGAATACCTTTTTTTATCATATTTTTTTTTTTTGGCATGATTTAAACGACATAGAGTAGTAGACAAAAGTGGTCCTGTATCAGACGATACAGGACCACTTTTGTATTTATACGTTCATGTCCACGGCAAATTTCATCCAAATCGATCCTCCCGTCAAATCAGTCAAAGCATGAAAGGTAAGAACAGGCGCTGTTGAAATTTGGGGTGGGGGGGGGGGGGGTCACAAATGCAGAAATGATTTTTTTCTATTTGAGGTGCACTTGGAGGGGGGAGTCGGTCCATGACCCATGCATCCATGACCCAGACGTTGAATTTGAGCATGGTGAGATGAGAACCGGCCAAGAGCATGTCGGGCGATGCTCAGTGTAGAGTTTCGTAGAGGCCACCCTGTTACAAAACATCCGTTCAAAAGGTCGTTTATTAAGGGATATTTGATAGATAGATAGATAAACACTTTATTATTTGGCGACGCTTACGTCATTTTACTATTCGACACTTCCTTTCGCTATGCGTTTTTGACTGATAATTCAAAAAGGGCTGAACCGATTTTATTCAATATAGTTTTTATTGATAGTTCTTATCAGGCCTCACCAAATTTCAGCTTTCTAGTGCGAACGGTAACTGAGCTAGACCGCGGACAGACGGACACGGACATGGCGAAACTATAAGGGTTCCTAGTTGACTACGGAACCCTAAAAAGAGATAAATAGTAGTTTTTTGTAACTGTTGCGTAATAAGGCCTAATTATGTACAGAAGCATACACTGCTTTAGCTGGTAGGAACGAAGTTATGTTATTTCATTTTTGAATTTTTTTTGGGAATTTTTTTTTGTATTTTTTTGAAATTGTTGAAATTTTAAAAATTTTATTTGAAATTTTTTAAATTTTTGAAATATTTGCCATTTTTAGGGTTCCGTACCTCGAAATGAAAAAACGGAACCCTTATAGGATCACTTTGTTGTCCGTCTGTCTGTCTGTCTGTCTGTCTGTCTGTCTGTCAAGACCATTTTTCTCAGGAACGCGTGGAGGTATCAAGCTGAAATTTATATCAAATACTCAGGTCTATTGTCCCTTAAAGCTGTGAAAAAATCAAACTTAAAAACCAACGCAATCAAAAGATACAGTCGTTTATGCTGCAAATTTTAGAGTTTTTCGGCACTTGCAAAACCTACGGGGTACTTCCCGTGAACTCAGAAACTTGAAATTTGGCACGAAGCAACGTCATATAGCATAGACAATGGAAAAATTACAAAAAGTAGACATCTTTAGTAAAATCATACAAAAAAATATTTTATTTTATTTTAAACTTACTACCTTTTTCCTCGTAAACGCGTGGAGGTATTAAATTGAAATTCATGTCAAATACTCAGCGCTCTAAGACCTTTCAAGTGTAGCAAAACCAAACTTTTATGTCAACGCAATCAAAAGAAATTGCAATTTAAGTCGCTTATTTTGAAACTGAGTACTCGCAAGAAACTCAAAACCTAAAGGGTACTTCCCGTAAACTCAGAAACTTGAAACTTGGCACGAAAAAACTTCATATATCATAGACAAATGAAAAATTACGAAAAGTAGACATTTTTAGTAAAATCATACAAAAAAATATTTTTTTTTATTTTAAACTTACTACCTTTTTCCTCGTAAACGCGTGGAGGTATTAAATTGAAATTCATGTCAAATACTCAGCGCTCTAAGACCTTTCAAGTGTAGCAAAACCAAACTTTTATGTCAACGCAATCAAAAGAAATTGCAATTTAAGTCGCTTATTTTGAAACTGAGTACTCGCAAGAAACTCAAAACCTAAAGGGTACTTCCCGTAAACTCAGAAACGTGAAACTTGGCACGAAAAAACTTCATATATCACAGACAAATGACAAATTACGAAAAGTAGACATTTTTAGTAAAATCATACAAAAAATATTTTTTGACATTTTAAACTTACTACCTTTTTCCTCGTAAACGCGTAGAGGTATTAAATTGAAATTCATGTTAAATACTCAGGGCTATAGGACCTTTCCGATGTAGCAAAACCAAACTTTTATGTGAACGCAATCAAAAGAAATAGCAATTTAAGTCGCATATTTTGAAACTGAGTACTCGCAAGAAACTCAAAACCTAAAGGGTACTTCCCGTAAACTCAGAAACTTGAAACTTGGCACGAAGAAACTTGAAACTTGGTTCGAAGAAACTTCATATAGCACAGACAAAGGAAAAATTACGAAAAGTAGACATTTTTAGTAAAATCATACAAAAAATATTTTTTGAAATTTTAAACTTACTACCTTTTTCCTCGTAAACGCGTAGAGGTATTAAATTGAAATAAGTAATAAGCATACTACAACTTTTGCTTGTTATAGGTTTGTACGGAACCCTCGGTGCGCGAGTCCGACTCGCACTTGGCTGTTTTTTTTTACTTTTAGGTTCTCGACTTTTTTCAGTTTTTTCACTTTTATCACTTTGTCACTTCTCACTTTAACTTTTCACTACACTTCATTCACTTCACTTTATTCTATTTTATATATTTTTTATTTCATTCCATTTTACATGTTTCTCAATCGTATGGGTGTCGCGTTTTCGTGACGTGACGCTTTTTCGTGACGGTCACGTGATTTTTTTTCACCTAGCCTCCCATCCGCGAACCGTCCGATAAAGAACTTCGTTCCAAAACTACCACCGGTTCTAACCCTACACCTCTGGCCCAAGAAGTATTATGACATTTATGACCGAAAAGAAACTCGACGGGACTTATTTTTTTCAAAACAGTAAGTAATACATTATTAGATCTTAAAGATACAAAATAATGCGTAGTTCTTCAAGAAGACATATCAAAACAGCTTGAGAGACAGATAATGTACCCATTGTTTAATTATAAAGAAAAATAAATCCTAATCTGACTGCTTCACAAAACGTTTGATATGTTTTCCTACCTAAACGGTGTCCTATAAATGTTAGATGATTTTGTAGTAGTTTTTTGGTTTGGGCCATGCATCTTTGTCCGTCATATATAGTCCTCGAACCTGGAATAACCCTTTGACATTCATGACATTTTCAAATATTTCTTAAGAGCGGGTAAAGGTAAATTTAAAGCATCGACGGGTATGTTATAAATATGAACACCTTGACCAAAAAATTACAAATTATTTCAATACCAAATTTCATCTAAATACGTACAGCGGTTATTGGTTGTTTCTTCCCCATGTAAACTTCCACCCCTTTTGCATCCGCTTAAGGGATAATTTCGGAGATAAAACTATTTTATTTCCTTTTCCAGAGCTCAAATTATCTCCATACCAAATTTTATCTAAATCGATTCTGCGGTTAATAATTCCCTTTATAAATTTCCAACTACCTTTTCACCCCTTTAGGGTTGATTTTGGGGTAAAAACTATCCTTTGTCCTTTCTCGAGACCCATACTATCTCCATACACATTTCCATCTAAATCAGTTCAGCGGTAAAAAATTCGTCATACCAACTTCCAACCCCCTTTTCACCCCCACAAGGGTTTGAAAACTAACCTATGACGTTTCTCGAGACTCAAATTATCTCCATACTAATTTCTATCAAAATCGTTTCAGCGGTTAAAAATTCTCCATACAAACTTTCAACCCCATTTTCATCCCCACCAGGGTTGATTTTCGGGATTAAAACTATATATTATCCTTTCCCGGGACTCAAACTATCTCTATGCAAAATTTCATCAAAATCCGTTCAGCCGTTTTCACGTGATGCGCGGTCAAATAAACAGACAAACAGATAAACAGACAAACAGACAAAAATTCTAAAAATTGTTGTAACGTGTTCTGTTATCGATTCTAAGTATCCCCAGCCAACTTTTTTTCGATTATCTTCCATGTACAGACTTTCGACCCTCTTCAGCTTTATTATATGTATAGATAACTGTTTTAACTTTTTTATTCGTGATGGGCATTTTAAAAATGTCGTTTTCATACTACAAATCAACTCGTTTACATCCTCATACAAACCTCGAACTGTGTCAGCAACACGGTTGAAGCCATAGGCCAAGCATGTCACGTGTATCATATTTGGAAATGAATTCCGTAGAGTTTTTCCTGCTTTTACCATATAGGGAGCCCCGTCAGTCAAAAATAACACCACCCTTTCATTGTAATTGTCATTTCCATAAAGATTTTTCAACGATTCGATTACTAAACTGTTACAGTGGCATGATTAGTCCTGTCACGGACCTTGGAAGCTATTATGTGTGGTTTACATGCGTTAGTCTTTCTGAGTGCTCCAACGATGACATTGGCCACATTTTGGTCCAATTGATCTTTCGTGTCGTCAACACTTACGTAAATATACGAATCCGCGATATCCTGATAGAATCGAAAACCTTTTTGAACATTTTAGGAAGTTTGACTCCGATGGAACTCTTGTTGTTTTTGCATACTTGCCATCAATGCATTTTTGAAGGAAGTTACGGAAATTCTCATTTTCTAACTGAAACCATGGTATGTTTGACGCTACCATAAAATTCGTAAGATCCAGGTTAAACTCCTTTTGAGTTAATTTTCCTTCTTCTGTTTCAATATGTTTAGCTGTTTGTAAATGTGCTGTGACATTGCTGACTTTTGATGTCATATATTGATCACAACAGGAACAATAAACGTTTTCGTCGTTTACAATTAAAAACGGATATCTGTAGTAAAACTGGTGTAAAGATGACATTGTGCCTATTTAAGTTTATCCAACAATACCTAACAAATATATTAACAATAATTTAAACACAACAATATGTAATATTTTAAGCTGACAGCTATATAAGTCAATTAGACATGGTACTGATTATTTCAACTATCGACATCGGTTATCTGCAGAGGTTGTTAAATGATTAATTATGACGAATTTAATCGGAATCATACTCAATGCAGCGTGCCGTCATTTTTGCGTCAACGGCATGAAAATTACGGGCCCTGTAGTTATTACCTAAAATGTATCACAAAACATTTACAGTATTATTAATAAACATGGAGTAAAGTAGGCGTAACTTTAATTCGAGGTGTAACCCAAGATTAGTGTAATTCCGTATTAATAAATGCAGATTAAGCAGGGAGTATACTAATCAGGCTTTACACTCGGTGTAAAAGTTAAACCTAGGTACCACATAGTTTAACGACTGAGTAAGAGTAGAGTAGCTGTCTGTTTTGACGTTTTCTTTGAAATCTCACGTCATCACGTCAGACAAATTATTTTTCTCGGGCTATAAAATGGAACGGGATTATTTTATTGATGATTTGAGGGATATAGACGAATTAAATGAGGTGGAGAACGTGATGCCATTATTAAGGCATGTAAAATTTTATAAAACAAGGAAAAATCCTTTGGAAGAACTCCTAGAAAATGATTTTAAATCAAAATACAGATTTTTTCGATCTACGGCATGTTACATCATCGACATGGTGAAAAATGACCTAGCTGGTGATTCAAGAGGAGGCTTTATACCACCCCATTTGAAAGTTTTGGCAGCAATTAGAACATGGGCCCGCGAAGAGGTAAGTTAAGCAGACAGTCAATTTTTAAATTTGAACCATTTTCATCTTAGGTAAACGGCCTGTTGCCTCCTGGAACAGCCCAACCCACCCCAGTTGTTATTGATAGTAACACTGCCTGCGGCGCGGAAGTCCCGGGTTCAAATCCTGGCCAGAACATTGGTTTATGTTTCCTATGTATTTATCTATTATATTATATATATCGTCGCCTAGTACCCACAACACAAGCCTTATTGAACTTACCGTCTACCTACTAGATCGAAATAAATCTTGTTAGTAATTTGTAACCCAGTGTATTTATGTCAACAGTTTCAAGATGATGCAGGAGATATTAGTGGAATGAGTCAGCCAACAATATCACTTATATGCAAACAAGTTGCCTTGGCTATAGTTGCTCATAGAGCTCAGTGGATTAGAATGCCACAAACAGATGCAGAGCAGAATAATGTGATTGCTGATTTTTATTCATTGTGTGGGTTTCGACAAGTGATAGGAGCTATAGACTGCACACATGCTCGAATTCCGAAAGTCGGTGGAGACGTTGGACAGTACTATATCAATAGGAAAGGATACAGTTCAATAAATGTGCAAGTAAGTTTTTGAATTTGAATTTAGTACAGTCACCGGCAATAGTATATTCCTAGACAAGGTCCGAAAAAGATGTGACACGCGCTGCTTTAGCCCTACAAACTAGAGCGTTTCACATATTTTTTGCGTAGGAAGATACTATGATACTATTGCCAGTGACTGTATCCAACCTAGTCAACAATATTTCCTAAATAAAACAACCTGTTACTGCTATTGCTATGATGTTGATGTATTAAGTAGGTATGTATATTGTTTCAGGTTGTGGCAAATGCTAATTTGGAGATAATGGATATAGTTGCTCATTGGCGAGGCAGTACACACGACTCCAGAATATTTAATGAAAGTCGTTTGAAACAAAGATTTGAGAGGTCAGAATTTAAGGGAAAACTATTAGGAGATTCGGGATATGCTTGTACCCCTTATTTATTTACTCCGGTGCTTCGACCTACCAGAGAAAAGGAAGAAAACTATAACAAGGCACACATAAGGACCCGTAATGTAGTAAAAAGATGCTTTGGAGTGTGGAAGCAAAGGTTTCAGTGTTTGTTGAGAGGATTTTCCACACGGTTGGAAAACACAAAATTGTATATTGTTGCTTTGGCTGTACTGCATAATATTGCAATGCATAGGCAAGATATAGAAGAAGTTGAAGACAGTGATGACACTGATGACACTGTTCCGGTAACTCCAGCAATCAGCGCCTGTCTTAGGGGAAATGCTGTACGAGCAGCCTTTATAAATAATAATTTTTAAACAGGAGGCAACTGGCTTGTTTTTATATTTTTTTTTCTTGTTTTTATATGTTTTTGATGTATTTTGTATTTTACTTTTATAAAATATTATGAAAACATAACTTAGGTCACTAAATAAATAAAAGTTTTAAATTTAATTATTTTTATTTATTTTGAAACATATCATTTAAAAATAGAAAAATTAACCTAACATATATATTACTGATCATTCAAAACTTCACGGGCCTTTTTCAATTCTAAAATTTCCCTCTCTAATATGGCACATTGTAATTTCTCTCTGTGAATTTCCATTTTAATTTTGTGCTCTTCTTCAGCCATTTCCATTTTTCTTACATGCTCATCATCTTTTAGCATTTTGCTATGTCCTATCATGTTGTTGACATAGTCCTCATGGTCCTGTAATGACAAATAAATAACTTTACTTCAACACAATTGTTGTAAACAAAATTAGCTCCAAATAAGCGACAGTTTACTTTTCTGGGTTTCTTACTGCTACGCATAATATTATTTGTTGTAATTTTTCGTTTCGCGTCCTGCAAAAAAAAGGTTCAAGTAAAAATTTTCAAGCAGCGATTTTAAATAGGTATTGAAATAGACAACTACTATCTGTAACATAATTTTAGCACTATTTAACAAAAAATATTAAAAAATATATACATAACATTAATATTTTGAAAAGGTACCTTCTTTGCTAATTTTGTGCTCACACACTTCTTGACTGGCGTGTCCACTATTATTTCGTCTTCAAAGTTCTGTAATTTAATCGTGATTAAATGTGTATGAATACAAAGTTACCAATAAATACATCACCTATATGTTTCATGTACATAGCAAATACCAATATCAAAATGTACTCAACACGGGAAGTAATAAAGAAAGCCCTTGATCGCATACTTGCGACCCTCGCTTGCAGCTTCTCAATCTCGGCTTTTCTTTATTTTACCGCCCTTGACTATTAATTTATTTACCTTTGCTGGAATTGAATCAACCTTTTCTGCAATTGGACGTACAGTGGCATCTTCATGAGATATCTGAAAAATCATGTGTTTATATCACTATCAAAAGCTAAATGTACATTTCACAATCATATGTATAACACAACAAAGAAACAAAAACCAACAAAATAGCCTGAGCTTTTATTCCAGCTGTGTCCGGTAGTGGGAGACTCTGCTCTTTTTCTGAATCCTAGAACACAAATAATATTAAAGCCACATTGGTAAATGTTCACTTGCCATGGCTTGACACTTTTCATTAACTAAACAGTAATTTATTTAATATAATCTCACTTACAATGAGTGTTGGTTCTAATTTTCCAATAGTAACTCCATCCGAGTCATAGATGTTATGGTCTATTAGTAGCTCGGCAGGGTTTAGGAGGTCTTTAATTTCAATTATGGCCTCATTGGGAGTAACCGGTCTTGCCCCACCACCTGTTTTGTTTACTTCTTTTTTGAAGGTGCAGCACGTCCTCCGTGCATTTATCTTCATTGTTTTCCATTGTGTTTTAAGTTGGTTGAGATCACGAGATCTGTTATTTAATTGATTAAACCTAAAACAGTAGGTATATCAGTTTTAGTAGCTAGGTACAGTCAACCAATTTTATTTCTAGGCCATTTCGTACCTAAATAGGGTACCGCTGTTTTTTGCAGTACCTACCTTAACCGTTTGAGGTTTTTGACTGTGCCATAGAGCGGCGTCAACCAATCAGCGCTTAGTTCTTGAGTGCGTGCCCTAACGCAGTAAGTCCCGTACGAAAAATATCAGTACCGAAATAATATTGGGTGGGTACCGTAATAATACCGCTACGGCTACCGCTTTGAAGATTACCGGTACGTAGCCGGTACACAAGGGTACTGAACTTATTTACGAAATGTCATTTGATATTTACCAGTCGCTTTTCGGTGAAGGAAAAGATCGTGAGGAAACCGAACTAATTCCTACTAGGTCTAGTTTACCCTCTGGGTTGAAAGGTCAGATAGCAGTCGCTTTCGTAAGTGCCTACGCCAAATCTTGGGATTAGTTGTCAAGCGGACCCCAGGCTTCCATGAGCCGTGGTAACATGCCGGGATAACGCAAGGAATGCATAGCACATGCGAACTGTACTTACTTAATATGAACTTGCTCCCATGCGTTAATTTTTAGTTTATTTGTGTTTGTATCAACGGATTTATTTTCAATTATTTGTGCATATTCTTTGAGCACGGAGCGAAATAATTGCTGAAATAATAAAAGGCACTATGTATAATAACAGCTACGAGAACAATAAACAACAACACTCAATAATCATCAACGTCCCTAATTTATTTACCTTTTCTTCTTCATCCCAGTTAATGGAACGCATGCGTTTTTGGCTCATTTTAAATAAGAATAATCATCCAAGCATTCCAACACCAACAATCAAACGTAACGAAAATGACAGCTTGCCGTTGAAATTTAAGACAATGTCAAGGTTTTATGTCATCTGTCGTTCATTTCATTCCGTAGATCACTCTTTTTACTTTTAAATTATGAGGAGTTGCCATAACATTCGTGTTAAACCCGGTGTAAGGAATGTATTGTTATTCCAAGGTTACTCTATGTTTATTAATAACGTTTTAGTTATAAAGTTAATACTTGATTACTCTCGGAGTAGCAAGTCCAAGTGTAACGGTAGATTAACTTTAGATTAGGCGGTTTTTATTAATAAGACTGTTATTGAGCATCTAAACCACCGTGTAAGATATGAAAGAAAAAAAAAGGTCTGATAGGTCTTACATTTTTTTATTATTATCAGTTATCACTCTGACTTAATGCCCAGTTACATATACACTACTGACAATTATGCTGTTGAATTGAGAAACAAATTGATTGATATTATGTTAAACGTCCAATTAATTTAGCTTAATATGTTGTTTCTTTAGTAAAAAATAACAGGAAGTACCAAAAATAAGTGGTTTATTCTAAGTTCCCATCCAGCTCAGCTCCATATAAACAAATCTTTTAACCATATCTCGATCTCGACGAGATTATTCTCGATACCGAATAGAACTTCGATTTTCCGCACTTGATCTCAAATTGTCTCGAATTTCCTGCTTCTAACTGAATGCAATCAAAAGATGTTGGCATTTGAGGCATTTGAGCCTTACTTTCTAACACTTCGCAGGGGACTCGGAACCTATAGGGTACTCCCCATACACATAGAATCATGAAATTTGGCAAGAAAGAACAGCATGTTTACAGCATAAGTAAAGGAAAGAGTCCGAAAATTGTTAATGTGTTCATCAATCGTGTCGTATGTAACATAACTAAGTAACCAAATACGCTTGAATCGACTGTAGTCGTCTCAACCGAACAACGTCGTAACGGCGAACAAAAATTTACCAGAATATTTTAGTGTCTAAACATACATAAGTGTTGACAAAACGTAGTAACTGCGACTAAAAATGTTTATATGGGTATGTTTACCCATTTATTTGTTTATTTACATGTTTTATCATTAAACTATGACTTGAACATTTGTAGACACCTAAGGCCTAAAATTTAATTATAAACTTATGTCATATACAAAGGAAATAAAACGCTCCCGGTCTCTCTATCACTCTTCCATATTAGTGCGATAGACGGATAGCGTTTCGATTCGTTTTCTACAAACGATTGTCATCATGGCAAGCCCCCAGGGCTCAAGCCAGCGTCTGTATTCGCGGCACACCCTTAACCCCTATATTAGTGTCTCCTATAATAAACTAATTACTTATAATAAACAAATAAAAAATACGAATTACAAATAATTTGATTTGTTACCTAGTTAAAAAATTATTTGTTTATAAAATTACGTTATGTAGATTAATGCAAGTTAATCAACCTAATAAAGTATTTTTCACACCACCTGCTCGACAATGCCAAATTATATATCATGCAAACCTCACCGAAAGCAAATCATTATAGCCCTTGGCTTTAGCCGGGTTATAATGTTGTACTAAATCTCATTATAACCCGCTGGTTAATAATGTGATTTCACTTCCCATAGTTCTTATTGTTATGTGCTTAAAGTCTAATTTGGTAAAGTCCGCACGGTGCACAGCCCCGCGACGCCAGCCGGGGCCCGCGCCGCCGCGTCGAACTGATTTGAAAATCGAATTTATTCGGAAAATCGTGCTGGCCACCTTTTTTAAATACCTAAAACAAATGCCGCGAGTGTCATAAGACGCTGCAGTATACGGAGTAAAACAGCAGGTTCTATAAAAATTGAAGATAAAATTCGAATAAAATGGACTAATGTATCAAGAATCAATTTTTAGGGTTCCGTAGCCAAATGGCAAAAAACGGAACCCTTATGGATGCGTCATGTCTGTCTGTATGTCTGTCCATCCGTATGTCACAGCCATTTTACTCGGAAACTATACGACGTATCTGAATAAAATTTACACATAAGGTGTATTTTGTATGCCGCTACTTAGTTATGTAGATTTGAAAAAAAAAAAATTAGGGGGGGCGCTCCATACATGTAACTATTTTTTTTTAACTAAGTATCAACATGTGACACATCAATGATCTTTAAAAATAACATTGAGGTTTCTTTGACCCTTTTGTCATTAAGTGAATATTTTCTAAAATAATCGCTTCGAAAGTCAGAAAACTTGTGCCCCCCCCCCCCTTTAACTTTTGAACCGTAAATCCAAAAAATATGAAAAAATTTGAGGAGATGCGTCTTATCATATACTTTCCACGCAAATTGTTTTGAACATTATCGGTTTAGCCATTTTTGAGTTATCTCCAAAAAACCATAGGCCCTCGCTTCGCTCGGGAATTAACTCATAGCCCCCTCGCTGCGCTCGGGAGTAAAATCTGGAGTCCTTCGTTACGTTCAGGATTCAATATTGCGCCCGTGACATAAAACAGTGCTTTATCCCCTTGGTGTACAATCTACTATAATCAATATTAATTTAAGATAATAAACGTATTATGCTGATACCTTGCTATTTATCTGGATTTTAATTAATCAGTTCTTAGATAATGTGGCAGGTATTGATTGCCAATACTGCCGTATATAATAATATTAATAATTAAGTAATCGCAGGATAATAATTTTTTGTCCCCATATCAAAAAACAAAACTGGCAACCTTGGTAACTACGGTGGCCAAAGTGCTTGACGGACTCCTTGATAACTTACTTGACATTAGGCTCGGTGAAAACTCTCTTAAGCAAGTAGACCGGTTCAGGTATCTTGGGAGCACAATAACATCTACGTGCCGCCTTGACGACGAGATTAACTGCAGAATCGGAGCGGCTGCTGCTGCCTTTGGTAAACTTCGCGTCAAGGTGTTCCGTTCCCATGAAATTAAGCTCCAGACAAAGGTTTCAGTGTACATGGCAATCGTGCCGCCCAATCTCCATGGTGCTTATACCGAAAGCACATTCGCACGTTGGATAGGTTTCACCTTAAGTGCTTTCGTGATATTATGAACATCTCTTGGTCGGACCGTGTAAGAAACACGGAAGTTCTACGCCGTGTAAATATCAGCGGCATTGAAGCCTATCTAATGCGGCGACATCTGCGGTGGTGTGGTCATGTCTTCTGTATGTCTGACAGCAAAGTAACTAATCATCGTCATCGTCGTAGACACTATAATCGGTTACACGCTTACACGCCAGCAAAATAGTAGCAAAATAGTAAAAAATAGTTCCTTTAACAAATCAATGTATTGTGCAATACATTGATTTGTTAAAAGGAACACGGGGTAACATAACAGCAACACGGGATAAGTACGGTTTTATCTTAATAAAACCGTATATGTTAGAAAATTCAATATTTAAATAAAAATGTTATGTTTCCTTATGAGCGGAAATACCAGTTTTTGTGATACATCATTGTAGTTACAGAATTAGGTTACAACACTTATACGAATAATATTAAGTTTGACAAGGTACTTTTGTGATTGACTCGGTAGATAAGGAAATGTGCTGAGTGCTGGTGTTCGCGAACAAACTGTTGTGCAGTTTGGCGAAAATTTATCTTTCAAAATATATTGTGTAATTAGTAGTAATTACTGTTTGATAAATAAAAAGAAAAAAGAAATCTAGAAGTACCTATATACCTAAGTAGATTTGTGCTGCAGACCTTGCAATCGCGGTTATAAGTAGTTACAACGCTCTAAATTGTATGTTAGTTCGGCTTAACACTTATATTACTAACTTGTGCAGTGCCTTGGACTACGACGATGCATTGATTGAGGCTAAGAAGACGCGTGATCGGTTAATAAGGAATGGCAGATCAAGCCTCCCTTATGACAACTATCAGACTCTGGAAGCGGTAAGTTAAAACGAAGCCCACCAACGGAGCGTCAGCTGATCTTCACAAGGCTTCATTATACATCGCCCCTAACTACTTCACAAGTTATCGCCTGAGACGCGATTGGTCATGAAATTTGTTCCTGGCTTACGGTCCATTAGGATCCAAGGAATTTGAGAAGTGGACCCACTAAGATTTTTGATGCAAATTTTTAGGGGGTTGGGGGGTGGCTCCCAATTATATCTTGATATCTACATCAATTAAGCTACTAGGCCAAGTTTGTTATCGTTTTCGTATAAATCGGGGATGCCGAATTCATTTATAGTGTAATTATGATACCGTTCCGAAGCAAAAACATGTAAAATAAAAAAATAATATTTTGAAATTCCCTATTTCATAAGGAAAAAATCCATTACTTATGACAATTATGTAAAGTAAAAGGTGCTTTCTAAAGCATTCACGAAAAGCCGTATTTTTACTGCTACAACTGCCACTATTGGCTATTCCCTATTCATACCCCAACCCCCATTTCACACCTTAACCTTAAGGGGTGATTTTCGCATTAAAAACTAATTTATGTTCCTTTCTGGGACTCAAATAAACTGTATACCAAGTTTAATCTAAATCGGTTCAGTTGAAAATTAAAAAAATGCCATACAAACTTCGAACCTTCTTTCCACCCCCCCTTAAAGATTGAATTTCGGGACGAAAACTACCCTATGTAATTTGCCGGGATTCAAACTATTTCTATACCAAGTTCCATGCAAATCGGTTCAACGATTAAAAATTCCCCATACAACCTTCCAAACCCCTTTTCACCCCCTTAAGGGGTGACTTTCGGTATGAAAACTACCCTATGTCCTTTCCCGGGATTCAAACAATTTATGTACCAAATTTCACTTAAATCGGTCGGTTTAAGCGTGAATAGGTAACAGACAGACAGACAGACACACTATCGCATACATAATATTAAATTGCGATTGAATTGCAATTTGGCACAATTACTTTCAAGAATTTTTATGTCCACAATATCTCATTTTAAAATCGATGTCAGTTTTGAAATTAACGTCCCAAAAAAAAGTATAAAAACGACACTCGTATTGATATTTAGACATTTCAACCCCATCGCACCCCAACAGGGAGGAAGTTATTTCACGTCCGACACGTTGGATTTTAAAATTGACCCGATAAATAAAGCATAGAAACAATACCCATGTTGATATCCAGACTTTGTCACAACATGGGAAATGTTAGGGGTTAAATTTTCAAAAAACCGGAAACAATTGTTTACTCATTTATCGTTAGGAACTGAAAGTATATGACATCTATTTTCAGTTTCTATATAGTAGTGTAACTACTTAAAAATTGCAAATCAAAAAATATTGAACAAAATAATTTGATTTGCTTCAAGATTTATCGTTAGGAAGTTTAAGTTTCGAATAAAATAGTCTAACTAATCTTGTTTTCCCATACAAAATTTGGACCCCCATCTCAGCCTCTCCAAAGGAGTGAATTTTGTAAAATCCTTTCTTAGTGCACCCCTAGACCTTATATGGAAACTACGTGCCAAATTTTGAATTTCTAGAACCAGTGGTTTGGGCTGTGCGTTGATATGTCAGTGAATCAGTCCAATTTTGGTTCAGGCTACCAGGTACTATACATAACATTTTACCATGCATTGCCCTACATAAGCCGAATTCTTCTACTCGATCAGGCAGGGTTGCCTACCGTACGGCCTACTCTTGATGTATTATAATATAATTGTCTATTGTCGAGTGAATACAATTTTCGCCGAGGTTTTATCTGCATACATTTTTTAATATATTTTTAAGAGTCGTCTCTTATTTTTTAGATCGACGCTTACCTCATCGATATCGCTGCTCGTTTCCCTGACACCGTCACTTTGGTCAACCCCGCTAATTCCTTTGAAGGCCGGCCGATCTACTACCTGAAGATTTCCACCACTAATTTCGAAGACGAGAGAAAACCTGTTATCTTCATTGATGGCGGTATTCATGCAAGGGAGTGGATCTCACCCCCTTCGGTTACCTGGATGATTCATAAGTTGACTGAAGACGTGACTGAGCCCGATCTTTTGAAAAACTTTGATTGGATCATCCTGCCCGTTGTCAATCCTGACGGTTATGTTTTCACCCACTCGAGTGTAAGTGTACTAACTAATTTAGAACTATACCATTTGATTACTTTGCATTGTAAAACTAAGTTCCGTGCATAATAAAACTAAGTTCCGTGCATAATAAAACTAAGTAAAATGGAATACTTACTTAAAAGATATTTCTGTTTTGTGAGTCATCAATTATTTATTTATCGTGTATTTAGGTAGTTTGGTAGACTAACGGCTTGCTAACGGTAAGACGTCCGACTTTTTGTCGTAGGCGGAGGCTGAAACCTGGCTCGTGCCAATGACTTTTCCGGAACTTGTGTACGAAATTATCGTTCTGTTTGCGATAAAAGAGTTTCATTTAGGGTAGTATCGTGAGAAAGCCTGCATACTCGTATTCAAATTATTTTAAAATTCAGTAATTCGAATTCTTTAATAACCCGATTTGTGCAAGACCAAAAAGAAGACGTTTACCGACATTGACGACATCAAAACCAATGTATCCCGTAGTGTAGTCCTCTGTAGCTAATTTTCAAATATGTTTCTTCGGAAATATCACTTTGATAGGGATAAGCCGGTTATACTAGCTTATTTAGGTTTATAAAAAAAACCCCTTCAGGTGTAGTGTCAGAATCAAAATTGTAGCCTAACTTTTTAGTGTTCCGTAGCCAAATGGAAAAAAAACGGAACCCTTATGGATTCGTCATGTCTGTCTGTCTGTCTGTCCGTCCGTATGTCACAGCCATTTTACTCGGAAACTAAACGACGTATCTGAATAAAATGTACACATGAGGTGTATTTTGTACGCCGCTACTTAGTTATGTAGTTAAATTTGAAAAAAAAAAAATTGTGGGGGCGCTCCATACATGTAACTAAATTTAAAAAAAATTGCTTAACCAAATATCAACATATGACACATCAATCGATAGGTCTTTAAAAATATAACATTGAGGTTTCTATGACCATTTTGTGATTAAGTGAATATTTTTTGATATAATCACTTCGAAAGTCAGAAAATGTGTGTCCCTCCTGTAACTTTTGAACCGTAAGTCCAAAAAATATGAAAAAATTTGAGGAGATGCGCCTTATCATATACTTTCTACAAAAAATTGTTTTGAACGTTATCGGTTCAGCCATTTTTGAGTTATCTCCAAAAAAACTTCTTCCATACGCATCAGATACGACCTTTTCGTATTAGTGGTCCGACACGCACTTGGCCGATTTTTTATTTATTTAATTAAATAACCGTCCTTTGCTTTTGTTAAAACATTTTATGAATATTTCAAATTTGATGGTAAACAGGTGATGTTTGTCAATTTCAGGATCGATTCTGGCGCAAGACTCGCTCGACTGACTCCCACGTTTTGAGCAGTGCATGCCCTGGCGTCGACGGAAATCGTAACTATGACTTCTTCTGGAACACCGTCGGTACCTCCGCCACCCCTTGTGCAGACACATATGCCGGCAATCGTCCGTTCTCCGAAATCGAAACTAGAGTAGTGAGGGATCTGCTTCACGAATACCTTCATCGCATGGCTTTGTACTTGACCATGCACAGCTACGGAAGTATGATCCTATACGGGTGGGGCCATGATGGCTCCCTGTCCCCTAACGCTTTCGCTCTCCATACTGTTGGTGTCAACATGGCTACTGCTATCGATGCCAATAAACTCCCTAACTTTCCTAACTATGTGGTCGGCAACGCTGTTTTGGTACTCTGGTATGGTGCAGCTGGTGCTTCTGAGGACTACGCGCATCTGATCGGGGTCCCATTGTCTTACACTTATGAGTTACCTGGTCTCCAGGGTGGGTTCATGGGATTCCATTTAGATCCTATATACATCGAGCAAGTATGTCGCGAGACGTGGGAAGGCATAGTCGTGGGAGCCAGAAGAGCAGGACAGTTGTTTAAATAAATTATTTTCTATTAAAGGCATATAAAATAATGTTATTGTATATACATATATAAGTAAATAAGGTGCATATAACAATATGAAAAGTATTTTTAAATTTAAATATCCCTTTTCGTTTATAGGGCTGTTGCACGAGGATAAAAATGTTATTTCATATCTCATGCTCTGAAAATGGGTCTTTGTTGTTCTAAAAAGTGTGCTGAAACTGATACGCTTCTGCTTTAGGGTAGAAAAGTAGCATATTCCACGTTGTCCTCGCCTCAAATATTATGCGGGATCTACAAATTACAACCATCAACGCTGTGGAGTATATATTCAATACTTAAAACCACTTTAAGCACCAAACATGACGTGAATTTAAAGAACTACAGTAAGCTGACGTCGTTTCTAAATTGTATACTTTGAATAAACATATTGTAAAATCTAAGTGTTTTTTTACTGTCCTCGTAGTCGATATGAAAAGTCTCTACTGTTTAACTTAGATGAAAGTCACCCATTTCTGACTCGAACCATTGGCGCTCTCACTTTGCCCGAGCGCCAAAATATCTCGACAGGAATGGGTGCCTTTCAGCCCTTGGTTAACAATCTACAATTTTTTCAAGTTATAATTGTAAGTCATATAATAATCACGCGGCCGTAATCTAACTTTAAAACACGTATAGACACGATCCAACTTCAATACAACTCTAATGCATTAACAACGCAATACAGCTACGGCATAAACATCAGAACCAGAAATATCAGAATTTGCTTGAGAAATATTCCAACGCAACTCTAATACAACTTCAATATTGGTTGAATGTTTGTTGTGTGTTGGAGTTATGTTTGAGATAGGTTATATTTTTATTGTATTGTTAATGTATTTTTGAATTAGAATCTGGCACACGGTGAATGCCTAACTTCGAGCAACAACGTAAAGGAGGTACAGACTCAAACAAAATGTACTAAAAATATGTCTGCAGAAAATTTTTAACCAGCCAGTCTTATACCATAATAAGACTGTATGTTTATCAACATACGGGTTAGTCGTTTGCACCACTATAATCAAGAGCAATGAAAATTAATACTTATAATAATAATCTACACACGATACTTAAGTAGGTATTATTTAATATTTATTTTAAGTAGTCTCATAGAAGCTTTTTCAATCTTGTTAAACGATGTAATATCATGCACCCGATATATAATCACATTTACATATCTGTGAATTATGTAGGCAATGTCTTAAAAATGAATTAACTTACGTGGTAGGTTCATCCAAAAATATGATTGGTGGGTTGTTCACCAGTTCTAGTGCAACGGAGAGCCGCTTGGACTGTCCTCCGGATAGGCACTCGGACCTCGTGTCCCGGTGCTCCCAGAGTCCTAGGGTCTGCAAAATTTCTTCTACCTAAAACAACATTAGAAATACAATCGTATTAGCGCTGTGACAGGTAGGGTACTACTACTAGTCAAACATAGGGAAAAAACAGAAATTTGCTAAAATGGGTGCTGTGAGAGAAATCTTGCGGGAATCCTATAACCACTTATTTATCCAAACATATAGTTAATATTTCGTAGACCAACATTTTCAATATTAAAGATTAGCAGTATATGTAAGCAGCGTAATGCTCTTTGTATTTAAGACGATTGTCGCCGGAGTGTCCTTGAGCGTTTGGGCGCTCTCTACCCGCGCCACCCGCGTACCCTTCTCATTGCGATCGTGCGTAAATCCGCCGCGATGCACCGCAATAATGTTCAAAGAATATGACTTTACTCAGAGGCGCGCGGGCAGATTTATAATAATCATACATAATCCTTTTGTGGATGTTTTGTGATTTGAATACTGTGATTAAGTACTACGGTGATATTTTTTAGGAATGCTACTAAATAAGATAAGTAATAACGATCTCGATTTACTAATCGAGATCGAATCTACTGATTTTTATGTAAAAAAATGAAAATCTAGATTTTGAATTTGAAGTACAGTGAGCGGCAAAATATTTATGAATTTACGAAATATGAAAAAAAAAAATACTGACTAGTACAGCAAAAAAAACTGAATGCACATCAAAGCGGTGTTTTCATGTGAATTTGGATTTTTTTTACTGTGCAAGTGAGCTTAATAGATGGTTATTTTTTTGTTGCGATTTTAAATATTAACCGTAAAAATTCACTTAATTACGATAAATTAACAAAACTAAGCCTGTTGCGAGTTGCGAATAGTAAAAATGCACATGTAAGGAGCGGTATTTGTGCACGAAATCGTCATACAAATGAGAGCTGTAAGCCCATTAAATTTAGATCTTTAAAATATAACACAGCGCAAACACTTCTTAGGGTTCCAAAGCCAAAATGGTAAAAACGGAACCCTTAAAAGTTTTTTGAAACATGTCCGTCTGTCCGTCCGTATGTCACAGTCATTTTTATTATAAAACATATATTACTGAAATTTTATCTAGAGGTGTGTTTCATGTGCCGCTACTTAGTTTTCTAAAAAAATCTTTTAGGTGAGGCACTCCATACATACATATGCCAAACTAAATGTCAAAAATATTTTTTTTGTAAATATGAACATGTTGTACGATACGGCTTTAAAAATATCTTATATATATATAGTATTTTTAAAACTTTAAGTTAATATTTTCAGAAATAATTGCTTCGAAAGTCTAAATATAATAGCCGCCATCTAACTTTTAAACCGTAAGTCTAAAAAATATGAAAAAATACCAAGAAGGCTTAGTACTTAATTTTCTACGAAAATTATTTCACATATTATCGGTTCATCCGTTTTTGACTTATCTCCAAGAAACTACTTTCTACGGAACCCTACATTATACATGGTCCGATACAAACTTGGCCGGTCTTTTAAAGATATTTGATAGGTAGTATTAACCCTTAGTAGTAATTTATTTATTCACTTGTGTTGATAATTAATATAAAATTTGTATTTATTTGCATTTCACCGACATAGTAAAGTTTTTTTAGGGTAGTCAACGCGCATGTAAATCTTCTGGGGTTGCAGGCGTCCATAGGCTTTATAACTGCTTTCAATCAGGCGGGTCGTATGGTTGTTTGCCAGCGTCGTTGTATAAAAAAAAGCTTTTTTTCCTTTATTCTTACATACATTGAACTCTTAAATATCAACATTTTTTTATTAGATTCTCAATTAGGCTTTGCTCAGTGATAGTTAGTAGACTGAAATTTGGTATGAGTAATTATGAATTTTAATTACGCCTGCAAAGTGGTAAAACAATAAGTATCTGAAACCCATTGTTGGATAGGTCTTTCAAGAACAATATGTCTTAAACAACTTTTGGATAAAACGAATACTTTCGTAAATAATAGCTTCGAAAGTTAAAATGCTCTTTGATTTTTGAACCGTGGGTCCAAAAAAATTGGGGAAATTCCTGGAAGTGAGGCCATTGAAATACTTATCACGTATTTTCAATAAAAACTATATGAATAAAATCGGTTGAGCCGTTTTTGAGTTATGCCTATAGTAAAATAACGTAAGTGCCACAAAATATTTCTTTATAGACTACCTTTTGAATGGATGTATTGTAACAGGCCGGCAACTACGGATCCCTACACTGAGCATAGCCCGATATTCTCTTGGCCGGTTTATCTGCAATTCTTTGCAGTTTACTTCGCAATTTCTAGATTTGAGAAATTAGTATAAATTATAACATTAAAGATTGTGTTTAATCTTAAAATAAAACGCATATTACATTCGTTTAGAACACGGTATTCTTAAAAAAATATGTTTAAATAAATTCGGTTCTTTGGAGTTTTTTATTAAATTAATTTTTAGTCTATTGTATTGCAGTACTAGCAGATTTCCGCAACTCGACGACTAATGCCTATTATGCGTGATGCATGCGTCTACTAAAACATAATAATTTTAGTTTACTTACATGACCAAATTTGTTTTCAGAGCAATGTGAGATTCATGATTTTTGTTTTTTCTCCATTTTTATTTCATTTGTTTTTTTACATGTATTATAATCTAAATAAAATACACTTTTTATACGAACGTACATAAACATGCATACGAGTACATTATCTTAAAAGATAAAACGTCTATACATTATTGATTCCGGGAAGACACGTTATATCCGCACCGCATGAACCCTCTGCAGTTATTTAGTCTTTAGGCACAGTAAGCCCGATATTATTGCTCACGGGCCAAGCACAAGTATATGTAGTACAAGGGAAGCACGGAGCGACGAGCGACACAGCCTCCTCGTCTCAAAGCTAGCTCACGACTGCCAGCAACGCCGTTTTCGAGCTAATAACGCACGAAATGTGGAATTATGATCAAGTTGTTTAAGAAAATTTAATCATTTTAAATATCCTAAGTTGAGTTTGTAGTGTTCTGTAGTACATATTTTTTAGTTCAACAATATTTTAAATCGAATGAGCCGTTCAGTAGATATAAGCAAAATTAACCGTAAAACGACATTTCGTTACATTTACATAACGGAGAAACTATACGTTACACGAGTTATTCAAACGTTGACAATGTTGTACATGAAATTGTAATTAACATATATTTTTTTCAAAATTTTTGAATAACCCGTTATTGAGATATATCCCTTAGAAAGTAACAGTTTTCGGCCACAATCAGCGCCTAGCGCCTTAATAAGGTCGCATCAAAGCGACTAATGGAAGCCTGATTTACAAGTAAATGTACGAGTTGCCAAAGTTTCTTAATACGTATTATTATTTTGTAAACATCTACCATAGTTGCATTAAATACAATAAGTTACCGGTACAAATACGACTATGAGTGGTATTATACATATCAACGAGACAGAAAAATCGTTACGTTTACCTAAGTAAGACGTTAACAATTGGAATAAAACCTAGTAGTACACTCAAGGGTAAAATTGTGGTTCTAGTCAAGTTACTCATCATAAATATGTCCTAACGCTCTGATACCGCACCTCAGTCGACATATTAATGAGACGATTGTTTTTTATTACTATGTATTATTTTATTAAGCAATATCATTTGTCTTCCTTAGGTTTTCAGGTTGACACTGTTGTTTCTTTACTGTGTGTATTATTTATATGTACGTGTATGTATGTTTACGAGTATGTTATATTTATTTAAGTATGTATATATATTCTTATTATTGTTTTGTGTTATTTATTTCGTCTCTTTTTTTCTCTGCACTACCTACTGCTTAGTATTTTTCTCTTGTCTCCACTACCAAAACGTTGTCGGAAAGAAAACGCACTTTAGCGATAAGACCGCCTGTTGTTGCCTCTACCTAAATTTATTTAATTGTATAAATTTTTGTCTGTAGTGAAACTGTATGAGGTGTGCAATAATAGTACATTATGTTATGATACAAGTGCGCTAAGTTGATCATTACATACGAAGCGATATTGTGCGCACGAACGCACGTGAGTGCGCTAAGGAAGCTGAGCTATGTAATGAGCAAGCACACGCGTTTCATACGACGTTTTTCAACACACTTGCGAGGAAATAACAGAATAGTGTAATTAATAACTTTTGATAAAAACATTAATTGTCAGAATTTTTACAGGATAGAGGTACTTACGAACCTAAAGAGTATTAAATTTAACTAACCTTTTTGTGATGTTATTGACTTATTATGTATTTGAATTCTTTTTCAAATCATTTCATAAAATTAAAGACTACACATTTATTGTGCAATAAATTATAGTATTTTTTTATCTTACGTATTGCTCACTAGATTTTTATGATAACATTTTAATAGTATGTATCACAATTATGAAATATATCCAGAGGTTAAATTAACGCTAAAGTTATTTTCTTATTTACTTAAAAATAATTTGTTTAAATTAATAAAACACAACGAGAAAAATCTAACAAATTAACAATGATTTGTGGTTAACTTATAAATGGCGCGCAATTTTCTTTTTTGGTAGTGCGTGCAGCTTGAGGCAAAAGGCGCGGACGTATTATGCCAAACAGCCAATATTAAAACAGACAATTCGTGTTTAAAACATAATTTATTGTGTATTACGAATAATATAATAAGTTGAAATTATTCTTTTTCACAATCAGGATTGTATAATTTATATTCTATCGTATGTCAATGTGTATATTATTAATATATTTACTTTTTTTTAAATGTAAACTCCTAAAGAATTAAAAAAAGTAAAGGTAATACCCGACTAAATTACAACGCGTCGTCTGCGTACATACAACTTGGTACTGGAGTACAAACGTCACTTGATCGGATTATTAAATTATTGCACTAGTTCGATAATTATTGTGAAATGCACGCGTGTTTAATATCTAGGATTATGAGCATAAAAGCGGTGGAATAAGAACCTCGTTACAAGCAGGTGTGTTGAAAAGAGTATTTATTATTATTTGTATGTCTTTCCCGACCACGGAACAATGGTGTTCCGGACCTTTGAGAGGCGTATGCGAAGCCAAAGCCAACGCGAAGAGGCCCTTTCGACAATTTAATGAAAAGTGAGAGAAGCGGATGCTGCCCCTGCCCGTGTCATGGGACGCACGCAGAGACAGCACCCGCCATGGTGTAAGGACTATTGAGAGTTAATGGAGCCTAAAATGTACTAGGCTATTGGGTGAAAAGAACTACTGGGCTATTAGAATATTAGAAAATTGATTTCGTTATCCAATAGTAATACAGTTCCCTGAAGCGACAATTAAGAGTACTTACAATGGAAAACAAAAATAAAAATGCTCCCAACATACCAACGGCTAAATAATTCATTTGTATCGTGTGGTTTTGAAACGCCAATAAAAACCAAGACCGGTCAAAAACTAATCCCGCCTAAAAGGATCTTATCCGGCTCCAGCCAACAAATCCGAAAAGGCCGGTGCAAAACCGGTTATCTATAGAAGGCAAGTACAGATAAATAGACTCCACTTAAAGAAAATCGTAGGAAGCATGACCCCAAAGCCAAGATGACATAAAGGCGGACGGCCTCGACCGTATACAATGATTAGAGCACGGTCAAATGTATAATTTTCGTTGCAAAAACACAGATATAACGTCATAATTATTTTACATGTTTTTAAAGTGGGTATTCCACTCATACATTAGTATGCGGTATTGGTATGCGGTAAGGCGTATCGATGTTGGTTCAAGTCCAACTGGGTTGATTATTTTTTCAATGTTTTCAATGTTTGTATTTGATTGAATAACATACAGATGTAACGTCTCAACGATCGAAATGTAGTTTACTGATAGGCGCCCTTATCGGAGTATTGAGATAAAGTAAACTAAATAAACTATGCAACATAGGTAATGTGAACTAATGTGGCATTGTTTCTGACAAAAAAATTAGGTTTTTGCAATAAATAACCAATTTTGTTACACTAATAATATGGAACAACAAATAACAAAACAATCATATGTAAACAACCGTAAGTTAATAATATATCGTGATTTTGTGGTGAGTCCCGTATTTAATTTAAATTAAGTAAATATTATTAACATCAAACTTCCAGTTTTCTTCACTCTTAATTCCCCTCTTTCTTACAATTTTAGTCAGTAAAAATCGTAACAAAAAATAATTATGAAGGCTTCGAAAGTTTCGCTACCAATGTAGCCTTCGAAATTAGTTTTAGATTACTAAGCATCCACTGAACTAGATCGATACTTATTACCTAGATGACGATTAACACCATTTTAGATACGTCATAGTAGATTATTTGACAAGGGTCTAAAGCGGGCCATAATACACGTGGTGGTTATTTTTCCGAAGGAAGTGACGGACATTTTAATTGTTTGAGTAATATGGCTTTTAGATCGGAATTATGCATACTATTTTTCACTTCGATTGTGAGAAAAAAAATACTCATTATTAACGCAATGTAATGAAACAATGACTAATCTATCACATTGCTTAATTTGACGATCTTTTTTTAACTGCTTTGACACAGGTACAAAATATAAACACGGCGAATATATGCTACAGACGACGGTATAATTAGCGCTTTAAAGCACTTCCGAGAGATTTTAATCTTTTTTCAATGATTGTGAAGTAGGTGACTAAAAAGCACCTCATGTTTTGAGGAATACTTAAAAAACCGTACGCTTCGCACGAAGATAATTGAGGAAACGGGAGACGAAGCCAATATATTTAAAATACGGGGTGCCGACTGCTCTACCGTTACCTATATGCTCCACCTACGTGTACGCGGACGACACGTGCCTTGTGTACGCTGGCCGGGACCTCGCACTCATGCGGGACAGGCTGCAGGCAGACTTTAACAACATACTGAGGTGGGCTCACGATAACGATATAATACTGAATGTAGCTAAGACCAAAGTGTATGTTGATAAAGTCTCCGTACTTACCTAAAAATTACCCTTGACAATTTCGGAATAGTGGCACACATATGAATGATTGCACAATGATATGGTGTTGTGTAACTGCAGTCACCTCGAAATAGTCACTGATTATACTTGGGTTTACGTATTGATAGTTGTTCTAATTGGAATCCCCATGTGGAGTCAGTGTGTAACAAGTAAAGGTCCATCTGATGTAAATTTAACAACCTCAAACCTATAGTGAATAAGGCGATTTTATTTACACTGTACCACGTGTTAGCCGATTCTGTGCTAAGTTATGGACTAGTGGCATACGGTCGCACCTTTAAGACCCGTCTTGATAAGATCCTCAACTTACAACTAAGACTAGTGAAGACATTAGTCGAGAAGCAAACTAAAGAAAAAGGTAACAAACACAACACAACAACCAACTTTTTCAAATCTGTAACATTTTAACTGTCCACGAAAAACTTAAATACCTACTTGTTAACTGTCGACCAAAAAATGTGTCCTAAATTTAAGATAAGTATTAAAAACTTACAACCGATGTCTACGAGTAACAAAACGAAAAAGATAAGTCGAACCGCAAGCGTCTAATAATTACTACTGCCGAAGAACAAGACAGTTTCTGATACCGCGTATTTTTAACGTTATACCCTCCGAACACGAGTTCTTGTCAAAAGCAATGTTTAAGAAAAAAATCAAGGCTTTGCTATTAAATAGTTACTCAAATGTAAGTTAGTGATAGAACTTAAAAGTATATTAAATTTAAGTAAATATGTATGTGCAGTGAAGACGGGTTACTTAGTAGGTACCTAAGAATGTCCATACAAAGTGACCCGAATTCATGGTGCTTGGATATAAGTAGTACTTAGTTAGATAATGGAAGGAAATATATGTAGAATGGATGTACTCCATTCGCCAACGAACTATTTCGCAGTTTGGCGAAGTTTTAAAGTATTTTTATTACTGAGCAATAAATAAAATAAAAAAAACATAACATAACATTGCTGTATTCTGGTTGGTTGATACTAAAAAGAATTGCATTAAATGTTATTCTTAAGGAATTCAATTATTTAAACGGTACGTATACGCACCAAAACCGGCCAAGAGCGTGTCGGGCCACGCTCAGTGTAGGGTTTCGTAGTTTTCTGTCCGTCACAGTAAGTGTCCCCACTTAAGAGTTTTTGAAAGCACGTCATTTCATTGTGATTTTGTGGAAATTACAGGTACAATAAACACCTGCTTATACGGTTAAAACAAACTTAGTTCAGAAATTATTTTGTATTTTTTTTTCAAAAACTATTCAACCTATCAAGTTCAAAATAATTTTCCTAGAAAGTTTTTATAAAGTTCTACTTTAGACATTTTATCCATATTATTAAAACTTATGGTTCAAAAGTTAGAGGGGGGGGGGGGACACACATTTTTTTTAACTTCTGGAGCGATAATTTCCGAAAATATTTACATTATAAAAAATGATTTTAGTAAACCCCTATTCATTTTTAAATACCTATCCAACAGTATACCACACGTTAGGGTTGAAATGAAAAAAAAAACACTCCCCACTTTACGTATAGGGGAGGTACCCTAATAAAAAAAAAATCCACTTTTTATTTTACCACTTTGTCGGCGTGATTGATATACATATTAGTACCAAAATTCAGCTTTCTAGTGCTAATGGTCACTGAGATTATCCGCGGACGGACGGGCAGACATGGCGAAACTATGAGGGTTCCTAGTTGACTACGGAACCCTAAAAAAGAATCCGTGGTTCCGATTAACTTCGATATGTGTTGTGATTGGTGGATTTAATATGGTGAAGTGTTCTGATTGGTCAATATAAAGTGTTTTGTAAATCATAAATATGTATACATATTTTCTCTAGAGGCTAAATGTATACCTACTACTTTAGTCTGCCTTGGTACGTATAATATGACACACTTTTTGAGCATTAGAAGTGAAAAATTACTTACGACGAGATGCTTCTCAGCTCTGCCCAGCTCCTTTCCTAACTTGAGGTCAGCTGCGATCCTCATGGCCTCGATGACTGTCAGCCGCGGCTGCAGCATGTCATCCTGCATGATGTAACTGACCAGCTTCTTGAATACATGCATGTCGCGCGCGTGCCCATTCACTGTCACACGTCCGCTCACGTTGTTTGAGCTGGTGAGAAACAGTAGACAATTTTACAAAGATCCATCAAGTCCCAACTAAAAAGTTCGTAGTAAACAAGGTACGATCGATACTCGGTGACTCGTAGGTATGCGTAGTTGCAATATTCGGAATAGAAAGCGAAGCAAGTTGCAACAATAAAGTCTTCTAAGTCGACTTGAACAGTAATCCACATGTCAATACCAACAATTTGCTAGGTCTATTGAGTAGGTATCATTGAATAAGGATAACGGGACACTTAAAAGTACTATTAAAAGTCTACGAAAATAAAACCTAAAGCCTCGGCTTTGGAGTCATCAAAATTGTTATTTTCGCAGAAACTTCTAAAACTGTCATTTAATAAACATCGAGTATGTCAATATAAATAGTCCAAAGTAAACTCACAATATGCCGTCCGAAAGTCCGAATAAACCGACCAGTTACAATGTGACTGCATGTCCGCCAACTTCCGAAGCGAAACGTGCGAGTTAATTTTACAAGTAGTTTAGTTGAATCGCAGTTGTTTAGAACTTTAAACCAGTTTGACTGGCGCTGTTATAAATAATAATGCGACTTTCTGCTACAGTGAAAATTATAGCCATATTTATTCTAGTTCTCAGATAACGAAATTTTATATCCACGGCCACTCTAATTAATAAACAGGTTGGATAAAAATATTGTAAGTACTTTACTTACATAATAAACAAAGCTGCGAAGGTTTCAGGGCATAGTCATAAAGTGCAAGGTTAATTCCTGTACAATAGATAGCTGTAGCAACATGTAGTTCATTATTCAACTTTCTAATCACATTATGTGACTTTTACAAAATTAATAAGGGTCGGGAATGCAATACGTCCTAAAATAAAATACGTCATACATTTCTTATTACAGTAAGCCGTAAAAGTTAATTAGCGGGTGAGGTATTCAAAATGACCTACACGTTGTTATTTGTTATAAATAAAGTCGTGCCAAGTACAATTTAAACACCTCAACCGCTTACCTATTTCTGATGCTGACGGTACCTTCAAAGGATGTTAAACTTATAAAATTAAACACAACCGCGCGGCAACTGTGAAACAATAATGCTTCACTTCACTCCCTTTACGATTCATAACTTTCTTTTATCTACACTCATACTGTAAGTACTCTAAAATGCGTTCAAAAACCGTAGACAATGACAAGCATTACAACAAACGATTTAACTATGATAAGTTTCTTATCTGCGGCAGTAACGTAATTTTAACTTTGCATGCTCAAATATTGTTAAGCACTGAGTTTCAAATTTGGAACATCGAATTTGATAACATAATGTTACCGCCATGGCCAACTCGATTGGTCCCGCGCGAGCCCCGACACAATCGAGTTGGCCACGCCGACACAATCGAGATGGCCGCGGCGGTGCAATGGCGGCCATTCTATGATTTCCGAATACGGCATTTATAATAAATAATATGAGTGTAGATAAAGCAGTGTATGCAACTGTACGTAATTAGGCCTTAAAACACTCGTGTGATCTTATTATGAAATTCGCCTGCGGCTCATTTCATAAAACCACACTCATGTTTTAAGGACCCTTATTACGTAACAGTTACATAAACTACTATTACCACCACAACGCCACGCCACGTCGTAGACAAACTACCGCGTTTATTTTTTATGTTGGCTTATGTTTAATACATGGAAGTGCGTATAAAAATCACTATCTCGAAATGGTGCAACAAAATGCGCACGTTTCATTTCGTAAGTTGGCGGGTATGTAGTCCAATTTTGTGGTAGTACATTGTAAAGGATGGTTTACGCTGTAACGTTCCGCGTCCTGCACGATACTTCCGACAGTTCCGACATTTCATTTTGTATAGAAAGGGTCACGCGATCGTCCTTCCTTTCCTTTTTTTCCTTCCAATCCTTTAGCCGTCAACACAGTGAATCCTCCTTTTTGCAAAGGGTCGGTAACGCGCATGTGACACTTCTGAAGTTGCAGGCGTCCATAGGTACGGTAGCTGCTTACCATCAGGCGGGCCGCATGCTTGTTTGCCACCGTCGGGTATTAAAAAAAACATTTCGTACTGGTATATTTTGCAAATGTGTAAGATAAATGTCCTAGTGCTCGACATACGCCCAATAGTTGATACCCTGTCGTCACCTTTAAAGCTAATAATAACTTAAGTTTACCGATGACATGCACTGGGGCAGAGACGAGTACTCATAACTCATAAGTCAATTAGTTTACCTACTTTGATACACTACGCTTTATCGAACTGAAATCTAATAAAAAAATGCGTAAAATAATCATGAAATATTTTCCATTCCAAAGTTACATGGTTCGACAAAATTGTGTACATAAAATAAGACATTACGCATGGATACCGGTGAACCGGTCTTCCAGAATTCCAGAATTGGGTTATAAGACTTATAAGACCGAAGTGTTGGACCTTTTTAATAATGAATAACCATCTTTATTGCCAATGTTTTAACGTTTTTTCATGCGAACAAACACACTGTTGACTCCTTTTTAGGGTTCCGTAGTCAACTAGGAACCCTTATAGTTTCGCCATGTCTGCCCGTCCGTCCGTCCGTCCGCGGATAATCTCAGTGACAGTTAGCACTAGAAAGCTGAAATTTGGTACTAATATGTATATCAATCACGCCGTCAAAGTGGTAAAATAAAAAGCGGAAAAAAATGTTTTATTAGGGTACCTCCGCTATACGTAAAGTGGGGAGTGATTTTTTTTTTCATTTCAACCCTAACGTGTGATATATTGTATAGGTATTTAAAAATGAATAGGGGTTTACTAAAATAATTTTTTGATAATGTAAGTATTTTCGGAAATAATTGCTCCAGAAGTTAAAAAAAATGTGCCCCCCCCCCCTTAACTTTTGAACCACAAGTTTTAAAAATATGGAAAAAATCACAAAAGTAGAACTTTATAAAAACTTTCTAGGAAAATTATTTTGTCCTTGATAGGTTGAATAGTTTTTGAAAAAAAAATACAAAATAATTTCTGAACTAAGTTTGTAGTATAAGCAGGTGTTTATTGTACCTATAATTTCTACAAAATCATAATGAAACGACGTGCTTTCAAATAAAGTAAAAACGGTGAAAATCGGTTCACGCAATAAAGAATTATCCCATAAAAATCATCTTCCATACTTTAAGCTCGCGCGCAATAGTTTACTTAATTTGCCGATAGATGTCGCTGTACGTGGGACGCTCATATCATATCCTACATGGCGGTGTTATTTTAACTCTTAAGTGGGGACACTTAACTGTGACGGACGGAAAACTACGGAACCCTACACTGAGCGTGGCCCGACACGCTCTTGGCCGGTTTTTAGAGTTTTTATACATACATGCTAGTAGGTATTTTGAATAATATGGGAATCTAAAAATAAACTGATTCAAGTTAAAGCTCTTAGGTACGGTCAAAATTATCATCCTATCTCGGCAGCCGTTGTCACGTTCATATTTCAGGTACGAGTTGCTACTTATATATCCGGAAACAAAAAAACAAACAAACGTACACGGCTGAAAATGGTTTTATTGTTTTTCAAAGTATTCCCCTTGATGATCTATGCACTTTTGCATTCGCGTGAACCAATTTTTAAAGAACTTCTGCCACTCCGCCTGAGGTACCTCCATAACGTGTTGTTTGAATGCGTCGACAGCATCTTCAGCGGTCGAAAATCGTTGACCGCGTAATTTATTCTTTATATTTGGAAATAAATAAAAATCGTTGGGTGCCAAGTCAGGGCTGTACGGCCGATGACCCGTTAATTTCACATTTTGACCCTCCAAAAATAGAGTTGTTTCGCGTGACGTATGACAGCTGGCATTGTCATGATGAAGAATGATTCTTCGTCGCTGGTTAGTTTTACGAATTTGTTCAAATACTTCCGGTAAGCAAATGGTCGTGTACCACTCTGAATTAACCGTTCTACGGTTTTCTAGTGGCACTGTAGCTACATGGCCATTAATACCGAAGAAGCAGGCCACCATTTGTTTCAATGTACTTTTTGCACGAGTAACTTTCGTAGGGTTCGGCTCATTTTGAAACACCCATACCGTTGATTGTTGCTTCGTTTCGGGATCGTATGCATAGATCCAGGATTCGTCACCTGTATAGATGTTATAAACGGCTTTTGAGTCACCACGGTTATATTTTTTTAACATTTTATTGCACCATTCGACGCGAGCATCTTTTTGCTCTTTTGTTAAGTTGTGGGGTATCCAACGCGAACAAATTTTTTTTACAGCCAAATAATTATGTAATATGCTATTAATGCTGGTCATAGAAATACCCAGAGTCGCCTCTATCTCGCGGTACGTAACATGTCGGTCGTCCATTATAAGTTTTCGCACAGCCTCGATATTTTGTTGTACAACGACCGATTTCGGGCGACCTGCCTTAACTTCGTCCGTAAGCATACTACGTCCACGATTGAACTCACTAAACCAGTGATACACAGTAGTTTTAGATGGGGCTTCATCACCAAAAGTTGAAGTTAGTTGATCTATGCACTGTTGTTGCGTTAAACCACGCCGAAAATCATAATAAATCATAGCACGAATATTTTCACGAGTGAGTTCCATTCTTGCTGCGAGATGACATTTAAAACCCGTCAAAAACAAAACACGAGCGTTAATAAGAAAGAAAAAATATACCGGTCAGTACTTAAAAAAGTTCAAATTTTACCATGGAGGTCAAATATGCTATTTAAGAAGATTGTAATCCCGGTTTCCGGATATATAAATAGCAGCCCTTGTAATGCATACAATCAAAAGAGAAATTGATTAAAATGTAAATTCGGTGATAGCGACAGGTCAACCTTAAATTTTGACTAAATTGGTTTTATTGAATAGCGTAAGAAATTCGGCATAGCGTGTGTTTCATAAACCAATTACATATCTATAAGATTTTAAAAATACAATGTTAACTAACAAATCAAACAGAAAATCTCGCCAAAGTCTCCCACTTCGCCTTAGAATGCTGGCAGCGTTTCCTTTTTGCCCTGCGAGACTCAGTCGTTTAAAAAAAAACCGGACAAGAGCAAGTCGGGCCATGTTCATTGCTCAATGTATAGGGTTGCTTAGTTGCCGGTCAGTAAGAATACAACACATACATAAACAGGGTTTGTTTTCATTGAAAGTATGATTTTTAGGGTTCCGTAGTTAACTAGGAACCCTTAAAGTTTCGCCATGTCTGTCCGTCCGTCCGTCCGTCTGCGGATAATATCAGTGACCGTTAGCACTAGAAAGCTGAAATTTGGTACTATTATGTATATCAATCACGCCGACAAAGTGGTAAAATAAAAAGTGGAAAAAAATGTTTTATTAGGGTACCTCCCCTATACGTAAAGTGGGGAGTGATTTTTTTTTCATTTCAACCCTAACGTGTGATATATTGTTGGATAGGTATTTAAAAATGAATAGGGGTTTACTAAAATAATTTTTTGATAATGTAAATATTTTCGGAAATAATCGCTACAGAAGTTAAAAAAAATGTGTCCCCCCCTCCAACTTTTGAACCATAAGTTTTAAAAATATGAAAAAAATCTCAAAAGTAGAACTTTATAAAAACTTTCTAGGAAAATTATTTTGAACTTGATAGGTTTGTTTTAACCGTATAAGCAGGTGTTTATTGTACCTGTAATTTCTACAAAATGACAATGAAATGACGTGCTTTCAAATAAAGTTGAAGGACGGAAAATTACGGAACCCTACACTGAGCGTGGCCCGACACGCTCTAGGCCGGTTTTTTTAAATATTTTATTGAATCCACTGTTCAAAAGTAGGAGGAGGGGGGATACATTGTTTAGAATATTCGGAGCAATTATTTCCTAAAATATTGCTCTATCAAAAAAATGTTACTTTGAAGATCCCCTATTCTTTTTGAAATATATATCCAACGACACCCCACACAATAGGGGGTTAAATTGCATTTTAAGTGAAAAAAAAAATCAGCCCAACTCATGTCTAATCTCTTAGATGGTACTTTTGGATGGTAGGTACCAGATTTTTTTTTGTTGTATTTATTTTACCACTTTGTCGGCGTGTCAAATTACAGCTTTCAAGTATTAACGATCACTGGCCAAACAGACAGACGGACATGGCGAAACTATAAGGGTTTCTAGTTGCTTGTTGACTACGGAACCTTAAAAGACCCAGCCTTGTCACCATGTCACTCCTATTAGTTGGGTCGATACTTAAGAATTCCTTGACGTTTTTTTTTGTGTTGGACGACCTAGGACCCAATGTTTCCAAAGCGAGCGTCGCTAATTCGTATGAAGTAATTAATAAAGAATGCATATTTATTTATTTGCGCGTTTTATTGTCTTGTTTTGGTCGCCGCGGTCCCTTCCAGACAGACCCTCAACGTGGGACAGATCAATTTATTTACCGGTTGGGCATGAACTTAGAGTATTCGAGTGTGAATGAAGCCTTAAATAACTATATACATATGTAGATGTATATTTGAAGTTTAATGAGCAATGACCGAATATTAACAAGTGCCTAAGTAATAAACAGTTTATTGCACAAATAATACATACACGGTGCTCGTGAGCATTGCAAGAGATTATAACCACGTTGTTCTGAGGTTTGTTTGCTTTTTTTTCGATTTTTTAAATGCTTTTGAACATAAAAACATAAATGTTATTGGTAAAACTGTCGATTAAAATAAATTAGTACTTTTTTATCGTAAAAAATAGTTTACTTAAAGTAGTCCTTGGCACTTTGATATCTGTCAATAAGAATGTCTAGACTAGACCCCGTAAAGTGTGAACACGCAATCAAAAAAGCGTATTGCACTGAGTCACAATAAAAAATGTTTTATTTATTTAATTGGTAGTAACTCTGAAACTAGGCGAATTCCAGAAAAGTTTATACGACATTTTAGTCTCCAGTTATGATCAGGAATACGCTGTTAACATTATTCGGTTTCCTCATGTTACACCGTGTATAACAAAGGATTTCTTACTGTCTAAGTACAGAGGCGAACTTTTCCCTTTAAGGTTTTTCTTCCAGCTAACTTAACATCATTTGTAAAACTTACTTTAAGATTTATGTTATTTTTCGACTAAATACTAGACAATGAAATATGTGACGCTTTTTCGACAATGGTGCCATGGCTATTACGTTTTCCGATTTACAGATTCAATATTGTACTAGAGCAGTAAAAGCATAGGCGCTGAAAAAGTGTCACGTATGTTAATGTTGTTACTAAATTATCCATCATAACTATTTATTGTAAAAAATAATAATATACATACATATGTTTACTTCTTTATTATACGGAGGGACAGATATAAGTAATGAAATATTTAGGTTGTACTACATTTTTTTAAATACCACGCTGGTGGCAAACAAGCATACAGCCCGCCTGATGGTAAGCAGCTACCGTAACCTATGAACGCCTGCAACTCCAAAGGAGTCACATGTGCGTTGCCGACCCTTTATAAAAAGGAGGATTCACTGTGTTGATGGCTAAAGGAACAAGAGGGACCCTCATCGTCAACACATTGGGTCCTCTTTGAGCTCTTTGGCAACCTCACTCACCAGCAGGAACACAACACTATGAGTAGGGTATACTTCCCCAGTCGGGCTCTGCTCCAGATTTGAGCGAGCTGAACGTGCCCTACCCTTGGAAGAATATCCTACCACACTTAGCGAGATGCCATACGCAGTGCCCATACCTCTCTTTTTGGCGTAGTTTAAGGACATACCCCGGGTACATGCATTGACATGTTAGCAAAAGTAGCGCTCCTAACAATTATTGCTTTTTTTGCCAGACTACTATACATTTTATAGTGCGAACTTAACATTTTCATCTAAGAGAATGTTTGTGATGTTCCCGGCATACGGCCTACATATGTACTCATATTACTTACGCATAGCCTGCCAGTATGTTCATCAAGGAAGACTTTCCAGCGCCCGAAGGTCCGAGGATGCATGTCAGCTCACCCGAGCGGAACTCTCCCGACACGTTGTGAAGAATAGTGTTATCCCCTGAAAATAACAATGATTGATCCTTTACACTATTTCTGGGAAACATTAATTCAATTTCATTTATTTAGTTTAAACACAACCAAGTTCAAAATACAAACCAAAACATTTACATATTACGACCAATAAATGATACAGTTATGTGATACAATACATTATGTAACACTATCCATAAAATAAAATGACAGTTCCTAATTAAATCATAGTAAGATTCATCAAAGTATCCATGTTAATTGATACTGTGACAAGGTATACGAAATCGTTTGGAAATATTTTATTACCTAATAAGTATAATTATTTTCAGTTCTTCTGTTATGTGAAGCACTATGCTATTGTTTTGCATTAAACCACTGTTTTGTAACCACAGGTTAACCAGTTCGATTGGCCGAGTAGTTTATTGGAATAGTTGTATTGCACTACAGCAATTGCCCAAGCTGATGTTACGTTACATACTCTACAACTCGACCATGACAATGACAACGACGACAATTCGAGGAAATTCTGTTGGACAATGCAACAACGTGGCATAAATCTGTTGGGCTAGTGTATACATGCGTTGCAAACGTGCGATGCCGAGTATTGTCCAGTGTACCAGGTTTCAAATTTGATAAATACGATAAGTAGTTAGGTATTCCTTGACGGCAGCGCACCGGTTACTGTGCGCTTAGGTACCTAAGTAGTTAGGTAGTTCAATATACGGTGGGGATGGCGGGAATACTGGGACGTCTTTCTTAACATAGACATACATACTAGCCATAGACCTGACATGGTAATAATAATATCAAGATTGACCGGGATGGCCTTATTAAACTTTCAATAGATATGACAGAGAAGGCGCTATTATCGTTGGTCCTTGTCATAGTATCACATTGTTACCCTCCACTGCATTTTGAAGGAGAACAAAGAAACCGTCTAAATTACGTAGGCTAATTACGGTATGCTATCAGCCATCTTGAAACGTGTTTTAGAATTAGTCGCGTTGTGTGTATTCTATCCTTCTTTGGCTTTGCTTTGCTTTGAGTTTCTTAACTACTGACTGGAAGAAGCGCAAAAATTCATGGAGATCCAGGGAAGAGGCTTTTATATTTTTGCCGTAACTTACGCCCTCTGTGGGTAAAAAACATTTTAGTGTTTTTTATAATTTGAAAATACCGGGTGGATTTACAGGTCGAAAACGCGTATTTAAAATAAGTATTTTATCACAATTAACGTATACGAGTACGTATACAAACAAAGCCATGTCTGGTTTGATGCTTACATCAATATTGTTGCCTTAGCAACAAACGTACTTTAACGATTTCTATGAATCACAGAAAAAGTGTAACGGAATTTTATTGAACCCAATTAAAAATCTCTCAATATGAAATTGAAACAATATATAAGGGAAAGGTGTGATACTCAATACTTGTGTGCACAACAAGGAGGGATAACAATGTAGTAGATTTAGGAGTTTTGCCCCACCTCGGCACGTTTCCCGGACTCCCGTTGACATAAACACAAAAACCAATGGGCAATACGTTTTTAATAAAGTACAGATTTCAAGACTCAGTAAGATATTAAAATAATATATTTCTGTCTTATTGAGGGTAAGATATTGCATGCAATCTCTTAAAAAGAAAGATTTTGCGATTCGCTTGTAGGTTTAATTGACAACTTGCGTGAAAAATATTTAATTGAATTTGTTAAATAAACACGTTTAACAGCAAATTAATATAAAAACCGGCCAAGAGCGTGTCGGGCCACGCTCAGTGTAGGGTTCCGTAGTTTTCCGTCCGTCACAGTAAGTGTCCCCACTTAAGAGTTAATAACACCGCCATGTAGGATATGATATGAGAGTTCCACGTACAGCGACATCTATCGGCAAATTAAGTAAACTATTGCGCGCGAGCTTAAAGTATGGAAGATGATTTTTATGGAATAATTCTTTATTGCGTGAACCGATTTTCACCGTTTTTACTTTATTTGAAAGCACGTCATTTCATTGTAATTTTGTAGAAATTACAGGTACAATAAACACCTGCTTATGCGGTTAAATTACAAACTTAGTTCAGAAATTATTTTGTAATTTTTTTTCAAAAACTATTCATCCTATCAAGTTCAAAATAATTTTCCTAGAAAGTTTTTATAAAGTTCTACTTTTGAGATTTTTTTCATATTTTTAAAACTTACGGTTCAAAAGTTAGAGGGGGGGGGACGCATATTTTTTTACTTCTGGAGCGAATATTTCCGAAAATATTTACATTATCGAAAAATGATTTTAGGAAACCCCTATTCATTTTTAAATACCTATCCAACAATATATCACACGTTAGGCTTGAAATGAAAAAAAAAATCACTCCCCACTTTACGTATAGGGGAGGTACCCTAATAAAAAAAAAATTTCCACTTTTTATTTTACCACTTTGTCGGCGTGATTGATATACATATTAGTACCAAATTTCAGCTTTCTAGTGCTAACGGTCACTGAGATTATCCGCGGACGGACGGACGGACGGACGGGCAGACAAAGCGAAACTATAAGGGTTCCTAGTTGACTACGGAACCCTAAAAAAGTGGAAATCCGTAATAATTTTGTAATATTTTGTACAGATTAAAAACGTAAAATTTGAGCCATATTTTTGAACACCCCAAATGTATTTTCAAAACCTCAATTATATTAAGTACTTGTGTTCTAACAAGAAAAAAAATGTATCACAACTATATAGGTAAACGCTTTTATTCGTGTCTAAAATTACAAAAATCATCTAAAAACTTATTCCTTCCAAACAGTTTTTCGCAATTTTGAGGCCAGTGACGTCACTAACGTTACGATTTGTATGGGGCGTTTTGACGCGCGGCGCAGACGCCTAACTTATTTTCGCATTTTTGACTTTCCTGGGGCCGTATTCTAACTTTAAAACACTTATAGACACGATCCAACTCCAATACAACTCTAATGCATCTGAATCAGAAATATCAGAATTTGCTTGAGAAATATTCCAACTTCAATATTGGTTGAATGTTTCTTGTGTGTTGGAGTTATGTTTGAGATAGGTTGTATTTTTATTGTATTGTTAATGTATTTTTAAATTAGAATCCGGACCAGGGCTATAATTGACCGATATTATATATTATATTATTAGTGACATTTGAATCTAACGGGAAATTTAATCTTACAACGCCTTTCAGAAATTTACGCTGTTGCTAATTGTAAGAATTATGGTATACCTAAACGCAAACATCAAAACAAACTAATCTTTAAATCATTTCATAGAACAAGGTAGGTTGTTCAATACAGTTTTAATAAAAAAAAATGTTTTGATTTGTAAATAAACGATTCAGGTACATCTTATTTGTTATGATGTAAACACAATCATTAGGCATCAAGGGTGATAAGTAAACTGCGTGCTTTTAACGATAATTAATTAAGAATTTATCTGATACATGCCTTTTATAATACTATAAAACAAATTGAACTTCGTTTTACTATTATAATAATTTAAACAAATGACACAGCATAAGTCACTTATTATACAATTATTATGTCGACAGTAATTGCGTGTTAATAACACCATCTTTATGAATGACTTTAATGGTTATTCGCAAGTAGTTCAGAAATTCATAACTCTTTACTACTATGCTATTATAGCATAGAACTTTATCGTCTATGACTATAACTTAAAATAAATTATTAGTATTACAATGTTTATTTTTCTACTCCAGCACTTCTATATGCTAATTAAATGACTGATAGTGGTATCTAAAACTACATCATTTAAGTGAAGGCGCTAAAGTCTATTTGTCTATAGGTACTTTCTATAACTGCTAGCAGTCACACGAAACATATTGTGCAACTGTTTTTGTTTTTTTAATACACTGACTTCCAGGTGCCATGTCTAAAAAGGGTTCGTTCTTGTTTACAATATAAATTATATTTTCAAATTGATATACACTTGAAATTATTTTTGCACAAACTATGATAAAAACATTATCATGTCTTTTTTAAAGTATTAATATCTTAAATTATTTAGTTTCATATTTATGAAAAGCATAATAGTACTTTAATGTAAACTTTTGCATTGAGAGTTACTTGAACGAAGCCATATTTTTTTGCAATTAAAAACCAACTCGTGATCTGTCTATGACATTTAGTAAAAAGTTAATATTTAAAAAGTTTCAACACAATGTACGGCTTAATTTTTGTATTTAAACTCGTATATTATTTATGTTAATATCAAGAAGTTTATGTTAATTTTGATAAAATAAGTGACAAGAAAACTTCACAGTGAATATCCGAAGACTTCGGCACAAAAGTAAGAGTTATTAGTTGATAAAAAAAATCTTAAAACAAAATTGATTTATGTACTCGTGATACTTAAGAACTTTAAAATTATTTATTAATTAAGTTTTTGCTACTGTCGTAGAAAAAGTTTCGTGTGCAACGGTACATAATTAGTTCTTAAAATTCTCGGGTCTGTTATTACAAAATTCGGCTTCGCCTCATTTTGTAACTTCGACCCTCGAATCTTAAGAACCCTTATTATGTACCTGTTGCACAAAATACTATTAGAAAGTCAGTGTAGGCACTACCTAAAAAGTTACAAAACTACACATTATTTACATGAAAATTGTAATAAAATTAAACAAAAACTGAATAATGTTTTTATCGGACTTTCCATATCATGTTGATACATCATTATTATTAGACTTATAAATGTGAGGCTCGTAATTGGCTACTTGACAATTATTTGTAAATTATGTCAATCTATTTTGTTTTTTGTGAGGATCAAATATCTATATGAGAACAATTATAATCATTATCATACATTTTACTCGTAGTAAACTTATACAGCATAGAAAAGTATAAAAACAAAAGACTTTTTAAGCAAAAACAGAATTTACCGCGAAATGGGCCCGCCTCAGCATAATCCTGACCCAAAAGCCAGCGCTGATCTTTCGGCGAGAGCATTTGTGGGCCACGATCACAGTTGTAAGACACAAATTATATAAAAGTAATAGAAAAGGTCATCAATAAGGGTCAAAGTTTGATGTTCAAGCTAATCGTGCTCTACGTTCGAAACGTCTCTAACTGTAGTTAGTTTTTTTAGGATTATCTATACATATAATAAAGCTGAAGAGGGTCGAAAGTCTGTACATGGAAGATAATCGAAAAAAAGTTGTCTGGGGATACTTAGAATCGATAACAGAACACGTTCCAACAATTTTTAGAATTTTTGTCTGTTTATCTGTTTGTCTGTTTATCTGTTTATCTGTTTGTCTGTTTATTTGACCGCGCATCACGTGAAAACGGCTGAACGGATTTTGATGAAATTTTGGATAGATATAGTTTGAGTCCTGGGAAAGGATAATATATAGTTTTAATCCCGAAAATCAATCCTGGTGGGGGTGAAAATGGGGTTGAAAGTTTGTATGGAGAATTTTTAACAGCTGAAACGATTTAGATAGAAATGAGTATGGAGATAATTTGAGTCTCGAGAAACGTCATAGGATAGTTTTCAAACCCTTGTGGGGGTGAAAAGGGGGTTGGAAGGTGGTATGAGGATTTTTTTGAACTGATTTAGATGAAAATTGGTATAGAGATAGTATGGGTCTCGAGAAATGACAAAGGATAGTTTCTACTTCAAACCCCCCCCCCATCTTACTTTAGAACCGTAGGTCTAAAAAAATAGAAAAAAATAATGGAAGTGACGCCTGAAAGGTACTTTCAATAAAACCTATCTATACATATAATAAAGCTGAAGAGGGTCGAAAGTCTGTTCATGGAATATATTCGAAAGAAAGTTGGCTGGAGATACTTAGAATCGATAACAGAACACGTTCCAAGTATTTTTAATTAGTTAACGGCTGAACGGATAATGATGAAATTTTGTGTAGAGATAGTTTGAGTCCCGGGAAAGGACAATGAACAGTTTTCATCCCGAAAATCAACCCTGGAAGGGGTGAAAAGGGGGTTGAAAGTTTGTATGTTGAAAGTTGGTATTGAAATAATTTGTAATTTTTTGGTCAAGGCGTTCATATTTATAACATGTTACCCGTCGATGCTTTAAATCTACCTTTACCCGCTCTTAAGAAATATTTGAAAATGTCATGAATGTAAAAGGGTTATTGCAGCAAACCAAAAAACTACTACAAAATCATCTAACATTTATAGGACACCGTTTAGGTAGGAAAACATATCAAACGTTTTGTGAAGCAGTCAGATTAGGATTTATTTTTCTTTATAATTAAACAATAGGTACATTATCTGTCTCTCAAGCAGTTTTGATATGTCTTCTTGAAGAACTACGCATTATTTTGTATCTTTAAGATCTAATAATGTATTACTGTTTTGAAAAAAGTAAGTCCCGTCGAATTTCTTTTCGGTCATAATACTTCTTGGGCCAGAGGTACACTCACCTACAGAGTTAGAACCGGTGGAGTTTTGGAACGAAGTTCCTTATCGGACGGTTCGCGGATGGGGGCCTAGGCGAAAAAAAGTCACGTGACCGTTACGAAAAAGCGTCACGTCACGAAAACGCGACACCCATACGATTGAGAAACATGTAAAATGGAATGAAATAAAAAATACATAAAATAGAATAAAGTGAAGTGAAGTGTAGTGAAACTGAGAAGTGGCAAAGTGATAAAAGTGAAAAAAGTCGAGAACCTCAAAAGTCGAAAATGTCAAAAATGTCGAAAATGTCAAAAATTTAAAATTTCTAAATTTCCAAAATTTCCAATATTTGCAAAATTTCCAAAATTTCCAAAATTTTCAAAATTTCCAAAATTTTCAAAATTTCCAAAATTTCCAAAACTTTCAAAATTTCCAAATTTTCCACTATTTCCAAAATTTCCACTATTTCCAAGATTTCCAAAATTTTTAAAAAAAGCAAAAAAAATTAAAACCACAACTTTTACGAAAAAGTAAAAAATGAAATAAAATTAAATAACATAACTTCGTTCCAATCGCACTTGATTCACACACTTTCCACGACACTCACGTATTTTATTTTTCTCTGACGTTCATTAGTGCATTGTAATGTGCTTACATTGACGAATAAATATCTTGATCTACACCAATATCATAAATCCTCTATTCCGCGTTCGGAACCGTATGTAATTAATTACCAATATTATTGCAACCAATAACGTAACATCAGTGTATTATCTGTGACAGTGTGGTGACCGCCGGCGCAATAATATTGGTCATGGCGGTGTAATGGTGGTCATTGCAATGGTTTCAATGGATTTTTAATATGTGTGTAGGTAAAGCAGTGTATGCTTCTGTACATAATTAGGCCTTATTACGTAACAATTACATCGCCATGTCCGTCCGTCTGTCCGCGGTCTAGCTCAGTTACCGTTCGCACTAGAAAGCTGAAATTTGGTGAGGCCTGATAAGAACTTTCAATAAAAACTACCTATACATTGAATAAAATCGGTTCAGCCGTTTTTGAATTATTAGTCAAAAACGCATAGTGAAAGGAAGTGCCGAATAGTAAACTGACGTAAGCGCCGCCTAATAAACGACCTTTAGAACGGATTTTTTGGAACAGGGCAGCATCTACGAAACTCTACACTGAGCATCGCCCGACATGCTCTTGGCCGGTTTTTTTTTTCATTGCTATCCCGGAAATCACCCAATTAAGGATTACTAATTCCAATTCTAGAAAATCCCCAGCCAGGTTATACGTAGCCTATAAAAATTCAACGTCTAAAAGGGGGGGTAGCCAATTCACTCGATTGAGTTAAATTTGCATGGGTCATGGACCCCCCCCCGCCCCCCGCCTCCAAGTACACCTAAAATAGAAACAAATCATTTCTGCATTTGTGACCCCCCCCCCCCCCCCCAACTGATTTGACGGGAGGATCGATTTGGATGATATTTGCCGTGGACATGAACGTATAAATACAAAAGTGGTCCTGTATCGTCCGATATACACCTACTACTCTCTATGTCGTTTAAATCATGCCAAAAACAAATATAATAAAAAAAAAGTATACATTTATGAGTGTAGTTTCATTTACTGGTAATTGTAAAATATTTTATTAGGACTACTGTCCTCTAGCGTATCCATCTGTCAACTTTACTTCAAGTTCCGCCTCCAGGGTAGCGGGAGAGAAATTAGGGGTGAATTAGCCGCTTACTGACACAGACCGAATTCCACGCGGGCGGAGCCGCGGGCGCAGCTAGTAAATAATAAATAATTACAGGCTTAAAAATCCAAAATCACAATTTTGTTTTGATTATCAGATTTGAGACCGGTAAAACACGAAAAAGTAACAGTAACATAAGGTTAGTCTAAACACCGAATCTTTGTTTCATAATAATGTCTGCTTCTATAGGTTTTATATTGTGCAGCATTCACAGCACACACATGAATAATATTCGTAAGTTATGTTAATTCTGAGCAACATTTTTTTTTGTTTAATAATAATAAAATCGGTTTCATTACAAATATTTTAAAACAAGAATTGACAGTCTTTTGTGGGGTTCTTTCTAATGCTTAATAAAACGTATTATAAAATGATACCTACTACATATAATTATGATGTGACAATGCTATTTACCCGTCCTAATTAATAAAGTTTTCGATGTCGATGTCAATTTTGGATAAACATGTCGCAGGTTCTTTCTACGTATAAACCTTAGGCCCCGGTCGTACTGCACACGCCGCACGCAGCCGACAACGTCCCGTCGCATGATGGAAGACGCTGGACGCAGCCGACAGCGGGTGTTTTGGTCGTTTTGAGACCGTAGCCGCAGCGGCCAGTCGCGGCAGTTTCCGAGAGTTTTTGTAGCGAAAGGACGTGTGTGTGTAGTATTACGATGGAAAAAACTCTAGCGTATTTACTGCTTAAGGAGGAAGATGATGAGGACATTTTATTTATGATATCAAGGAAGCAAAAGAAAAAGAAGAACAATATATTTAAAGCTAGACAAACGGAGGGTGCCTACAATATTTTGGTGACTAGGCATTTAATTGATAATGAACTAAAATTTGTGGAATATTTTCGACTATCACGGGCGGAGTTTTCGACAGTACTAAGATTGATTTTTATCACGTGTATCGTACAAAATACTATTCGACTTTACTAACTCAATCAATAACTCGTCTTTTTGTTTCGTAAATTTCTCCATTTCGAGCTAGCGTCCAGCCGCAGCAATACTCCAAAATGACTAAAGACGCAACGGCCAGCGGGCGGCTGCAGCGGGCGGCGGGGGGACGCCGCACGCAGCGGGCGGCGGGGGGACGCCGCACGCAGCGGGCGAAAACGACCACTCCCGAGCATTCTCGAACACACCATTCAGACGCTGCGTGCGACGTGACGTTGTCGGCTGCGTGCGGCGTGTGCAGTACGACCGTAGCCTTAACGGTACTGCGGAGCTCGAAATGGCATTACCCACGGACCGCACTGCACCTTCGTCTAAACGCACGGTACCGAAGCGTGGAGTTGCGGTGTCAGTGTGTTATTCCGTAATTTTTTTAAGAAATCAATTTTCTCAAGTACAAACTTCAAAACCGCATCACCGGACACCGGAGCGGAGCCCAGGGTAATGTGATAATCGATAATTTACACTATTAACAATTACACTACGCCCCGAATACACCTACTATACAAATAATAATACTGTTGTACCTACAAACCTACAAGCTAACAAGAAAGACAGAGCTTTTTAGGTTACTGAAAGCACGGACAAAGGTGCCTTTGAGCCAAATTATTTGAGCTATCCAGCTTGCAACGCGGAACAGTACAAAGCGTAAAAGACGCTTCATTCGTCCAGCTTGGGAACTGAGAAATGTTTGACGGAATAGTTACAGCTTTAAATTATTTTAAAATAGGTAGGTATCTTAGAAGTAATTTGCTAATATTAGTCACCCTTTTTGTAATTAAAATAAGTAATAATTTGTCCGTTTCAACCAATTGTCATAAGATTGAGTAGGATGAGAGTCTATGGGGGAAGAGAATCTACTTTTATAAATAGGTTAGAGCTAAACAAAACCGGCCAAGTGCGTGTCCGACCACGCACAATGGAGGATTCCGTACCTTTAATGGATTTTTTTTTCAAAGTTTCGTATCTGCCTATGGAAGTGGTTGTCTCCAACTTGAAAATGCTTCAACCAATAATGTTCAAACCAATTTTCGTTGAAAGAATATGCAAAAATGTATTTTTAATTTTTTTTCATATTTTTTGGATCTCCGGTTCAAAAGTTACAGTATTTCTAAGACTTCCGGGGTGACTATTTATGAAAATATACGAGCACCAATGCGAGTACGAACATGCTGAGCTGGGCCGCGATTCGAAAAATAAACACACACACTGGACAGACACAGCTCCAACCCAACTCAACTCAACGCTATAACGACATTGACATTTGCTATTCGAACAGATTTTCATTCAACATTGGTCTCACATTGTTCGCACATTGGTCACACATTGTACCAATGTTGTACCAATGTGAGACCAATGTGTGACCAATGTGCGAACAATGTGAGACCAATGTTGAATGAATATCTGTTCGAATAGCAAATGTCAATGTCGTTATAGCGTTGAGTTGAGTTGGGTTGAGTTGGGTTGGAGCTGTGTCTGTCCAGTGTGTGTGTTTATTTTTCGAATCGCCGCCATGAACGCCGTATTATATACAGATTTCTATCAATTGCTTCAGATAAATAGGCAGCGCGGCATATACTGGTTTTTATAATGGCATAATAAACTGGCATATTAAAATACAGAGTGCATTTTTCAAATCGTAGATCCCATGATGCTACGCAAAAATGGTCTAGACCATCCCTAATTTTTAAATTAACAACTATTGGCACATACAGGTTTTGGAAAAAAATATACACAAAGCCAGTTACAGGAACTAGCAGGTGCAGGTACCTACTCGTATATGTTTAGTAAATGTTCCCAATTCCCAACTCTATATTATAACCAGAGAGCATATATTTAAGAGAGCAAGCATCATAGTCTAAGAATTTTTTGAAGTTTCAAGTCCGAAGCGCCACAGAACGAGAGTTACCCAAAGTTACCGTATATGTAGAGCAGAGAGTACAGTGCCATCTAGTAATTCATAGCGTTACTATTATTACGGTACTACTACTGTAACTTCTAACGGCCTCCTAGCCTAGTTGGTAGTGACCCTACCTATGAAGCAGGAGGTCCCGGGTTCGAATCCTGGTCAGGGCATTTATTTGTGTGTTTATCACGGATATTTGTACCTGAGTTATGGATGTTTTCTATGTATTTAAGTATTTATCTATATCTATCTATTATATATATCGTCGCCTAGTACCCACAACACAAGCCTTATTGAGCTTACCGTGGGACTAGGTTGATTTGTGTAAGATTGTCCCATAATAAAAAAAAAAAAATAATAATAATAAGGCGTAGGGATGTGACGACCCCATCGCCCACTGGTTTTCACCAGTGCAATCAGTCAACGCAGGGCAGCTTGTGGCGAGCTGTTGGAGAGTAGCGACTCCACGTACCTGAGTGCCCCTGGGGTGCTCTGTCGGATGGGTGGGACAGGTCCCCTGCCTCTGGCTTGCCTTAGCCGGCTGTCCAGAGTGGGGTCGTTAGAGCTGCGTTCTCGAGGGCAGATGTGGAAACCTAAGTGGCGAGTTGGCTATATGTTTAAAGTCCAGTGACACCTCTCTACCCCCAGCCCCCGCACCGGTGTTGCCCTTGAGCCATCCTTGATGTCGCTTTTTATGGGGGCCCATCTTGCGGAGGGCGAGTCACCGTCTGCCGGAAATAAAATTGGATACCGTTTTGTTAGGCAGGCGTCCGGTATTTCATCCAATAGACCAGTAGTTAGTCCATACTCTTCACCCAATAGCCTAGTACATTTTAGACTCCATTAACTCTCAATAGTCCTTACACCATGGCGGGTGCTGCCTCTGCATGCGTCCCATGACACGGGCAGGGGCAGCATCCGCATAGTGTACCCCTCACTTTTCATTAAATTGTCGAAAGGGCCTCTGCGCGTTGGCTTCGGCTCCGCATACGCCTCCCAAAGGTCCGGATCACCATTGTTCCGTGATGGGGAAAGACATACAAATAATAATAAAAAAAAAAAAAAAAAAAAACTTCAGATTGCTCTCGTTTAGATGGCGCTACAAACTTGGAGCATGAAAAGTTCTTAGACTGTGCCGCTCTATTAAATTAAAACTTTCTGTCATAACTAAGTATGTCGTAATTACTTAGATACCGAACTGGCGAATCTAGAAACCACGGCTTTTTATTATTATTAAAATATTGGACACAACTTGGGGTCACATATGTTACCCCTGATTGAATAGGTATCGGCAATCAGTACCCTTGTGGGCTGGGCCCCTCCTCCTCCCAGATTTACCCTGGTGTGACAAAAAGAGGGTCACTTTATTGATAGCCCACATTCCAAATGACCTTTATTACCTACCAAAAAATCTATCTACGGTTTTACGTTAACTGAATTGTTACTGTGTTTAGAAGTAAGTTATGTTATGAAGTAGTAGATTAGAACACTGATTTAAGTAAGTATTCACCAGTTTTACAGATTTCTATGAGTAGGTAGGTAGAAACGGGACTTGACCACGTAGATTAAGACTAATACCACTTAAGACCAAGTGCAGGTAGTTCGAAAAACTCGCGTTGCTAAAAGATTTTACACTTCAGTTCCATGTGTACTTGTAGAAATAGAAGTTAAGAACATAAATCATGTTTTATGCTGCATACAATTAATGTCTTAGTCATGTTTACAAGACTATAATTTATAAACACGTATTTAAATATAACCTGTTGCCACTAATTCACTAACACATGATTAACATCTATCTACATGGGAACACGAGTTATCAACTTATTACAGGCCTTGACACACACTGGAGCTGGCTTGGGTAAGGTCATTAGAAACTAAGAAACCACCCGTAACGCGCCTGGAACTCAGGGTTTAGTAGGTAATTTGTACAAATATTGCCAAGAAATGCAAATGTTTGACTTCAACAAATCAACAAAGGTGTTAATTAAAAAAAGTACTTGACTTGAGTGTAAGTACTTGACTTTTGTCCCTAAATCTTAATAGTCTTGCCCGGTGTTGCATATACATTTATAGTATGAATTTTTGTGTGTGTTTAAGTTTAAATAGCCCGTTTAGTATCTGAATATTCCTTTATTCCTACTGTAATATATAATTCTGCTTGTATAAACATGTGCTTTAGTAACAAAGTGTAGTGTATACTATCATAATTCTGTTTTCTATCTGTGAGTTCCTGGTATTGGCTTTGTATTTATATTTAAGATGTTTATTGTATATATGTTAGCTGTTGGAATGGAATACCTTAAATAAAAAATATAAAAATAATAGTTTACAATAAAAACAGTCAGAAAATCTGTTAATTTAGTCTAGATTAGGTTCTTTAGTTTGACTAATAAAAGAAAAAAAAATGGGTTCAATGGAGGTTTTAATGTACAAAAATTCAGCTTTTTATTTTTTTAAATTCATTTACAGTATTACCCGCGGAAAATAATATTCGCCAATGCCCTCCTCACCTCACCTCCATGTGATATTTGGTGAAATTTGCCTTGAGCTCATTCCCCCATAATATCTCATGTAGATAATGGACGCACCTTTGCTGATGTCTGGAAATTTGAATGATAAAGTCAATAACTACCTTGCACCCGTCCCGCAACAATGCAGGTTACAGCAATGTAGTTGCCTTAATTTAACCTTGAAGTTCACATGTAGGGACAGGAGTTTAGGAACACTTTAATTTTGGCTTTTTCTAACACAGTCGATTCACGACGAGTCTGCATTAGATCTTATTTTTCATCTAAGCAATCATAGAAATCAATCGACCTACCTATTTAATTTTAATTAATTAATAAATAATTTAGTAGTAGTAGTAGTAGTAAAACACTTTATTGTACAAGAAAACACAACGAAATACATATAACACAACATATACGTACAAAGGCGAACTTATCCCTTTAAGGGATTTCTTCCAGTTAACCTTTGAGCAATTGAGAGAGAAAGTTGGAAGTGCTAGGCAGACTTAGGTACTGTACGATACGGTAAGATGAGTTGTATTATAATTTATAATCTAAATAAGTAGGTAGATACTCAGTTCGGTATCATACATAAATATAAATAAACTTTTTACATAAATACAAAATATATACTATACATACATACATACTATAAATACATACTACCTACATAAAATAAAATAAATAATATGAAAATTATTACCGCATATATCTTACTGTTAGGATTCGTTTGAAAGCCATAACTTGTTTAAATTAGCCTTTAGCGATGCAACCGATTTACACTGCCGGAAAGATGGTGGCAGCGAATTCCATAATTTAACAGAATAAACTGTAAAAGACATGTCATATGAATGGTGACTGTGCATTGGGATAGAGAGAGATAAATCAGCACTGCAGCGTAGCCGGTGACCACTGCCGTCCGCTAGAAACCTAAATCTCTCTGACAGGTAGGGTGGAGAAGATGGAAGAAACAATACTTTGAAGAGAAGACAAAGAATGTGAACGTCTCTAGGGCGACGAATAGTAAGTAATGTGGTCGAACTTACGCAAGCCAAAGACATATCTTATACATACATTATGTAGCCGTTCAAGCTTGTCAAGCAGATTCTGGGTGAATCCAGGAAAGCGACGTCTGCGTAGTCTAGGAGAGGAACCAGAAGAGAACGGGCAAGGACCACTTTTGTGTGAAACGGAAGGAAATTCTGGACACGCCGAAGCGAGTGCAGTGAAGCAAAAAGTTTCTTACTAATTTCGGTGACATGGGCTGTCCAGGAGAGGGTCTGATCCATGAGAATGCCTAAATTTTTAACAGTAAGGAATGTGAGTACCATCAAAATAAATGTCCGGCAGTGTCATTTCAGACAGTTTCGAGATAAAATAAGGGCTCCCAATCACTATAGCCTGCGATTTTTGAGCATTTACCATTAAACCAAAAGATGATGCCCAATCGCGAATAGTCTAAATCTAGGTTAACTTGGTTTACTAACTGCCTAAAATTGTCAATACTTGCTGCAGCGTAAATTTGTAAGTCATCCGCATACAGGTGGAATGATGAACTAAGAGATTTAGTGATTCCATCGATAAAAATGGAAAAAAGTAGCGGAGACAATACCCCTCCCTGAGGTACCCCAGCGGATAGTTCACACCCCGTGGATAAATTGTCGTCGACTGACACTCGCTGTCGCCTTCCGAAGAGGTACTCACGAAACCAGGCAATGGTTAAGGGTGAAAGGTTATAGTGGTTTGGTAGTGCGAGGAGTATGTCAAAATCAACTGTGTTAAACGCACTACTAAAATCTAAGAGGACTAAAACAGTTAACATCTTGTTTTCTATGTTGAAGCGAAAGTCATCAGTGACCTTAACCAATGCCGACACCGTACTAACTATGCCCGGGGCGGAAGCCGGATTGGAACGGATTAAAAAGATTATATCTATTGAAATGTGAAGAGAGACGTTTATTCGCAAAATGCTCAATGACTTTAGAGAGGATAGGGAGAATTGAAATAGGACGGTATTGGGAGTAAACTACAGGATTGGGGACTTTTGGGACAGGAATTACACGAGCAAGTTTCCAGGATGAGGGGAAAGTGCCAGACGAAAAAGAAAAATTAATAATTTGGGATTGGAGAGGAGCGATGATTTCCGCCACGAGCATAATCATGTCTAGGCCAAGGCTATCTTCACCAACAGCTTTCGTACTAATAGTTTTGAGAATCGAAAGACTCCTTGCGAAGAAATGTTGTCAATCTGAAAGACAGGAGAAACGGGACGTATAGTGTTAGCGAGAAGGGATAAAGTCTGTTGCTTGACAGCTTGATCGATATTAACTGCTAAAGTGGAGATTGATGCCGTCAAGGTCTAATACACCGGGAGATCCTTGTCGAACCTTCCCCACCCAGAGAGACTTGAGAAACTTCCACAGCTTAGTGGGGGGACAATCGTCAATCGACTGATGTATATAGCGACGTCGTGCATTTCGACACATTTTATTACATCGATTTCGCAAGGAGATGTAGGCCCGCAGGTTAACGTCGGAACGATCGTTGCGGAGTTTAATACGCGCCCGATTGTGTTTAGCCATAAGTGCCTTTATCTCCGCCGTCAGCCAAGGCGCCGGAAGGTGCTTTACTCGTGTAGGCTTTAAGGGGGCATGTTTATCAAAAGCCGCAAGTAAAACCTCGTTGAAACTACTCAGTTTCTCATCAACGTCAACAGATTTAATTTCTAATCTTACTCATGAACGGCTTCCTAGCCGAGCTGGTAGTGACCCTACCTACGAAGCAGGAGGTCCCAGGTTCGAATCCTGGCAAGGGTATTTATTTGTGTGTTAATCACAGATATTTGTAAGTACCCGAGTTATGGATATTTTCTGTGTATTTCAGTATGTATCTATATCTATCTATTATATATATCGTCGTCTAGTACCCACAACACAAGCCTTATTGGGCTTACTGTGGGACTAGGTCGGTTTGTGTAAGATTGTCCTATAATTTTTTTATATATATATATTTTTTTTAAACTCCTGTATTGCAAAACTATGAAAGTGGCACAGTATGGGACTCGGTTAATAAAGTCAGTATCAGTAGTGGAAGTCAGACCTCAGTCAGGTATAAAGAATCCTTACTAAAAACGTTGAGAATGCTACAACTTTACGGCAGACTGAATCAAAAGCGTCGTTCGTGAGCGCGGTGCAAAGTCGTTAGTACTAGTACTGGTTGCGGATTTTGAAGCGGGGGGTTAAGGGGGGACGCTTATCTATTTTTAGACAGTAATTAAGATCAACTATTTAAATCTGAGACGAGTAGATGCGGCGGTGGAGAACCCGGCATACGGTACTAATTATTTCCTTAGCACCTTTGTCTCGGATTAAAGTTGCGCTCCTTATAGCTTGTTTGGTTTATTTTTTATTCTTTATATTAAATGTTTTGTATTACATATTGCCTTCAATATTGGGTAATAATAGTAGTTTATGTAACTGTTACGTAATAAGGGTCCTTAAAACATGAGTGTGGTTTTATGAAATGAGCCGCAGGCGAATTTCATAATAAGATCACACGAGTGTTTTAAGGCCTAATTACGTACAGTTGCATACACTGCTTTATCTACACTCATATTATATATATTAAATTAAGTGTTCGGAAACCATAGAATGACCGCCATTGTACCGTCATGGCCAACTCGATTGTGCCGGCGCTCGCGCGGGACCAATCGAGTTGGCCATGGCGGTAACATTATGTTATCAAATTCGATGTTCCAAATTTGAAACTCATTGCTTAACAATATTTGAGCATGCAAAGTTAAAATTACGTTACTGCCGCAGATAAGAAACTTATCATAGTTAAATCGTTTGTTGTAATGCTTGTCATTGTCTACGGTTTTTGAACGCATTTTAGAGTACTTACAGTATGAGTGTAGATAAAGTTTTTTAATTTTTAAATATGGATAAGGGCTTAAGAATAATAATATGTAATAAATTTTGCATACGGTGGCAAAAAATACCGTAGATTCTGGCCTACACATAGGTTTTCCATTAGAAATTAATAATATTTACCATTGAATTTTGTTGTATTTAGTCCACGGGGTCCAGAAAATAATGTATGAAGACATGAAATGGACAGATGCCGGTGGTACATAGATTCATAATTAAGCTGCAGTTGCAGCGTGTGCAATCTACCGAATGATTCTTACTAGACACGTAACGACCTTCTACAACAGCATCCAGTTAGCTACAGCTAAGTATCATTATAATAAGTAACCCACTTCGCTTAACTAGGACAACGATTAAGAACTAGAACCCTCGGGTCTTTAGGTTAGGTAATTAACTAAGTTTATGTTACTACATACAAAATTACCGCCAAATAATATAAGTATTATCAGTATTATAATATGAATAGGTAAATTAATTTCGTTTAGCTCCTGCACCAAAAAACTGGCCTAGTTCGAGTCGGATTTCGTACTTAGCTCATTCTTCTTAGAAGATCACTATTATATGCTACAAAGAAAACCACGACGAAATAATGTTTAGTTATAATAGTACATTGTTGCCGAGGGATGCAAAGAAAGGCATATCCTGACGAGGTATCTACCTAGATGCCAGGCCGAGGCTTGCCGAGGCCTGGCAAAGGTCTGAGTCGGAAAATGCCTGTTTCGATTGAGGTATACATAGTGCTTTTCTCAAATAATGAGGAAATCAAACAAATTAAATAATAAGTTTTTAATAAGGGTTAAGTGACATAGTACAATACAAAAAATAAGGCGTTATTAGTTAATGTTAAATGTTATATTAGACATTCCAGGGCAATTTGTGAACGAAAAGGTATTTCTAGCATTTTGGCTGTCCTTCCACAGCATGAACGTACCATGTCGTAAGTCCTGTTATATTTGTCCCGCGACTTAGCAGGAAGCAAGTTGTTCATTATTAAGCTTGCTTCTTCTTTCAAATGAGACGGTGTGCCGTCTATTTCCATCTCACTGTCGTCATTTGAGCTCATACTTTTCTATTTTAATTAATTTTAAAGAACACGATAACTTATTTCACAACGAATTGCCGTCTTTTATTTTGCATATTTTTTTTCAAATCTATTACCACAGACAAATAATCGTCCGATACGCGTGTCCATGCGCCAATGCGCGCGCATCTCGAATCGCGACAACGTGTTTGCGATTATTTTGACATTTGTCTGGTTGAACGAAGGTTTCACTTGGCTGAATGCAACATTTCCTTAGTCATTTATTTGCAATCGTAGGATTTGCTGCGTTTTTACTTTTTAACCGACTTCAATTTCATAGAAGGAGGAGGTTCTGTATTCGGTTTGGGCTTTTTTTTTTATGTATGTTCACCGATTACTCCGAGACGCGTGGTCCGATTTGAATAATTCTTTTTTTGTTTCAAAGGATATACTTCCAAGGTGGTCCCATATTAATCTGGTGCTGTTCTGATGATGGCATCTATGAGGAATTGAGGGAACTCCTCAATTTTTAAAGGCACAAGTATGGTGATTTGGCTGTTTTCTTAAGCAACTCGAGAGTTTTCTCTCGAAAACCACCAATTTGATGAAGTGGACCTGATAATGATGATTGTTTTGATGATATTGATGATGATTTTTTTTAATGTAGGATGTTCAGCGATTACTCCGAGACCCGTGGTCCGATTTGAATAATTATCTTTATGTTTGAAAGGATGTACTTCCAAGGTGGTCTCAAATTAATCTGGTGCTGTTCTGATGATGGAATCCATGAGGAATTGAGGGAACTCCTCAATCTTTAAAGGCACATGTATGGAGATTTGAGTGTTTTCTTAAGCAACTCAAGCATTTCCTCTCGATAAACCACCAATTTGATAGAGTGGACCGGATGATGAAGATTATGATTGTTTTAATGATAATGATGTTTTTTTTTTATGTAGGATGTTCAGCGATTACTCCGAAACCCATTGTCCGATTAGAGCAATTATTTTATTGGTTGAAAGGAACTACTTCGAAAATGGTCCCACATTAATCTGGCGCTGTTCTGATTATGGGATCCATGAGGAATTGCGGGAACTCCTCAATTTTTAAAGGCACATGTATGTATGATGATTTGGTAGTTTTTTAAGCAACTCAGGCATTTCCTCTCAAAAACCATCAATTTGAAGGAGTGGACCTAATGATGAAGACCACATATGATATGTGGAACTTTCCTTAGATTGAGTCCGTATTATGAACTTTTTCTTATATATCTTGACCGATTATTCCGAGAACCGTTATCCGATTATGATACTTATATAACTACTAAAAATGGAAAATAAAAACTTTTTACAAAAAAAAGATAAACCGACTTCAAAAAGGACAAAATAAAATATTGTATTATTTATATGAGTTACAAACTGATATGTTTGAAGTCGGTGCCAAGCCAAAAAGTTACAATACCGGTCAAATCAGCTTCAAGTCTGAAAATCACAAAACATCTATACATACTTATATTGCAAAGGTGAATGTGATTGGATCTGTTACATTTTCACGTCTAAACTTCAATCCAATTTTGTTGAAATGTGTTACCTATGTATATATACTCTGATGCACGTCCACTTTGTCAAAAATCAGAGGCGGCAAATTTAATAAAATATAAAAGCGTAGGGTTGACATTCCATAGAAAATTTAAATAATGCGCCTTTTTCTACTGACAAGGTGGGCCCCACACACCCAGTGTGTCTGAGTGTAGAAAGATCAGTATTAAATTAACAAACATAATAAGACGCATGATTATACTTTCTTTCTGTAATTGAATTAATACCTACATGCAATCAATACCGTATTAAAATAGTTCTATAGTATGAAGAACAATTCACTGAACACATAGCCTCGTTCGTATTAACTCTTCCAAATTTGGCTTGGCACCGACTTCAAACATATCAGTTTGTAACTCATATAAATAATATAATATTTTATTTTGTCCTTTTTGAAGTCGGTTTATCTTTTTTTGTAAAAAGTTTTTATTAAATTTGAAAAGAATAAAATTGAGCTCTTTGCGTCTTCAATTTACGAACAAATTGCGACCATTTCCGAGCATGTTTGAGAAAAATATATTTTTTATAACACGACGGTGGCAAACAAGCATACGGCCCGCCTGATGGTAAGCAGTTACCGTAGCCTATGGACGCCTGCAACCCCACAGGATTCACATGCGCGTTGCCTACCCTTTAGGAACCTATTCACTATTATTATAAATGCTAACAAACAATCTTTTGATACGAATATTGAGAAAAAAGCACATTTAGGTTAACTGAAATGAACAGGCTAGCAAATGTGTTTTTATCACGGTTCTCGCTTCGTTTTAAGAAAACATTAGTTGCCTGTGTGGAACCTGGACCCCTTCTCGTAATACCAAACTGTGACACAATGCAACGAGACAACTACTTGTTTTACACATAAACTTTAAATAAAATAAATAACATTTCAGTAAAATACGATTTTTTTTAAATCACTTAATATATTTAAAAAATAAATACTCTCAATCATCAGCAGACCTTTCCGCAAATAAAGTCAGCCAAGATCGTTTATAAGTGTTAGTCAGAGGCCCAATTCGACAACCAAAAACTGAGTCTCTAGTAGGACCACTTTGACACATTACCCCTTTACAACCGAAGAAAATAATTTACTCAGACTTCTTTAAAACTCACATGACTTTTTCATGGGTGTCTAAGTATCATGTTAAAAATAAATTAAAAAATTCTGAAGTCTCTGGTTTCCTGAAAACTTACCCTCACGAGCGGGCTTAGGAGATAGCTCGAGATGTGAGTTTTGGCTAGTTTGGAGATATGGTTTGATATTAAATGAAAATTAAATGAATTAAGCAGTCTTTATAATCATTAATCATTTTCTAACGATATTAATAATAAGTTTTTAAACATTTGGTATAATGTCTTTGACAAAACAATCAACAGTCTTATTACAAAACTAGTCTTCTTTTGGTATAAAACTTATAAAGATTAACACAAACACCATAGTACTTAAACCTAATTAAGGCTTGTGAAAAGCTTTGAAGCAATTTTTGTCACAAGATAGACGGCGGTATACATCGCATTTGGTGTCGCTGACCAATGCCAGTTTCAATCCAGTTTTCCAGTACAAGGTAGTTTTGGATAGGGAATACAGCCCATGATTAGATGAAAAGCAAAGTGTCGCTATTTTCAGTCTGGTAGTCTTCAGTTCAATGCCGGTTTTGCGCAAGTGGTACAGATTCGTGCCCCTAGCAACTTCTTCCAGAAATGAATCATCAAAATAGTCACGGAAGTTATCAATTGGAGAGCGAACTTGATTCATCGGAAGCGGAGAGTAATCATGAGCTTTATTTGTATAGTCAGTTTCTACCCACACTCTCCTACATGTCCCTCTTCTTCCACTAGCCTGTCCTCTTCCTCTAGACTGTCCTCTTCCCCGCCCTCTACCTCTTGCTCTTGACGTTTCCCTGCCTGATCTGCCTCTAGTGGATCCCCTGCTACTGGATGTTGTTGGAATAGGTGGTGGTGCCTCATCCACTTCGAAAGATTCATCGCCAGAACCAGATCAACTCTCTTCTAGGTGATCTAAGACTCTCGCAACAATATCTTCATCATCACCAGCAAAGTCCTCAATTTCCGAGTCTTTCCCATCTGCTAATAGTTGTGCAACTTAGTCATCCGTGGGGGACTTTCCTAAAAATAAAGAAAAACCCTAATTAAACTATTATACGTCCAGGAAAATCATGTTTAGGAACAAAAAAATTATGAATGTCTATTTAGTACGTATCACCTAACCTACACGATCGTGCGTCTTTGATTTTGAGTCACAATATGCCCTTATGTAAGCATACTAGGTTCAAATTACATACATTAGGTATAAAACAATAACTAAAGTAAGTAAATCACACAAAAAAATTATAGAAATTGCATATATTAAATGAATAACCAAATACTTACCCGGGCGAGTTTGCGCGCCAAAAAACGCAGCCATGCTTCCCAGCAGTCGCGGGCGACTGACAGGTTCAAAATCATTCGCAAGAGGCCCGCGCGTGTTTTTTCCAAGAAAAAGATAGACTCACGATCGATCGAGGTCGGTTGCGTCTCGAAAAGTCGATTTGTGTACGCGCCAGAATTTTTGAAAATCAAGTGTCATTATCGTATCAAGTCTGTTGTAAAGGGTTAAATTAGGTACATTCTTACAGCTAGCACCGTAGCGGCGCAAACGATGTATGTACAATTAAGTGATACATATATGTATATTTATAACTATAGACTTGACTGGTAGAGAATGCCTTGAGGCATTAAGTCCGCCATTTATACATATTATTACTGTGCAATAAAATTTAAATAAATAAATATAGACCCGAATACCAGGGCTATATCAGTGACGTGTGTGTACCATATATTCTGTGTTGTAATTGACCGGCAGAGTCTTAGGTCTTTTGACGGACTCATCAGCGGGTCCCGGCAGGTTAGTATGAAATTTTTCATACTAACCTGCCGTTATTTTCTGAAATTTTCCATACTAACGATTTAACGGCAGACAGAGTATTTATTTGGTACAAGCTATTACCCTTAGAGAAGTTAATAATAGATTCATTGTTTTACGTAAATAGACCGGGTATTAATTTTAGTCATGTTTATATTAATAAATCAACTAAGTCCTACGTAATTTGTATCATTAGATGAGTTTAATGCTTTCAACGATAATTACTACAGGAACATCACATATAACCGCATTGAGATATTCTAATCGCATTAAATATAGTGTTTAATTAATTAGAAGACGAGGTTCCAATTATGCATGAGAAACATCTAATTAATATATATAATGAAGTTGAAACCTATCTAATTTATTTTTAGTTTTGTGATATTCATACTCTATATACGTACCGACCTATAATACCTATTATAATTCAAACGTTTTGTTTGCAAAATCACCAAATGCGAAATTGCAGGTTAAATATTTTAATCTAAAAGCAATACGAAACTCTACGTGCAGCAAAAGCACGATATTATAATTAATTTAATACAAAATCTATTGAAATTATGTTAAGCCGTATCAAATAATTGTATTGTCCCATGTAATTCTCTTTGTGTTTATAAATTATTGTCCCAAATGGTGCATTTCAGTTGTTTGATTTCCTCATTTCGATTAATATCAAATGTTTTCCTGATAACTCGCATGGAATGACTTCTAAATATATTCCAATTGAAATTATACACAATACTATTTACTGCGTCCCAGCACAGTTGCGCAAAATTGTTCTTTAAAACAAGTATCTCGCAACTGAAGAGTTTGTAAACTTCCCCGCCTTCAATTAATATAAATTATGAGTAGGACCGAAACACAGAAAATACAGCAGAGAAGTTCCACTTCGAACAAGCTTTAGAACTGATAAATTAAAAGAGTAGAACACTCGGCATCGTGACCCGTCATTTTTAGGTGCTAGTGCGCAATTTCTGAAACTGATATGCAACGTAGCGGTCCGCGATTCTGCGCGTTATTGCGTGAACATAATGACGTTAAGGTTTATGATTTTTTATATATAAATGTAATTTATGGAGGTTTATATTATTAAAAACCCTCTGACTCCTGGCCAGCAATGTGCAAATTGCAGAAATTGCAGAAATGTTCTCGGAAATTTCCGAGAAATTACATGAAAGAAACTTAGAAAGTTCTCTGTGAGAATGTTCCCATGAGAACTTTAACATTTTGTGTAATATATAATATTACACGCCACATATTAGTAAACCAGGCAGGCATAATATTTAAAATGGCGTGTGTCTACCTCGGTTCTGACACGATAAGATTGTTTATTAAATTTAAGTTCCAGAGAATATTCTCCATAGAAGTTTCGCAACTTATGAAACTTCTCCTCGGTGCATTGCTACTCCTGGCGTCCGTAGGCTCGATGATTAGACGACATTCAGAAGATTATGGGTCACTTTTGGATGATGCTGAGTACCGGGACAAGCAGCAGCGTAAACGAAAACAGGCCTATGCTGTGATAAAAGGTAGAAATGATGATGATCATTGAAAGAGAGCGAAAATACATGTTTCTAAATTAACAAAAAATATATAAAAGCATTTTATCATTGGTATCACTTCTGATTATTACATTATCTGTGTTATGAATAAGACCGAAAATGTAGGGCCGCAAAACTTTTGTATCAATAAATTGTCTTGAACAATCCGAAGTTGTCTTTTGGAGAATCGTTTACACGCTAGATAATTATTTGTTTGTTTAATTAAATACTGCGTAACTTTTTTCATTTAGTGGTCCTTCCATTTCAGATAATCTTTTGTATTTAAAGTTACGTTTTTTATTGTAATTACAAAGTGTACATATTTAGAAAATAAGTGACAGGTATTGCAAATGATCAAAACTGTAGAATACGATGATCTTTATAATTTGGGACGGCGACTAAAATAGGTAAGTAAAGTTAGCTAGTACCTACTTATTTGTGTCCACAAAATTATTATTGAATGTCTCTTGTATTTAAAACACTGTATTGCATTCAGATATAGGAGATCAGACAGATCCGTCAATATATACAATATATAGCGCTATACAGATCTGTACGCAGACACATCCATGTCCAAAAAATCAAAATCAAAATATTTTATTAATAATAATAGTTACATGTCACATATACTTACATATAATAATAAATATTTTACATAATTATTTCATAATTTTATTATATCTAATCATATCTAGAGGTAGAATAAATACTGCCATTTGGAATATGTTTAGCTAATACCCGCCTTACGTTGACCTGCCCGCCGGACAAATCAGGCGGACAGATGCGTGTCTCCTAGGCGTATATTCGCAGAGATGCATCGGCATCTTCATCTAGATAAAAAAGCTTATAACATTGAACTATTGTATTACCAGCTTTCCGCCCGCGACTTCGTTCGTGTATAATACGGCTTCTCATACAGAGTTTCATTCCCTTGTGATGTTTGGTATTAGAACTATCTTTTATTCGTCCCCGGATCTGTAAAAGTCTGTCACAAAAAATATACAAACTTTCTACCCCTTTTTAACCCCGATAGGGATAAAATTCTTCAAAATCGCTTCTTATTACTATTTGTATACATGTAAATGTAACCTGACCTGCAAATTACAACTTTCTAGCTTCAGTAGTTTCGGCCTAAATTTAATACAAACTTTTCAACCCCATTTCAACTCCTCTAGGGTAGAATTTTGAAAAACGCTGAATACAGGGTTTTTGCTTTAAGTGAGTAGCCTACAAACGAACTTTCAAGTCTGTCACAATAAAATATGTAAATCACGATACAAACTTTCAACCCCTATTTACTTTCAAAAAACGCTGAAATTAACTACTTTTATTTTATTTTATTAGCAACAAACGTACGAAGTCTCTAACTTAAAATCTCCCTAACTTAAGTCTCTAACTCTAATTTAAATTCTCCCAATACACACACTTACAAACTTTTGACCCCCCTTTTATGCTCTTAGGGGTTGAATTTTTCAAAATTACTGGTAAAGTTATACATTTGACCCGATCTGCAATTTACAACATTCTAGCTTCAGTAGTTTCGGCTCTACGTAGATCATCAGTCGCCAGTCAGGACATACGCATTTAAATGTATAAAAATATATGTAGATAGATAAATTAGTGGTAGCTAGCTAGGTTTATCGATATTTGTGAGGATATGATATAAGAATTTAGTGCATACGCATGACAAACCTAAGTTAGATTTGGATTTAAGTAGACAAGTAAAATAAAAAACTGCAAATCATACTAGAAATAAGTAATCAGAAGCTTAAGCGGAATAGTAATTATAAAACACCATTAATAAAACATTACTATAGATTTTCTTTTATAATAATGAAGGCAAATAATAGCAGTACTTAATAGTAATTTTAAAACTGCAAATTATACTAGGAATAAGTAATAAGAAGCTTAAGAGGAATAGTTATCCATTATTAAAACATTACTATAGATTTACTTTTATAATAATGAAGGCAAATAATAATAGTACTTAATAGACCAGTAATTGAGTACATGCATGAATTAATTTTATTTTTTTATTTAACTGTTTACATTGTTTTAACACTAGGAAAAACAAAAATCTGTTCAAAAAGCTTTTCGTTATTTAATGAAAATTTATTGAAAATCTTAAAAGAGTTTGAGCGGTTGAAACGCTCATAATTTTTGGCGCGAAAATGACAGATTGTAATGACGTCACATCTCACAAAATTTTATAGGTTAGTATCAAGTTAGTATGAGATTAGTTCCTACTTCAGTTGGTGTTTCAAATATTTCAAAGTTATTTTCGCTTAAACCATGAATGAAACTAAAAAACCCTTATATACGGGTATTACCTAGTGCCAAAGTGCATGAACAATATAATAAGTGCACCCAATAAGGTGTTTTTTATCTGCCGAAAGACGTGAAAACTTGTAAACCATGGTGCAAAATGATGAGAAGACTACGACTTTTTATTACTGTGAAGATCGCTTCAACGTAAGTAAATACCTATTTATCTTGTATTCAAATATATTTATACCTAGTTACAGTAATGTTGTGTCTACAATTATACATATACCTTAATAACGTTACGTGCAAGTGTAGGTGCACTGGGAACGGTGCGTACCTTAAGAAATCATTATATAATGTCTGCTGCGAATGCAGAAGACGCTGGTTCGATCTCAGCCCTGGGTACCGGAGGCCTAGGCCTAGGCCTAGGTCACATTTTTCCTTTGTAAATTCGCCATCAGGTATATCGGTGTGGCCAAGGTGGTTACTAATATCTGAACAACGCCTATATTGTCAAGGCGATAAAGTGCATGCAATGATGGCGACTGTATATGACATACCTATATAAGTTTATAATTTATATTCTATGTACTGCTGCATTTTTTTTTATACCTAGTTAAGGATTACCAACAATGGAGTTAATTTTGGAACATTGTAGGACCATATTATTACGATATTGTACCAACTACTAACATTAAGAAAGGTTTTCTTTTAAGACTTATTTTCTTGTACAGATTTGTAAAATAAAAATATGTGTTCATTTCAGGTCGAAGAGGATGCAGAAAATGACATTCAACATAAAATCATGAAGGAAAGTTTGGTAAAAGTGCCACTTCGATTAAAGAAAGGAGATTTGCTATACTTAAATGCTCCGAGAGCTCCACATGTTGAAGCCCCACGCTACAGTAGACCATAGTTTAATATCTGTATTAGACAAGGTAATAATGGTAGGCTGGATGGATAAGTAAACATGCAGGTTGTGTTTAATAATAAAAAGATTTCTATATTACATATGTTTTATTTTTATTAAATAATAGGGGTAGTAGGTATTTCTAACACTATCTTTCTAGATGAAAACAGCTAGAAAGATAGTGTTAGAAATAGTTAAGTACTGCACATAAATCTTAATTAACATTACTTGGTACTAGCAGAGACTAGTCTCTGCTAGTATCTGCAAATAATTTATAAAACTAACAATGTCCATTCAATAACTTGTATGCTCTTGCTTCAGACTTGGCACCATGGAGCCTCAAAAATTTCTTAGACGTTGCATCTCAATTTAATACATATACTCTGTAATAGTACTACATATATCCTTGACCTTAATCAATTTAAGGCTAGTACCAACTGATGATAGTTTGGATTTCTTGCATTCATATTTGATGCTAGTTGTTGGTTGGTCCGCTGCACTGGTGTAGCCATGTCATCTTTCTAAAACAATATAATAAACTAATTATTAATATCTTTCTGTGGGGCTAGTGTATAAAATTTCCGATAACTTAAACTATATGTTGTATGTTGTACAGTTATTATCAAATATACCCGACCAAGGTACTTAAAAATATCTCATCATGGACATTATCACCGTGACAGGCATTGTTCAGATATTCGTGACCATCTTGGGTGCTCCAATAAATCTGATACTGTACTAGTCATATATTTATTATAAACACTGCCATATGTATCTATATAGCATCAGTAATGCAGACATAAATGGGATTGGACATTTGGCATGTTTAAAACAAAAAAATCAACTATGCCCTGGCAAATCAGTTCACATGACAATTATATAATAGCTCTAATAATTAGACCATTATATATCCTTGTTATGTCTGAGGCTGGAATGGACACAAGCATATAAGCAGCAGCGGTGGGTGACTCCATCAAAATTTAGATTTTAATTAATCTATCTCGGGTAACCTAACCACATTTGCTCACAACACTAAGCCGAACTCCTACTATAAGATGGCTCTAGCCAGTCAGTTACTCTCCTTACAGAAAAGAAAATCAAATATGTATCCTTACCCAAGTGTGCTGAACAATGTTTCCACTGTTAACAGATTTAAATTTTCCTTCTGTGTTGTTACAGTACAATTTTTGATTTGGTAGCTCCGGGGTGATTCTAGCTTTTACATATCACCATCTCAGCATACTTGCAAATAGCCAATGGTCATGTTATGTCTATTGTAACATCATTTCAAGTACCTGTGATTCACAAAGAAAATAATGATTATAATTATGCAATAACTCTTCACATCTAAGATCACATCACATGCCTGTTACGGTTTTTGGAGTAGGTAAGTAATTTATATAAACGTAGGACAACAGTTTAAGTAGCAGTTTCAAAATAAAGCCAAGGTTACTTATAGGTTATTGTTTTGGATTTCCAGTTTAAATCATTACACATAAGTAAGTAATAGATTAAAAGTTATAATTACCTTGCAGTTTTCGCTCCTTTCATCTTGGCAGGCATTAACATTGTTATTATTGGTGAAATACGAAGACATCATAAATGCATTATATTCGGCAAATTGTCCAGTTGCGTCTTTACAAATCCGCTATCCGTCATTGTACCTGCGTTGTTGTGTATTATATTATTATAAATGAGAAACGACAGTGCTGCAGTATCTGGGTGACATAGTTGAGTTGAGAATAATGACATTGACTTGACTGACATCAGCTCAGCACAACTGAAACTGACTAGAGCGAGCGAGCGTTCGTTCAGATACTAAGCTTTAATCTACTTATTACAGTGTTAATGCATATTCTAATCATCGGATTACATAATCTATCATTTACCAAACACATTAAAAAGTATAGTATCATCTTACTTATGCAAACTAGGTTAGTTCTAAATAAAACTAGCTTGACGTATTTGTAAGGAACCAATGGAGGACATTTATTTAAGAGCAAACTTATTGAAACCTAATGGAAACCCAGCATAATGCTTACCTCAAATTCGTCTTTAAGTGCCGATATTTGAATTATAACCGCAAAAAGCTACTAAATCACCACAGAAACAATTTTTAATCAGTTTTCGTCTAAATTCAGTGTCTGCCACGAACAAAATAACAAATCTGTCAAGTATGTGACGTCACGAGTACGTTCGACCAATAGCGTTGCGTTTAGATTATCAGGTTTTTGCGCGAAATTTTTACACTTTTTAAGTATTATTTTAAGCATATAAATGTTAACTAAATTTAAAAAATGTGTTTATAGCATAATATTATGGCAATAACCATCGTAATAAAAAATATTTCGTTAAAATTTAAACTTCATGCATGTACCTAATTAGTCCATACTCTTCACCCAATAGCCTAGTACATTTTATTCCATTAACTCTCAATAGTTCTTACATCATGGCGGGTGCTGCTTCTGCGTGCGTCCCATGACACATGGCAGGGGCAGCATCCGCTTAGTGTACCTCTCACTTTTCATTAAATTTTCGAAAGAGCGTCTGCGCGTTGGCTTTCGCTCTGCATTCGCCTCCCAAATGTCCGGAACACTATTGTTCTATGGTTGGGAAAGACGTACTTAATAATTTTGAAGGCATTACCTTAAACCTATCATGATATGTGAAGTCGAGGCGTGCATCGTCAAAGTGAGAAATAAGCTTTGTTTTCGAGACAAGCCTGCACTGTTGTGACGTCACATGATATTGGAAATTGCTATAACAGTTTCGCCTAAACCAAGCTTGAATTCAGGCCAGACGCTCCGATTTTCAAAATCTAGTTTCCCCAGCGCGAGGTAAATTTGATCGGAGATAACTTTCGCAAGTTCTTAAATTGAAGACCTTTAGGAACCATTTTAAACTCTAAGTAATAGGAACAGGATGAGTTTTTCTTTAATTTTAGAACTCGCCATAATGTACAGTCTGTCCCAGTAATGTGTAAACAATGGGATAGGTTTCGAGAAAGTAGTAAATAGGTTCCAATAGACCTACATCAAATTGAAACTTGATAAAATCCAGTTTATGAACGTTCGGGACTGATTACCTTGGAGCTATGCCAGTGTAATGTTATTTTTATACAATATAATGATGTGTGTATAAATATAAAAAAGACTTAGTTTTTGCAAGTTTGATAGGTTCCATCTGTATCTAGACACACGGCAGTGTGTCCGCCAAGTTCGAGCAAAAAAAAGCGACACACCGGCCGTGGGTTATATTACACGAACCATTTCGGGCCAATTTCGACCACCCTATAACTCAAAACATATTTTATCTACGCATATGAAATTTCGAGTGTCTGTTGACATCCCCTTAATTGTCTAGAATACAAAATTTCATTATTCTACCTATAGCAGTTCTTGAGATATTGACGTCAGAAAATCGCTATTTTTACTATACACTCACTGACTCACTGACTCACTGACTCATCAAAAACCTAGACCACTTCCAATGGTCGTACTGACTTGAAATTTGGCATGGAGATAGGTCTTAAGGTCAAAGTAAAGGGAAAAATCTGAAAACGGCCAAGTGTGAGTCAGTTTTAAAAATAGCGAAGGTGTAACTTTGTTCTACTATGAAGTCATAATGAACTAATTGGGTCTATCTTCCAATGGTCGTACCGACCTGAAATTTGGCTCGAAGGTTTGTCTTTAGGTCGAAATAAAGTAAAAATCTGAAAATGGCCAAGTGTGAGTCAGTTTCGAAAACAACGAATGTGTAATTTTGTTCTACTATAAGTAGGTATGGAGTGGAAATGAGATAAGACTTATTTAAATTTAGATACATACCAATTTAAGACAATACATGTTTGTCTTAAAGACAAGAACAATAAAATTGTTCACCACTCTGTGTGTGTCTGTTGCGGGAACCGAACCCACGATTTACGAAGTACAAAGCAGGTCACTAGGTACACTAGGTGCGCTAAATCCAAATCAGTCAAACAAAAATGAAAAGACTATTTTTTCTCGCATAGTCTAAATAATTTCTAATTTTACAACTAATAAAATCGCAGATTCAAGAACATGGAAATCATATATACTCTAAGATGGAATTATATATACTACTGCCCATCTCACCCTCCGATACGCCACGGGATGAGATGGGATGGTGCACTTCTAGGGCTATATAATAGGCCACCAATTATAATACCTACTGGTAGGTAGGTATTACCAAGTTATTAATTATCTATGTAGGTAGCGTACTTACAAACAGAATAAAGTACGTTATTGATGTATGTAATTATATGTATTTAAGTAGGTACATTCTATAGGTGTAGGGAGCCAGTTTATTTGTAAAAATCACCTATAAATAAATAGTAAAATAGAATTAGGCGCTTAGTATAAAGCAGGGATGTAACAGAGGTGGTTTTATCGGAACCGAAAGCGGAATCAGATGTTTTAAATTTAGTTTAGCGGAACCAGAAACGGAATCGGAACCGAAAACGGAAGCGGAACCAGAATCGGAGCCCGAGTGATAGCAGCACGTGGCAAGCGGGGACATGAGCATATGACAGGCATAAACCTGTTTGTTTTTGATGTACGCCGCTCATTTCACCCCGCTGCGTTGCTATGACGTCCGATATAACTTCTGTTTTAAAAGTAACAGAACCGGAACCGAAGCAGATGTTTAAAACCAATCGGAAGTTCCGACTTAACGGAACCGGAACCGGATCTCTGTAACATCCCTGGTATAAAGGGTATAGTATAAAGTACATACCTAAGTGGAATGAGACATTTTCTAAAGCAAAAGTGATAAAAAAATAATAAAGAACCTACACCTAACAAAAATAAATGAAATCCCATCAAAAACATAAATGTGAAAGGCTGCCAAGTTCGATACTATGGGAATGCTTCGCCTATAAAAGAAGTGAGATCTGAATAAGTACCAAGTTCCATAAAAATACCTCAAATCATAAATAGTTATAGGAATGCACACTTGATTTCCAGCAGTTTTTAAGGAACATTTTGAATAAGTATCACGTTACATAGAAATACCTAAAATTATAATAGTCAGAGAAAGGCACATCGGTTTTTTTAGCAGTTTCCTGATAACATTTATTATTTTCAGTACTTTTTAATGTTGTAACTTGGCAAGTTTTAATAGAAAATTATATACTTGACACATTGCAGTCCAAAGGTGTCGATTCATTGCATTGAAAAGGTGTGGTGTGTGAAAACTTGCCAAGTAACATCATTAAAAAGTACTGAAAATAATAAATGTTATCAGGAAACTGCTAAAAAAACCGGTGTGCGTTTCTCTGACTATTATAATTTTAGGTATTTCTATGTAACGTGATACTTATTCAAAATGTACCTTAAAAACTGCTGGAAATCAAGTGTGCATTCCTATAACTATTTATGATTTGAGGTATTTTTATGGAACTTGGTACTTATTCAGGTCTCACTTCTTTTATAGGCGAAGCATTCCCATAGTATCGAACTTGGCAGCCTTTCACATTTATGTTTTTGATGGGATATCATTTTCCTAATGTGTAATTGTGTATTATCAACAAAAATAAACAGCACAGCACATCGATCGAGCACAGTAATCTAACAAAACGCCACTCCCATAATGCATAGAACAGAGAGTTCTAAACCAGGAGAGGCCCTGAGTATTATTTCCCCTCTGTCAAAAGTATTGGCGGAAAATCTAGTACATCTATAAAAACTATTTCAATAATCGATGTCACGCCATTTTCGTCATCGCTGTCGATGGATAACAAGCTCCGTGAAAATGCCCTTATGCGCTGTTTTTGGATGTAAAAAAATGTTATATTTCATCTAGTTTACAAAAAGATGAAATACCATTTCAGATGTAAGTACAGTTTTACTTTATTTACCATTACTTTCGTAATAAAAGATTTAACCTAAATCGAAAATCAAGCTTCGTTTACAGAATCGATTCAAAGACAATCGTTTTCTTTCTGACGGGCAGTAACTATTTGACGTTTGACACTTCTCCATATTTAATGCGCTTAAGGATTGCTGTCTTCTATATTTTGTTTGAAAATACAATCAAAAATGATCCTTGGCTTTTTTGTTTGACATTTGCAAAGACTGCATCCAATAATGAACCATATGTTAACACTTGTACAGTCGACTATTTATTGCTCCATTTAGTGTTATGAAGTATAAAAATAATATGTCAAATATGTTTGGTGTTTTCAAGTCAAAGGTACATCTTTGTCGGTTGTCAATAAAGCGTTGCTGCCATAAAAATTCATTTAGAAATAAACTGTATTAACAACCGACAATGATGTACCTTTGACTTGAAAACTTCACATGCGTGCTACCTCGCCCCCCTCAGATTTTGGCAGACTTTTTTGTCTGGAAAGATGAGGCGAAGCGTACTCCATTTATAGAGCTTTATGGCATAGAACGACGTCACAATTAGATGTCAGTAATGAATAAAGCCGTGATTACTCGTATTAACGCCACGAGATTTCACTCCTCAGGGGCTCTGTGTAGTTAATGAATAGCCATTGTTATCACGTTAACGTCAGATAATATTAGATAATTTTACTGTAAATACATTTAATAGATTTATAATGGTAGTGGGAGCTACTGTAAAAAAACCGGCCAAGTGCGAGTTGGACTCGCGCACCGAGGGTTCCGTACAAATCTATAACAAGCAAAAGTTGTAGTATGTTTATTAATAATTTCAATTGAATACCTCTACGCGTTTACGAGGAAAAAGGTAGTAAGTTTAAAATAAAATAAAAATATTTTTTGTATGATTTTACTAAAAATGACAACTTTTCGTAATTTTTCCTTTGTCTGTGCTATATGAAGTTTCTTCGTGCCAAGTTTCAAGTTTCTGAGTTTTCAGGAAGTACCCTTTAGGTTTTGAGTTTCTTGCGAGTACTCAGTTTCAAAATATGCGACTTAAATTGCTATTTCTTTTGATTGCGTTGACATAAAAGTTTGATCTTGCTACATCTGCAAGGTCTTATAGACCTGAGTATTTGACATGAATTTCAATTTAATACCTCCACGCGTTTACGAGGAAAAAGGTAGTAAGTTTAAAATTAAAAAAAAAAAAAATTGTATGATTTTACTAAAAATGTTTACTTTTCGTAATTTTTCCTTTGTCTGTGCTATATGAAGTTTCTTCGTGCCAAGTTTCAAGTTTCTGAGTTTACGGGAAGTACCCTTTAGGTTTTGAGTTTCTTGCGAGTACTCAGTTTCAAAATATGCGACTTAAATTGCTATTTCTTTTGATTGCGTTGAGATAAAAGTTTGGTTTTGCTACATCTGAAAGGTCTTGTAGCCCTGAGTATTTGACATGAATTTCAATTTAATACCTCCACGCGTTTACGAGGAAAAAGGTAGTAAGTATAAAATAAATAAAAAAAATTTTTTGTATGATTTTACTAAAAATGTCTACTTTTTGTAATTTTTTCATTGTCTATGCTATATGACGTTGCTTCGTGCCAAATTTCAAGTTTCTGAGTTCACGGGAAGTACCCCGTAGGTTTTGCGAGTGCCGAAAAACTCTAAAATTTGCAGCATAAACGACTGTATCTTTTGAATGCGCGGGCTTTTAAGTTTGATTTTTTCACAGCTCCAAGGGACAATAGACCTGAGTATTTGATATAAATTTCAGCTTTATACCTCCACGCGTTCCTGAGAAAAATGGTCTTGACAGACAGACAGACAGACAGACAGACAGACAGACAGACAGACAGACAGACAGACAGACGGACAACAAAGTGATCCTATAAGGGTTCCGTTTTTTCCTTTCGAGGTACGGAACTAATTGGTATTATAAAAAACTTAGGTTTATTCTTTGTATCACAGGTAAAATAAAATAACTTTATACTAGGCATCACGATAGATTTTCTTTGGTCAAATGAAGCGTTGCGTATTAAAAAGCTGCTTATAGTGACACAAATTTATTTGTTACGTAATACTACCATTGTCTTAAGTAACACACAGATATGAGAAGTTAACATGGATCTGAGAAGTCTTAGAAGCATTACGAAGCCAAATCACCAGCATTAGATGAACTCTGATTCTAAAAATCTATACATATAATAAAGCTGAAGAGGGTCGAAAGTCTGTACATGGAAGATAATCGAAAAAAAGTTGGCCGGGGATACTTAGAATCGATAACAGAACACTTTCCAACAATTTTTAGAATTTTTGTCTGTTTATCTGTTTGTCTGTTTATCTGTTTGTCTGTTTATTTGACCGCGCATCACGTGAAAACGGCTGACCGGATTTTGATGAAATTTTGTATAGAGATAGTTTGAGTCCCGGGAAAGGATAATATAGTTTAAATCCCGAAAATCAACCCTGGTGGGGGTGAAAATGGGGTTGAAAGTTTGTATGGAGAATTTTTAACCGCTGAAACGATTACGATAGAAATGAGTATGGAGATAATTTGAGTCTCGAGAAACGTCATAGGATAGTTTTCAAACCCTTGTGGGGGTGAAAAGGGGGTTGGAAGTTGGTATGAGATTTTTTTACCGCTGAACTGATTTAGATGAAAATTGGTATAGAGATAGTATGGGTCTCGAGAAAGGAGAAAGGATAGTTTCATCTTCAAGAAAGCCCCCCCCCCCCCCCCATCTTACTTTGGAACTGTAGGTCCAAAAAAATAGAAAAAAATAATGGAAGTGAAGCCTGAAAGGTACTTTCAATAAAAAATGTCTTTACATATAATAAAGCTGAACAGGGTCGAAAGTCTGTTCATGGAATATATTCGAAAAAAAGTTGGCTGGGGATACTTAGAATCGATAACAGAACACGTTCCAACAATTTTTTGAATTTTTGTCTGTTTATCTGTTTATCTCGGAAATGATCCCTTAAGCGGATGCAAAAGGGGTGGAAGTTTACGTGGGGAAGAAACAACCAATAACCGCTGTACGTATTAAGATGAAATTTGGTATTAAAATAATTTGTAATTTTTTGGTCAAGGTGTTCATATTTATAACATACTAGCTTTTGCCCGCGACTTCGCTTGCGTTAAATTCGGGGTAACACGGTTCCCCTTTCCCCCCGAAATGCTCCATACAAACTTCCACCCCCCATTTTAGGGAAGTGGGGGGTTAGAAAGAGACAAAAAGTAGCCTATGTAGTGACATAGGCCTATATAGTGAGAATGCTCCATCCCTTCAACTATCTTCACTTAAAAAATCACGTCAATTCGTCGCCCCGTTTTGCCGTGAAAGACGGACAAACAAACAAACAAACAAACACACACACTTTCCCGTTTATTTCCCATTTATAGTATTAGTATGGATATGGATAAAGTATTCATTTTTGAGTTTAGTTTCATTTAGTGGTAATTGTAAAATATTTTATTAGGACTACTGTCCTCTAGCGTATCCATATGTCAACTTTACTTCAAGTTCCGCTTCCAGGGTAGCGGGAGAGAAATTAGGGATGAATTAGCCGCTTACTGACACAGACCAAATTCCACGCGGGCGGAGCCGCGGGCACAGCTAGTAATTTAATAAAATCTTTGACATTTCCTTGAGGAATCATTAACATAGCGTAAATGAAACAAGCAACCCCTATAAAAAGTATTGAAGAAAGGCATGTTCCGTAAGTGGTATTTCTCGTTGAAAATAAGGCCCGAGTAGATGGTAAAAAGGGTAGCGACGAATTGGACGGCCTGTGAGTGACGAGCGGCGAATTTGCGACGAGACCCTTCTCGACAGAACTGTGGGCACAGAAACAGCACTAGATCAGGTTTACCCGTTTACAGAAATTACAAATAAAGGGTTATTTGAACGTGTGTGCGTAAAATTGTAAAATAAGCTAAGTACTAATCGTTATCAGAATAATTCTGGCAGTATTTATTACTTTCGCACTTTTTAAACCATCTTCCACAAAAGACGAAACAAGTTCCTACGCAGTAAAATTAGATGCACTTTTTCAAAATTCTTATCTGCACTAAACTAATGAAGGTGCTTGGTAGTATTATTACAAGCTTTGTGATATATGGCTTATTATATAACATACAATTTCCGAAAAGTGAGGGGTACTTGTACAATTTGCACATAAGAGTTGTTCCTTATTTCGCCATGGCGTGTTCTCAGAAACATCGATTTTTGGTTTATCTTGATATAATTATGTTAAAAATAAAAAGTAAGTCAAGATTAATGGAATGATTTATCTTACTCTTTATGCTGTGCCAGAACCCTTGGCGCCCTAGGGAAACTTCGTTTTGCTTCTAACTCGTTCCAATTTTAAATTGAACAAATTTCAAATGACATGGTTTGACGAAATTAGGATTTAAATACACATTTCAGGGATTTGACGGGAATCTAAGGGCCCCTCTAAAGGTTTCTCAACGTTGTTGTTCAGTTATTGTCAATTAATTAATTTAAACGAGCTCGTGGAAATGCTACAGCTGCACCTCAGAGGTCTTAGTTATGATAGTTAGCCACGAATAGCACGGTTGACTTGATTACATTCTTATTCTTCAACTCGAAAATATTGCAAAGTACATTTAATATTCAAATACTGTTTTGTTTGTCCTTATATTTAATATATATAAATATGTATTACATAAATATTTGTGAGCACTTTAGCCGTTTCGAAATATCTGATAGCAACACACTAAATATTGAAGTAAAAAAAGTGCATGATTATTGTTGGATTTAACTACGGATTATTTTACTAATATTATATTAATGAAAATCTGCGAGATTCATAGTAATAGGCACTCTCATTCTACGATCAGTTGGTTTCGGATTTTTCGTAGTCATTAAGTTAAATTAAATTCGCTTGCCGCGGTAAGGGAAATTACAAGTGCTTACTCCCAAAAAAAAAGGTGGAAATGGAAATGTCAACACCGTAAAAATAAGTAATTAATCTTCACGCTCGGTCGGTCAAGGGCGGTAAAAAAATAGTTATTAAACTAAGGGCAGACGTATTGCTTCATGATGAGTTCCCCCAATAAACAAGATTCTTTGAGCTAAATGGTAGGTACTCGCCTTAAAAATAAGCATGACTGGCCACTGCGGAGTGATGAATAGAGAAATGGTGTCATCCGTCAACTGTCCTTTGATTTTAAACATGAGGATATTTATATACTCTTTGATTATAAAATAAATGTTACGATTCTTTCGAACAATCCTGTTTGCGTGAAAATACGAGTATACCAGAACCATATAAAGCTGGATTTGCTTTTTGCAATAATTTCGATCTAGAGTTGTAACTATATGAACACAAATTCGTAATAAAATTCCGCGGATTTCATTTTTTTGTCGCCGCGAGAACTGAACAGGCAAAGTCAACAAAGTTACGTCAATGGTGGTCACCTATATGTCGGATCAAGTGAAACAAAGGCACGCACACGTGCGTCTTTATTTTTGGGAGACGTGTTTCATATGCATGCGGTGTGTGGTGTGTATTGGCTTTAAATGGAATTGTGTTTCATATGCATGCGGTGTGTATCAGCCTTAAATGGTATTTCGCTAAAAGTTCCCACATTGAGAATAGGTACCGGTATTCGAAATATGCATATAAATACAATCTCGCTATACAAAATCAGTACCTATTAAGAACATTTCTTTGGATTGTCCGGTGAGATTGAACAGGGAAAGTGGAATTATGTCCTGCAATTCCTCTGCTTTACGTTAGTAACTTATTCTATGAGGGTCTAAATGGGTAATTAAAAGGTCTGTTAGTTTATATAGTGGACGAGTAACGTTATAGTGAGAAATTTAACACCAGAAAATCGCATGTCAGTCTTGACCCTATTGTCAAACAAAGACCTCGGACACTTCTTCTGCAATACGTTTAAACTTGCTAATATTTGTTAAGGAAAAAACATGTTATGAACATGTTCCATTCTCAACACAATAAAAATAAAAGCCGTGGTTAGTGATTTGGTAACCAAGTGAGTAGGTATCAGACTTTTACCCGTTTTACCCCACTTTACCCCCATGTACGAATAGCAATTTATCATAAAATTGTGTTAATTACCCTCTGAACCACAGGTTACCTACCACAAGGTACCTACAGGTGGTCGCAGGTGGTGGTGGTAATGGTGGTATTGTATTGGGGGGCGATTTTTGATTTATAAGCGCACGAAATCAAAGAAATTAAGGTTGCTAAAATTTGCTCACAAAAGTCTTTGTCACCATTATTTTTGCAAGAAGTTCGTTAGTTAAATAACCACGACTTTAAATCACTAAGGCCGATGACATACCATACTATGCCTCTTTTGATAATTTTATAACTTGACCCTTGTCAAATAGGATTTCAATTTCATACTTTTTTGACGCCGGAGATGGTCAGGCGAAAAGTTTTGAATACCCGGAATGTTTTGAATACACGGAAATGTTTTCGAAGTTGATATGCGTTGGAAACGAATGCACACACTGCCTGTGCTTGACAGCAGCTTAAGAGTTTCGGATTCAAACTTTGTTAATCCACGATCCAAGACAAATTATAAATTTACGGCTTATAATTTTCCGGTTATCTAAAACAGGAAACGGCAACTTTTCTAAGGCATATAATAATATAAATTGGCCGTGAATTAATAATTTAGCGACAATATTTTTTTATAAGCGTCAAACATGTGGCATCATATTATTGAAGAACGGCAGCAATATAAGCTGACTAAAAAATTAACCGGGAACTTGAAATAATAGGTTGGCAACAAAAATATTATAGTTCAAAATCTGTAAGAATGAACATTTGACACATCGCAACGCGCGTAGAACGTAAACTTGCAATACACGTTGAAATTATAAATAAAATCCCATAACGATTTTACAGCTTGTCATGTACGTAAACACAATATTTCACTTTTCATAAACATAACTTAATGAATTTTAATTTTTTTCATATCTTAGTTATTGAATATTTTACGATAACAATTTAGCATGCAAACAGTTACGGTCTACGTCTTTTTTTTTTTTAATTTCGTGTTGTGACCATGTCTGCTGTTCCGATTCATATAACATTTCCGTAAGTCGATAAAAATCGATTATGTAATCAATGGCAATATACATATAATAATAAAAAACAAAACGAAAATAAATTGTAGTATGATGTGAAAAATGGTTACTTAAAATACGACAAACAAACCATGAACGTTTTTTATCTTATTTTAAGAATACAATAGTTATTGATTTCTGAACGAAACTAAGATGACTTAGAAAAAAAATCGAATGTTAAATGCGCAGTTTGTCGAAGTTTCTCGGTATTACTGTGCGCTTATCCTGTTTATTTCCGTATTTTCTTGACCCGGCTTTGTTTTTAGGACTGATTTGTTCGCTAATTATTGACCTCGGCTTGCCTTTTCTGGACTTTGTGCTTAACATTTGGACTTGTTGAAAATCTGTGTGTAAAATGCCTAAACCTTACAGTAAACAGGCGAAGCAAATGGTGTTAAAACTATATGATTATTTTGAGCGGGAGTCTAGAAACGAAGGGCCACTCCTTCCTTTAACTCAAGTGCGAGCACGTGTTGCGGAGGCGCTTAACATTAGTAAAGGGAAGGTAACAGCAATATTGAAGGAAAGACACGGACCATCTGGAATGGAAACCAATACATTAAAATCACCCAACAAACGACGGCGTAGGCAGAAACCTGTCACTGGCATCGACAGCTTTGATGCAGATGGGATAAGAAACCATGTATATGGCTATTTTGCCGACAATAAACATCCAACCCTGGAGACTCTAATAACGTCACTTAAAGCAGCCGACCTATTTAATGGCAGTACATTTGCGCTGAAGACAATTTTAAAGAACATAGGATTTCGATACGTCAAACGTAATCAAAGGAAAGTGATCATGGAGCGTTCTGATATTGCACTGAAAAGGATAGCCTTCTTGCGACAAATGTCAAAAGTAACAAATTGGGACCATGTTGTATTTTTAGACGAGACTTGGCTCAATGCCAACCACACTGTATCCAAATCATGGACAGACGGAACAAAAGCATCAACGTCTAAAGTGCCAATGGGGAAAGGGGCACGCTTGATCATATGTCATGCTGGATCAGCAGGCGGCGGTTTTGTTGAAGATAGCCTGTTGGCTTTTGCATCGAAAACAACTGGTGACTACCATGAAGAGATGAATGGGGATACATTTAAAACATGGTTTGAAAAAATGCTGAAACAGCTTCCGGAGCCATCTACCATAGTAATGGACAATGCTCCTTATCATTCGATACAGGTAAACAAGGCACCTACAAAACACAAAAACAAATCCGAGATGGTAGCATGGCTTCAAAGCAATGGTGTCGTAGCAGACATGACATTAACAAAACTAGAATCATTTGACCTTGTGGAAGAGTCAAGATCACGCAGGCCCCAGTATGTAATCGATAATATGGCAATGGAGCATGGGCACGAGGTAGTCAGACTACCACCATATCACTGCCATTATAATGCCATTGAGCTTATATGGGCACAAGTTAAGGGTAAGATTTATTTTAAGGTGTTACGGATTAGGTTTGATTTTATTTTGGCTAAAATATTCAATATATTTTATTTAGGCCTGAGGTTGAAATCCTATTATGGGCAAATATCACTGTTCCTAGTGTGGGTAACAATGTTAACATGCAATGGATTCTTTTGATTGATTGGTTGTACAGTCACCGGCAATAGTATCTTCCTACACGAAGGCCGCAAAAATATGTGACACGCTCTTGTGGCCCTACAAATAAGAGTGTGTCACATATTTTTGCGGCCTTCATGTAGCAAGATACTATTGCCGGTGACTGTACCAGCTAGTTGATTTTATTATTAAGATATTTAGTTGGAATATTTTAAAGTAAATCTACATAAAAACAGCCAGTAATAATAGATTACGGTCCTAGGCCTGTAAAGTAACTTTTAAGTTTACTGGCCAAGGTTTGTACACTTTTTTCAGTGGTAGAGGCAATAAACTTTTATACTGCTTTCCGGCCGGAGGGCAGAAAAATGTATTTACTGCAATGTTATAATGTCTGTTTATTTTTCAGGCTATGCTGCGCGCCATAACACTGCACCACCATTTTCAACGAATAAAATGATGTCCTTGTTACAAGAAGCATGCCAAAAAGTGACACAGGAAGACTGGGCCAAGGTTGTAGAGAAAACAAAAAATATTATCATGTCCGAATTTGCGAGGGACATCCACATTGATAATTTTATGGAAAATGAATTTATAATAAATGTTGGCGACACATCCACCTCCTCGGCCTCTGTGTCGGAAGACAGTGATGTAGAATCAGATTAATAAAAAAACTGCTTGAAAAAGTGTTTGATTTTATTTGGATATTTTACTCCATTATGCATTATAAGGCCGACCTAACACAGTCTGAATCAGAATCTTAATTCATACTCTGAATTGCCTTGGCCGGCCTCACACAGTCTGATTCAGATCAATCGGAGAAATTCATAATCTTAAAAATATATGATAATTGAATTCAGACTGTGTGAGGCCGGCCTCATAATAGTGAAAGAGATTAGATGAAATTCATATTTTGGCTTAGTTAAGAGGCCGGCATTACGAAAATAGTTGTTTTTATACTATGCTTACCCCTGTAATCTCTTACATTCTATGACAGTTCAAAAAAAGAAATCTGCTGTGGGAAAGGCACTTATCAAAATGATATCCTAACCATGCTCCCTCAAAACATGTTGCAAATTTCATTAAAACTGATTTCTTATACTAGCAATAATTCTAACGATATTGTCACTGTTGTCAGTGTCATTACTGAAATTGTATCGATTTTTTGAGTAATACTTCAATGTTGAATAATTCATAATAAATGACAAAAACGCTCGAAACTTAAACTGTTGCCATATATATGAGAATAACAGCACCCTTGTGACAATGACAATGATTATAATTATATTACTGATCAGGCTTTACAAATTACCAAAGACCGTACTTAAATCATACCTGAGCTTAATTATGGAGTATCATAAGACTTTCTTATCATATTGTATTAATTGTCATACATAATTAGTAGATAACAATTATTAATTTGAGAAGATTTGTGATACTAAATATAGATATAGGTATATAACAAGAAAAAATCGGTTGTAGTAAAATCCATTCGAACAATTCATAAACAATCGCTAAGTTTAACAAACGATACGTCTTAGCCGCATCACTAATTACGTCAATGCTGAAGTGTCAAATGTTCATTCTTACAGATTTTGAACTATAACTTGGCATCTATTGAAAATAGAGGGTTTGGTCACCTTTTTCTGAAGTATATGACATCTATTTTCAGTTTATACACCGTGGGCCCATATAACTAGACAGATTTTAACAGTGTATTCCTGATCATATTTAGATACTAAAATGTCCTATAAACTTTTCTGGAATACGCCTAGTTTCAGAGTTAATACCAATTTAAAAAAATACACTTTTTATTATAACTCATTACAAAACGCCTTTCTAATAGCGTTGTTGCCACTATTGGACATAGTTTACACGTCCTTATTGACAGATCACTGATTTAAACTTTCACGGTTTTTACACATATCTATTTGTAATAACGGGACTTAACCGCGTATATATTTCTAAAAATTACCTTCGACGTTTCGAGGACGACATTGTCCCCGTGGTCCCGAAGAAAGACGCAATAAAGAATATATACGCGGTTAAGTCCCGTTATTACAAATAGTTATTGACAGATATCAAAGTGACAAGGAAAACTTTCCAGAAATTAATTTTTTACAAAAAAAAAATGTACCAATTTGTTTTAGGCGATAATTTTATTAATAACATTTGCTTTTCATGTGCAATAAACATTCAAAAAATTGAAAAAAAAAAAACGAAAATAAAATTTTTTTTTGGCGAAATTGACCTAAAGTCACATAATATTTTTTCCTTCTTTTGGTCTTAGAAATTAGTGGTTAAGATCTAGCGGGTTATTTCAGCCCACGGTGTATATAGTAGTGTAACTACTTAAAAAAAATTCAAATCAAAAATACTGAACAAAATAATTTTGATTTGCGTCAAGATTCATAGATGGCAGCACCATCTCTCTCGCTATACCAGAATCACGTAAGTTATTCGGATAGGAGGTGCAAGCACGTACTGCGCATGCCCTTAGAGTATGGTCAACGGCGCCTAGCCGTTTCAAATTCAAAGATTGCATATACATGAAAAAAAATTGTCAAGTTCCGCCGTGACCGGGTGGTCTAGTGGTCAGGACGTCAGCCGCGAAATCTGATGACGCCAGTTCAAATACACCGGAGGCAGAGAGTTCTAAACCAGGAGAGGCCCTGAGTATCATTTCCCCTCTGTCAAAAGTATTGGCGGAAAATCTAGTACATCTATAAAAACTATTTCAATAATCGATGTCACGCCATTTTCGTCATCGCTGTCAATGGATAACAAGCTCCGTGAAAATGCCCTTATGCGCTGTTTTTGGATGTAAAAAGATGTTATATTTCGTCTAGTTTTCAAAAAGATGAAATACCATTTCAGATGTAAGTACAGTTTTACTTTATTTATCATTACTTTTGTAATAAAAGATTTAACCTAAATCGAAAATCAAGCTTCGTTTACAGAATCGATTCAAAGACAATCGTTTTCTTTCTGACGGGCAGTAACTATTTGACGTTTGACACTTCTCCATATTTAACGCGCTTAAGGATTGCTGTCTTCTATATTTTGTTTGAAAATACAATCAAAAATGATCCTTGGCTTTTTTGTTTGACATTTCCAAAGACTGCATCCAATAATGAACCATATGTTAACATTAGTACAGTCGACTATCTATTGTTCCATTTAGTGTTATGAAGTATAAAAAGAATATGTCAAATATGTTTGGTGTTTTCAAGTCAACGGTACATCTTTGTCGGTTGTCAATATAGCGTTGCTGCCATAAAAAAACATTTAGAAATAAACTGTATTAACAACCGACAATGATGTACCTTTGACTTGAAAACTTCACATGCGTGCTACCTCGCCCCCCTCAGATTTTGGCAGACTTTTTTGTTTGGAAAGATGAGGCGAAGCGTACTCCATTTATAGAGCTTTATGACCGGAGGGTTTGGTCACCTTTCTGATTATATGACATCTATTTTCAGTTTAAATATAGTAGTGTAACTACTTAAAAAAAATTGCAAATCAAAAATATTGAACAAAATAATTTGATTTGCTTCAAGATTCTTGGCATCTATTATTCAAAGCAGGCTTGGTTTAAATATTTGTTGCTAGTATTAGATATTAAGGATTTATGAACGTTTACTTAGTATTTTTTTAATATTTTCACAGGTGTCAGTGTGACAGACCGCGCTTTTTTCATTCCAATGGACGCATCAATAACGCTAAGAAGAACAAGTAAAAAAACAGAAGACTTATAATATCGTATAGTGTGTTTTACTTATCAATAAACTGTTGTGTAGTTTATTACAGTGTTTTAATCAATTAAACTATTATCAGAAGTGCAGATAAGTCGAAGAATGGGACGTAGTCGTAAAAGAACCAAAAAGCAAAACCGGGACAGGTCGAGTTCCGACATGTCCACGACGTCGATTTCTTCGGACGACACACAACACGCTCACAAAAAATCTCGGAAACATAAACGACATCATCGAAGTCACAGGTCACCCCGTCATGTGACACGACGCGAACGTCGTCAGTCCAACCTTCTGTAGTGCCGATAGTGCAGCCTCCGCCGATGTCAAGCGAGACTCAAACGCCGTTGCGGGCGCCGCCATTGCCGTCGCGGGCGCCGCCTATATCTTTGTTGTTGCCACCGCCGTCGCGGGCACCGCCTCCACCTATGATGTTGCCTTCGCCGTCACTACAGGAGTTTACAGACATACTGGTGCTTCCTGAAGTTAGTGATGATCGTGTTTCAGTGGAAATGAGTCGTAGTGACAACTGCAACAATGGTATACCTACTAGAATGACGTGACGTGACGATTGACGTGACGATTGTTTGACGTGACGATTTTTCTAATCTAAATAAAAGGAAGTATAGGTAGGTATTTAGGTAATACCTACACAAAAGCCACAATTCATTATGCTCTATTAACTAGGTTGGTATTTTGGTAATACTATACAAAAGGCACCTTTCATTTTTTCTAAATCATATGTGGCATATGAATTTTCGTTCTAGATAGATATCTAGAACCAAAAGTCAGAGGACTTACTTACTTATAGGTACTTACCTACCAATATTCATAGACCCTAGTAACTTTTTAAGAATCCATTTTATCTTATAATTACAGCTCGTGTAAAGTTGCCCGTTTTACTAATATTGAATATGTAATTTTTTTCACCTCAGCAGCTCGAACAAGCGTACTTCCCTGCGAATACACAGTGACGAAAGTCGCACTTTCGTCACTCCCTGGAGTGATGAAAGTGCGACTTTCGTCACTCCAGGGAATGAGACAAAGTAGTTTTTTAATTTATTGAAGGCCATGAACTGCCACTTCATATTTCGGGGTCTATTACAAATTCGAAATACATATTTTTAACCTTGTTCGATATGAAAATTATAATTATTGCTTCAACAAAATATTTTATTCACATTACGTCATTACGTAGGAATATTAAATTAGGTTCTTATTATATCCGGTTTTAAACGGGTTTTTTTTTATTATTAAAGAGTTTTTTTACCTTGCAGTACTTGTATTATTTCATTCAAATATGGCGCTCAACACATTTATCGGAATTCGCTACCATAGTCGAAACCGGCCAAGAGCGTGTCGGGCCACGCTCAGTGTAGGGTTCCGTAGTTTTCCGTCCGTCACAGTAAGTGTCCCCACTTAAGAGTTAAAATAACACCGCCATCAGGATATGATATGAGGGTTCCACGTACATCGACATCTATCGGCAAATTAAGTAAACTATTGCGCGCGAACTTAAAGTATGGAAGATGATTTTTATGGGATAATTCTTTATTGCGTGAGCCGATTTTCACCGTTTTTACTTTATTTGAAAGCACGTCATTTCATTGTGATTTTGTAGAAATTACAGGTACAATAAACACCTGCTTATATGGTTAAATTACAAACTTAGTTCAGAAATTATTTTGAATTTTTTTTCAAAAACTATTCAACCTATCAAGTTCAAAATAATTTTCCTAGAAAGTTTTTATAAAGTTCTACTTTTGAGATTTTTTTCATATTTTTAAAACTTATGGTTCAAAAGTTAGGGGGGACACACATTTTTTTTTTACTTCTGGAGCGATTATTTCCGAAAATATTTACATTATCAAAAAATGATTCTAGTAAATCCCTATTCATTTTTAAATACCTATCCAATAATATATCACACGTTAGGGTTGAAATGAAAAAAAAATCACTCCCCACTTTACGTATAGGGGAGGTACCCTAATAAAACATTTTTTTCCACTTTTTATTTTACCACTTTGTCGGCGTGATTGATATACATATTAGTACCAAATTTCAGCTTTCTAGTGCTAACGGCCACTGAGATTATCCGCGGACGAACGGACGGACGGACGGACGGGCAGACATGGCGAAACTATAAGGGTTCCTAGTTGACTACGGAACCCTAAAAGCAGCCGAAAACGGAAATCGGGCTGAATATTGTATATGGGCTCCATACAAAAATTCAGCTCCCGTAAAGAAATTTCCGACTTTTATGCTGCGGCTGATTTTTATTCATGATAGCTGGATTCCGCTCAAGTGTGTGCTGTGTGCCGCGCCTACAAGCGACTAGTCTAACGATTAGAACGACATAGAAATATAGTTGGGATGAGAGGTCAGCTGTCAAAATGGTCGTGCGATCAATCGAATGCCCATTCGCCCGGCGACTTGAAATTATGTTTTTATTAAATATTTGAAATTATTATAGGAAATAATCTTGTTCATTTAATATTTTTGATTTAATAAATAATTTTGTTTCTTTCATTTTTTTTAAATACTCAAGAATATATTAGCTTAGAAGAAACATATTAGTTATTAACTATTAGGTAATGTAATAATATTAGTCGAAAATGTGCGTGAAATTAAACGTCAAGTTGTCAACTGACGTCACAGTTTGACAGACAGACTACTTTGACTAGTTGCTTACGTCTGTAGAGGCCTTTAGAATGTATCGATAAGAAAGTCAAATACCGATAGATAATTAACCTGTTGTATTTGGCATCACTATTTTACGCTCACATAGACAATTTAGACACATACATGGATTTCATCTACACTTTTGATCGTTGACAAGCATTCTTTGTCATCCCATTTCTCTGAGGGCAATGGAAACGGGTAACCTTGTATGGAACTCCTAACATGTAGTGATACATACAAGGTTACCCGTTTTAGTGGCCTCTGAGTGTATCTAGCTGCCAAACTTACGCAAAGCGCGCAGGACGATTTAGCACAGCTCCGTCGTCTGTGAGCTCTCGTTCCATACTGAGCCAGAGGCAACGGCGCGATGTGTTTGGTCAAGTTTAGAACCGATTTAGAGTCATCTTTAAAAAAATATACTTTATTTAAATTTTGCGTTACAGTAATGTTTTTTTTTTCGTGGTAGATCTATAGCTGAACTTTGCCATATTCATATTTTTAGGGCAGGATATTAATAGGACTTTCGTGAAAAAAAATAAATGTAACCCTGTTTTCATCAAAAAACTTGCAATATTCAGAAGGTATTTTGTCTATTATCTAAGATGAATCTTCAATTTTTTTTAACATGGCCGTCTTCAACATGATATACTGAATTGAATTGTATTCAAATTTTATAACAAATGTTCCCTATATTTGAGTAATCTGAAAAAAACCGAGACGTCTAACTGCAAACTCTGAAGAGGCCTGCTAAGAGAAGCCATGTTATTCATGTTTTTTTCTCAATTTTTTTTTCCCATGGCCGTCTAGATAAAGGAACGCACTAATATATACATTAAAAGTTAATTTATAAACACAAAGCATTTTCGCTATAACCTCCGAAGAAAATGATGCATTTCGCAAAATATACACATTTTGGGACTAAGGCCTCTGAATGTTTCCGAATGAATGAATGCTGCTGTCGCGGAAGGCAGCTCGTGAAAATGGTCATCGTAAATTGACCGAAACATGTCGAGGAAAAATTGACTTAAATTACGTGAGTAACCCGTTATAAATATTTTTAATATGAATGTTTCCTTTCCAATTTAGAAAACAAAACATTGTTTAACTTGCCTTTGATGTTACAGTATAGTAAATACTACATATTATATATTAGGCACTTAATAATTCAAAATATAGACATTCAAGTATCCCCATAAAAATACAGGCCAGTCTTGCGTAAAATATATTTTTATCTGATTTGGTCACAACTTCAACGCTGCATACTGGATCAGGCGATCGCATCAGTATTAGGTTCGCTGAGAACAGCGAAGTGCCAGTAAGTAAAGCCAGCAATTTCGCAAGTAGGATTGAACATGGGAGTGTAACTAAAATAATATAAGAGTGTGATTTTAATCGGAAAAGTAATAACTAGTGGTAGGTACTTAAGAGTATGCAATGCAATACGGGACGGTTTTCATTTATAACACCGATTTTCGATATTTTTCCCCAAATCTGATATCGGAATTAGTGATAGCTATTAATTAACATAAAATAATAGGGGAACTTTACTGATTTGCTCAAAATTAATTTAATATCTAACTAGGTTTCGAAAATAATAATGAACAGGTCACAGACCTAAAATGGCGCTTTGCTAAAAGAAAAACGAAGTGCGCAAAAGAGAAACCAACACGTATATGAACATTCCGCGAGTGCGAAAGAGATACATGATCAGTCTCCTAGCAGGACGACTTTTGACGTCTCTCTTTACACTCAAACACCCGCGTCGTGAGAGCTAATATATAATCGTGAAAAAATAATATAATCCGGTGTTAAATCACTTAAAATGAAAAAATAATAAGAATGGTGTCGTGTTACGTCCTGGATTTCACAACTACTCAAAGAGAAACCCTAGGTAATCACTCGTTTCACAGGTAAATATGATATTCCGATCGATGTTTTTGCAACCATATTTTAACAAATCAGCCAAATAAATCATGTAAGTAACCGTCTGATACCATTAAATATTAATGATTATTTTACTGCATGTGAATATTTTATCATAATAGTTAATATTAAAGATTATTTTGTGTAAAAATCGAAATTGTTATTCTACGCTAGGGTTTGACGAAATATCGTAGGGACATATATCGATAACTGTTCGATATGAAAATTTTAATTATATTTTCGAAAGAATTGTAATAAATAAATAAATCTTGTATTAATATTATGTCATTATACGTATGAATGTTAAGTTGTGTTCTTATTGTCTTTGTAACCGTTTTGAATCTTGCATGATAGAGCCTGTCCGGAAAGAGAAGTGTCGTAAAATGTAGGAGCTCTCATATAAAACACGAATATTCTCTTTTCGGACAAACGATAAGTAGTAAATTTAAACTGTAATACCCGATTTTAGGGGCTTATTTATTACATTTACTTATTTGTAAGAAACGATTTATATCCTTTTTTTAGGGTTCCGTAGTCAAAATGGCAAAAATTGAATCCTTATAGCTTAGTCATGTCAGTCTGTCCCTATATCACAGCCATAAAAATAAAAAAGCGTGTATTGATGAAATTAACCTGATAGAGGTGTTTTTTTATGTGCCGTTAATGACCGCTACCGAGTTTTTTTAACTAAATATATTTTACTTTCATAGAATTTTAATATGCCCTTTATTGTAAAACATGAATATAAATTTAACGTTGCAACTTATCGATAAGAAAGTCAAATATCGATAAATAATTGACCTGTTGTATTTGGCATCACTATTTTTTACGCTCGTATCGACAATTTACGCACACTCTTGCATTTCAGTTTTCGTCGCACTTTTGATCTTTGTCAATCCATCTTACTATACTAGATCTGTGGAACAGGTTGAGTGACGCTCAATACGAAATGATTCACATAATAAGAAATATTACAAATGTTTAATGATGTGTTGACTCAGTAGGTATAGTTAGACATGCATTGTTAAAAGAGCGGTCTTAGTCGAATTAATTCCACATACATTTACATATGTACATACTCGTATACTCTATAGGTAAAGGCATCTTGAATGTTCAAATGTTTTACTAAATTAATACTTAGGTAAAGAGTGGGAACATTTGGTCATGATTAGTAATATTTAGACCTTATTATGGATACATTTTACCATAAAAAGAGTGAGAGGTGCATATTTGCCTGTCTATCAAGTAATCTCCGTCATCTTGAACGCTACGTGTGCTCTATCGTGAACTACGGCGATGTGTCTTCTCCGACGCGACCGGTAATGTCTCCCGTATTTCTTATACCATCGACTGAGCTCGCAAATGCCTTTTTCGGATTGCGAAAACAATGTCTTGAAATGTAATTTCCCATTTCCCAATAACTATCAAGTACTTGGTTTTGGTTAAAAACCTTTAGAATTATGAGAAATTAAACTATATTTTTTAACTAGTAAATATCTATATATTACATACGTATGTATATTGTATACGGACCGCGTAATAAAACAACCTTATTTACTACAAGACAATGAAATTTTGATCACTGTTTTCTCACAGTAAAATATTCTTGGTACGATAAAAGCTACACATGCATATGTAGGTATGGTTTGTGATTTTATACAATTGAATTAATCTTCACTCCGTATATAGGTTGTTGATGATATATGTAAATCTTGTAAGTTAAATAAAACCACTTCCCGGTATCTGATAGTGATAAACCTGAAATTTTGTATGATTCTGTAATTTACACGACAATTCAATAATATAGCAATACGGAGCTGGCCTGACGATGCTGATGGAAAGTGACAAGGTCTCCTCGGGGTAATATCTCAACAACATCGAGATAGAGCTCATTGTCAATGTCAAAAGCACACCCTGTTCAATGCACTTGTTTTAAGGAGTAGGTGAGTAGGTAATTGATAAACGTGTACAGAACAAGAAGCGTAGTCAGCAATAAAAGTGTACTGTTTGACGTTCATAGGTGCATTATATTAACGCCTAAATTGAAGAATAAATAAATATAATAAATTGAAATAGTAACATTTCTTACTCGACACTCATATCATAACTTCCCTATAATATGTTCAGAAACGATAAGCTAACGGCCTATGTTAAGAAACCTGTATCTGTGGTGAATCGAAAAATTTACATCACAATATCGATGACCGATACTTTAATTAAATTCAAATTTCGAACGTCTTCTGGTATACCGATTCCTTCCGGAATTCGAATGTAAATTAAAGTATTGGTACTTATCACAGTTATCACAATCTAGTAGGTCATGATTTGAAATCTAGTTGGCCGTGGAGGTGCAATGGCGGTCATTTTAATGAATCTCAACTCGTTGAGGAGTTATAATGTGCGTCGATAAAGTAATGTATGTAACTGTAAATAATTGGCACTAAAATAATCGTGTGATATTATTACAAAATTCACTTCGTTCGTTTTATAAAACCACACTCGTATTTAAATACCCTTCATTATGTGTCACATAAACTAATATTAAAATCCATACTTGATATAATTTGAATTTTAGCAAAAGCTTTAAGAATTAAGTAAGTAGCAATATGTTCTATAACGATACTTTTATAGAAAATATAAAAACTAAATATTTCTACAGACCGAATTTGGTGCTTTTAGTATTTGTAAGTGTACCAATATATTATAACTAAAAGTACAAAGGTAGATACATAAATAAAAATTGTTCGATCAAGGAGTTCACAAAACTGTAACCGGATACCGCACCGGAACCAGGAAATTGGTGTTTCACGCCTTGCGCATAATAAATAGCATCGCTCTCTGCTCATTCCTTTGCCGAATCTTATACGACTTTCAGCCTGTCACATATTCGAATATGTGATATAATGTAAGATGTGAAAGTTACTCCTTGTTCGCTAACAGGTAGTTCGTTTAATTTACGAGTATTAAAATTATTTTACATGTTTTTAAAGTGGGTCATTCCACTCATACAATAGTATGTTATTCAATCAAATACAAACATTGAAAACATTGAAAAAATAATCAACCCAGCAGGATTTGAACCTCGCATCGATACGCCTTACCGGGGCTCGATCGCTTTACCAATTAAGCTATGGGTCAAGTTACCAAGTTGACGAAATTCTCAATGCCTTCAATCATCTTTTTGCATTTATTTTTAAATCGACTTTATAGCAGCCGTAAGCGACATCTAGGTGCTAACTACTAGAGTTAGATACCCTTCCCGCCGACCCTATTGCAAGTGTCACAACAGAAATAATAGATGGCGCTGCTATCAACTTATAATTATTTTACATGTTTTTAAAGTGGGTCATTCCACTCATACAATAGTATGTTATTCAATCAAATACAAACATTGAAAACATTGAAAAAATAGGGTCTCATGTTCGATTGAAACACTATTTGGTTGTATTCGGGCTGCACAGGATGGTTCCACTACACGTTGGGAGCTTAAATACCGCGAGCATCCGGTTGCCTCTCGGACACTGTAATACGCGCCATTGCTTTTAACTGTATCAGAATATTGAAGTTTTGACATTTTGGCTGTCACAAAACGGCAAAGTAGTTTTAGTAGGTTAGATTGCTAGCGAGTGCTACCGAGTGGGTCCCACAGGATGGCTACCGGGGCAGTGGCAAACCAAAAAAGAGATGGCGGGATGACTTCGACGCATTCTGTAAAGAGTGGTCGAAATTGTTAACCTACAGGGTCGAAAAGGGAAAAAGAGCGGAGTGCTTTGCCCAGCAGTGGGACACCAAATAGCATAACGAAAAAAAGGTTGCTAAAGCAAAATCTATTTCTTTCTTTGTCTTTCGTAGCGTTGCTCTTAGGTAACTATTAAAATGAATATTTTATTCTTTTACTTTTTATCGATCACTCTTGACTGAAAGGTAATCATTTCAAGCATTGGTGACCAGGTTTACAACTTTGGTTGTTGACTTCAACAACAAAAGAAGTGAGATCTAAATGGGTTCCAAGTTCAATGGTCAGTCCTGAAATTTATTTATAACAACATTTTTAACAACTCAAAATATCATTTTTCCTTAAAACTTAGGATAAGAATAATATATTGATGGGTGGTGAATATGAGTATATTGAAGCCTAAGGTTTGACTTGGTTAGTTTGGCGTTTCGGGGTAGTATTATATACAGGCTGGTGTCTGGGTCATGATCCGGAAACACTTTTTCTGACTCGGTAACTGATCAACATTATTGTATGGTAGAATTTTCACAAAACAGAATAAATTTAATTTTTCTTATTCTTTAAGTAAAATTAATCTTAAATTAAGTAAAACATTAAACATGGTCACTCTGTGACTTTTGACATACGTTGTATGGGAAATTACAAGACCTCACATTGAGTACGGTGACCAAATTGTATGCAAAAATGTATTATTCTATTTATCACCTGATAAATAATTATCAATGTTCACCACCATCATGAGGTTCATCTTTAAGTTCTGTATAACGATGAAGTCACCTTGTATACGTATCTACAAATGAATTGGGCACATCAGAATAAATAGTTGCGCTTGTAACCAGTGCATGCGGGTGAAGATTGCAGAATTGCGCTAATCCTAAAAGCGAGACGGAATCCGAAGCTTACTTGCTACACCTATAATACCCCACCCAACTCACACAGCCAAGTTTGCTTAGTTGACTTAGAAAAGTTATTAAGAAACTAGACTATGGAATTCCTTATAAATCAAGAATAAAGTCTGAAACGTTAAAATGGTTGCTGTGGTAATTTTGTAATAAACATTAGGAATATCAATCTAAAGCTGCACTACCGTTTTGTGTTCGTATACTTACCTAACCATTTACTGATGCCTAACCATTGGCACATGTACCTACATAAATATTTGAAGTCCGCCTCGAACTGAGAACTCGCGATTTACCTACTTGCTATAAGTTGACCAATACAAAAAGACCCTTATGAGGATCGCTTTTGCGCATTCTAGCTCCATAACCCCCTGATCGATCCTGCTCATATAAAAACTCTCAAATTATATGCGTCTGCTACAACCCCCATAAATTTCATAAAGATCAGGAAAACGTTACTTAGGTACTAAAGTTATCGTGGAACAAACTATCAAAATCAAAAAGCCATCGAAATGCAGAGACTTCCTAGTAGCCAGATGACAGTTGTGGTTGAAATTATTTGTAAGAACTTCGCTTTGCTGTGCTCGCTCGTTCGCTCATTTATTAAAATTTTGGAATTTTGAAGCCTGATTTGAACCATCTCAAAAAAAATTTGAGTATTCACTAATAATGATCATTTTGCATCCTATTAACTATTTTCTTATTGCATAATTCAACATGTGTAATCCATCATCCAAGGTATAAGTGATAATTGTTTTTGTTTGTTTTGTTTAGTTGTTGAGCCATTTCACATCAATGAACCCAATTTTAACCACAATAAATAACCCCTTAAACGGCATGTCGTTGCGTTGAATCCAAGAAAATTATGTTACATTTTGGTGGAAATTGTTTTTTATTTGTTTTGTATTCTAATTGTGTTTCGTTTTGCATCAAATGAACATTAACACTTTTTTCCATTTAATTTTTTTCAATTAATAGGAAATAACAGCAATTGTTGCGTTCAAATGTCAAGTTTAGAGAGCCGCTTATTATTAGTCACTTAGTGGAAGGCACTTTTTCTCAATTGTGATACCGGTACCAAGTATTATACCGATATATGCTTAAAAGCCACGATACCGGTTGCGAAAAATAGCTGTACTTCAAGCCCTGAGTGTAGCAGAGCATTTTATTGGGATTTAACAACAAACTTCAAAAACCACTAGTTCATGGTGGTCAACAAGCGTAAGCCTGGTGTTAAGAAAATCAAGACACACGGCAGTGTGTCCGCCAAGTTCGAGCAAAAAAAAGCGACACACCGGCCGTGGGTTATATTACACGAACCATTTCGGGCCAATTTCGACCACCCTATAACTCAAAACATATTTTATCTACGCATATGAAATTTCGAGTGTCTGTTGACATCCCCTTAATTGTCTAGAATACAAAATTTCATTATTCTACCTATAGCAGTTCTTGAGATATTGACGTCAGAAAATCGCTATTTTTACTATACACTCACTGACTCACTGACTCACTGACTCATCAAAAACCTAGACCACTTCCAATGGTCGTACTGACTTGAAATTTGGCATGGAGATAGGTCTTAAGGTCAAAGTAAAGGGAAAAATCTGAAAACGGCCAAGTGTGAGTCAGTTTTAAAAATAGCGAAGGTGTAACTTTGTTCTCCTATGAAGTCATAATGAACTAAATGGGTCTATCTTCTAATGGTCGTACCGACCTGAAATTTGGCTCGAAGGTTTGTCTTTAGGTCGAAATAAAGTAAAACTCTGAAAACGGCCAAGTGTGAGTCAGTTTCGAAAACAACGAATGTGTAATTTTGTTCTACTATAAGTAGGTATGGAGTGGAAATGAGATAAGACTTATTTAAATTTAGATACATACCAATTTAAGACAATACATGTTTGTCTTAAAGACAAGAACAATAAAATTGTTCACCACTCTGTGTGTGTCTGTTGCGGGAACCGAACCCACGATTTACGAAGTGCAAAGCAGGTCACTAGGTACACTAGGTGCGCTAAATCAGTCAAACAAAAATGAAAAGACTATTTTTTCTCGCATAGTCTAAATAATTTCTAATTTTACAACTAATAAAATCGCAGATTCAAGAACATGGAAATCATATATACTCTAAGATGGAATTATATATACTACTGCCCATCTCACCCTCCGATACGCCACGGGATGAGATGGGATGGTGCACTTCTAGGGCTACATAATAGGCCACCAATTATAATACCTACTGGTAGGTAGGTATTATCAAGTTATTAATTATCTATGTAGGTAGCGTACTTACAAACAGAATAAAGTACGTTATTGATGTATGTAATTATATGTAAGTAGGTACATTTTATAGGTGTAGGGAACTAGTTTATTTGTAAAAATCACCTATAAATAAATAGTAAAATAGAATTAGACGCTTAGTATAAAGGGTATAGTATAAAGTACATACCTAAGTGGAATGAGACATTTCCTAAAGCAAAAGTGATAAAAAAATAATAAAGAACCTACACCTAACAAAAAAAATGAAATCCCATCAAAAACATAAATGTGAAAGGCTGCCAAGTTCGATACTATGGGAATGCTTCGCCTATAAAAGAAGTGAGATCTGAATAAGTACCAAGTTCCATAAAAATACCTCAAATCATAAATAGTTATAGGAATGCACACTTGATTTCCAGCATTTTTAAGGTACATTTTGAATAAGTATCACGTTACATAGAAATACCTAAAATTATAATAGTCAGAGAAAGGCACATCGGTTTTTTTAGCAGTTTCCTGATAACATTTATTATTTTCAGTACTTTTTAATGTTGTAACTTGGCAAGTTTTAATAGAAAATTATATACTTGACACATTGCAGTCCAAAGGTGTCGATTCATTGCATTGAAAAGGTGTGGTGTGTGAAAACTTGCCAAGTAACATCATTAAAAAGTACTGAAAATAATAAATGTTATCAGGAAACTGCTAAAAAAACCGGTGTGCGTTTCTCTGACTATTATAATTTTAGGTATTTCTATGTAACGTGATACTTATTCAAAATGTACCTTAAAAACTGCTGGAAATCAAGTGTGCATTCCTATAACTATTTATGATTTGAGGTATTTTTATGGAACTTGGTACTTATTCAGATCTCACTTCTTTTATAGGCGAAGCATTCCCATAGTATCGAACTTGGCAGCCTTTCACATTTATGTTTTTGATGGTACTACTTACTGCCTCTAAACACTTGCGTGTAGCAGTGTGGTGACATATTTTACATTGGTATTGCTAATCTTTAATAGGAATGCGAGTCTTATCTTATGAAAATGACTCAAGACTAAACGGTATTTTAATTGTTAAAACCATTTAGAAAAGGGTCGGTAGTCTCATTTTAAGACACTTAATTATTCATTAAATATGAAACTAAGAATTGGTTTAAAAAAAATGGAACAGGAAAAGTTATTTGTTAATGCATAGGTATGCAATATTTTCTTTCGAAATATACTTCCTATACCGGGTGTTTCCTGTAATACGAGCAATAAATTAAAACGTATCTCGTATTCTCCTCCTCAAATAAGATTAGACAATGTTTGTTCAGCGATTTTGAAAAATAGTTTGCAGTTTGATTTTAGTACCTACACTTTATGGTGCGATCACATATGGATTGCGAGTGACGAGCCGAATAACGCGCGACTGATCAGTCCTTACCTGTGCTAACTCGGGGCACCTTCTAGTCTAGGGATTTGATATCGATAAAAAAAGATGTCGATATATATTAACACATGTGTTCATTGAAAATCCTCGATTACTGTAAAAAGGTTCGATATTATGACTGATATGCTCTCAGGCGGATGTCATTTCAATTAAAATATGACAATTTACTGTCAGTGCCATTCATATGCTTTTGTTTTTATTTATAATTTGCTAACATTATTTAGAAAGCGTCGAACCGAATATGGCAGAAACTACGCGTAATCATTTTTAATATTTTTATATAACCTGCCAGATTTATTCCTGTTAGCATGTAAAATTTCTTTATTAGAATAAAATACAAATACAAAACAAAAAATATATACAAAAATGGACGATGATGGTATTAACGGGGAAAGGGAGGGGGAGGGGGGTAAGATCTTGCTTAGTATAGAATTCCGGCGCCGTCTTCGCATTCGAAGGCCTTTGATGCGTCTTCTAGTGCCTCTCACCCTCATGGAGACCGCTAGAATGACCGATATTTGTACTTTAACTTTTAGCCAGAATATTATTTGAGAGTATGGTTTTTCCCATTTGGATAATAGTTTGGAAGCTGTTTTTTTTCAAAAAACTCATATACTCAGTCCCTAAGGCTCCATCACATGAGATTACTAAAGGTGTAAAAGAGGCTCTTAAGTCTTTCGTGGCTCGGTCATATTTTAGATGTTTTTCTCGGCTGTGTTTTTGTGCTGTTTTTTGCCATGTAAGGTTGCTGTAAGAGGAAGAGTCAGCATTTACAATGCGAACGTCGAAGAACGCTTTCCTTGCAGGTTTCCCATACGCTATTTAGTAATAAGTCTCCTATAAGGGCTGGCTGTGTAGCACTTGCATCACGCATTATTGGTTCAACTGTGCCTTTACCCCAAGCTAGTTCGGCCCAATTCTTGCAATCGTCCCTATGCTGATCATGGCCTTTTTTAATCAAACCGCCTTTTTTGCAGTTTAGGGCATGATTTAGGTCAAAATTATTTTCGCCGCATCCGTCGCAAACCCGAGGAAGATTGCCGGGTTCGTAAGCGTAGCGCAAGGCAAGGGCGTCTTTAAATTGGGTGGCAGTAAGGTCGGTATTGTTTGCGGTGGTAGGGATGATTGACAGCCATTATGAAGAGTTCGATTCAACTACTCTTTGGACACATCTTTGCATCTTACTCGGTAATTTGGATAAAACATCTTTACATCTATCACTCTCGTTCAAATGTCTCGTCAATTTGGCTACCCTCATGGTTTTCGGCTGCATGAGTATGATGGGCTATTACCTATAGGTCCAGGTTTTCTGTATTTTTTATTGCGTGAATTAGTAATTTATTTGATTCAACGGATGATTTATAATATTCAGTGTTTTTTAATGGATTGTTAATGCCAGGACCGCCCAGCTTGACTGGCAGGTTGAATAGATCCTTTTCTATAGAAGTGATTTCTCTGTCCAGAATGGAAGGTATTAACGTTGACATTATCGTCTCGTTTAAAGTGTTAAATTCTTCGCCGGTTTTATCCATTACTGTTTGCAAATATCTCCACTCACATTGAAGTGATTTTGTGAAAGCTGTATAAACTAATTGCGGGTGTTTTTTGCTAGCTTTTGACAGTAGCCGTATGCAATTGGTCCATTCAGTTACTTTTTCTTTGATATATTCTTTTTGTTCGTTTTCATTCCCGATGACACTGCCTAGAAAACGGTGATAGGTTACTATCTTGACACCCATATTTTCGAATAATCTCTTAGCTTCTTCGTTAGTGACACCCATATTTTCGAATAATCTCTTAGCTTCTTCGTTAGATTCATTTTTAATTATTACATAGCTTTTTGTGGGTTCTGCGAAGTAGCCGTATTTCGGTCCTTGTGTCATGAGTTTTTCCAGCCAATCTCTTATATTTTTAAGTTTACCAAAGCAGGCTGAGTCATCAGCATACCAATTTTGGATATATTTGCCTCGATCTTTGCAGCTTTGAATAAGTGGCAAAATCCCGACTGCATACATTAGCATGGCTAACGGGGTCACCTTGTGTTGTTCCTTCCTTGCTAAAGATAAAGTCATTAGATCCTGATAGACAGATGACAGCGTATCCTCTATATGTATTAAAAAGAAATATTGCACAACGGGGCCAGTAGACTCTAGCATTCCAAAGGGCGATTGGGCTAGAGTAAGAATAATATAGAGGTAAATAATACTCTTATTCTGCTACGATTGTTACGAAGTCTCGTGCTCGCGCGCGTGCACGCGTTGGGGATGTACGGGGAGATGTGAACGGACATTCGTGTTGGCACTCGTACACACGTCGTTGGAACATATCGACGCGAGTGCGAACACGCTGAGTTTATTCGAACACGCAATGTATTGCGAAATTGATTATGTCTGTAGGGTGACAAGACTGACAAGCAATGTCAATTAGATGGATTTTGACGTACATTGGAAATACTATTTAGTTTGTATGAAAAAGCGACAATCTAAATATCATCATCATCATCATCATATCAGCCGAAAGACGTCCACTGCTGAACATAGGCCTCCCCCAAAGAGTGCCACAATGACCAGTCCTGCGCCACCCGCATCCAGCGGACTCCCGCGACCTTCACCAGGTCATCAGTCCACCTTGCGGGGGGTCTACCCACGCTGCGCCTTCCGGTTCGTGGTCGCCACTCGAGAACCTTTCCGCCCCAACGGCCATCGGTTCTACGAGCAAATCTTTGTGAAAGAAAAAATCTAATCTAAATAAGAAAACATTATTTTTGTTGATTTATTATTTTTATTCTTTTTAAAACGAAAGGAAAGTTTTATTGTTTGAGGTGTAGAATCTAAGTTTAAATGCATTGCTCATATTACACGAAACACCTAGTAGGAAGATCCTTTTGAACCTCAAAACTGTCAATTATTCTATTCGAATAAAAACAAATAGGTATATATGGAATTCGTTATTTTTAAAAAATTTTTTAGTTGTACATTTAGAATACGATGTATTGTTAAAAATGATTAAACCAATGCAACATTTATTTTAAATTATAATTAACAGTTATGAAAACCGATTTCTTGCTTTTGTAATGAGGACATTGTAATAATATAATATGTATTATAATGAAAGTTTGATAAATTAGTCCTTAATTAACGGTCGCAATGAAATGTCTTTAACGAGGAACCTTTGAGCCCGGGCGCGACGTTTTAATTAAATGCTTTCGCTAGTAAGTAATTAACACTCTTATCGTAATTTGAAACAACTCAAAATAATAATAGAAAGCAAAAACACAACAATAATAATTTAAATACTCAGTGTCCAATTCAGCACGGACGGATCAAACGAAGACCATTGATGGAGGACCTAGGCTACCTACCGATTGGACGCCTATTAGACGGAGAGCTAGATCGGAGGATCGGAGAGATAGCAGTCCAGATATGACACGATAATTAGAGCAACGAAACCCCTGCAGTTAGTTTGCTATACTGTGCTTATTTCTAGATCCGGACATCTGGCAGCTGTAAAGAGGTGGAGGTCAAAGAATGCAAATAACTTGAAGAAAACAAATCCTAGAGTTCTGGGTTTGATGCAATATTATGGGAAATTATGTAATTAATTAGATTATATCATAACCAGAAGTTTATATTGGGGGGAGGGAGTGCCAAATGATGTAAAATGCAATTTATACTTAGTCGCCTGCTGTTTTTGTTTCCGCAAATATACACAATGTTTTTGTTCTAAAATTAAAATATAGGCCCTGTCCTCTAGAAATGAAACAATTTCTGCAGTTTTTACCTATTTTGGTATTACTTTTTTCAACTGAAAAACTTTGTTAGTTTGTCACTCTGACCTCCACCCATTAAAAGCTGCCAGATGCCCGGATCTAGCAATAAGGATGGTAAAGCAATCTAACTAGATAGGTTTCATTACTCTCATTATTGTGTCATATCTGTCGTGGCATATATACGCATACTTAGATACAGTGTTTTACAAGTTCGTGTAAAAAAAAGTGACTGGTATATTTTTATTTTAAGAATTTGGTACAAAATAAAAGTTCTGGCTACGTAGTATGTTCTTTTGCTTTCAATTATGTGTAAAAATAAAATTAAAACTTACATAACATACTTCAGAGCTAACCAATTTTTTGTATGTTATTGGGTATGGCTACTGGGATGCCCAATAACATACTAAAAGTTGGTAAGGGTTGCGATTTCTGAACTATGTCTTCGGTCATTTCCCGTAGACTAATTAGATTAAAAATAAGATTTTTTTTATACAGTCATACAACTCATACATCAATTTTGTCACAAGTTTTTGCCTGCAAAATTAACTCTTCACTTCGACAACTTGCTGAAAATGTCTGATTTACTTTTAAATAGTATTCATAGTATTGTGATAATTTATACCTTTTTAGGGTTCCGTAGTCAACTAGGAACCCTTATAGTTTCGCCATGTCTGCCCGTCCGTCCGTCCGTCCGTCCGCGGATAATCTCAGTGACCGTTAGCACTAGAAAGCTGAAATTTGGTACTAATATGTATATCAATCACGCCGACAAAGTGGTAAAATAAAAAGTGGATTTTTATTTATTTATTAGGGTACCTCCCCTATACGTAAAGTGGGGAGTGATTTTTTTTTTCATTTCAACCCTAACGTGTGATATATTGTTGGATAGGTATTTAAAAATGAATAGGGGTTTGCTAAAATCATTTTTCGATAATGTAAATATTTTCGGAAATAATCGCTCCAGAAGTAAAAAAATATGCGTCCCCCCCCTCTAACTTTTGAACCATAAGTTTTAAAAATATGAAAAAAATCTCAAAAGTAGAACTTTATAAAAACTTTCTAGGAAAATTATTTTGAACTTGATAGGATGAATAGTTTTTGAAAAAAAATTACAAAATAATTTCTGAATTAAGTTTGTAATTTAACCGTATAAGCAGGTGTTTATTGTACCTGTAATTTCTACAAAATTACAATGAAATGACGTGCTTTCAAATAAAGTAAAAACGGTGAAAATCGGTTCACGCAATAAAGAATTATTCCATAAAAATCATCTTCCATACTTTAAGCTCGCGCGCAATAGTTTACTTAATTTGCCGATAGATGTCGCTGTACGTGGAACTCTCATATCATATCCTACATGGCGGTGTTATTAACTCTTAAGTGGGGACGCTTACTGTGACGGACGGAAAACTACGGAACCCTACACTGAGCGTGGCCCGACACGCTCTTGGCCGGTTTTTTCTATTAAAAACAATAGTAATTTCATAACACTTATACAATTTGCTGAATAAGCAGATCTGTCAAAATAAACGTGAGTTTTTGACTTTTTTGACGTTTCGACATATTGAAACTTTCCGACTTTTTGACTTTTTGATTTTTCACTTTGTCACTTCTCACTTTACACTTCACTTCACTTCACTTTATTCTATTCTATTTTATTTTATTTCATATGGTTCTCAATCGTATGGCTTTGTGTCGCGTTTTCGTGACGGTCACGTGACATTTTTTGCCTAGCCCCCATCCGCAAACCGTCCGATGAGGAACTTCGTTCCAAATAAATATTTTGGGCAAAGATACGCTTGATAGCAAAGGTGGCGTATTTGATGGTACGGAACCTTCAGGGCGCGAGTCTGACTTTTTGCATTGGTGGTGATATAAAACGTTATCTTTCCAGGAGCGATTAAATTCAGAATATTTAAAAACATACTATTAGAAGTTTGTACTTCTTAAACGCTTTTAAAATAAAAAGGGGCCTGCTATTGATCCTACAACATAGTCTGTCCAATTCAAGCTCAAGTCCATTCTACCGAACACGAAACAGTGCGTAACTGAAAAATACTAGCTGTACGAAATTCTAACCGTTATCCAGTTTTTTGCCTTTTTTAGCGATCTGGTTTCATCGATCGTTTGTATTTTTTAAGCGCCACGGATTACCGTGTAGGAAATGTAGGCTACACATTTATATTTTGCTACCTAATAATGGTAATAGTGTAAGAATTGAAAACAAAACCAACAACATTCTTCTAATTCCATCACCAGATTCTGGATACCATCTAAAGACAAAATAGGTACTTGGCAAATCGAATCAAACTCGATGGGGTTGCGTCATTTCATTACAGAGTTCCTATGGCCACCTTCCAGCTCCATCCCCAGATCAGCTCCATGTCATCATAATATTACTTTGTCATGCAATATACATATACATGTAATATTTCAGCTCAATCAGAAATCGGGACCTGGGTGACATTTAATTTGCAAGATTTAATTACAGACAATGGGACAGGTGAAATTAAATAAAAGCTTGTAAAAATATGATTACACAATCAATTGTTTTCAATAGGCTTGATTGTATTTAAACTACGTTTAGAGTGTAAGTACAAAGTTTAAGACTATGATACAGTACAAACGGGCAACCAGAAAATATGTTACAAATCACAAATAGGTACAAAGTTCTCACGTCGCTTTCTCGCTAGGCTAGAATGTCGTTTCCCTGCTGTGGCGCTGCAACTGCCAAATTGCATATCGATATGAAATTGGGCTTTGCGTAGAGTTTTGAGTACTGGAAGTACTAAGTAGTAACCTTAGCATTTACAATTTTTATATTGCATGATCGTTGAAATAAATGTTTGACTTCAGTCTACATCCATTTATGGACAACACCGAGAAATTAAGGAATAGGCCGGCTCTTGAATTAGTTGATTGAAGTAGCCCACAATTACGTAAACAACTTATCCATTAATTCATGTTGTTTTGTGAAATTAAAATTGTAATAGAGAAGATGAATTTACTACCTACCAACCTGGGATCCAGTATAACTCACCAAACGAAGACGCTTAACTGCCTGATAGGGGAAATAATTCGTGTATAGCTGAATTTTCGTGTAGTTGTAGATAAAGGTAATTTACACAACATACGAAAAGTACCGGTGGATGCGGGCACCGCTAACGGGGTGGGGGGAGGGGGGGGGTAAAGAAAGGTCCTTTATTTTGGTTTTTATTTGGGTAAATGACTCGGTAACGGTGGCTCATATGAAAAAATGTTCTATTGATTAATTCATTAACATATAATTTTCTATAAAAAATATTCTTTGCACTTTTTATCGAGGAAATACGATAAACACTTTTTTAAACTTTCGGGGCTAATATTTACGAAAGCATTACTTTTATCCAAATATTGTTTTAGAATACTTACCCTTATTTTTTTTTAAAAGACCTATCCAACGATACTCCACACATTAGGGTTGGAGTAAAAAAAAAAAATTACCCCCCCACTTCATGTTTGGTATATGTGAAAATCTTAAATATTTGACCCCCCCCCCCTCCTTATTTCGGAAACTGCTGGACCGAAAAAATAATGAACCTGCAGTCAAGCATGAGTCGTACTTAAGAAAAAATTGTTAAAACCGGGGCAAGAGTCCGACTCACACTCGGCCACCCAGTAAATTCTCATGACATCATGCTGAGTGTCTTTTTTGTAACTATAAAAAAAATATAGAAAATTAGTTGAAGTGATAAATAATTATCGTTCAAATACCGAGTTTTGGGCTAAGGTTAGGTAGCAAAAATTAGTAACACAATTTGCCAAAAGATCGCGCTACAACCTGTACGTTCGCTTTCTACATCGCAGTGTTAAGATTTTTCCTGGATTAATGGGGTCGGGTATTCTTCGTGTTATTTGTTTTTTTTTTACCAGCCTCTGCCCCCATATGAAGAGGTGTAGGGACGACACTACTACTACTGAATAGTTGTTTTGTTTAAAATTGTACATGTTGGTATTTATATCCGTTATTGCATCAAGCTTTAGTTGCTAGCGTTTATGGAATGTTCGTACGGAACCCTCGGTGCGCGAGTCAGAATCGCACTTGCTCGATTTTTTTCTGACAGCCTACCTTGTCGAAACCATTAATGGTGTCGTTCCTTTTACTGTTGCATTGTGTAGTTTAATAGCCAATCTTTAGAAAATAACACATTTGGCGAGCAGGCCGGCTTTCATTTTTTTCTATAAATTGAAAACAAAAAATCTGTCCAAGGTAGAACAATATTCCCTAAATGAGAAAATAAATCTACCTAAATTTATCTAATTGTAAAATTTGTGCTTGTAACTGTATGAGGTGTGCAATAAAGAGTATTTATTATTATTATTATTATAAATTATTAAAGAGTCTTGCAAACTAATACTACCTGATATATCAAAATAAAGGGTTTACTTGGAGATCGTCTACAATATTCATTAATTTACCTTTGTGTTCCTATGTTTGCTCTTACTACAAAATAAGTATATACATATCATGAGATAAACCTACACAAAATACAATATGCCTATTACGTTTATTTACAAAATGCCCTTTTATTTTATTTATTTATTTATTCTATCCTGTTAGAAATCTGATAGGTTTGTTCAAATAATGTTTCGTTTTACTTGATATTAGTTTGTTTGATTAGCTTGCAACAAACACACTAAAACAAAAGGTTTTATTTATGTATCGTTATTTCTACGAAATACTACAAGCTCCAGTATATTTTTAACTCTTTGTTTCAAAGCTGTGTCTATGGTATCATTCTGCAGGCGCGCCTGCGTTTTATTAATTTCATATCTAACAATCATCGTTCGCAGTTTGTTCTTGTTTTGGCTGGAATTTCATCTCTCAGCCTTTGTGTTAGAGTGGTAGGTATATAAACTTTTTTTATTGGAAATGAATGTATATTTTAAAAATTGTGTTTGGATAAATGTTGTCGTAGCAGTCATCGTTAGAGATAGCCGATCTAATCTGACTTGGGCACTAAGTTTCTATTAATATCGTTTTTATAATAGACATGATGACACATGTTGAATTATGCAATAAAATTTAGTTGATAGGATGAAAAATGATCATATATATCCATCTAAAGTGAAAATTTATAAATTCTATTGAAATGGCTCAAAGATATTAAGCTGCAAAATTTCAAAATTTTACGATTTTTTAAAGTGCGAAATTAAAAAAAAAAACAATGATACCATTCGATTTTTAACATTTAACTGTAAAATAAATTGTATAGCAACCATATACATAAACGCAACATTTCACTGTAAAAATAGCAATTTCTTATTTTTTCCATACTTTAAACAGGGCGACTATGTGATCGTGCCGTCACTTTTGCACGCCATTTTGTTAGGAGCGTTTTGAGAAACAAATGCAAATCTCGGACTTTAAGTCTCATTTCTGACTTTTGTGTTGCTTTCACGCAATTGGCCTCATATAGACATTTGATCCTCACAACAAAACGAATCGATTGATACCATACATGAAAAAAATTCACCATGCCTATTACAGATTTTGTGCTGTATGTTTCATACTTATGAAAGTTATGAATCTTTATATATAATCACCTCTATCATTATCATCCCTATGGTTTATTTGTATGTATATAAATAACTATAAATATTGTAAATATCTCTAGTTGTAAGTTTCTACTTTGCCCCATGTGACATTGTATTTTAATATGTAACATAAAAGCATGAATAAATGAATATGAATATTTATGGTGGCGTATTCGAGCAACTTTTAGATGGAGGTGATCTTATGTCCGAAACGTGCGTTCTCGACCACATGTTTTATCGTCTACCCAGGGTTGCTGATGGTGGCTACACGTTCTGCTGCTTACTCTAGGTCTCCATTGAAGGATTCTTCTTATCTAGCGTGTACACGTGTACTCTCAGCATATACCCTAATTATGTCTACTTTTTTTTGCTATGATAGATCACTATTTAGAACAATAGCCTGGCAACTTCGGTAACATAATAATAGGAGCTAGATTATGAATACCAACAGTGTTCACTCCATACAAGGCTAAATATGTATATAGTTTTAAGCGAGCGTTGTCAAAAGTTATTAATAATATTACAATTAATAATTAATTACAGCTTAGTACGTAATAAGAATAAGTTAAACCATACCTCCGTTACGACTTATTATTTATTAAGTATATTTTCCTATGTATGAAGTGAGCAATCTTTTATTTACTAATTTATCTATGTTAATACTCATAACATCGTGTAGGTTTTTGATACGTGGGTCTTACAAGAAAAATAACTAGCTGTTACTTCTGTACTTATCCGAAACATATAATACTGGTACGTCTGTGTGAAGCCATGTTCATGAAAAAGATACCGGCGCGGCGCACTACAGACACATGTACACAGACTACTATATAATATAATCCAATCATTGGGGAATCATCTCCATACATTGCCTTACAAAAGGTGCAGAAGAAAATATTTTAATGGTTATTGGTAGGCTATAGGGTGGTAATTAAAATACTAGATTTGAGACCTTGAGGGGAGGGGGGGGGGGGGGCGCGGCCGCCATCTTGGTTTAAAGGTGCCAAAAGTCCGTTTTTGAACCTTGGCGCTTAAAAGGTTATCAGTATGCCTAAAATTTCTATGGAACGTATGAAGAAGATAAAATTGTCTACAATATTTCCATACACAATACATCTGTAAGTCTTACAGATATAAAGATACAGGGGGTGAAAAAGTGTATATTTTCTTATATCATAAGAATTTTATTTATTAGCTTCAAAGTTTTGTGCTTCGAGATAAGGAAACGAAGTCTCTACCACAGTTTTGTCATATTCTAATGATTCTTTTAAAAGATATTCAAAAGTTGAATTCACCCCTGGAGCGCTTATAGAGGGGATGAAAGTAGTAAGTCTCACACACAAAATCAATGTTCTATTACTCATCATAAAATACTACTAGGCGTTGTCAGGTATAGCAATCGATCAATTCGGGTATAATGAATTTAGATTTGACAAAAAACATATACGCTTTCATAGAAAAAAAAAATTTTTTAAGAAAGTGCTTGAATTTTTTTTTTAACTTCATATAACTGTCAACTTATTATTAAAATATCGTATAGGCTTTAGCATTTTTTACATAATGACTGAACAGCTCTCTTCATGACAAAAATGTCTACGAAAATTATAGAAACTCAATTTTTTTTGTATTTGTATTTATTCTGTACGTCTTAGAAGATACAAAGGAAAAAATTACTCATACTCATTGTCTTTATACTTCTCGTAGACATTTTTGTCATAAAGTCAACTGTTCAAGCATTATTCAAAATATTATAAAAAGATATGCGTCAAATAAACAAAACAATTGTGTAATCCTCGTATAGAACGAGTTTTGCAATATTAACATAATAGTGTTGGTTGAGCAGTCTTAAATTAAGTTATTTCATTATTATATAGGCATTTCCCTTGTATAAATAGGTTCACATGATTTTATTTTTAGGTTATAAATTATTTACAAAACGGCGTTGGTCTATATAGACGGAGAGCTAGCCACGTCAGATATGACATAATAATGAGAGCAACAAAAACCCTCTAGTCAGTTTGGTATACTATGCTTATTTCTAGATCTGGACATCTGGCAGCTTTAAAGTGGTGGAGGTCAAAGAATGCAAACCATTTCAAGAAAACAAATCCTAGAGATCTGGGTTTGATGCAATATTATGAGAAACTATACAAATACTATACAATATTAAGAGAAATTATACAAAAGTTTATGTTGGGGGAAAGTAGTGCCAAACGATGTATAGTATAGTTCATAGTTTGGCGCCTACTGTTTTTGTTTCCGTAATAATACATATTATTTTTTGGTCTAACGTTTTTATCGATATTTGACCAGTTTTGAGTCGATATTCCAACATATTCACTACCTAGTCGGTTACTAAGTTCTGTTACTAGAGTTTTCTCTAAATAAATAGGAATAGGTAGCAACATTTTAATTATTCACGTACATAATTTAAAAGCTTATTTAATAGTCAATAGATTACAATATATTGAATTGAAAATTATTGTCGCAGTTTTTCAGAATTCTTTATAACACTCGGAAAAAGGCGTGAAAAATATACGTCAAAATTACGCTCCTTGATCATGTTGATTTTAAATCCTATTTATTTTTAATCACCTTTAAGACGCATCAGTCTTACACAATTCGGTAGCTATATTCTTTAGCTTCAATTTGGTATATGTATAGTTCACGTGGGGCTATCCGATAAAATACTAGACTATACGTTGCAAGTCTGCTTGTTCCATAGCAGTCTAAATCTATGTCTTTTGTGAAAAACTTAAAAATAGGCAATATTTCAAATGGGAATATCTGTGGGATAAAATCGCAAGAAAATTAAATGGTGGTCACGCAATTACCTCTAATAAACAGGTTACTTACAAACAAGCAATGGAACCTTCTAAACAAAGGTGCAATATTTATTTGATGCACTTTTGTAAAGTGTAATTTTCTTAAATTTACCGCGTGTTTGCGTTTTCAGGCAATCTTGTTCTTTACAAGGATGTTGAATAAATTTCTCATCTGATTTGTGTATTATTATACTGAGGCTATATAATGAGGCTATTAAATAATTACTGAAATTTTTGATTTTCAAACTTTATTTTATATTTTATTAGTCAGAAATCTGGTAACAGAATTTAGTAACCAACTAGGTACAGATAGAATTATAAGGCAAACGACTATCGGTTCTTGAATCTTTTATCTCCATTTGGATCTTGAAATAAATGAGCCGTTATTTTTTTATGATATTTTTAAAATATGGTCTAAAAAGCACTTTTATCTATATTCGAATGGTGTAAAGAATCTTACATATACGTAATCTACATATTAGGGTTCCTCTTTGATGTCTCTAAAAACTGTAGAGATTTTAATTTTTAACTATTTAACACAAAATTTATGACCATAAAACCATTTTTTTAGCCTAAACCGGTTCGACTTTGATTTCGAATATCTCGAAGACAATTAATATTGAAGTAAATATAGGATACTATATTGTTTAAAACCGTTACTGATAATATGATAAGCTATATAAATCATTAGAAAACTAAGGGAATCAGATCTAAGGTCGTTGGCGCCCCTTAAAATGTAGGCCCTGTCCCTTATAACTGAGACAACTTCGGCAGTTTTTACCTAGTTTGGTATTACTATTTTCCAATTAAAACATTTTGCTAGTCTGTCACTGTGACCTCCACCCATTAAAAGCTGCCAGATGCCAGGATCTAGCAATAAGAATAGTATAGCAATCTAACCAGACGGGTTTTGTTGCTCTCATTATTGTGTCAAATCTGACGTGGCTAGCTCTTAGTCCAATAGCAGCTCAGTGACCCTTAAAAAAAGCTTATTAATGCCTACAGCATTACACGTGAATAATTATGCTATTAAACAACATTAAGCATTATATACTACTTCAAATTGCTATTGTAGGCGCTAAGGCACTAAAACAGCTAAAATCTGTATAGGGGCTGTTCATAAATTACGTCATCAATTTTTGATGATTTTTTACCCGCCCCACCCCCCTTAAATCATCCAACCCTCCCATTGCCAAATAAAGTGACGTCATTAAAAAAAATGCGTATTTAGCTTAATTGTAAAATAAAAAACTGTTTAGTAGATAATATTTTATAGCATTAAAAGTTTATAGAAACACGAATACGAATTTCATTCCTTTTTTACACATTGAAGCACTTTTTAAAGATGCGAGAGATGATGTGATCTCCGGAATGACCGCCCCCCCCCCTCCTACGTCATGCTACCATCATCCGATGTCCAGACCCCCCCCCCCCCCCCATTTGAAATGACGTAATTTATGAACAGCCCCTTATAGTGAATTACTTGGCTTTATAATGGTTTATATTATTGCTATTATACAGCATTAGGAATGTATTACCTACTTAAAAAAGCTATTGTACACCCTAAGGCATTAAAAATAGCTGAAAGCTGTATAGCGAATTTACGTGACATTATAATGGCTAATATTCATGGTCTTAAACAGCATTAAGCATTTATTTATGCTATTGTAGAACCTAAGGCACTAAACCACACCAAAGCATTAGTGTAGCAAACCAAAACGCAACTGTACAGCATTCAGCTGTACAGTTGCATTTTGGTTCGCTGCACTAAAACTAAAGGCTTTAAAAAAGCATTTACATATGCCATTATACGACCATTATACAGCTTAAAGCATTATATAATGCTATTGTAGATCCTAAAGCACTTAAGTGCTTGTAAACAGCTGAAATCTGTACAGTTGCGTTGTGGTTTGCTGCACTAAAGCTAAAGGCTTTACAAAAGCATTTAGATATGCCATTATACAACCGTTATATAGCTCAAAGCATCATATAATGCGACAAGTTGCTCGTTGAAGGTATATAAGAGTTTATACGGTCCTTAAGTTCGAAATAAGTTAACTATTCATATGTTATAATGCTTCCTGTGTTACTTGGGTAGAACACTGATTTTGTGTGTGAGACTTACTACTTTCACCCCCTCTATAAGCGCTCTAGGGGTGAATTCAACTTTTGAATATCTTTTAAAAGAATCATTAGAAGATGACAAAACTGTGGTAGAGACTTCATTTCCTTATCTCGAAGCACAAAACTTTGAAGCTAATAAATAAAATTCTTATGATATAAGAAAATATACACTTTTTCACCCCCTGTATCTTTATATCTGTAAGACTTACAGATGTATTGTGTATAGAAATATTGTAGACAATTTTATGTTCTTCATACGTTGCATAGACATTTTAGGCATACTGATAACCGTTTAAGCGCCAAGGTTCAAAAACGTGGTACGTTTAAACCAAGATGGCGGCCAACGCACCCCCCCCTCAAGGTCTCAAATCTAGTATTTTAATAACCACCCTATAGCCTACCAATAACCATTAAAACATTTTCTACTCCACCTTTTGTAAGGCAAATGCTCCAATTATTGCGCTAATATGCCTCAAACGGATATTTATATATGAATGATTTAAAATGGCCATTTTTATCACTGAATGACATATGCATAAAATACCTAGTGCCTTAAAGAAAATGAAATCGCAAAATGTTTTTCTTTCGTATCAATTTAGATTTTTTACAAAATTTTACAACCTCTTTTATCTTTCGGGACGTTCGATTGTAGAATGATTTGTTGGTAAATGTTACCATTTTTAAAACAACATTACTAGTCGCTTCTGGTTGCTATATGTGGATTTTAGTTGTTAGGTATTTAACGTTTTACATTGTATAATGTATACATTTTGGTGCAATAAAGAATATTTTATTATTGTCTAAGAATATTTTTGATTATAAGAATATTTGTGTTTTAGTGCAAGAAAGTGTTTTACTACTACTACTAAATTTTAAGTATTTCTTATCATCGAGAAAGTTCTGCTAGCCAGGTAAGAATTTTTTTTTTAATTTCAATTCTTTTTTCGTAAAATCGTAAACTGCGCATATTTCAAATACTTATCTTGGCTTCCATTTTCACATTCATGTTTTTGACGGGATCCCTTTTTGTGCAGCTTAGCCAAAATATTCAAGTCTAAATAAGCTTTCTCTAATTCTGCTTAACTACGTCTGTTATTTAACCTAAACATTCTTGGCTCAGCTTACGTAAACAACAAACTAAATTATTCGAGAATCAGACTAATTTTAATTAAGCAGAACAAACATTCTGGTGCACTTTGAAGTGTATTTCCTACAATCCAAATAAAGGTCCATGCACTGTGAAATTTCACGTGCAATGTAATATGCAATTTCAAGTTGTATGATTCATAGAGTTCATGTTTTTTTTTCATACCACGACGGTGGCAAACAATCATACGGCCCGCCTGATGGTAAACAGCTACCGTAACCAATGGACGCCTGCAAGTCCAGACGTGTCACATGCGCGTTGCCGACCCTTTACAAAAAGGACGATTCACTGTGTTGACGGCTAAAGGAACAAGAGGGTTCGTCATCGTCAACACACTGGGTCCTCTTTGAGCTTCTTGACAACCTTACTCACGAGCAGGAACACAACCCTATGAGTAGGGTCTAGTGCTATTTAGCTGTGGTTTGCTGTATGTATTCCTATGAATTATTTGTAATAATGACATACAATATAATTTATATGAGTATAATGCAGAATATATTGTTATGCTCTAGTCTTGTACTTGTACCCGCTGAAGATATAACATACAGATTTTTTTAAAGTAGGTAATTCCAGGTTAAACGGCACCGTTACACGGGAAAACCTTAGCACAATAAGGATCATACCTACACAAAAAATGTGTATATTTGGAAGCGCCACCGAAATGGTTTCGGAAAGATTCAATATTATAGGCAATTTTTCCACAATGCCCTGAAATTTTTCACTGGCTCGAATTTAGTACCTATATTACGCTATCCATACCTATACTATAGCATAGTTGTCTAAGGTATATGTTCATTCAAACCTAGCACAGTGAAGTTATATAAAAACTCGTTAGGTTTTTTTGATTTGCCTTGATAATTAGCCAGAGCCGACCGCCTGCTAGTTGGACTAGATTTTGATTTAGAACCTTCCACCACATAGTTCGATAAAACTTATAGATGATATACATATTACATATTATATATATATAATTACATCGTTAATGGGGAAACACGAAATAGCGATCCTGCAATGCAAAAAACCTGGCTGCGTACTAAAAAAAAAACTGGTTTCTAGTATGATAAGACTCCCAGGTTTCCTTTGTTCCTCAAAGCAGGGGAAGGATAGGGCTTTACGATAATGAAGGGCTGCAAGCCCGAGTGCTTGGCCTTATCATCGTAAGATTGCAGCAGCATCATAAGATTGTAGATGTACGCCACAACCTAGCTCTTATCTTTTTATATTAGAAACGTGACGAAGCGCGCGAGTGATGTGCCTTTTGCAACAGGAGTATAACTTTACACCCTTGCCCTATAATTTCGTCACGAACTAGCTAGTGTCGTGGACTCTTCTACTATTAGTCTAGATAAATAAAATGAAACTTATTCCTTAAGTCAGATTATTTACTATCTAGGAATAAGAAATATAATGTTGGAAACTTATACCTAACTGTTGTAAGTATTTCATAACCGCAGAAGTGAAATGTTTAGCAATCCATTCGATACCAATTCCAATTTGCATAAAGTGGTCACTCTTATTAAGAGTGCACGAAATGTTCCGTTATATTTCGGTTTCAATAAAATTTAATTAGTTGCTCCACTTTCGTAACGTAACCCGCGAGCGTTCCTAAAAGTTAGGGTTGAACTGAGTGTTGCCACTAGGCACTAAGTTAAACTCAATTTACCAAAAGTAAGGGGTAAAGGCGGTATACCAATTTGAAATCAGTACTGTAGGCTTGGAAGAATAATAAGTAAGGAAGCGTAATCAACGCTCAAAATGTGCTCCATTTTCCTGGTGCCAAAGTGGGCGGAGCTTGTGACAGCGGTGCCCTAATGTCATGTCAAACATTTTGAAATTGTCATGTCGTCAAAATATTAGTTTTTTCGGCCCATGAATTTTCGGTAATATATCGGTATTAAAATGCCGGCTTGTGCCGTGCATTGGTGTAGGAGCCACACAGGCCCCAAAGATGATGATATTTCTTTTCATCGGTAAGTAAATCACGCATAGATATTCTCATACCTTACGGAATTGGTCGATGTTATGCAGTATAAGTTTTGGAAAAGTAAACATAACTCATTTGAGGAAAAGTATAATGAATGTTCATTTATAAGTATTGCCTAGTAGTAATAGCAGTTAGGTTTCCGTTGTTAACAAAGAATCTTTTCAGTTTGTTTTTTTCGATATTCAGTATGGGTCCTTGGAATAAATCTTTATCAGTATTATACTACTTTGATAATATTGAAATGTCTCCCTTGTACTCATATATTGGGAATATGAGATACGTACTTCATAAACAATCTGAATATGCCACCTCAGTCGGTTTTACTTACCTACCATAAAGCTCTATAAATGGAGTACGCTTCGCCTCATCTTTCCAAACAAAATAGTCTGCCAAAATCTGAGGGGGGCGAGGTAGCACGCATGTGAAGTTTTCAAGTCAAAGGTACATCATTGTCGGTTGTTAATACAGTTTATTTCTAAATGAATTTTTATGGCAGCAACGCTTTATTGACAACCGACAAAGATGTACCTTCGACTTGAAAACACCAAACATATTTGACATATTCTTTTTATACTTCATAACACTAAATGGAGCAATAGATAGTCGACTGTACATACATTAACATATGGTTCATTATTGGATGCAGTCTTTGGAAATGTCAAACAAAAAAGCCAAGGATCATTTTTGATTGTATTTTCAAACAAAATATAGAAGACAGCAATCCTTAAGCGCGTTAAATATGGAGAAGTGTCAAACGTCAAATAGTTACTGCCCGTCAGAAAGAAAACAATTGTCTTTGAATCGATTCTGTAAACGAAGCTTGATTTTCGATTTAGGTTAAATCTTTTATTACGAAAGTAATGATAAATAAAGTAAAACTGTACTTACATCTGAAATGGTATTTCATCTTTTTGTAAACTAGACGAAAGATAACATTTTTTACATCCAAAAACAGCGCATAAGGGCATTTTCACGGAGCTTGTTATCCATTGACAGCGATGACGAAAATGCTTGACATCGATTATTGAAATAGTTTTTATAGATGTACTAGATTTTCCGCCAATACTTTTGACAGAGGGGAAATGGTACTCAAGGCCTCTCCTGGTTTAGAACTCTCTGTTACCTACTAAATATAATTTAAATTCTGTTATAATGATGACTTCAACAGTATGTGTATGTTTAAAGTTTTTTTTTTCAAATCACTAATATTAAGTACCTAAAGTCAACGAAATCGACAAAACAAAACCCTTCGAATTAGTACCTACCATACTTACTCTAGTAAAATCATACCATTCTGGCCGTGCCATTTCTAGTACAACTGACTAATAGGTATGACTCTTATTTTTAATTAATAATGAATGCATAGCACAGTCTTTTATTATCAAATCTAGAGCAGAGTCCGACTGGGGAACTACCTCCACCTTACAGAAAACCACAGCCAATTAGCACTACACCCTACTCATAGTGTTATGTTCCTGCCGGTGAGTAAGGTTGCCAGAGAACACAGAGGATGCAATGTGTTGCCGACGGGGATCCTCTTGTCCCTTTAGCTGTCAACACAGTGAATCCTCTTTTATATGAAAGCGTCGGCAACGCACATGAGACACCTCTGGAGTTACAGGCGTCCATAGGCTACGGTAGCTGCTTACCATGAGGTGAGCAAAATACCTGTTTGCTACCGTTGTAGTATAAAAAAATGGATACAAAATGTAAATTTATCTTTGTATTTGCCTAGGCCTGCTAAAATAAATAGTACACATAACGAACTCATCCGTTATTTTTTTAGTTCTAAAAAACGAGGAAGCAAAGAGAATTTTAACCATTTATATTGAAGGTATTGCTATTATTTTCTAGTCTGGTCATAAATAAAGTTAAAAATAATGGTTTTTTTTTACATAATCAACCTTAATTGCTTAACAATATGTTGCTTGAGACCAAGAGGGTCTCCCTAATGTAACGGATTTATAAAATTGTAAAAAAGTTCAAAATCTTTACTATTTTATGTTAATGTATGCTTATTTTGTAGTATATAAGTCCCTATATTGTAATTAAGCACTTTTATTAAATAAATGAAAGATGAATAGAAGGCTTTCATATTATTCCTTATTCCAAGAACGATTAAATTTACGTATATTACATAAGTAATGAAAAATGCACTAAAAACTAAATTGTTAAATCATTGCATTATTATTTATCACGTGAACCCATCCACGTCAAGCTTAGGCGTATTTATTATACGTTAACTTGACATTTCAGTCATTTCATTTGAGTATCTCCTGTCCAATTAAACTTCATTGTCAAATTGATTTTGACCACTCACAACACGGCAACTTTTCTTATTGGTGAAATGGCATGAAACCTTTGCGGAATTAAGGTTAACACAAAAAAATAATGCCTAAAGAATGAGTACTTGATTGGTTAATAAGACATAAGACATTTTAGTTTTGTAAACGTGAAAATGGGTCGTGTTTTCACATGAACTTTGCTTGCCTTTACTCGTCTTGATATTATATGTCGATGACTGTAGGAGATGAATTTTATCCTCTTAGCTGGCTAGTGGCACGTTTTCGTACAATTATATTTTTTTAGTTTTCGTTTTTTTAAGTTACTTATTTTTGTAAGTAATAAATAAAAATATTATTAATATTATCTCAATGAACCGAATTGGGCAGTTATTTTCAAGTTCATTAACACGAGAACTTAAAAATAATTCGCCTTGAAGGGTTACTACTTTGTGGTGTAATTCTAAATTGCATTCAAATTTTTAAGGCCCTACTTTGAATGCAAAATACCTATTCCTAAACCACGCCTACGGGGCCCCACCCTTCAAATTAACACGCACACATAAAAAGGTCCGCCGCGCTTGGAAAAATAAAGCTCCATCTAGCGTAATACTTGTTAACTACCACTGGATTCAATCGGCCACAAAGTTAATATGAACCAAGCACCGCCAGATGGCGCTGTTCTTAAAACGTTTATTGTTCTGTCCTATTTAAGTATTATTTAAATGTAATAATAATATAGTTCCTGTTGTCATAAAAATCTATAGGACTACGTGCTTATACTTATTTTAGTTTTTCGGAAGAAATTAGCTGCATAATGATTTAAAAAAGGAATTTTCTTCTTAACCCCATATTTCTAAGTATTGTTTTGATAAGTACCGATAAAACATAATAAAAACCTTAAAAATAACTTAAGAACAAGTTTAGCAAGATAGTTCCTAGATTTTGAAGGAGGAGATTCTCAATTCATCGGGTTTTTTTTATGCTCACCGATCATTCGAAGACGGCTCAACCGATTTAGGAAATTGTTGTTGTGTTTTAAAGAGTATACTCTACGATTGGTCCCATTGTCACCAGGTCAGGTTCTGATTATGGGATCCTGGACAAATCGAGGGAAACCTTCAAATATTATATGCACACCTATGATGATTTTAGTGTTTTTTTACAGTAGCCCGGGAATTTGCTTTTAGAAAGGTGGAGAATAAGTGAAGTCTGTTCTTTTTTGTTAACAATTATTTTTTATTATATTTGAAATGGCTAAACTGATTCTGATGCGGTTTTCAGAAAAGTATTTGTTATAGCCTGGAAAATGTTTTTAGTATAGGGTCAGATGGTCGTCAGTGGGACATTTTTTTTTGTGGCCATAACCAATGACCATAAGAGGTTATATCAAGAAGGATAGCATACTTAATTTAATGTAGTTTTTGTTTGGTTTTGATTTTTTTCAGTTTTTATTGAATCAAATTTGTCAGTCGCGACAAATCCCACTAACATCATACAAGAAACATCATTTACAAGCTTAGCAAGATATTTAGGGTGGATCATTCCACCTCCATCCCCCACTACTTAGCCAGGCCGTTGGGTTATTTTTCTGACAGATATAGTAAGATTAAAATCGAAACAATACGAACCGTATACAAATATCAAGCAGTTGAAAGACAAACTCACGCGGGTGAAGTTACAGGTTAAATTTGTTTCTGATTATTTTTTACTAATAACAAGTAGATATTATATATAATAACATGTTAAAAAAGACAAGAAACAAAAAATATTAATACGTTATTTCTCTTCAATAATCAATATTAAAAAAATAATGATGAAACCACAATACACCACAATAATAATATATAGAGTACTTACATTAATAATATTTTCAATGCCCGTCATAAACTGAACAAGAACAAAATAAATGTAAACTTTATATAATAATAAAGCCAAAGAGATAAGATTTTTCAACCTTACTTACCTACTATTTCTACCCTGATGGAATTTTCTACTTCCATAAAAATATAAAAATATGAGTTTATAAAAGGTGAAATCTGGGTCGTGATCCTGAACCACTTTTTCTGACTTTGTAACTGATCACCATAATATATATTATTACATATTATTATATCAAGATCTTTGAATATTTTTCCACGAAAATTATTTTGAACATTATCGGTTCAGACGTTTTTGAAATATCTCCAAAAAAACTACGTACATAGGCAGATACGACCTTGCAATATTAATTTTTTCGATAGCCGGTACGGAACTCTCCACTATGCGTGGTCCGACTCGCACTTAGCCGGTTTTTTCAGAATCGACACGCTCGAAACGTCAGGAAAATAATACAAGTAAGGTGTACGTGATTAAGTCACGTTTTTGTCAAAATCATGCCAATATGAATGAACTTTACATCAATGTCATCAATAAAATTCACAACAGGGTCTCACAAGGACATAAGGCTTTATTTAGGACCGAGCTTGATGTTTTAAATCCGTTATCGATTGTGAGCTGATGACTTGATGACTTATTAGATTATTTATTTATTTATGTTAAGGAGAACCAACAGCTTTTAAGTCACAGTTATACAATTAAATATACACAGAAAGCCAATTAAAGGAACTCACAAGTAATAACAATATAGTCTAAATTAAACTAATGCTAGGGTACTAACGCATACACACATGCGAACAAGAAGAGAAAATTCGATAACATACTAATTCTAATATAAAAGTATGAAAACATTAGTTCTATTAGTATTATTGATTATCATCATCTTATTAGGCCCGATGTGCAGGAGCGTTGAATACCGAAATACTTTCATTTCAACCGAAAATACAAATTTTAACGAGCCAGTTGGATATGGACTACAATATGAAGAAAGAAACCAATAGAAGAAGCGAGAACACAACAGACATAATGAAATAGATAAAAGTGGCGTTTGAAAATAGGTACTCATCGTCATCATCATCAGCTATTTATCGCCCACTGCTGAGCATTGGCCTCTAATAGGAAAATAGATAGTGGGGAAGTTCATGTTAATCGAAAATCGGATCGTTTTATTTAAACTCAAGGAAGGAAGGAAGGAGTTCGTAAAAAGCTTTTTCGCATTATAGTACATCGCATTTGATGTATGATATGCAATTTCAGGTTTGGTTTCTGTTGAGTCTATACAGTATATTCAATGAAGTTTGATTTTGGTATACTAGAAAAAGTAAATTGTTTAAATAAAATACGAAACAAAATTTAGTAAAAAAATCAAAACAAAAAAGACTATATTATATCTTTTTAAAAAAAGGGCCTTCAAACAATTCACCCACTGAAAAGCACAATTTTTATACATAAGTTCCACCCCTATCCTTATCCAGATTTAAAATAAATAAAGAGAAAGAAAATTAAATTTGTCTGTGTATTTACTTTATTATTGAAGTCAGTCGGTGCCAAACTAAAATTTTAGGACAACGAAGAACACTGCAGTTGCAAATACATGGTTTACTCATTATTTTATTTTTTTAATACCACTACGGTGGCAAACAAGCATACGGCCCGCTTGATGGTAAGCAGTTACCGTAGCCTCCATAGCCGTAGGCGTCCATACGCCTGCAACCCCAGAGGATTCACATGCGCGTTGCCTACCCTTTAAGAACCTATACACTCCTTTTATGAAGAACCTCATACTGTAGCCCGCTGGGAAAACCTCGGCAGGGAGTTCATTCCACAGTCGCAGCGTTCGTGGGAGGAAATTCCTCTTAAACCATACAGTGCGCGACCTATTAGGCTCCGGGGTGTGAGGATGAACACCCTGCCGGCGGCGAGCGGTGCGGTGATAAAAAGCTGCCAATTAATTAAGTTCTTTCACTAATTTCCCGCTCCAAAGAGACAGTGAAGTGGTTCGGCAGTGGCACCGACTTCAAAAAATAAATTATAAATTTTCTTACTATTATGTATTAATTACTTTCTGGCAGAAATTTGCTTTACAGGGTAAAAATAGAGACGCTATAGGGACTGGATAAAGATAGGGGTGAGATACTTATATAAAAAATATTTTGTGCTCTTCAGATCATTGCTCTTTAGAAGACGGTTCCCATTTTTAAAAAAGAAATTAAATTAAAGTATCATTTTAGTTTCAGTTTTTGTTTTGTTTTTTTTTACAAGTTTTTGTGTTGTTTATTTATTTAAACTTTTTATTTTTTTATTTCATAATTTTTTGTGATATGTACATTAGGTAAGTACTTCGTTTATTTTACAACAATTATTATATACTTAAAACTAGTTAAAACACATAAAATTAATATGCTATCCTTTTTAATAGCAACCACCTAATGTATGATCATATTGATCATTGGTTTCGGACTACTAAAAAAAAGTGTTACACTGTCGACCACCTGACCTTATACCTAAATCTTGTCCAGAATGTAACAAATACTTTTCTTAAAACTGCATCAAAACCGGTTTAGCATAATAAATTTTCTTACTATTATGTATTAATTACTTTCTGGCAGAAATTTGCTTTACAGGGTAAAAATAGAGACGCTATAGGGACTGGATAAAGATAGGGGTGAGATACTTATATAAAAAATATTTTGTGCTCTTCAGATCATTGCTCTTTAGAAGACGGTTCCCATTTTTAAAAAAGAAATTAAATTAAAGTATAATTTTAGTTTCAGTTTTTGTTTTGTTTTTTTTTTACAAGTTTTTGTGTTGTTTATTTATTTAAACTTTTTATTTTTTTATTTCATATTTTTTTGTGATATGTACATTAGGTAAGTACTTCGTTTATTTTACAACAATTATTATATACTTAAAACTAGTTAAAACACATAAAATTAATATGCTATCCTTTTTAATAGCAACCACCTAATGTATGATCATATTGATCATTGGTTTCGGACTACTAAAAAAAAGTGTTACACTGTCGACCACCTGACCTTATACCTAAATCTTGTCCAGAATGTAACAAATACTTTTCTTAAAACTGCATCAAAACCGGTTTAGCATACTTACATACATACAGACATATGTACATACATACAAACATATGGGTCAGTCGTTTTGACATGATATGACATATTAGTTTAACTCGATCATAAATAGCATATCAATTTTATGTATTTTAAGTATATATTGTTGTAAAATAAACGAAGTTGAAGTCACTAAAAAGTATAAAATAAAAAACAACACAAAATTTTGTAAAAAAATTTAACTAAAGCTAAAACGATAATTTAGTAGTACATACCTGTATCGTTTAATAACGGATCCATGCGAACGACGTCGTAGGTATCAATAATAATAAATAATAATAATAACGTAGGGGGTCAAAAAGTGGCAAAAGTTCTCTTACATAAAATAAATAATTGTTATTGCAAAAATAAATAATCGTAAATTATTGCTTACTTACTTTTTTGGTAAAATTTTTGCTAAACGATTATACAAGTAACTTCCTTACGAGTACCTACTTTGATATTTGGACTGCTAAATAAAATCATAACCCTTCCTTTTAGCTTCGCTGTAGTCGGGAAAAAAAGGAAGGCTAAATGATTGATTCTTCTATCCATAGCTTCAGAACCTACCAGTACTACTACCTAGACAGTTACGAGTACATATATACCAAGACCTAGTAGGCATTTATCCTGCGACACTAAGAAGTCACTTGTTATGTTATAGGTACCTGATATAAAGTTACTACTCGTACATATGTACCTAGTAGATAGGCATTTATGTTGCCACACTGACGGGTTATTATTATTTTTAATATCATCAAAATTGAAAATAGATGTCATATACTTCAGAAAAAGTGACCAAACCCTCCGGTGTCCGAGGCCAGATTTGAACTGGCGTCTTCACCGGTGGCCGGGTGGTCTAGTGGTCAGGACGTCAGCCGCGAAAGCTGAAGACGCCAGTTCAAATCTGGCCTCGGACACCGGAGGGTTTGGTCACTTTTTCTGAAGTATATGACATCTATTTTCAGTTTATATATAGTAGTGTATATACTTAAAAATTGCAAATCAAAAAATATTGAACAAAATAATTTGATTTGCTTCAAAATTCATCATCAAAATTATTTTATTTTATGTTCATACATGTTTTATTGATGTAGGTAAGTAATCAATTACCTACACTTGCATCCACATCATTATTCTAATACCTACCTAACGCAAGCGAACATTAGGCGTCCTCCACACTGCTGCGGTTTCCGCATGCGGCGCTGGTGCGCGAGCGAGATAGCGTTCTGCGTGTGTATAGCGATATCACGCTTGCACACCGTCGCCCCATGCGGTTGCGGCGCCAGTGTGATATACTTAGAGCGAGCGAGATAGATAGTACCTAATATCTGGTACGCACTCGTACTTACGCAGTCCTGCTAAGGGAACTAAGTGTTATCCAAACCCGAGGTTGCAGGTTCGAACCCGGGCGAGTACTAATGATTTTTTGGCTTATGTATTTTTTTACGTCTTATTTTAGGCTATTTAATAATTTATTTATGGTTTCATCAAATTTATACCTCTACAAAAAAAAAAACGAAAAATAGAATGAAAAACAAAAAAAAACAAAAATCTGTATTACCTAGGTATGTAATATTGATACATCACATCATTGATATAATTTGTGTTGATTTGCTAGACATCATATAAAATGAAAAAATTGCATAAATATGTATGTATATTGCTTATTTTATTTATAAAGTTGTTTATAAAATATTACCAAACTTTAGATATTTCTACGAGTATAATTGCTTAAAAAACTGAAGTTTTATATTTAGACTAAACATATTTTTTTAATAAAAAAATTAAAAAAGTTTTCAATACCAAGATTTGATCCACCGACACCGGATTGTTTCTTTATTCACTTACTAAAGGACGGATTTATGACTTCGGCGCGTGAGGAAAAGAGAAGCGGAACGTGGAATGGTGGGCGTTTGAAATTGAATTCGTGAAATCAAAAATGGTAACAAATATTTGGATTTTATTATGAATACGATACGTTTTCGTTTAAGAGATATTAGAGTAAATAACACACCTTTACATTAAAGTAAATAAGACTGCATAAAGATGTTGTGAATGTTTAGAACCAAGGAAAAAAAGAAAACTGAAGACGTAACTTTGGATTTATTTTCTATCGAGGAAAGTTTAAGCATTCGTGTATCGGGTTAGTAATCTGTTATATCACATAGTCAAGAAACATATATCCGAAAATCATATCTGTTAGTTTCCGATGCTTGCCACTATCACTAGATCGGGTTATTTTTCAAAATAGGGCCTTAAGGCTAAGGGGCTTCAGCACGGTTAGCACGTCTTAGGCGCGACTGGCGCGACAAGAGACTGATCTGCGCGACTTCATTCGTTGTCGCTAGTTGGTAGTATAACTTGCGCGTGAAAGGAGCGACATACTCGCAAGCAAATGCTACTGTCATATTGATATTTATTAACCGACTTCAATTTCATAGAAGGAGGAGGTTCTGTATTCGGTGTGGGCTTTTTTTTTATGTATGTTCACCGATTACTCCGAGACGCGTGGTCCGATTTGAATATTTTTTTTTTGTTTGAAAGGGTCTACTTCCAAGGTGGTCCCATATTAATCTGGTGCTGTTCTGATGATGGGATCTATGAGGAATTGAGGGAACTCCTCAATTTTTAAAGGCATACGTATGGTGATTTGGGTGTTTTCTTAAGCAACTCGAGGATTTTCTCTCGAAAACCACCAATTTGATGAAGTGGATGGACCTCTTGATTATGGTTGTTTTGACGATAATGATGATGATTTTTTTAAATGGAGGATGTTGAGCGATTACTCCGAGACCCGTGGTCCAATTTGAGGAATTCTTCTTTTGTTTAAAAGTAACTACCTTTAAGATGGTTCCACATTAATCTAGTGCTGTTCTGATGATGGGATCCATGAGGAATTGAGGGAACTCCTCAATTTTTAAAGGCACATGTATGGTGATTTAGGTGTTTTCTTAAGCAACGCGAGGATTTTCTCTCGAAATCAACCAATTTGATTAAGTGAACCTCATGATGATGGTTGTTTTGATGATAATGATCATGATTTTTTAAATGTAGGATGTTCAGCGATTACTCCGAGACCTATATGGTCCGATTTCAGGAGAATTCCGGTAATCGGACAAAAAAGAGATTTTTTTTTGTTTGAAAGGAACTACCTCTGAGATAGTTCCACATTAATCTGGTGTTGTTCTGATGATGGGATCCATGAGGAATTGAGGGAACTCCTCAATTTTTAATGGCACATTTATGGTGATTTGGTTGTTTTTTTAAGCAACTCAAGCATTTCCTCTCCAGAACTACTAATTTGATGGAGTGGACCTAATGATGAAGACCACATATGATATGTGGAAGTTTCCTTACATTGAGTACGTATCATAAACTTTTTCTTATATATCTTTACCGATTATTGCGAGATCCGTTGTCCGATTATGATAATTTTATAACCACTAAAAATTAAAAAATAAAAACTTTTTACAAAAAAAAGATAAACCGACTTCAAAAAGGATAAAATAAACTATTATATTATTTATATGCGTTACAAACTGATATGTTTGAAGTCGGTGCCAAGCCAAAAAGTTACAATACCGGCAAATCAGCTTCAAGTCTGAAAATCACATAACATTTCGATTCCTACTTATATTGCAAAGGTGAATGTGAATCTATCTGTTACATTTTCACGTCTAAACTACGAATCCAATTTTCATGAAAAGAGGTACCCATGTATATATACTCTGATACACGTCTACTTTGTCAATAATCAGAAAAAGGCGGCAAATAAAATAAAAAATATAAACACGTATTCCTTCCATAGAAAATTTAAATATCTCGCCTTTTTCTACTGAAAAGGTGGGCCCCACATACCCAGTGTGTCTGAGTATAGAAATATCAATCTTGCCATTGAATTCCTTTACACTTCGATATTACACCTTAGATGAAGTAGGATAAATAATTCAAACCGAAGCACGGGCTCCGTTCGAGATATGGTTAGTCCGAAAACTAGTAAAAAAGTTTATTCACAAACATCATAAGACGCGTGATTATACTTTCTCTCTGTACTTGAATGAAAACCTACGTGCAGTCAATACCGTATTAGAATAGTTCTATAGTATGAAGAACAATTCACTGAACACATACGCCTCGTTCGTATTAACTGTTTTGTGATTTTCAGACTTGAAGCTGATTTGCCGGTATTGTAACTTTTTGGCTTGGCACCGACTTCAAACATATCAGTTTGTAACGCATATAAATAATATAATAGTTTATTTTATCCTTTTTGAAGTCGGTTTATCTTTTTTTTGTAAAAAGTTTTTATATTCATTTATTGTCAAATTACATGAGATCGATGTCAATATTTACATTGGATAAAAAACAAAAATAATACTTACATTCAGCAAGTTATAGTGATTTTACATTAAACAAAAACTAACATACATACATTTTAAAGCTCTTCAAGAAGAAATTCAGTTACAAAATAATAGGCCTTTTGGATTACGAAAGATTTTAGTTTCAAAATAAACCCACGATTTTTTATATTTAAGGGAATTTTATTGTAAATAGTTGAAATAAAATGACAGTGACTCGCGTCGCGACTTTGAACTAAAATCCTTTGCACAACTTTGAGTTCTCTTCGGGTCAGTTGCAGCCGCGGGTGCATGTTATGCTACCGGAAAGCGAGATTTTTGACAGGCGCGGGAAGGTTTTTCCCTACTCGCGGCTTAAGTCGCTTTTGCGAGACGTGCTAGCCGTGCAGGCCTGTATACAGTTGCCCGCTGTCTCTAAAGTTCATATCACGCCTATTTATTGGGCACGAAGCAGATAAATGACACTGTCAGATATAAAATACCAAATCCCATGTTTCTAAAATACTTTATATTTTATTGGATGGGCGTTTTCCAATTGAAATGTATATTGAAAAATTTGCCTGTCCCACTGGTTCAACATTTTTTATTTCACTTTCTACTTGTTATTTAGGAATATCAGTGATGTAGTTTGATCCCAGAAGTGTTAAGCATTCAAAATAAATTCATATAACGACTTATATATATATATATGTATATATATATATTCTCATTTGATAAATTTATCTTTCAAAAGAAAACAATTAGCGCAAAATTATTGATGTCCCACGTCGACTCTGCTACGTTTAAACGCAAACTGAAATATAACACAAATTATAATAAGTATTAAATGGGGTCACACAGATAACTCAACGAGTCTAGATTATAAAAATGTGTGCTTTATAGTACGTGCCCGCGAGGAAACGGAAAGATTTTAACAGTATATTCTTGATTGTATTTAGAGATAAAAATGTCATATAAACTTTTTTGAAATTCCCCTAGTTTCAGAGTTAATACCAAATAAAATAAAAAAAGATTGTGTTTCAATGCAAAACCTCGTTTTGATGGCAATGTCACCACTATGAGGCCTAGTCTAGACCTCCTTATCAAAGTGACAAGGAACACTTTGATAAACTAGTTTTTACGAAAAAAAATATGCACCAATTCATATTAATCGATAATTTTTCCAAGAACATTTTACTTATTATGTATAAAAACATTCAAAAAGTCGAAAAAAATAACAAAACAATTTTGTTTTGGCGGAATTTACCTAAACTTGTATAATGTTTTTCCCTCTTATGACCTCAGGAATGCGTGGTTATTTTTTTTCAATTTATTACAGTTTTAATTTATTAAAACTACTTTTTCTGCCATCCAAGGAAATGGAATGTACCGGAAAGTCCTGTTTCGTCACAGCAAATTTGACGACTAGTCTAGCCAAAATCCTTTTAAAAGCTTATAATATTTCGATCAGAGCAACATTATGATGCTGCCCAAACACCACCATCTTGATAGATCACTGTTAATGTCCTTATAACGGTGACGAAAGGTGGTGTGTCGTGATGGTGCAAAAAAAGTGTTCCGGTATAGTCACAGTATTTTCGGTAAGTACAGACAATTAACTTTAGTATAATACAAATAAACATTAAGAAACTTATAGCTTATCCAAAACTGGAAAGATTTCCCTGTTAAACTAGGTAAGACAAGATAATATTGTGATTTTAATTTCTTCTGGTGTCAATCGTCACATCCGAATCGTCACGTGATATATTACCAGACATATTTTGTGACGAACTAGAATTGTAAAACTTAGTGCAGACAATTTAAATTTGATAAAGTAAAACTCATTGTATTATTATAAATACTCATTGTGATCAAAGTGAGTAAAGTACATTGTTTAAATACAGGGTGTTAGTGTTACAAAATCTTCGACCATAAATGTTATATTGTTATTGTTAGTTTCTTTTATATTTTCAGCCTAGGTGTACCCCATGCCTTACATTTTCCAGATAGTCACATGAAATTCCATATAGTCACTGTCCCAAGATTTGGATTATAAAAAACAATTATTGATGGCTGGTATTTTAACAATTCACCGTGTTTTACCGTTAATAATTCTAAATGGATATTCCGTAATGTCTATTTATATATTATACAATGATTTGTACCTTATTTATACCGAAAATTTTAATGTGTAGTAGTCAAAAGAACGCTGTTGTAACAAACTGGACGTATATTTTATCCTCAACGATTACGTGTTTTATTCAGTTTATAATCTAAGCCTGTTTTAAAAAGGTTATGAGATTATTATCAATATAAAAACTGCAGATGGCCCACATAACAATATTTTTAATTTATAATGAATTTAACATTTGTGACGAACCGGAACTAGTTTCACTACGATCTCACCTGATAATGTTGTTATTTCCTATATTCCTCAATATTTTAAAGTCATATTCTCAATTAATGTACTCTAACTAATAAATAATAAAAAAAGCCATCAAATTTCAAAATTGGAGTCATAATTTTTTTACTTTTCCGTTGCGTCACGTGTACACTTATTTTGAAAAACGCCCGGATATCCATTAAAACATGTTAGTCAGGACAAAATAAGGAACATTTGTAAGTGAAGGAATCGGATGATGTTATGTTAAGGTTCATATTACCTATTTTCTATTTAACGAAATTGATGTATATTCCTCAAACGGCTAATTTGTCTTTCGCTATAAATACCTCCTTATTCCTTTGAGGCCCATATTTTTACGATTGATGTCTGTTCTGATTAATATCAAATAAAGTTATTTATTTAAGAAGTCAAATAATATTTAAATTTTTATCAGGTGCATACATTTATTTAATTTTTTATTTTGAAGTGAAAACTTCTTTAGCGGCGCTATGCACTTTTTGTGATGGGGAAAAATGTTAAACTTGCGTCAGGGTCACGTGACCGTCAGATTCGTCAGGTTCAGTGTTGCCAATTTAGCACTTTTGGGGCTAAATTTAGCACTATTTAGGCTGACTTAGCCCTAAATTTTTGCATTTAGCTTAGCACAAGTTTTAGCACTTTTTGAAAATTGCAATTTTATAAAAAATATTTTCCCAAAAGTTGATAAATTTTATTTGTAGTCTGTCAAACAAAAATTGTCAGTAGTACTAGCACAGAATAATATAATAGTATTACATAAAGATGCTTATCTTCCCTATAAAATCAGTTTTTGACAGAACTTTTGACACATGCGGTATTCATACAAGTTTGCCTTTCGACTTTATAGGGTTGACAAGTCAAGTATGCAATTAGTTTGATTGCTGGACCTGCTCTAATTTGCCTGTTAAACTTTAAATCTAACTGTATTTTACTACAAAACTAATTAAATATTTTATCTTATCTGCAAATAAACGCAGGGGATTTTGACAATCTCAAAAAAGTATCCTAACCAAGGTCGTAGCTCTCACTTCGTGGAGTTGTACACACGGACCAGTTGAGAACCGGACATTACTTTTGCTCTATTTCCCTAATCACAGTTGAACCAAGCAAAACAGTCGTTCATAGGTCCTTAAAAAACAGTCCGATAGAGAGCATAATATAAGGGGCGGTGTCTAGGTAGATTGGGGCAGATCCAGCAATCAAACTAATCGGGTACTTGTCAACCCTAGAAGTCGAAAGGCAAAATTGTTTGGAGACGTCATGTGTCACCGGTCATCTGTGAAAATGCTGTCAAACATTGATTTTGTAGGGAAGATAGCCTTCTGCACGTAGTGCTATTAAATTATATAAGATTAATCGAGCTTCGCAAGTGAAGTTCGATCGATATTATATGACTCGCTTAATTGGAAGATATAAGAAACATATTTGAATCGGATGGATAACTTTTTTTTATTTAGCACTTTTATTTAGCATATTTTTTAAGTTTACTAATAGTCTATGATATATAATAATGACAGATGGGTTATGCACGCTCCAAAAGTGAAGCACTTAATATGAGTGAATTCAAACAACTGTCGCTAGTCGCGCACCGGCCAGCGTGAGATGCGGACGTGCCAATGAGCTCCCGTCACCCGCGTGAGAAAGAGACAAACTGTAATTTTCTAACAATGAGAGTGACAAAGATGTAATGATTGTCAAAATAGATAAACATAACAGAATCGTTGCTAGGTTATGAACTTATGACATAACTCTGGAAGTATTTTTTCTGCTCATTTTGTTAGTGTAACCCATCCAATAGTAAATATCATTGCTAATAGTGCTACTATTTTAGCACTTTTTTCAGTATAGTTTTAGCACTGATTGAAATGCGGAGTTGGCAACACTGGTCAGGTTGAAAATTCGTAAAACGGACACGTGACCTGATCGAATAAATCTATATTAATAATTCCGTCGAGGGGTACGGTAGACCCGAATGAAATTATGCTCAAATGAAAAAGCGTAAAAATATAACGTTTTGAATCGAAGACATATATGGGCATAATTCGGATTGTCGCGTATTTTGCATTTAAAAGTGTTAATTTAATGACAAATGGTCAGCCATATTACATATTTTAGTGGTTGACAACTTGACAGTGAGGGGTGCGTTTGGAAATTGTGAACTATGTTAACGTCCGGCATATTTGACAGGTTAGTTGGTCAAAAGGAGGACGAAAGTAAATAAATCAAGAAAACCCGGCTGACTGACAAGGCCTTTGAGAATTCAACCAACCGGAGTCGCCATTGACAGGCGTTCCCCTCTGCCGAAAACATATGACCAGTGGTCATACACATGTATGGACTGACGTTTATGTGACGTAGCTATTTGTACGTTACGTACGAATAGCCATACATTTGACGATCCCCTCCCCCGCAAAAATCGGCAGACTTTTTTTGTATCGGAAGTGACAGACATGGCTACTCCATCCGGGTTGAATTCTCTAAGGACAAGGCAAGAAAAGCATTTGACACACGACAAAATATATTCTTACAGAAATTAGTTTTCTTTTCACTGAAATATAGGTAAGTAAAAATGGATATTTTTACTAAAAATAAATGTAAATAACATAAAATTCATGAAAATTCGTAAGACGGACACGTGACCTGATCGAAAAATTGTTACAATGTCATTGAAGCCAGTAGACCGCCGGCGCGGCGTAGGATAGGAAGTATTCCCCTCTCTTTCTACCGCGAGGCGAAAATGAATGCCTGCGCCTGCTGTTTCGTTTAGGCGGCGCAGGGCGCTTGCGCGAATGTGCGTGTGTGTTTGTGTTACAGCGTGCTACGCACATCCATGGATGGTGACTGCTGATGGCTTGACCGTCTGTGTACTCGTAAAATTCGTGTTTACACGGTGTACATGAGGAAACCGAATAATTTTAACAGCGTATTCCTGATCATAACTGGAGACTAAAATGTCGTATAAATTTTTCTGGATTTCGCCAAAAAAAAAAAATTATAATTTTTTGCTTTTTTGTCGATTTTTTTATTGCTTTTGAACATAAAAACATAAATGTTATTGGTAAAGATGTCGATTAAAATAAATAAGTACATTTTTATCGAACAAAATAGTTTACGTAAAGTCGTACAAAATTAAGCCCCCCAAATGTAAACCAGCTCTTATCAATATACGAAGTTTTTCCAACATACATTCAGACTGTCTTTTGAAAGATGCTGCAACCATTGATTGGACACCTGTGCTCTCAGCCTCATCGACCAGTATTAAAATCTCACTTTTAAATGCCTCTATTCTGAAAATCTTTGACAAGCATGCTCCTGTACCTACTGTGCGAGTCAAAAGTCACGTAATCGTTGCAACCAGATGGTGCGGACAGCGAAGCGACGGTATATTCACCACAACGTGTCCTCCTCCTCCATGGCCGATGTCTGGCCTAGGAAGACCTGCAAACGGTTTTAATGGCAATTCATTCACTCTCAACGATTTAAACAGACATTTTTCCTTGGCTCTTTCTGTTGACAGTTATACTAAGGCCATTACCATCTCTGAAATTTCGTCATTTCCTCCCTTAGCTTTCGACAGCTTCTCATTTTCTACCGTTTCTGTTTCGGACATACGCGCCATTATCAAAGCAATTAAATCTAAAGCTGTAGGTTTTAATGACGTCAGTCGTTTCAAGATTGTGTCGGTCCTGGATTGTGTGCTTCATGTGATAGCTGACATCATCTACTCCTCACTGGTTAATGGCGATTTCCCCTTACTATGGCGTAAAGAATTTGTCGTGCCTCTACCTAAAATCAGCAATCCCACTTCCCTTAGCAATTATATCCTGATATTTTGGAATGTTTAGGGAATAATTTTGCACGAATTGCTTTAATTATCAGTATAAAATTACTATCATTTATACTGTGGTACAATAATTAATTTATTGCGCTATCGTACACAAACGACAATTTATATTACATAAAAAATTTAATACTTCAGAACTATTACAATTACTAGATGAAAACCCGGCTTCGCTCGGGTAAAATAAATAGAGCCTACAACAAACCACTGCCAAATTAATGTAATTATTATATATGATTTACATAATACTAAAGCTAATATAAAAAAATATACGTCATTATTTACACATATTCAATAAACTCATGTAAAAATAAATTAGCATACTTGATACCGGCGTAGCGCGGGCGTATCATTCCGGCTTTCTAAAGTCCTGGAATCTCGGAGTTGGGAAATATAGGGAAACAGATTATTGGGCTTCTAAAACCTCGAATCCCGGTACCTTCAAACCCGGTAGCCGATATCCCGGGATTTAAATCTTCGAATCCCTGCCTCTGTAATTCTGGAATCCCGAATCCCGGAGTTCATTATATCCAGACTATAGGAACGTCTTACATCCCGCTTTCCCGCAATTCAGGATTCCCATGATTTCTATAGCCCCGGAATCCTGTACTTTTAAAGTCCTGGCCTCTCCCGGGACCCTAAAATCCCAATTGCTTGCATTCCCGGAATCCCTGGTTTATAATATCTTGGAATCTCGGCCTCGCGTAGTTGCGATATTACGATTTTTTTATATTTTTCGGAATCCTGGGCTATTCGAACCAAAAACTTCCAGCGAGCTGCATTTTCAGAATTCCGGCCTCCTAAATTTCCAGAATCCCGGATTTCGCTATACCTGGATGCACTGCACCCTAAAATCCCGGTTTCTCTGTTCCCGGAATTCGGGGTTTAGTAATTCCCGGATTTATAAATTCCTGGGACTCAAAAATTCCTGCCGCATTTTCGTAATCTAAACTTTTAAAAGTCCCGGAATCATGCATTTCTAAAGTTCCAGATTCCTAATAACTTATAATTCCAGCGTTCCGCATTATACGACTCCCGGATGTCCCGGAACCCATCCGATTTTTTCGGTATCTAGAATTCCTAAAGTCTCAGAATCCCGCAGTTCCTTATACCGGGACTCCCAGCACAAAATTCGGGTTTCCCACATTCTCGAAATCCCGGATATAAAGTTCCCGAATCGGGGATATCAAAACTCCGGACTCCCTTGACTCTAAAATACCATCGTCCCGCATTTCCGAAATACCCCTGCTTTCTAACGACCCGTAATACCGGGCTACCGGCTTATTAAACCCGGATTTATAAAGTCCCGGACTTCCAGGATCCTTATACATATCTCAGTGTCTAATATACTCGGAGTACTTGGTTTTTAATATCTTATAATCCTGGAATCTAGGACTTAAGAAAACACAGCTTTTGAAAGTCCCTGAATCCCGGATTTCTAAAGTCTCGGACTCCCAGGATCCTAAAATCCCGTGCCGCATTTCCCGAACCCCGGCTTTTAAAAGGACCATAATGTTAGCTTTTTAAAGTTCCAGAATCCCGGGGTTCGAAATTTTCGGTTGCCCGCATTCCAGGGTTTCATAAACTGCGAATTCTGAGACTCTAAAGTCTCGGTACGACTCACTCCCGGGCTCCCAGGATTTGTCGCGTTCCCGGAATCCCTGGTTTTAATAAGTATCTTGGAATTTTCAAAGCCACATTTTCGAAAGCACATAGTCCCGGAATCCCAGAGTACCTTATATCCTGAATGCCGAGACCCTAATATCATGCAATGTCGGAAGCATTTCCTTAATCCCAGAATTTCTTAATGCTCGGAATCCCGAACTTTCAAAATCCCACAAACTCAGGACCCCTAAAACCCTGTTCTTGTATTCCCGGAATCCCTGGTTTTAAATAATTTGGAATCCCGGCCTCGCGCAGTTCAAAAATCATTGTTTTCAAAAGTTCCTATATCCCGGTATTCTTAAGTTCCGGACTTCCAGGACCCTGAAATTTCGGCGTACCACATTTACAGAATTCTAGCTTTCTAAAATCCCGGAAGCCCGGTGACCCGCATTTCCGGAATCCTGGATTTTTAAAGTCCCGGATATCCCGGGAATCTGAAATCCCGGCGTCCCACATTTTCCAAATCCCTGATTTTCAAAGTACCGGAATCGCGGTTTTCAAAGGCCCGGAATTCCGGGGTCCTGCCTCGCGCGGGTAATACCTCTATATACTTTCGAAAAAAAACGTGGCCCTCCTTTTAGCAGTCGGGTGATCCAAGTAACAACCACTCAATGTAGTTGAAGTTAATACGTACGGCAGACAGAGACATCAAACAGTCCATTTATTCACTTTGAAGGCGGTTATTGTGACAAATTGATGGGTATATTATAGAACGCTTGAAAACCACTGTCCAAAAGCAGGACACTGCAGACGCGGCTTCAGGCCTTCAACATGTTATTTACATTTATTTTTAGTAAAAGTATCCATTTTTACTTAAAGCCTGACCAGAAATATATGATTATTGTCAAGAGGGCGCTATTATTCTCATTTATATGGCAACAGTTCAGTTCTCTATGGTATGGTGACATCTTGATTTGTTTACATGTCAGCATTGATGTTAATTTGAAAATGTTTCAAAGCGGAAAAGTTTCATTTCCCGAGCGTATTACTTACAGCAGTTTATTATATACACTATCTACAATGTTCCACTCTTGACTATGGATAATTTTGATAATTTTCGGTCGTTTATTATTTAATATTCAACACTTTATTATCATTTAAGTAAACTGCCTCAATGACAGTGACAGTCTATCACATGCACTCACACATGCATATCATTCTGTCATTAAAATAATTGCCAGTGTAAGAAATTAGTTCCAATGAAATTCCGCAACATGGCGCATGATCATTTCTGGTCAGGCTTTACCTATATTTCAGTGAAAAGAAAACTAATTTCTGTAAGAATATATTTTGTCCTGTGTCATTTGTATATTTTGTCCACTAAAATATGTGATATGGCCTTGGATGAATAAATTAAAAGGATGGAGCATGCCTGTACAACAAACTGTGACGCAAGATGGCGGCTGGTTTGAATGTATGTGTCCAGACGAGTGTTGCCATGTAACACAAATTTTCCCGATTAAGAATACAGTATTTTTGAATTAAAAAAAATAAGATTATTAATATATATGGTTAAATAGAATTAATAAGCACCTGTTTTAATAAATTTGATGAAATATATTTCTGAAGAGGCGACTAAAAGGTCAAATTAAAAAAATCTAAATTTACTATTTATTAAAAGTACACGACTACTGTTGAGTGTGGTGGTCTCTCTTGTCGTCCCAATAACGCGAGATAATCGCGAACAAACATACATAGATACATACAAACATGCGGGTCAAACTGAGAACTTCCTTTTTTTGAAGTTGGTTAAAAATGATCCTCGATCGATCAACACAATCGGTTTGACTTAAGAGCTGACCTCTCATTCTAACTATAGTTCCATCTCGTTCTAATCGCTTGACCAGTCGATTACTGAAGCGACTAGTTAGCCGCTCAGAGTGACAGGGAGCGATAGTTAGAATGAGACGAAAGTTGGACAGATCAGTAGTGGTGACATAACTTCGCGCGTTCAATCAACGATTAGATATGGGCTTATGTTTTACAAATTTTATTAAAAACAAAATAAAGAATATAATTTGCTCACAAAAGCATAAAAGTTATTAACTATTAATTAGGTAATGTTAATATTCGTTGAAACCGTGCGGGAAATAAAACGTCTAGTTGGGAGTGGGGACGGCAATATCGTACTGACATCATATCGCGGCGATTATAGACCCCCTTACGTTCGGGAAGTTTCCCTATTCAACCATCTGGCAACACCGCTACCGTGAAATTAATAGTTTACGAATTTACTGAATCTTAATATGATTACGCAATGAATTGTTTACTTAACGGTGAAAAGTTACCCCATCCGTTTTTTTCTTTCGACCGGTGGCATTTCTGCAGCATTTGACAACGCACGATGGCATATTTTAATTCTTTTTTAACAGCACTTGACTGCATAGACGTTTGGACACGACTGTCGGGGGAGCGGCTCATTATTGCTGTGCGTATGTGTGTGTAGTGCGTAACCACGAGGACACTGGCTCATTTTGAAATCACAAAATGTTGTTAGCAGTACTCCATCTGAAGAATTATATAAATCTATGAATATGGCCGACCATTTGTCATTAAATTAACACTTTTAAATGCAAAATACGCGACAATCCGAATTTCGCCCATATATGTCTTCGAATCAAAACTGCTATTTTTTTACGCTTTTTCATTTGAGCATAATTTCATTCGGGTCTACCGTACCCCTCGACGAAATTATGAATATAGATTTATTCGATCAGGTCACGTGTCCGTCTTACGAATTTTCAACCTGACGAATCTGACGGTCACGTGACCCAAAATATATGAAATAAATTGAGAAGATACATATCATTATCATTGCATATTCTTTGGTCGAAAAAAGTTTTGAACTTGAAAAATTGGTTAAGGCGTTTTCGAGTTATCTATAAAAACTTATTTCATAGGAAGATACGACCTTTTGATATTTAGTGCTTTCGATAATAGGTCCGGAACCCTCCTTTATGCGGGGTCTAACACGAACTTGACCGGTTTTTTTGTATAATAGCCCTAACGCCTGCTGGGACCGATTTGTGCGTATCTTTTGATGTACCCGTAAATGGGTTCTAGCAGGTTTATTCAATAGCATAATTCTCCAAAGGGCCTCTGTGTGTTGGATCTGTATCCCATCGCAAGCAAGAATGGGACGTAGAGGCCCCTGAAATCCGAAAAGGTGAACCAAGTAATAATTAAGTTTACTGAAATAAATACTTGGGTAACTATTAAGATTAAGTTACTAAATGTCATCGCAGAACGTTTCATTCAAAATCTAGGTATCAAGAAATTGAAGTCAATAAAAAACACAGCACAGCAGCACTGTCCTTTTTATTACTAAATTGGTGTAAAATCCCTGTGTCTTTGTTTTACAAAAATAGTTCTTAATTCGAGCGGTCAGAGAACGGCAGGTACACTGCGGCCGCTGCTGTCGCGCCGCCGGCGACATTTTCCGGTGATTAGGTGATTCGACCCATTGTCGCTGCACCTGAACTGAACCCCATCAAAAACATAAATGTGAAATGAGAGCCAAGTTCTTTACTGACAAAATAATTGAGATCTATATGAGTGCCAAGTTCCGAGTCGAAAATCCTAAAAATTCAATTACATGTAAGATTCTAAAATAATTTTACACTATGTATTTATTTCACTTGAAATATAATTCAAGCTCAAGGATGGACTTGACTCCTGTACTTATTTTAACTTGCCAAATATCATGTTTCTGAGTCATCTAGAAGTGGGTTAGGTTTTCGAAAGGGTTTTTATCTATTTTTTTCCTCATATTAATTATCAATAATGAATGACTGAACGAATGAATGCTTTATTGCACACTTAAAAAAATACAACACAGCCAAGTAATAAATGAATTTATTATTATGAACATAAAAAGAGGCCAACAATGGGCGGTCTAATCGCTTATCGCTTTCTGGTTATATACGCTTAAAAGTCTATCTTGATGCAATATATTAAGTTTGTAAATCATCTAGAAGTGGGATAGGCTTTGATCTAGAAATGAACAAGTCAATCATAAAAATACCGGTTTTTAAACGTCAATATAACCAGTTGAGAAATCATTTAAGAAATAGTCAAAAGTAGCTCGTAATGGTTCATGTAAACACGGCTGCTGCGTCGCCAGTTCCTTTTTATTTGAACTTGGCTAGACACGCTGCCGCGTTTCTAGATCGCAAATTTGTTAAAGCGTCCACGCTGCGTGTTGCAACTAGTAGCATTTTGGAATCGTGTTTCGAGTTGTTTCCCTCTCCGGAACGTGTCGGCGAAGTCGAGATAATTTGTCTTTGATAAGTTGTCATCGCACATCCTCGTAAAATAAAAAGTGCTATTCCACATGGGTACACTACATAATCCCGAAAAACTTTTTACCGATTTTTTAAATCCCGAATTTTAAAATCCTGAAATATTTCAGCACTCGTATCTACCTAGTAATGCAGGTCATTTGCCTTCGGCTTTTGAACCCATCTTTGAGTATTTACTTGCAATATGTGTGTAGATAAAGTAATGTATGCAACTGTACATATAGTTCAAAATCTCTAAGAATGAACTTTTGACACTTCAGTATTGACGTAATTAGTGATGGGGCTAAGACGTATCGTTTGTCAAATTCAGCGATTGTTTATGAATTGTTCGAATCGATTTTACTTCAACCGATTTTTTTCTTGTTATATGCCTATATATTTAGTATCACAAATCTTCTCAAATGATAAGAATAAGAGGATAAGAATAATCTTTATTGACTTAAACCTAATACAAGTATAAGTAATATGTGCACAGTAGGTACGCTTTAAGCTTAAGAGAGACTTATGTATTAGGTTTGAAAGAGTTTCACTGGAACTGAGCCTCTGTCTCCCGAACTAGGCGGATGCCTGTGACTCGGAAGTCAGTTATTCCACCGGGAATATGAGTTGAGATGAGTTGTATGCAGTTGTGCCTAATATGCAAAAATAAATTAAAAAGGAAAACATAACTATAACAGAGCAAAAAATAAAATGATTTAGGAAAAGATCAAATGATAATTGTAATCTACTAATTATGTATGGCATTATAATATTTCCATAATTAATACAGTATGATAAGAAAGTTTTATGATGCTCCATAATTATGCTCAGTTATGAATTACGGTCTTTGGTAATTTGTAAAGCCTGATCAGGAATATAATTATAATCATTGTCACAAGGGTTCTGTTATTCTCATATACAGGGTGAAAAAAAAACATGGGCCCTGGAGTGGAACTACCTTAAAAAGTTGATACAGCTCAATTCACTGAAAGGAAACATTCTTAAATTTTTTTAAGGGACAAATGCATTTAAAAATTTGGGTTCAGTTCAATAAAAAACTGTTATTTTGTAATTTTTGCCAAAAACAATTTTTATGACAATTGATGCCAATCGATCCTATTTCCAACAAGGATAAAAATTTCTTAATACCAACCAAGTTTAGGACTTAAGAGAAGCCATAAATAATAATAAAAAGACTTTTCATAAAAATTGTATGGGTAATTATAAGTGTATGGGAAACGGTGAAAATTAAGAAAAAATTGTGAATGCAGTTTTACTTTTTAGGAAAAATAAAAGAATGTTTCCTTTCAGCGAATTGAGCTATCGCAACGTTTTAAGGTATATAGTTTCCCTCCAGGTTCCACCATGTATATGGCAACAGTAAGTTTTGAGCGTTTTTGTCATTTATTATTAATTATTCAACATTGAAGTATTACTCAAAAAACCGATACAATTACAGTAATGACCTTTTTTCACATCGTACAGTCGCCATCAGATATATCGGAGCGGGTCACAAATATCTGAACAACGCCTCTATTGTCAAGGCGATAAAGTTCATGTTCAGATATTTTTGAGTACCCTGGCAGATCCGATATATTTGATGGCGACTGTACTTCATTTTATTTTCGTTTTGTTTTGGGTTTTATTATTATACATTGCCTATTGATTACATGATCGATTTTATCGACTTACGGAAATGTTATATGAATCGGAACATCAGACATGGTCACAACACTAAATTTAAAAAAAAGGAGGCGTAGATCGTAACTGTTTGCATGCTAAATTGTTATCGTAAAATATTCAATAACTAAGATATGAAAAAATGTAACATTAATTAAGTAATGTTTATTAAAAGTGAAATATTGTATTTACGTACATGACAAGCTGTAAAATCGTTATGGAATTTTGTTTATAATTTCAAAGTGTCTTGCGCGTTTACGTTCTACGGGCGTTGCGATGTGTCAAAAGTTCATTCTTACAGATTTTGAACTATAATTAGGCCTTAACACACTCGTGTGATCCTATAATGAAACTCGCTACGCTCGTTTCATTAAACCCCACTCGTATTTTAAGGCCCCTCATTATGTATCAGTTTCATAAACTACTATTAATTGGTTTACTACAAGTTATGAATACTAAATCTAAGATCGATAAATATTTAAAAAATGTTTATATGCTAAAACATTACATTTTTACGCATAAAGATTATAACACGTAACGTTAATAACTACGTACAATTTTAATGTGCATACTTATGATAAATTTACATCCCATCAAAAACATACATGTGAAATGAGAGTAAAGTTCAATATATTATATATGCCTTGGTTGTTGACTTAACGACAAAAGAAGTGAGATCTAAATGGGTGCCAAGTTCAATGGTCAGTCCTGAAATTTATTTATAACAACATTAACAACTCAAAATATAATTTCTTCTTAAAACTTAGGATAATATATTGAAACCTAAGGTTTGACTTGCCTAGTTCTCATATTATTAAGTACCTACTAAAACAGTCATGTAAGAGCCCTTTGTTAGACGGTTAGTTTCTACCAACAAGCCAAATTTTCGAAAGGATAAAATAAGAACTTTAGAACTTACCAAGGCTATAATTTATATTCGCATATGAGAACTAATCAAGTCAAACCTTAGGCTTCAATATATTATCCTAAGTTTCAAGAAGAAATGCTATTTTGTGTTGTTATAAAAAAATATGTTGTTATAAATTAATTTCAGGACTGACCATTGAAGTTGGCACCCAAGTAGATCTCACTTCTTTGCTCGTTGAAGTCAACATCCAAGGCATATATAATATATTGAACGGAATATCATTACTTTTTGTACATAAATTATTAGTAGGTTCTTATTCGTAATCAAATTAATACCAAATGGTTTTTGTGATTAAATACTGTATTTTCCTACGTTTACGGGGTATAATTGTCTTTTTGTGTTCTTTTTTATATTTTCTTGTACCTTTGCAATGTTCGAGTGAATTGCCCATTTATAAGTAATAATCTTACACTTTTGATGTGCGTTAAATATTGAAATTATAATGAAGACTAAATCCTAATTACCGTAATAAATACGAAAGTCGACTATACTCTTAGTTATAAGTAGTTATAATAAGTATTAAAACGGATGCTTGGATAAAAAAAAATTGTATTCTACTCGTTATATATTCACGTAAAGACATTAAAATCCACATAAAGACAGGCTGTCATCAATTTTGTTGCTGATTCTTGCATTACAGGCACTACAAGTAAGTGTTCCTAATAGAATCAATTAATTGAAAAATTATAATAAAATGATAAAAATCTACTAGTTTCTGATTTATTTCTTTGTATTCACCCTACTACCTCTCTGGATGCCAAATTTGAATTTTCTAGGTCATCTGGTTAGAATTTTGGTCTATAGGTCAATACGTGATAAAAAAAGTCTAATTTTTGACGTTAATATCTAAATAACGGTTTGAGGTGTGTTTATAAAATTTGGAGAACATATGTATGTCGTAAGTTTCAATATATGAGCCAAATTTGACATGTTTATGTGAAACACTTTTTTAGTTATGAGGGGGTCAAAAGTGGCTCCAAAAGGGTCATGAAATATTACAAACGGTGCTGCTCGCCAGTTCTGTTATACTTGAACTTGGCTTCGCGTGTCTAGATAACAATGAATTCTCATAAATTTACATTAAATATAAAACTATAACTATCAATTTATACATCAAACCTCGAAATATGTTGAAAGTTTGTATGCAGACGAAATAATTTTAAGAGCGAGATATTTCAACTTCTCAGACAATCCCTTGTTCCAGAGTACTAAATAAAATTATCTTCAAAAATGTTTTGTTTTATGAATAGGTAATTCATTACAATAACATAACTACATAAAGTCTATACACGTTTACGTCAACTACAAAATTGGATAATATTATGTGAGTGACTATTAAATCACCACCTAATTAACTTTGATTATTGGCAATATTAGTAACTCGGATTTAACCAAGTAACAACAACTGAAATTCAGAATGTTGAGGATAAAAAAAGTTGGAAATATTTTTGCCACTTGCATGGAATGTAGGATCCCCGTCGGTACGGTGTAGTCGAACCTCTTACTCGTTTTCGGCCTCTATCGTCACAAAACTGGTTACGCAAGTCCAACATTTTAAATGAATGGTAATCGGTGTTATAATAAATAACTGTATGGGTTGCCGCATATTAAACAATACTTGTCTGAATGTTCTATGGATGGATACAAATCGTAATTGGTTTACACTATGAAGGTCAACATAATAATGAATTTGAAGTAAGTTGGTCTTAAAACGATTTTTTGATTACATTTAACTACTTCAAGTTTTACTGGTAGACTACATTATTAAATAGTATCTACTTAAAACTGTGGCAAGAACTACAAAAAACATGACACTAAATCACTTTGTAGATTTTATTGTTGTATAGTTAGCTTTTCATTCATTTATTGAAATGTTACGTAAAAAAATGTAATATTGAATGCTGCGTTGTGTTTTATAAAATATAAGTGCTTTAGTAATAAACGATAAACTGTTTAGAATGTATCGGTATCCCATCAAAAATATTTATGTGAAATATGAGCAGTTATTTGCCGACAAAAGAATTGAAATCTATATGAATGCCAAATTCCGTGTGTGAAATCATAAAAAAAATCAATTGGTTATCAACCGGGTTTTGATCTATATTTTTTTATCATATTAATTATCAGTTTTCGATATTTTCTTTGTTTACGCGTTAAAGTCCATCTTGATGCCAAATCTTAAATTTCTGGAATTGGGTTAGAGTTTTGCCAAGTTGTCATCTACAGTCTGTCGGAAAGAGGTGTCGTAGTTTGTATTAAGTCCCATGCAAATCAAGAGATTTCTCTTTCCGCACAGAATATTGATAATATTATTTTTTGGATACTGATTATCAATAATTTTCAAGTTTCAGACTTTTCTGGTTATATACGCCTAATAGTATATCTTGATGCCAAATATCAAGTGTCTAAGTCATCTAGAAGTGGGTTATGTTTTTCACAGGGTTTTGATCTATAGATGAATCAGTCAGTCATAAATATAGTTTTTGAATTGACATATATGTCATAACCGTCTTAGCTACATTTACAGCTACACATGTGGGGGTCAAACGTAGCTCGTAATGATTCGTGTAAATATACACACGTTGCTGCGGCACCAGTTCCTTTTCCTTTGAATTTGGCTGGACACGCTGCCGCGTGTCTATATAATCATAGCATCTTGCCTAAATCTAAAGTACGAATCGCACAGGAATGCAAACGACCGAATCTGTTTATTGTTTGACGATTGAAAGTTGCTTATTACTTACAATACATTTACTGGTTTATATTAAATAAAAATAAGTATAGGTATTCTAAATTCTTCAATTTAACATTTTAATTTTTAAGTATCATTAACAAAAAAAGCTGTTGTAGTAAAATCATACAACGATAATAAAATTATGCCGTTATATTGTTATGTAGTTATGAATAAAGTACATATTCATTATTACTCTTCCATAACCGCGCGAAAGCGGGACTTTTTTGTGTATAAAAATTGGCCTTCGGCTCTAAGGAAAAACTCCTGAGTATAATACCCCACTATAATAGAATAACCTACTTTAAAAAATAAAGGAAATTATTTTGTTTAAAACACGCTATGGTCACGTTTCAGTTTTATGGTTCAGCGGCGCACGGCCTGATTACAAACGATAATTAACAAAGATCTCTGAGGGCACTGCAATACTTAAGAGATTAAATTCAGTAACATTAAAAATAAAACTATTTACTGCTAAATTTTCAGTGTCCTAGTCTCGACTTCGTTAATTATGGATGTGAACTTATGTTCCTACACCCTATAAGGGTAAATTTCACAAGCGTTTCAACTGCCGGTTCCATTGTGTTACGAATGTATGACAAAAAAGTTGCTCGTAATTTGTAAAATACGTGTTTTTCCACTCCAGGATTATAATCTGTCAATTAAATAGCTGACAGGTATATTAAAGCCACTGGAGGCGCTGCTGTCTATGCAAAAGAAAATCCAAGTTAATTTTCTCACTACAAATTCAAAAAGTATATATTCTACAAAAAATGGAACAAGTCTTAGAAGGACTGAAAAAAATACAAGAGGAGCTAGCTCAACAAAAAACAGACATGAAAGACATGGAGGAGAATATAAAACAAAGGATCGACAAGAAATTTAACTACATCGAAGCAAAAACGAACAAACTTGAACAGAAAATCGAGACCCAACAAAATACTATCGACTTTCTCGATAAACAATTGAGGAAGAAGAATATAATCCTTTTCGGCTTGCCTGAAACAGAAAAAAACTACGAGCATTTGCTTAGTAGTGTTCTAGAGGTTATAAACAAAAAAATGGATATTGTATGCACAAAATGGGAAATAGAGAGCGTATCCAAAAGAGGCAAGAACGATGGCAGAGTAAGACCAATAGTAGTAACAACCACAACTACTAGTAGAAAATTACAGCTTCTGAAAAGAAAAAAATCTCTAGAAAATACTGGCATGTACTATCGGGTTCAGAATTGCATGGCCATTTTGTGAATGAATTCATTGATAAATTGACCATGCAATTTTGAACCTGATGGTACATAAAAGAAGATTTCACACCTGAAGTTTTACAGAAGCGCAAAGAACTACAAGGTGAGCTAAAAAGAAAACGAGAAGCTGGAGAAAGGGTAGCACTACACTACTATAAAATAGTCACGCTAGCGCCTCGCCGAGAGCCACAATCTAGAACACCTAGAGAAAACATTTCTAGCAAAAGACAACTATCAGAGTCTCCAGAAACAGAACAAAGTGCAAACACACTGAGTAACGAAGAGCAACAGAAACGGGCGCCGAACAAAAACAAATGCCAAAAAATAACAAGTTACCTTCGCGCTCCTCAATTAAATTTAGCGCCAAAAGACCCTACGACTCAAGATTACCACGAAACCCAAAAAAAATAATATGCCCGCCTTCATCACCTCTCCCAATACGGCCGCGGGGGAGACGTAGACCACCACCCTCCATCATCAAACAGTACAGACAACGAAAAGTAACATACCGAAAACTATTCTCCAAGTGGCCAGAAACTTCACGTTTGCGCATATAACGTCAAATCCCTGATATCGCCACAAAGAATGATTCTTTTAAAACACTCTCTATCAAAAGTTAACTATGATATCATTGGACTATCCGAAGTTCGACGGAAAGGAAACGAAATCATAGAAGATGAAGACCATATATTTTGCTATACCGGAGAAACCCAAGGCCACTATGGAGTAGGTTTTCTAATCAAAAATAAATACAAAAGAAATATAGAAAATTACGTGGGAATTTCTGAGACAGTATGCCTACTAAATATGAAATTCGAAGATATAAAAATATCAATTATACAAGTCTATGCCCCCACTTCTGAAGCAGCTGAAGAGGATATCAACAAATTCTACGATCAAGTCGAAGAGGCCCGATAGCTGACTAACGGTAAATTAATTATAATGGGAGACCTAAACGCAAAAGTAGGTCAACAAAAACCATCGGAATATATTATAATGGGGCAATATTGCTACGGGTCACGAAATCATAGAGGAGACAGACTAATAAAATATGCGATGGCACACAAATTTACACTTATTAACTCGCTATTCAAGAAAAATAAGAAGAACCTATGGACATGGACTACCCCAGATGGATGCCACAAAAATCAAATAGACTATATCTTGAGTGATGCCCCAAGACTCTTTACAAACATGGAAATCCTTAATAATAGTATATTCCCAAGTGACCATCGTTTATTGAGAGGAACAATAGCATTAAAAATCCAACGAAAAAGTAGAGCCAGTTTTGGAAAAAACGCGACCGACCTATCCAGCGAAAAAAATCAACAAATATACAGTATGACCCTAGAGAAAAAAGTAGTACAAATCAGATGGGACTATGACGAAGACATATAGTCTTACTACTCCAAGATAGAGTCAGCAATCAAACAGAGTCTGGCTGCAACTACTTTGGAGAAAGAGAAAAAATGTGTTATATCCGATTAAACCATACAACAGCTCCAGAAACGCTCGAATCTGCAAATAAAAAAACCTAAAACACAAGAAGAAAGAAAAGAACTCTCCTTACTCTACAAAACGACCAATAAACTCTTAAAAAAAGACTATGAAAACTGCAGACTGAAAGTAATTGAAAAAAATCTAACTAACACTGGAAGCCAAAAGAGAGCTTACAAACAACTAAATACTGAAGCTAAAGCTTGGATCCCACAGCTCAAAGCTCTCTCACAATCAAACAAGCCACAAACAAGAGCAGATTTAATTAATATTGCCTCGGACTTCTACAAAAAGCCCTATCAAAACGAACACAGTAATGAAAACGAGTACAGGAAAAAAGACACACAGCTAAAACATAACTCTACACATCCCATACTACCTTTTGACAACAGAGAGATATCAAACAAAATAGACAAACTGAAGACAGAAAAGAGCCCTGGGGCGGATAACATTCCCAACGAAGCCTTAAAAATTGGTAAAAAAATATTATTGGGTCCTATAACGACGCTATTCAATAAAATTCTAGAGGCTCAAGAAATACCGCAAATATGGGCAGAATCACGAATAATCCTCTTGTACAAAAAGGGAGATCCCATAGACATCAAAAACTACCGGCCTATCAGCCTGCTTCCAACGCTGTACAAACTATTTGCAATGTGCCTAGAGAAAAGGATAGCGCCAACAATCGAGAACCACCAACCAGTCGAACAAGCTGGTTTTCGTCCTGGATACTCAACCATTGATCACATACACACATTAGAACAAATAGTAGAGAAACATCAAGAGTACAAACAACCGCTTTACCTGGCATACATAGACTACGCAAAAGCTTTTGACTCCATAGCACACGAAAGTATTTGGCGAGCGCTTTCAAACCAAGGTGTACCAAACACGTACATTAATACTATTAAAGATATATATAAGAAAAGTACGAGCAGGGTGAAGCTAGACAAACTTGGACCAAAAATCTACATAAGGAAAGGAGTCAAACAAGGGGATCCACTGTCTCCTAAGATATTTATAGCCGTGCTGCAAGACATCATGAAGGAGCTGAAATGGGATAAGCAAGGATTAAAAATAGATTCAGAATTCCTAAGCAATCTAAGATTTGCGGACGATATCGTCCTATTTGCAAAATCACCAAAGCAACTCGAAACTATGATGGAAGAACTGAACAATTTCAGTAAAGAAATAGGCTTACAACTTAACACGTCAAAAACAAAAGTTACTACTAATAGTAAAAAAGTCCCAATAATAGTGAACGATATAGAGATAGAATACACCGACAACTATGTATACCTCGGGAAACAAATCTCCTTCAAAAACTCAAGACAAGAGGACGAGATAGAGCGCTGCATCAACATGACATGGAGGAAGTACTGGAGCTACAAAGAAATTCTAAAATCCAAGCTTCCCATAAAGCTCAAGAAGAAAGTGCTAGCTTCGTGCTTGTTTCCTTGCCTGACATATGGAGCACAGACTTGGATTTTACAAAAAAAATAAGGACCAAAATACGCTCGTGCCAGCTAGGCCAAGAAAATAAGATTTTTTTTAAGATTTAATTCCCAGCAGGCTGGAAATCGTTTTAATACCTTCATGTAGTCCTAAATGCGTGTAATCCGAGTTTGCCCAATCCCAAGAGGTGTGCATAACTTTTTAGCGAAAATTTTGCTCTCTGTCAGGTTTTTGCTTGTAGTTCGAAAACAGTACGTCCCACGGAAAATGTCATGTATATCAATATTAAAGAGGGTTAAATTCTGCCTCGAATGAGTATCTTTACTTCTAATTCGGTTCAGCGGTACAGCCGAAATCAAAAGTTATAAACCGGGAAAATGTCTCATTTAATTGAAAAACTCATATTTTGACTTCCATACCACATATATTTGAAACAGATGACTCCTGGTGAAAAACCTATAGAATACAAGTTGAAGACAATATAATTTCACGTTATATAGATATTTCAATTTTCAAATTCAGTCATTTTGAAAGACTAAATTTGGCATGAATTCAAAAGCGGTTTTTTACTAATTCCTTTTAAGTTGCATATTTTCCATAAATATGAAGTGTGAGGCGTACATTTAATGCATTGTTACAACTAAGAACGTTTAGGTGCAAATTTCTAAAACGTACCCAATCAGAAAACTAGAGCAAAACTAGAGCAAATTAGGACACTAGCGTCTTTAAGAAATATACTTAAGTTAAGCTCAGGAATGTACCCTTGGAATTACCGGAAATGAAAAAAAACACGATTTATAAATAGTTTTCTGATAGGGTACGTTTTAGAAATTTGCACCTAAATGTTCTTAGTTGTAATAATGCATTAAATGTACGCCTTACACTTCATATTTATGGAAAATATGCAACTTAGAAGGAATTTGTAAAACACCGCTTTTGAATTCATGCCAAATTTAGTCTTTCAAAATGACTGAATTTGAAAATTGAAATGTCTATATAACGTGAAATTATATTGTCTTCAACTTTTACTCTATAGGTTTTTCACCAGGAGTCATCTGTTTCAAAGATATGTGGTATGGAAGTCAAAATATGAGTTTTTCAATTAAATGAGACATTTTCCCGGTTTATAACTTTTGATTTCGGCTGTACCGCTGAACCGAATTAGAAGTAAAGATACTCTTTCGACGCAGAATTTAACCCTCTTTAATATTGATATACATGACATTTTCCGTCGGATGTACATTCGCCATCAGAAATATCCGAGCGGCCATGGTGGTCACAAATATCTGAAGAACGCCTCTATTGTCAGGGCGATAAAGTGCATGTTCAGATAATTTGAGTACCTTGGCCGCTCCGATATATTTGATGGTGACTGTACTGTTTTCGAGCTACAAGCAAAAACCTGACAAAGAGCAAAAACTTCGCTAAAAGTTATGCACACCTCTTGGGATTGGGCAAACTCGGATTACATGCATTTAGGACCACAGGAAGGTATTAAAACGATTTCTAGCCTGTTGGGAATTAATTCCTCAAAACACTTTTTATAGATCTTATTTGCTTGGCCTAAGCGCGCCATGGAACGAAGTATTCTAGGTATTAAGCTTTCAGACAAGTGCAGAAGCGAGGATATCCGTAGAAAAACTAAACTGATCGACGCAGTAAAACACATTCTACAGCTTAAATGGAGATGGGCGGGACATATAGCTCGAGTCCCGGATAAAAGGTGGACGAAACGGGTCACCCAATGGATAGGTCCTACCGGAAAAAGAGAAGTAGGGAAACCTAAAGACCGTTGGGTAGACGAGATACAGAGGAATAGTGGTAGGGTATAGTCTGGTTGCTAAAAGCACAAGACCGAAAAAATTGGAAACGGATGGAGGAGGCCTTTACCCTAAGCGGGGCCATGTGATACTTAAAAAAAAAAAATTGTAAAAAAATGTATTTATTTTCTTTTTTGTGTATCATAAGGAATTATTAAAGGCTTTTTTATTTCTTATTTTTATTTATTTTATTTTATTTATATTAAAGAGATTACTATATAAATATTGTTGAATAAGTCAATGGCTAACTAATGTGCGGAACCAACGGTCCGAATCGGTCTAGGAAAACTTATGTAAAATAAAAGAAGAAGAAAGATTTTCAGATTATAAATAACTAGCTGTGCCCGCGGCTCCGCCCGCGTGTAAAACGGTCTATGTCAGTAAGCGGAGGAGGAGCGGTTTATGGAGGAGACGCTTTCAGATCTAATATTTACGAAACTATTAGTTTCTTCCAAAAAATGTATTAGAAGACCTCTATTCTTTTTGAAAGACCTATTCAATAATACCCAGCACGATAGGGTTGGAGTGAAAAAAAAAATCACCCCCCATTTTATGTGTACCCTAATAAAAATATTTTTTTTAGTTTTTATTCTATTACTTTGGCGGCGTGATTAATGCACATACTGATACCAAATTTCAGCTTTCTAGTGCGAATGGTCACTGAGCTAGACTGCGGACAGACGGACAGACAGACGGACGGCCATGGCGAAACTATAAGGATTCCTAGTTGACTACGGAACCCTAAAAAGAGATAAATAGTAGTTCATGTAACTGTTACGTAATAAGGCTAACTAATTACGTACAGAAGCATACACTGCTTCATCTACACACATTTTACAAATCCTAAATGACGTGTTCGGAAACCATTAGAATGACCGCCATTACACCGCCAGGATTTTCATAACGTTACCGTAGGTAATTAAATTAAATTAAATAAACGTTTGTTTTAGGCTATTGCCAATATCGTTGTTAGTAAACAAAGAGTTCATGTTAGTGTATACAATACAAATTTACAATTTTCTTACGAATTTTAATGAATTTTCATACGTTTTTACCACACTGTCACAGATAATACACTGATGTTACGTTACTGGTTGCAATAATGGTGGTAATTACATACGGTTTCCGAACGCGGAAGATTCTTCAATGTAAGCTTATTACAATGCACTAATGAACGCCAGAGAAAAAAAAATACGTGAGTGTCGTGGAACTCTCGGTTGGAACGAAATTATATTATTTAATTTTTGACTTTTTCGTAATTTATGTGGTTTTTATTTTTATGTATTTTTTGGAAAATTAGAAATTTTTGAAATTTTTGGAAAATTTGAAATTTTTGAGATTTTTGAGATTTTTGAAATTTTGAAAATTTTTGAAATTTTGAAAATTTTTGACTTTTAGGTTCTCACTTTCACTTTTCACTACACTTCACTGTATTCTATTTTATATTTTTTTTATTTCATTCATTTCAGTTTCTCAATCGTATGGGTGTCGCGTTTTCGTGACGTGAAGCTTTTTCGTGACGGTCACGCGACTTTTTTTCGCCCCCATCCGCGAACTGTCCGATAAGGAACTTCGTTCCAAAGCTACCACCGGTTCTATCCCTACACCTCTGGCCCGAGAAGTATTATGACCGAAAAGAAACTCGACGGGACTTATTTTTTTCAAAACAGTAACACATTATTAGATCTTAAAGCTACAAAATAATGCGTACAAAATAGTTCTTCAAGAAGAATATCAAAACAGCTTGAGAGACAGATAATGTACGTATTGTTTAATTATAATGAAAAATAAATCCTAATCTGGCTTCACAAAACGTTTGATAATTTTTCAAACCTAAACGGTATCCTATAAATGTTAGATGATTTTGTAGTAGTTTCTGGTTTGGGCCATGCATCTTTGTCCGTCATATATAGTCCTCGAACCTGCAAAAACCCTTTGACATTAATGACATTTTCAAATATTTCTTAAGAGCGGGTAAAGATAAATTTAAAGCATCGACGGGTCATCATCATCATCATATCAGCCGAAAGACGTCCACTGCTGGACATAGGCCTCCCTCAAAGAGTGCCACAATGACCGGTCCTGCGCCACCCGCATCCAGCGGACTCCCGCGACCTTCACCAGGTCATCAGTCCACCTTGCGGGGGGTCTACCCACGCTGCGCCTTCCGGTTCGTGGTCGCCACTCGAGAACCTTTCCGCCCCAACGGCCATCGGTTCTACGAGCAATGTGCCCCGCCCACTGCCACTTTAGTTTAGCGATTCGGAGGGCTATATCGGTTACTTTGGTTCTGCTGCGGATGGCCTCATTTCTGATGCGATCACGCAGAGAGACTCCAATCATAGCCCTCTCCATTGCCCTTTGGGTGACTTTGAGCTTTCTTATGAGGCCCATTGTAAGCGACCACGTGTCAGTACCTGACATATGGTCTACGGATCTTCGTCTTATCCATGTTCATCTTTAGACCAACTCGCTCGGAGGCTTTACTGAGGTCATCGAGCATCGTACTCAAATCCTCCATGGTCTCAGCGAAGACTACTATATCGTCAGCAAACCGAAGGTGAGTGATGTACTCGCCGTTTATGTTGATGCCTAGCCTTCTCCAGTCCAGAGTCTTGAAAACATCCTCCAGTGCAGCGGTAAACAGTTTAGGAGAAATAACATCTCCTTGTCTGACTCCCCGCTGCAACGGAATAGGCTTCGAGTTCTGGTCCTGGAGTCGGACTGACATAGTGGCGTTCTCGTACAAACACTTCAGTACTTCGATATAGCGATAGTCCACTTGGCACCTCTGGAGAGATTGTAGTACAGCCCAGGTTTCGATCGAGTCGAAGGCTTTCTCGTAGTCCACGAACGCTAAGCAGAGGGGCAGGTTATACTCCTCAGTCTTCTGTATAACCTGACGGAGCGTATGGATGTGGTCTACGGTACTAAAGCCTCTTCGGAAACCGGCTTGTTCGGGAGGCTGGAATTAATCTAGCCTGCGTGCGAGACGGTTCGTAATGACTCTTGAAAACAGCTTATAGACATGGCTCAGAAGTGAAATGGGTCGGTAGTTCTTTAGTAACGCGTTATCACCCTTTTTGAAGAACAATACCACCACACCTCTGTTCCATGCCTTAGGCGTTCTCCCTTCTAGTAAAACGGAGTCGAACAACTTCTGAAGGGCCATAAGGACCGGTTTACCACCCGCCTTCAGAAGTTCGGCTGTAATTCCGTCTTCACCAGGTGCCTTATTGTTTTTGAGCTGTTCAAGAGCCATTCTAATCTCGTACAGGCTGATGTCCGGGATGTCTTCGGTATAATGTCGGGTCAGTCTAGCTCTAGGGTCTTCCGCCAGATCAACTTCAGGTCTGCTAGTTGATGTGTATAGCTGTTCATAAAAGTGCTCTATCTCCCCCAGAAGCTCGGGTCTGGATGAAACGATTCTACCATCCTCAGTTTTTAATTTGGCGAGCTGGCTCTGCCCAATAGACAGATCCCTTGCGAAAACTTTAGAGCCCTTATTCTGCTCAATGGCCTCTTCAATACGATTTGTATTGAATTGGCGCAAATCACGGGTAAGGGACTTAGAGATCCGTTTATTGAGCTGCCGGTATAATGACGCATATGCTGAGGATTGCAGAACCATTCCTCTCCTTTCCTCGATGAGTTTCTTAGTGGAGTCAGAGAGCCTTTTGGTTCTGTTACTCCGCTGGGCCTTAAAAAACTTAGACCCAGTACTATGGACAGCTTCCACAAACCCGTCGTTGAATTCGTCCACATCGCTGGAAGCTCTCAGGGTTTTGGATTTGAAGTGCTGCTGGACGGAGCGTAGACTTCATCAGTCGAGAGCGCTCTAGCTTAACACATATATTCAATGTGCCTCTCACCAGACGGTGATCACTTCCGGTTTTAACCGTATTGATCACAGAGACATCATTGAATATATGCTTCTTCGTCGACATGATGAAGTCAATATCGTTTTTAGTTGCACCGTCGGGACTCATCCAGGTCCACTTTCTGTGCTCACGTTTCTTGAAGAAGGAGTTCATCATGTAGAGTCCCTCCTTCTCCAAGAAGCCAGCCAGTAGTTGGCCCCGGTGGTTCCGACTTCCAAATCCAAATTGCCCCACTCTCAGCTCTTCACCATCTCTCTTGCCCAGTTTCGTGTTGAAGTCCCCCATAACAACGGTGAAGTAGGTTTTGGAGCTATGCATGGCCTTCGATATATCCTCATACATAGCCTCCACCAATCGGAGTGTGCCGATGTCGGCGCATACACCTGTATGACCTTCAACGAGTACCTCTTGGATACTCTGAGTATAAGGTACGCCACCCTAGTCGAAACACTCTCGATCTTCACCACGTTGTTCACGAGGGACTTATGGACGATGAACCCGACACCTCCCTGGGACTGTTGGTCGCCCTCCCGGAAATAAAGCAAGTTGCCGGACTTTAGGATTATCGTTTCCTCACCCTCTCTTCGGACTTCAGATAACCCTATGACATCCCAACGCAACTTGCTCAATCCTTCCTCCAGTTCCACTATCTTTTCGTTGGTCCGCAGTGTACGCGTGTTATATGTTGCCAGGGCCAGAAGTCGTCGGTGGTGGTAGCCGGATCTTTGCCGGAGATTCTTAGCACCCCTGACCCCGCTAGTACCCTGGCCGCTACCATAACCAGGGCACCGGGGGTCGCCGGACACTCGGGGCTGTGGTTTTTGTGTTCTTTCCATGGGGGTTGAATGCCGTAATCGCCACGCTTGGCATGCGGGTTGGCGATCGCAGTATCTCCACCGCACTCCGAGAATGCTGCTGCCCATCCCCCGGTGGTCTTGGCCGTAGTTTTAGGACATACTCCGGGTCCCGGGTCATATAATAATAAAAACCAAAACAAAACGAAAATAAAATGAAGTACGATGTGAAAAAACCGGCCAAGTGCGTGTCGGACCACGCATAATGGAGGGTTCCGTAGCTTCAATAGAATAAGAACCAGACTAATGCCAAAAGGTCGTATCATCAGATACATCTATTTAACCTACGTACCAAATTTCAGAACTGTTCGAGATATTTTGAGCTTTGTCGTATTACCTGTATTGTTAGGTGGTAGTGGACGGTGTACGAGTCCAATTCCATAAAAACCGGCTAAGTGCATGTCGGACCACGCATAATGGAGGATTCCGTACCTTCAATGGAATAAGAACCAAACTAATACCAAAAGGTCGTATCTGATGCCTATGGAAGAAGTTTTTTAGAAATAACTCAGAAATGGCTAAACTAAATTTCAAAAAAGAAATTACCAAATATCAACATGTTGCACATCAATCGATAGGTCTTTAAAAATAACATTGAGGTTTTTTTAAACATTTTGTGATTAAGTAAATATTTTCAGAAATAATCGCTTCGACTGAAAATGGCTGAGTGTTTGCACCAAAAGATAGTTAATAAGTGCTATCCAGGATTATCGTTTGATAAACTTATTGAAAAGATTAAATCTGGTGTCTATGATCAACTCACCACTATCGTTGTCTTTGCCGGAAACCACACTTATGTCACAAAGAGATCGCTAGACAATAACATTAAATCTTTGCTTGATATTCAAAATAAATGTAAATGTAAGGTAATTTTATGTACTTTTCCATATTGTTCTAACATGAGTCCAGAATACAACCTATGTATTTATCGAATGAATTTGTTTATGTATAATGCGACAAGCCAAATTCGTGATGCGATCCAACTATTTGATGTTACCAAATTTATTGAGAATTTTACATTAACTAACCACTCAGTGTATCTGTCACAGCGAGAGAAGCGGTGTATAGTAAAATTATTGGCATTCAACATTAACGACCCAAGTGAAGTAGATGCAGAACACAAGAAGGCAATAAGCACGATCAACACATCATTGCATAATTTAAACTAAGTGTAAAGACAACAGATAAGCATAACCGTATCTCATTACTACACCAAAACATAAATCGCTTCTCTGGCAAAATTTTAGATTTAGAGCTATTTATAGAAAATGAAGACGTCGATGTAATTTGTATAACGGAAACATGGTTGAAAAATGATACAATGCAATTTAATGTAAATAATGATTTAGTGGCAAGCGCGTTTAACCGAACGTCCGCAGCAGGTGGTGGTTCTATAGTATTAGTAAAAACTGGCTTAGTATTCAAAGAACGCAAAGACCTCTCAGGACATTCTGTAGATCGTGTTTGCGAGATTGCCAGCGCAGAAATAGACCAGTATATCATAATCTGCATCTATAAACCTCCATCTTGCAACTTATCATCCTTTATAAATACTGTTGAGAATGTCCTTAGTAAAGCGATGACTACGAAAAAATCTATAGTTGTATGTGGAGATTTCAACATAGACATTTTGTCTCAATCAGTTGAAAAAGATCAGTATGTCGCTTTATTTGGGTCATTCAATTTGTATCACGTTTTTAATGTGCCTACTAGGGTTACTCCAACAACCGCGACATGTATCGATAACATTTGGTTAAACTGCCCGCACCTTGAAGCTAGTGTGGTAAACGGCGTTCGATCGGATCACAAAGCTCTTATAGTTAGGCTACCACATAAAAAGAAGAAATTCTGCCGCGAGATTGAAATAAGACCGCGAGATTGGGTACAAGCAGACTAGAACGGCTTAAATCCAATCTAGCAGTTACAATCTCAAATGTGCAAGTAGACTCTAATGATCCGAATGAGCTGTTTAACGTGCTGCAAAGCACTGTATGCAAGGAATTTAATAAAACCTGCCCGAAAAGGCAAATAAAATAAAAAAATAAAATGTCATTTCAGGACTGGGCCACGATAGGAATACGTATAAGTAGAGACAGATTATATCAGCTATATGAAAGGAGATCGTTTACTACGGACGAACGATTTCATAACTATGTCAAGTGTTATTCGAAACTGTTTAAACAAGTGTGCATAAAAGCAAAAGCAGCTTATCTTGAAGAAAGAATTAAATGCTCAAATAACAAACCCAAGACTGTTTGGAAAATAATAAATACAGAGATGGGTAAACAACGTAAAACCAATCCTACAATCGCCTTGTCAGTAGATAGCAAATTAGAAGCAGACCCCGTTATAGTAGCAAACCAATTCAACACCTTCTTTTCTGAGATTGCTAAGGAGACCACTCAATTTCTGGCATCGTCAAAGGCAGTGGCTGAATCTTTGTTAAACGAAAATGTAGATCGTAAAAACGTAAGTGTCTTTCAATTTAATTTCGTTTCCCATTTAGATATACTACAGGCCTTCAAAACGTTAAAAATAAAAAGGACTGAAGATCTATGGGGTGTTCGGTTCAGGTACTGCAATCAATTTTGGAGGTTGTAGCTCCGGCTCTAGCATTAATTTTTAATAGCAACATAGAAAGGGGCGTTTTCCCGAGTTTAATTAAACTAAGTAAGGTCGTACCAATTTTTAAAGAGGGTGATAGACATAATCCAACTAATTATCGTCCAGTGTCAATTCTACCAGGGTTTAGCAAAATATTTGAAAAAATTTTGCTTACTCAATTAATTTCTCATTTCAATCTTAATAAAATTATACATACACAACAATTCGGTTTTACCAAAGGTAGATCCACCGCTGATGCCGGTATGAGTTTGATTAAATTCATCTTACAAGCTTGGGAAAAGTCGCATGAAGTCATTGGTGTTTTTTGCGACCTTTCCAAAGCATTCGATTGTGTGGACCATGGGACTTTGATTTGCAAGCGTCATTTCTATGGCATTCAAGGACAAGCGTTGAACATTTTACAATCATTTCTGTCAGGTAGAAGCCAAAAGGTTTCGGTAAATGGTGCCCTCTCGTCGGATAAAATGGTTGAGCTAGGTGTTCCCCAGGGATCGATTTTGGGCCCTTTTCTGTTCCTGGTTTATGTAAATGACCTGCCCTACATGGTAAGCCGGAGTTCAGGCATTGTTATGTTTGCCGATGACACTTCCTTGCTTTTTAAGGTAGACAGGAAAGATACGGAACTTGCTGAGCCAAATAATACGCTCTCCAAAGTCTGTAATTGGTTTGCTGCAAATAATTTGGTACTGAATCCAAAAAAAACTAAATGTTTAAAGTTTTCTTTAGCCAACAACGTTTCCAATGTAAATTCAATCTCTAAAATTAAGCTTTATGGCCAATCTATTGAATTTGTAAGAACGACAGTTTTCCTAGGGATAACACTCGACTCTAAACTTCAGTGGGGAGCCCATGTAAGTGCATTAGCTAGCAGATTGAGCTCCGCTGCCTTTGCAGTCAGAAAAATTAGACAACTAGCGAATGTACCCACGGCCCGGTTAGTCTACTTTGCATACTTTAACTGTTTGTTAAACTATGGTCTCGTTCTTTGGGGTTCCGCTGCCAATATAGATACAATATATATTCTACAAAAACGAGCAATAAGGGCAATATATAATTTAGGGACGCGGGAATCATTAAGAGATTTCTTTAAGAAAATTGAAATTTTAACTGTGCCTTCGCTGTATATTTTTAACTTAATAATGTCTGTGAGGGGAAATTTGCACAATTTCCCAACAAATGCCGATAAAGCTATTGTTACCAGGAACTCGGGTAAGCTTAAAGTTTGCTTCTATAGACTAGCAAAAACAAAAAAGTCATTCTTGGAAAATTGTACAAAGTTCTACAACAAAATTCCTAAAGACATCTGTCAACTCACTGATGCAAGATTTAAGGTCATTATAAAAGGAGCACTAATTGCTAGGGCATATTATAAAATTAACGACTATATCATAGATAAAGACATATGGAAAATATCTAGTGTAAGTGACAAAGCTACCCAAAATAAGGGTTGAATATTTATTTTACTTAAGTGTTTTAGTGGATAATTTGATATATTACCTATGTGTATTTGAAATTAATTGTTATTGTTGTCGTTATTATTATTTTCTGTACAATTGTAATTGTTGACGTTCATAGGTGCATTATATTAATGCCTAAATTGAAAAATTTACGAAGAAAGAAAGAAAGAAAAATTGTGTCCCCCCTGTAACTTTTGAACCGTAAGTCCAAAAAAAATGGAAAAATTCGGTTTAGCCATTTTTATTGAACTGTACTTTCTCCCAAAATTGTGTAAATGCAGTTAAGATTTGTGATACAAAATATGTACAAATACAAATGCGTTTATTTCATTACTTTTGAGGTGGATGATTTTAGTTCTTCTTGGTGCAACACTTTGGCTGGTCTCCCATAAGGCGGCGTGTTGTCCCCTTTACTCTTTTCCATCTTCATAAACTCAATTACTCTTAATCTCTCTTCCCACCATCATCTTTATGCCGACGACCTTCAGATTTACTCACAGGGTGTAACTGGCTTAGTGAGTATTTCGAACTGGAGTCAAAGTTTTGGTCTCAAGGTTAACCCAGCAAAGACTCAAACTATTATTATTGGAAGCTCTAAGCTACTTGCCAGAATTGATTTTGGCCAGATCGATCCTATTTACTTTAATGGCGTGTTAATTCCATATTCGCAGCAAGTCAAAAACCTTGGCATCATAATGGACAGTACCTTATCTTGGGGGCCTCAAGTTTGCAAAGTAAGCAGGAAGATGTTCGCTGCCGTAGCTTCGCTTAGGAGATTGCAGAACTTCTTACCCATTCCTACCAAAATTGCGCTCAGTCAGACTCTTCTCCTCCCCATCTTAGATTACGCTGATGTTTGCTATCTTGACCTTACTGAAGATCAACTCAATAAACTTGAGCGCATTCAGAATGTCTGCATTCGATTCATATTTGGGTTGCGCAAGTGTGATCATGTTTCCCACTTCCGTTTACAACTCAAGTGGCTCCCTATACGCCTTCGTCGCAACTCCCACATTTTGTCACTTCTTTATTCTATTCTTGTTAACCCCGCAACTCCCCGCTATCTCAAGGTGCGCTTTAGCTTTCTCCGTTCTGTCAGGTGTTCCCGAAATTTGCTTCTCTCCGTGTCGTCATCCTCTTCAAAATTCTATAATAGCTCCTTTACTTTTCAAGCGGTTCGCCTTTGGAACTCACTGCCCGTGGGCATAAGGTGCGCACAGTCTCCCACTTCATTAAAAACAATCTTAAACTTCATTATCTTTCTCCATCGTGATACTTTTGTCTGAGTCCTTTTCTCCATGGTCTAGCACTGTTATTTATATATATGTAAGAGTATGTATATGTAAGTATGTTTAAGTAGATATGTTTATTTTGTTATATGTGTAAATTGTGTACTATGTATATGTTTATTTTAATGGATTATTTATATAAGTAGATATAGATATTTTGCCATAATTACTATGTTTATGATAAATTAAGATCTTGTCATGAATTTCAACACCTACTGACATTAATAATTTAACCAATCCCCGCTACCTTAAGGTTGTCTGGAAGAGATCGCTTCTTAGCGATAAGACCGCCTGTTGTTTACCTTAAGTTTTGTAATTTTTCTGTCTTAGTTTCTTTTATTGAGGTGTACAATAAAGAGTATTTTATTATTATTTATTATTATTACTTTTTACAGTTGTTCTTAAGGTTAGGCAAGTAAGTAGTCTATGTTAGTTATGAAGAGTTAGGTAACAATTAAAGGATATGAATCATATTTAATTAAAATCATGTAATGAAAAAGGTGCGGGTACAGCTTGCTGGATTTAAACCCGCCCTTGGTCAGCTAATATAACAGGGCATATAACAAGAAAAGATCGGTTGTAGTAAAATCGATTCGAACAATTCATAAATAATCGCTAAATTTGACAAACGATACGTCTTAGCCCCATCACTAATGACGTCAATGCTGAAGTGTCAAAAGTTCATTCTTACATATTTTGAACTATAAGCAAATATTTGTTTAAAATTCAGGTACTAAAGAAGCAGAGGTCTGAAATTTCTTTCGAAACCAACAACTCGGGGTGGACTCGATATGTGGAAAATCGTTCTCTTCATGATTCGGAGCCGTGATTGGATGGAAAAGTAAGAAGCACTAGTGAAAAATCGAACTTCCCGCACGCTATTAACCATTACTAGAAAAGCACTTTTTTGAGTAACTGTAGTAAAAATATATCTTATACTCATATGGGTAAAACCCCGTAATAGTCCAGTACTGCAACTCTGCTACACAAGAGCAAGATGTAATATAAAGTATCAATCAATTTATTTTTTAATTTTTAAGTTAATCAATTATATCTGTTTTATAATTTTGTTGAGTTTTTTTATGTTTGTCGTCAAGGTAATGTCGTTTAACGTACTAGAAGCCAAGCGTCAGTAGTAGTAACTGACTGATTCAGCGGTCTTTATCTTGGGGCCTATCGTAGGGAGAATCATTTTCAAAACAAGCTACATTTGCAATAAATACCAAACCCTAATATTAGGGAGCTGTTTTTTCACTAGGGGAGAGGGGGGCAGCTATCACTGGAGGCAGCTTAGAACAAATGCGTTCAAAGACGTATTTTTAGTGCGATTCTAGTCCAAATCCTTTTTTTGGGCTCGCAACATTGACCCACACACCTGTCATTTGACAGATTTGACGTTTGACAGAACATGAACGAACCAGTAGCATATTTTGATTTCGATGTCATCCGTTAGCGGTTTTTCTCCCCGTGTCTAAGGATTTTCAGGCTGTATTTGAAGGAAGCTGTAAGTGAAACTTAATTTATTCGATAGTACAATCTATTAGCTTTAGTTACGAAGAATAAACAACCAGAATTTGCTATTGTTTTGGAAGATATCGATGTTTATTTTTTTAAATAGGTGTTGGGGTAATTTTGAAAAAAAAATAGGAGGCAGTTTTGATTAGCAGTCTGGTCGATACTACCCCGGCCATAAGAAATGTTCATATCTGCCCCGATATAAACCGACATGTAGGTATGTAAAGTAAAATAATTATCTTAGTTATTTTAGTAAACCCTCATAATGCATTTACCTGAATTAATTAGTTTTGTACTTATTACGTTTAGTCTTGTTTGGTATAATATAATTTTTGTTTTATTTAAGAAATTATATTTGGTTTTAGTCTTAATGTTTTGTTATGCACACATCGTTCATCTAGAGGTATAAGAGTTGGATGTGCCCATTCGTCCAAGGATGTGCCATAATAATATAGTGCTATTTACATTACATATTAATAATTTTATATTACATAGCCATATTTTTGTAAAGTCGTATGATTCCAGAAGATTTTCAATGGGTAGTCGATTCTATTGTTTGTTTTTCTTTCTTTTTATACGATAAAATAATAATTATAATTAGAACATTTTATGTATTTTTATTTAACAACAGCCAAAACATAATAAATACTGAATTATTATCCCCTGTTACATTGTCGGGGTAGTTTTGAACAATAGTGTGTACAAAACTGCCTCAAGGGGCAGCTTTAGTAGGATTTCAATACTTTTCAAAGGTACCCCTCCTGAGGCACCTTTGAACACTACAAAAAACATTTCTGTACAAAACTACCCCCTCTTAGTTATAACTGCAAATTATACGAGTAAAATGTTAATACGCCCATTTCTAGTGACTAACTTTGTTGACGAATTGTACCTTTGTCTTTAGCTTTGGACTTGTGTAAATGCATTAATTACATAGGTTAATAACATACGTAGTTGTATCTTGAAGCAAATCAAATTATTTTGTTCAATATTTTTTGATTTGCAATTTTTAAGTAGTTACACTACTATATATAAACTGAAAATAGATGTCATATACTTCAGAAAAAGTGACCAAACCCTCCGGTGTCCGAGGCCAGATCTGGCCTCGGACACCGGAGGGTTTGGTCACTTTTTCTGAAGTATATGACATCTATTTTCAATACGTAGTTGTGTAGAGGCATAAAACTGGTTTTTATGGGTAATATTTTGAAATACGTCAATGAGTGTAAAACATGTACCAGGCTGCCCCCCCTCTCCCCTACTAAAGACACGCTAAAGTTACTTTGTGAAAAGTAAGTTTTCTTTTTGCTTAAGTTTTGCTTGGAAATTATAAAATTGCTGCATGGGATAATAAATTCCTTAATTGGCAGAATAGATATCATCAAATTAGAAATAAGGTCGCCCTTTGAAGCACTAATTAACGAGCTTTAATTAGCGCTTCAAAGTGCGACATTTTTTTATTTATTTTACTCTCACTGTAACAGAATAAATGTTAAGTTGTGTATTATTACACAATAATGATGATGACTTGTAAGGTATCCTTGCTTACAAAGCTGTCAGGTACTGAGATCTTGTATACTTCATATTATTTTGTGACTAATTGACAACGCGTTACTATAAGGTTAGTTCGCCCAAAATCGGTCAATTTTTGGGTGGGTTGACATCATTTTGGTTTTTAATTTTTTCTCAGTTTGTAAACATGCTATCGAAATTACAGTAATGAAGTGATTGTACATCCTGCAATTTAATTATCTTCTTAAACGTCAAAATGGGTGTGTGGCGAGTGTTTAAATTAAGAGAATAATATTTTATGCAACAGTTGTATAGGAGGGATCAAAAAAGGCGAGTGGCGTAGGTAACAATTTGAGCCGGAGGCGAAAATTGTTAAGAATAACGCCACGAACATTTTTTGACCTACTTATACGACGTTGCATACAATACTTTTTCTACGACTACACTTAGTTTTACATAAAATGCGAAATTGAACACTTCATGGATATTGCAGATATTTTGTCAACATAATCAACAATAATTTAAGTTCCACCTTTTAAAACACCGTATTTCAAGAATACTAACACAAACACACACACACAGTCGTTATTTAATCAATTATCAAAGAGCGACAGAGATTTGTAAAAATATATTTTAATCAAAGTTTGCAGTTTGCCACCGAATGGGAAACGTAAAAACTACACAGTGGTTCTTTTTGTTTTTCTTTTTTAAAGTTTTTTTTCTAAAAACGCTGCGTTTATTTAGGCCTCTTAGGTTGGCAGTAATTTATTTTCTTCTAAAGTCGTGACTGCACGCGATTGTCGCGATTCTATTTTAGCGCTTTTATAGAACAAGTGCTGTTTTGGGGAATAAACTAGATAGACTTTTCTTCGAGTATATTATCAATGTTCTTATTATAGGTGATGGATGACGAATGTATAAATGACAGATAAAAGTACGGGAGTAGAAAACAAATATTTCGACATCAGTATCTTTTCAAGTGATCTTGTAAATCCGGTTAAAAATAACCGGTTTTACCCACTGATAAACATGCAGAAGAATTGGCCAGACAGTATTTACGAACTGTGATTTCGGGTAACATTTTTAGATTTTGCCACTTCACTGGTGTCAATTAACTCTTTTGATCTTATTGCTGCTCTTTTGGGCGTTGTACGTTGAAGAAAGTCATAGCTAATAAAAATAATCACTTAAATTTGAACAACATAACAAAACATAAATACTCTTTATAGCACACCTCAAATTAAAGAAACAAAGTATACACAAGTTACACACAGAAAAGTCGAGGTAAAACAATTAGCAACAACAACTGTTCTAAAATGTGTAAGAAACTATTACAAAAAGCAGTAATTCGATGTTATAACTCACTTTGCGACGCTCGCTCGTTCGACTTATCAATTAGTTACAGTACCTTCATTAGTCATAGTTGGATATAGATAAAAACTTAGCAATAAAAAAAACTTTAGTTAGAGAGATAATCCATCCTGGTGATACATCTAAAGTTTGAGCATTACTGGCAGTTTAAAATCAGATAAATAGCATCCAATTTTCGACCACTTTTGGTAATACCGGATCTTGACCTATTCTAATGCCAGACTTGTCCCAAATTTAATAAAAATAATATACAACCCAGTGTCCGATATTGGCCGAACTCACTTTATTGAAGTACTGGATACTCTGATCACATTTTTACAGATAGGCTTAGCGATCCTAATACATTCATATATTAATTCCGCGCCTACATAGGTGCGTCATCATGAGCTACATAAGTTAAAATAATAAATGGTTTAAATAAAGGAACATTTTCAAACACTTATTTATTTGAATGACTGCGTCGAGTCGTAAAAAAATAAACAGTGTTTTTGCAACAAGAGCTATTAAGTTGCTTTATGTTATGAGTAAAAGACGACAATACTTTCAAAATATACAGTAATCCTTTGCTGGTTGTCTCCATTTAAGGTTATTCCGAAATAGATTTTTATTCCATCTTCTTAGAGTTCCTTTTTTATCGTCGAGAATGTCCCATTGCATCACCGATCTACTTAATAATGAAAAGGCACGAGTGCCTGCGGTTTTTCAACTCCACTTCAAATGGAGGTAACAATTTACGATTTAGAAAGATTGCTTAAAAAGTCGTTAGCGTTAATGGTGTCACCAGTTTAATGCGTTTTTGAAACGAAAACCATTAACGAGACGGAAATTAGAAATGTATGAAACTTCATCTATTATATATATAAACGTAAAAGTCCTGACTGACTGACTGACTGACTCACTTAAATCAATGCCCAGCCCGAATCGTTGGACCTAGAGAGCTGAATTTTTCACAATAGGTTGTTTTTATAACGTTAGTATCCACTAAGAAGGGGTTTTTCTAGATTCATCCCCTAAGGGAGTTGAAAGTTTGTATGGATGGGGTTCAAAATTTTGAGTTAGAGATTTGAAACTTCGTACGTTTACTAATAATTAAAAAACAATAAAAGCAATTTCAGCGTTTTTTTAAAATCAACCTCTAACAGGTTAAAGAAGGAGTTGAAAGTTTGTATAGTTATAAGTATAAAAAGATGGTTCGGGGATCAACAAAAGTTAGTTAAGAAGATAAAATTGGATATGAAACTCTGTATGAGGAACCGTATTATACGCGGACGAAGTCGCGGGCGGAAAAATAGTTAGTTATAAAATTGTGTCAGTACCTACCGAAAATAATTTTGAGCATTTGAAAATCATTATTTATAATATCAATTTCAACAAATAAAATAAGTTTTTCTGTATTCAGAGGTGAGTCCAATTCATGAGGTTTTTTTAGGGAATTTTGGAATAAAATAGATAAAACCGAAATAATAAGTTAGACCGGAACCGACAATTTTTTATGAATGATATTAGGTATATACCTAGGTAGCCGTAATCTAAAAATAAGTATGAAGTATTTCAAAGTATCTCATGCCCTTAAAAGGAGTGATATTATAAAATCTTATATCGTATTAAGGTTGTTGAGTAAACTGCTAATATATGCATTATTAGTTGTTTATTAAACATATTGACCTTTGCCTTGGCAACTATCGGTAGCATGTCTGAGGACTCTGAGGTGGCCTTGTCGGTGGAAAATCATTAATTTAACAAGGTATGTACAGATATTTATCTTTAAGTAAATCTAATTATTTTTGTTGAATATTTTTTTAATTACATTTTTTTACACAACAGGGCTTGGCCACTTTTTCTGAAGAATGTGACATTTATTTCAGTTTATAATATGTGGATTTAGTTATTAATAACGACCTCCTAGAATAGTCGATAGTGGCCGTGCCTACAAAGCAGGCGGTCTCGAGTTCGAATCCTAGTAAGGGCATTTATTCATCACTAATATTGGTTCGTGAAATATGTTTTTATGTATTTAAGTATTTATTTATATCTATCTTAATTACATATATCGTCGCCTAGTACCCACAACACAGGCCTTATTGAGCTTATTACTGAGGGACATAATATTAAAAAATTAAATGAAAATAAAAGGTTTTATATAAGGTGTTAACAAATTAAGTACAGATTGAGCAATGGGGATTGTTCATATTTGATAATTTATTCAGAAACTATAGGCCATTTTAAAATATCAGTTTAATTTCTTTAGCTTAAAACAGCTTAGTTATTTTATTATAACTAAAATAAAAAATTAGATACGACGTCTTGTAAGTTACAGTTACAAGCTGAATAGCATTGACGAAGTCAATTATTCGTATAAAAAAACCTTGCTTGTTGTCAACGGTCGCTGTCACGTCAAAATTGTAAGTATTGGTACGTTACTCCGCATGTTGTTTTGACCGAGAAAAATATAAAAATTCAAATTGTATTAGTAAAGCGAAAGAAACAATACCCATGGCGATTAATTTTGTGAAAGCCGACTCAAGAAATATAACAAAATTAGAAAATATCAGTAAGTATACTGGAGTAAATCGCATCAAGTCCAAACTATAACATGACTAATATTTGATTGAAATAAGATGAACCAAAATACTTTTATATATTTTACAACATAAGTGTTTGATTGTTATTGCACTTACTGTGTAATACTTACTTTTTCACATGTATCCGTAGGGGCAGTTTTTGTTTACAATTTTCTGTTTACAGTCAAGTGTAAAAATATGAGTGTACTCATCTTACTCAAAAATATGTCCCATAGTATCTTATTCCGTTGTAATAAGTGCGTAGTACCATATTTATGAGACTATTTTTTCGATACGTATTTTTGCACTTGACTGTACATGTTTTGATGTTTGACAACTGTCGCACGGTATGACATTGAGTTTATTTTGTTTAGAAATGTTTACTAAACTTTTTAAAGAAGATTTTACAAGGAGTAAGGTCAAACAAAGGTCATTCATATTTTTGCAAAAATATCAGAATTCACTCATTAATTTGGCGAAATATTAGTCTAAAATTGATCGAAAAACCGAGACCTCGAAATTGTTTTGGAAATATACCTTTTCAAAATAAATAAACTATCCCAATTCACTGACAAGGTTTTTAACACTTTCTGTCAAGTGATATTTGTAATATTTTATTAGACTAGTCATGCGTTATGACCTTATGACACCCTGTCAATTTTTTTTTAACAAATGGCATTTACAATAAGAGCGAGGAGCAAGAAGTGACAGTGCGTGTCTTACGTACGGCGTCAAAGATAATCTGCACGCGGTGTCTATGGCATGTATATCTAGCCTGAGACAACATCAATAGGATGACATTGACATTTACTAAGGCAACTGGCCAGGGAAGTGATAGAGTTAAGAGATAATCAAGGAAGTCTTATTAGTCTTATTACTGATTACTGGTTATCTCATGATAGTTAAGCAATAACGCGTAGTTTTAGTGACCGCTAGGCAACCGGATGGCTTGCGGTATTTAAGCTCCTGAAGTGATGAGGAACCGCCCTGTGCAACCCAAAATGACCCAACTTGGACTGGAATTAAAATTTTGTTATATAACCAGCGTACATTCTTTCAGGCAACCGCTGTTTCAATCAGTTGCCTCGCGATAAAATTTTTTTTTTGAACCCCCCTTCTATTTTTGCTCCAGTCCAAGTTGGGTCATTTCGGGTTGCACAGGGCGGTTCCTCATCACTTCAGGAGCTTAAATACCGCGAGCCATCCGGTTGCCTAGCGGTCACTGAAACTACGCGTCATTGCTCTGAATATGAGTTTACGTAGCAAATTTGTTTTCCAGTTTTATCCAAAAAACCCGACCCGGGGTATGTCCTTAAACTACGTCCGGACTTGGGTATGTCCTTAAACTATGCCAAAAAGAGAGGTATGGGCACTGCGAATGGCATCTCGCTTAGTGTGGTAGGGCACGTTCAGTGAATGTCATCTCGCTCAAATCTGGAGCAGAGCCCGACTGGGGAAGTACCTCCACCTTACAGAAAACCACAGCCAAATAGCACTAGACCCTACTCATAGTGTTGTGTTCCTGCTGGTGAGTAAGGTTGCCAAAGAGCTCAAAGAGGACCCAGTGTGTTGACGATGAGGGACCCTATTGTTCCTTTAGCCGTCAACACAGTGAATCCTCCTTTTTGTAAAGGGTCGGCAACGCGCATGTGACTCCTGTGGAGTTACAGGCGTCCATAGGTTACGGTAGCTGCTTACCATCAGGCAGGCCGTATGCTTGTTTGCCACCGTCGTAGTATAAAAAAAAAAAACATCAAACCTATGTTTCATACTTAAATATGTATACTCTAGGAGCCGAGTACTAACTAGCTGTAAAATATTTGTTGTTAGCACCTTAATAATGTATTGAGCTGTTAAACTCAAATATTTATTCTAACACGTCTGACTCACAATTTCAACTGTCTGGGGTTCATAAAGAAAACATAATTATTTTAACGTCACACCATAATATGTACATTCATTAGATTTATTGATAAATTTAATTAAAGACTAATTACTAGTTAGGTAAGAACCATTTATCCTTCCATTATGACTATGCACAAAACAACTACGTGCTTTGGATAACCGCTAGGGCCTATGTTGAAAACTCAAACACTCGAGCTAAGGGTGTTGGATGGGCAAACTTTATTCATTAGTTATGTGTGGCCCACCAACACTAAAGTAGTTCCCATTCAATGACACTTGAAACCGGACCATTTGGCCCTCTATTTGGCCATGTTTTCATATATATATTTTTAGGAAAGGTATAAACATATTAAACATCCTCCTTATAGTACGTAAAATATCTATTTATTTGTACACAACATACTAGTAAAAACCTACCGCATAATTATATCTACAATAGGTAACAAATATGTTGGAGATCCGCTTAACGGCTAAGTAAATTAGATTTTTTTAAAGAATTAATTCCCAGCAGGCTGGAAATCATTTTAATACCTTCATGTAGTCCTAAATGAATGGTATCTGAGTTTGCTCAATCCCAGGAGGGGTGCATAACTTTATAGCGAAATTTTTGCTCTTTGTCAGTTTTTTGCTTCTAGCTCGAAAACGGTACGTACGGTTAAATTCTGCGTCGAATGAGCATCTTAACTTCTAATTCAGTTCAGCGGTACAGCCAAAATCTAAAATTATAAATCGGGAAAATGTCTTGTCCGGAATTAATTCTTCAAAACACTTTTTATAGATCTTATTTGCTTGGCCTAATAAGGGCATAATTAGTATCTTATTCTAATTATGAAAAAAATTTGATAATACATTTTTCATAATTTTGTTAGCGGTTTTAAAAGCAAATGCGCATATCAGCCTCATTTTTGACTTTTGTATTGCTTTGACGCAATTTTAATCCTAACAATAAAAAGAATCGATTGATACATTAGACAAAAAAAATCATCATGCCTCGCTTGTGATGTGACACAGACGAAGTTGCTAGCGTTCAATTCCGTTGTCCCCTTACTAAAAGACGGAGCTTACTCTTGTTTATTACTAGGATAATGTGTACATAACAAACCCAATTTATTTTCATTTTTAACAGAGTCCATATTTTTCTTATATACGTACAGTCGTACATTCGATGGAACGTCTTCGACGAAACGTGTTTAGAGGAAACGTGTTTCGATATGGCGTAGGGCGTAGGTAACCCCACTAATAGATGATTATTAACAACAAACCGTCCCACTGCCTAATGGACTAAGAGCAGGGCACGTCAGATATGACACAATAATGTAAGCAACAAAACCCGTCTGGTTCGATTGCTATGCTATTATTATTGCTTGATCCGGACTTCTGGCAGCTTTTAATGGGTGGAGGTTGGAGTGACAAACTAGAAAAAAAATTGAATTGGAAAATAGTAATATCAAAATAGATAAAAACTGCCGAAATTTTCTTATTTATATAGGACATGGCCTATATTATAACATTAAAACAAAAAACATTGCGTATTATTAAGGAAACAAAAACAGTAGGCGTCAAACTATGAATTACATTATACGTCATTTGGCGTATATAATCTAATTATTTATATAATTTATCATAATATTGCATCAAGCGCAGATCTCTAGGATTTGTTTTCTTGAAGTGGTTTGCATTATTTGACCTCCACGACTGCCAGATGTCGAGATCTAGAAATAAGCATAGTATAGCAAACTGAGTAGAGAAATTTCGTTTCTTTCATTATTGTGTCATATCTGACGTGGCTAGCTCTTCGTCTATAAGGTGGATAAAACAATATTGATGGTTTCAAAAATGTTCACATATTTCGATAAGTATTTTGTAGCATTTAAAGTCTCATAGATACATTTATACAAATATTATTATTCCCTTTTCGTTTTTAAGTGTAACCCTCAAACCGCGTAGTGGCCTCGCAAACAGCGAAGCGCTCTGCGGCTGTCAGCTTCGTTATTCGAAAGCTCACTCGACACTTGTACTGACGGACTTTTATGACGAGTGTGCTTTATGGTAGGCACTTACGTCGAAGTGCGAATGAATTTTCGAGCGAGTTAGAATATTTTTCATTAAAATGCATTTTTTTATGCAATCCTATCATGTTTTTGTAGTTTGGAGCATTTATCTCTGCACATTCTTTATTAGTGGCTGTGGTTACGTAAAAGGCGTAAATGATTCTTTACTAATATTAGGAATTATTTTTTAACTACATAATTTATCAAAATACTTATTGACCGTTTACCGTACCTACGTTTTATTCAGCTTACTAAATTTTATGTATCTTATTGCGGCGTGTTTTTGCAAGACTTTTTCTTCACATGTAAAGGCATGTTAACTAAAGACTATCGAAAATTATAAATACAATTTCAATAGCATATAAATCCAAATATACTCATGTTTATTACCATTACCATCAAAAATACAAATTTTCAGACTGAAAATAATTAATTCAATTGGTTGTATATCAAAGAACCTGCCGTTTTATGCCAATTCTCTAATTTTCTTTCTAGACGTCGATATTAGAGTTCGGACAGCGTGCTTAGCAAAATTTTCTCCTTCATACCCTAGTCATAGAAACAACTGCTCATCAGAAATGACAAAAAAGCTCTTTTTTCGACGTTTTATTTTGATATTACTTAAAAAAAATTGGATCGGACTAGTAATTGAGCTGATTAGATTCAGTTATAAAATTGATTTTTTTCCGTTCACACCCCTGAAACACAAGAATCTACAGCAGAAAAAATTGAAATTTGGCTGTTACAAACTTAAGACTGTGTGCTTTCTCAGTACCCTCAGAAGCTGTGTGTTAACCCATTTCCTGACGTAGATCTCATCTGAAATTTTAGAGGTAGTAAAAAACGAATTCATTTAAAGACCGTATTACAAAGATAGCTGCCAAACCTTGAATCTTAGGGTAGTTTCTTCAATAATAATGGGCTTTTCAGATTCAGTGAAACATAGATATTTATAAAATGCTCCATATTTATTATGGTCCTATGGGTAATTATCTAATTTTGCTATGACTAATCGTTGATTTATTTATACATGTTTTTTCTCTGCGAGTATACAGTCTCAGGCTTTTGAAACTGAATTTTACTGAGTTCAGCTATTTTCTATTTTTATTTGGTGTGCCAGATAGTTTTTGTAGGCCTTCCGATCAATTTATTTCTTGAACATATTTAACCATTCCACCTGAAAGCCAATTTTTTTGGGATCGTTGAGTCGAGTGCCTATTTATATTACTCTTTATACCTTTACCACACTTTAACTATTTAACTGGTCGAAGAACTATGTTCCCGGTCCAGTTTTAGCTTGTCATCGGAACAATATCCATGTTTTAACGTGGATTCGGTCAGCACAGATACAAAGTTTATCGAGTTCAGCTATCCTTTTCTCTGAAATTCTCTTTTTAGCTAGAACACCATTTGTCCGCTTTTATTTTTCTTTCTTTGTAGAAAGTACATGTAACTTTAGCTTGAACCCATGAATGATAATATCAAATAATATCGATCAAAGCCGATATACTGATGCGCACATTGATATTAATTTGCAACAAAATTGTTAATGTTTGTATTACTATACACCTATCTAAAGTTGTATTTATAAATTGTCGATACAGTCTTTATATTTTTCTACTAGCTGTGCCCGCGGCTCCGCCCGCGTGGAATTCGGTCTGTGTCAGTAAGCGGCTAATTCACCCCTAATTTCTCTCCCGCTACCCTGGAGGCGGAACTTGAAGTAAAGTTGACAGATGGATACGCTAGAGGACAGTAGTCCTGATATTTTTTTTTACAATTACCACTAAATGAAACTACACTCAAAAATCAATACTTTTTTTTGTCCTTATAATTTTTTTTGCCATGATTTAAACGACATATCACGTAGGTGTATATTGGACGATACAGTACCACTTTCATGTCCACGGCAAATATCATCCAAATCGATCCTCCCGTCAAATCAGTTTAAGCATGAAAGGTAAGAACAGGCGTGGTTGAAATTTGGGGAGGGTCAGTTATGATTGTATGATTTTTTGAGGGGGTCAATAATGATTTTTCTATTTGAGGTGTCCTCGGGGGGGGGGGGGGGGGGGGGTCCATGACCCATGCAAATTTAACTCAATCGAGTGTAGTGGCTACCTCCCCCTTTTAGACGTTGAATTTTTATAGGCTACGGCACGGCTGGGGATTTTCTTGAATTGGAATTAGTACTCCTTAAGGGGTGTGATTTCTGGGATACCAATGCAAATAAACCGGCCAAGAGCATGTCGGGCGATGCTCAGTGTAGAGTTTCGTAGTTGCCGCCCTGCTACAAAACATCAGTTCAAAAAGTCGTTTATTAAGGGATATTTGGCGGCGCTTACGTCATTTTACTATCCGGCACTTCCTTTCACTATGCGTTTCTGAATGATAATTCATAATTTTTTTCTATTTTTTTGGACCCACGGTACAAAAGTTAGATGGAGGAGACGATTTCAGATCTAATATTTACGAAACTATCAGTTTCATCCAAAAAATGTATTAGAAGACCTCTATTCTTTTTGAAAGACCTATTCAATAATACCCACCACGATAGGGTTGGAGTGAAAAAAAAAATCACCCCCCATTTTATGTGTACCCTAATAAAAATATTTTTTTTACTTTTTATTATATTACTTTGGCGGCGTGATTAATGCACATACTGATACCAAATTTCAGCTTTCTAGTGCGAATGGTCACTGAGCTAGACTGCGGACAGACGGACGGCCATGGCGAAACTATAAGGATTCCTAGTTGACTACGGAACCCTAAAAAGAGATAAATAGTAGTTTATGTAACTGTTACTAATAAGGCTAACTAATTACGTACAGAAGCATACACTGCTTCATCTACACAAATTTTACAAATCCTAAACGACGTGTTCGGAAACCATTAGAATGAATGACCGCCATTACACCGCCAGGATTTTCATAACGTTACCGTAGGTAATTAAATTAAATTGAATAAACGTTTATTTCAGGCTATTGCCAATATCGTTGTTAGTCAACACAGAGTTCATGTTAGTGTATACAATACAAATTTACAATTTTCTTACGAATTTTAATGAATTTTCATACGTTTTTACCACACTGTCACAGATAATACACTGATGTTACGTTACTGGTTGCAATAATGGTGGTAAATTACATACGGTTTCCGAACGCGGAAGATATTTATTCTTCAATGTAAGCTCATTACAATGCACTAATGAACGCCAGAGAAAATAAAAATACGTGAGTGTCGTGGAACACTCGGTTGGAACGAATTTATATTATTTAATTTTTGACTTTTTCGTAATTTTTGTGGTTTTAATTTTTATGTATTTTTTGGAAAATTTGAAATTGTTGAAATTTTTGAGATTTTTGAGATTTTTGTGATTTTTGAGATTTTTGTGATTTTTGAGATTTTTGTGATTTTTGAGATTTTTGTGATTTTTGAGATTATTGAGATTATTGAAATTTTTGAAATTTTGAAATTTTTTGAAACTATTGAAATTTTTGAAATTTTTGAAATTTTTGAAATTCTTGAAATTTTTGAAATTTTTGAAATTTTTGAAATTTTTGAAATTTTTGCAATTTTTTAAAATTTTGAAATTTTTGAAATTTTTGAAATTTTTGAAATTTTTGAAATTTTTTGAAATTTTCGAAATTTTTGAAATTTTTGAAATTTTCGAAATTTTTGAAATTTTTGAGATTTTTGAATTTTTTGAAATTTTTGAAATTTTGAAATTTTTAAGTTTTTGACATTTTTTACTTTTAGGTTCTCACTTTCACTTTTCACTACACTTCACTTTATGCTATTTTATATTTTTTTTATTTCATTCATTTCAGTTTCTCAATCGTATGGGTGTCGCGTTTTCGTGACGTGACGCTTTTTCGTGACGGCCACGCGACTTTTTTTCGCCCCCATCCGCGAACCGTCCGATAAGGAACTTCGTTCCAAAACTACCACCGGTTCTATCCCTACACCTCTGGCCCGAGAAGTATTATGACCGAAAAGAAACTCGACGTTTTTTCAAAACAGTAAAACATTATTAGATCTTAAAGCTACAAAATAATGCGTAGTTCTTCAAGAAGACCAAAACTGCTTGAGAGACAGATAATGTACGTATTATTTAATTATAATTAAAAATAAATCCTAATCTGGCTTCACAAAACGTTTGATATGTTTTCCAACCTAAACGGTGTCCTATAAATGTTAGATGATTTTATGGTAGTTTCTGGTTTGGGCCATACATCTTTGTTCGTCATATACAGGATGTTTCCTGTAATAAGAGCAATAAATTAAAACGTAGATTCTACTCCTCAAACAATGAAACGTTTGTTCCACAATTTAAAAATAAATGAAGTTTTTATATTGTCTCTTTTTCATACATACTAAATAGTATTTTCAATGTACGTTAAAATCCGTCTAATTGACATTGCTTGTCACTCTTGTCACCCAACAGAAATAATCAATTTCGCAATACATTGCGTGTTCGAATAAACTTTAAAGTGGAATAAAAATCAAATTATAAGTTATTTTTAAAAGTCGCTGAACTAATATTGTCCAGTTTGAGGAGTAGAATCTTCGGTTTAATTTATTGCCCCTATTACAGGAAACACCCGGTATAGTCCTCGAACCTGCAAAAACCCTTTGACATTAATGACATTTTCAAATATTTCTTAAGAGCGGGTAAAGATAAATTTAAAGCATCGACGGGTCATCATCATCATCATCATATCAGCCGAAACACGTCCACTGCTGGACATAGGCCTCCCCCAAAGAGTGCTACAATGACCGGTCCTGCGCCACCCGCATCCAGCGGACTCCCGCGACCTTCACCAGGTCATCAGTCCACCTTGCGGGGGGGTCTACCCACGCTGCGCCTTCCGGCTCGTGGTCGACACTCGAGAACCTTTCCGCCCCAACGGCCATCGGTTCTACGAGCAATGTGCCCCGCCCACTGCCACTTTAGTTTAGCGATTCGGAGGGCTATATTGGTTACTTTGGTTCTGCTGCGGATGGCCTCATTTCTGATGCGATCACGCAGAGAGACTCCAATCATAGCCATCTCTCTTGCCCTTTGGGTGACTTTGAGCTTTCTTATGAGGCCCATTGTAAGCGACCACGTTTCAGTACCTGACATATGGTCTACAGATCTTCGTCTTATCCATGTTCATCTTTAGACCAACTCGCTCGGAGGCTTTACTGAGGTCATCGAGCATCGTACTTAAATCCTCCATGGTCTCAGCCAAGACTACTATATCGTCAGCAAACCGAAGGTGAGTGATGTACTCGCCGTTTATGTTGATGCCTAGCCTTCTCCAGTCCAGAGTCTTGAAAACATCCTCCAGTGCAGCGGTAAAAAGTTTAGGAGAAATAACATCTCCTTGCCTGACTCCCCGCTGCAACGGAATAGGCTTCGAGTTCCGGTCCTGGAGTCGGACTGACATAGTGGCGTTCTCGTACAAACACTTCAGCACTTCGTTATAGCGATAGTCCACTTGGCACCTCTGGAGAAATTGTAGTACAGCCCAGGTTTCGTGTAGTACAGACCAAAAAAATACCAGCTATTTCAATACCAAATTGTTTTCTTCCCCATGTAAACTTCCACCCCTTTTGCATCCGCTTAAGGGATAATTTCTGAGATAAAACTATTTTATTTCCTTATCCAGAGCTCAAATTATCTCCATACCAAATTTAAATAACTCCCTATACAAATTTCCAACTCCCTTTTCACCCCTTTAGGGTTGATTTTCGGGGTGAAAACTATCGTCTGTCCTTTCTTGAGACCCATACTATCTCTATACTAAATTTCATCTTTATCAGTTCAGCGGTTAAAATATCCTCATACCAACTTCCAACCCCCTTTTTACCCCCTCCAGGGTTGATTTTCGGGATAAAAACTATTCTGTCGTTTCTCGGGACTCAAATTATCTCCATACTAATTTCTATTAAAAATTCTCCATACAAACTTTCAACCCCCCTTTCACCCCCTACAGGGTTGATTTTCGGGATGAAAACTATTCTGTCGTTTCTCGGGACTCAAATTATCTCCATACTAATTTCTATTAAAAATTCTCCATACAAACTTTCAACCCCCTTTTCACCCCCTACAGGGTTGATTTTCGGGATGAAAACTATGTATTGTCCTTTCCCGGGACTCAAACTATCTCTATCCAAAATTTCATCAAAATCCGTTCAGCCGTTTTCACGTGATGCGCGGTCAAATAAACTGACAAACAGATAAACAGATAAACAGACAAACAGACAAAAATTCTAAAAATTGTTGGAACGTGTTCTGTTATCGATTCTAAGTATCCCCAGCCAACTTTTTTTCAAATATATTCCATGTACAAACTTTCGACCCTCTTCAGCTTTAATATGTATAGATGGTATCAAACTGTAAATAAACAGTAACTCGGGATTAATCTTATCTTGTCCTTTTATTACGATACTTATATGTTCATGACACAGAATGTATCAAAGCAACGCAAAAGACAGAATCGCGGTAACAAAGTTGTACATTTGTACAGTCAACGCCAAAAATATGTGTACACTTTTGCAACTTACTCCATTGTAATAGGGTTCTAAATTGTATACATATTTTTGGCGTTGACTGTACAATGCACCTGGAATGCTTATTCCTACACTCGCATGTAGATATAACAATATACATATCTCATACTCTTTTAAAATTTAGGTATTTGTAATTGATATTTATGATGAATATTTTTATCTAGGTTACTTTGTTAGATATTTATTATTTAACACGTGTCCAAATTCCAATTCATATAAAAATATTCCTAAGTAGTAAAGGAGTCTCTCCGTATAAACCAGTAGAAGGCTTAATTGATTCATAAGAAAAAAATGTGTTAAAAGTTCAATTGGATAATTCTTAAATAATAAGTACAGCTTGTCACAACCATGTTCAAAAGTTCACGGTACGAGGGCTGCCTTGAAAATTTCGGGAATTGAAAGAATATGCATTTAAATTAAATAAACGTATTTTTATTTCCCTTTATATTTAACGCACTTTTCCATTCCTTCAAACCAGATATTAAAGCAATTATTTTACTCTGAAGTAGGACAAAATGGCGATTTTGTAAGCGCCGACTGCTTCTTCCGGCGTCTGAAAACTCTAACCATGCTACTGATTCTTGATTTTCGGGCATGTAAAAAAATCGGTGGGAAAAAGTCGGTATGGAGGATGGTCCAATAATTCGACTTTTTCGCCGTACAGATAGTCTTTTGTTCTCCGAGCTGTGGAAGGGCTGGCATTTTCATGGTGTAAGATGATGCGGCGATTAGGGTTATTTTTTCGCAAATCAGCAAAGACAAACGTTAAACAAATCTTTGTATACCAATCGGCATTGATCTTTAAGAAGAATAGTCGCTACGTGACCTGATTTGGTGACAAACGTGGCCACCATATTTTTGACCATACTGCGTGAACGAACTAATTTTGTCGGCTTAGGCTCATCTTCATAGACCCATATTCAAGAATAGTTTTCGATTCAGGCTCATGTGTGTGTGTGTGTATGACTCGCCACCTGACACAATACTAAAAACGGCATTTGAGCTTCCTCTATTGAATTTATTTAAAGTTGTGTGGCACCAATTGATAGGAGTGCTTTTCTGATCGTCTCACAACAAGTGAGGTATCCACTGGGAAAATAACTTCCTCAAGCCAAACTCTTGTTGTAAAATAATTTGTATCTTACGCATTCCAATAACATGTCAATCATTCTTTATCATTGACGCACAACATCAATGTTTTCATTAGTGATGGTCGATCTAGTCGACCTTCACGCAAGTCATCCGTGAGAGAATCATGGCCACGCTAAAATTCTGAATACCACCGGTATATTGAAGTCTTTTGAAGGTGCTTCACTACTAATAGCGGAAGTCAATTGGTCACTACATTGTTGTTGAGTTAATCCACTTTTAAAGTAATAATTAATCATAGATCTCAAATTCTCAGGGGACAGTTCCATTTTCAGCAGCGGCTCAACGACTTTAAAAAACAATTGAATAAAGAATATTGTTTCTTTTTCGAAGTGGCGCGTGTTTTTTGGATAATGACACTATGGTGAAATTAAAAAAGGTATAATACTACCGTGATACGGAAAAAGGGCGTTTCTACACAAACAGAGAAAACAAAAATTGTGTTATTGAAATTAAAAAAATCCCCGCGAGAAAGAGTAAATGTAGTAAAAGAGTAAGGTAATATGTTGTTTTTTATACAAAAATGTGTATATAAACGTATGAACTATCGACCTGTAGATGCGACATAAAATATTGTTTAAGTATGTTATGTTATGTGAATGTTTTTAGGCAACGCGCATGTGAGTCCTCTGGGATTGCAGGCGTCCATAGGCTACGGTAACTGCTTACCATCAGGCTTATGTATGCTTGTTTGCCACCGTCGTGGTATAAAAAAACATAAAACAATTTTTATGTTTCTTCTTAGTATAAAAAAAAAAACAAAAAAAACACTTGCTACTCCAAAGAAAATACGTTTCTTTTTTCTTGCACTTGTCTATTTAAGAATGATGTAGAGTGCTAGTAAACTAAAATACACAAACAAATAGACGTTTTTAGCCATTTGCTGATTTTCAACGAAAATACGCAAGTTAAATTTTGATTAACTTAAAATGATATGTGGCTTTCCATTAGAGAAGGGCCCTTATGCTCATTTCTAGTTAGGGAGAGATTTTGTGAAATATTTCAAAATTATATTATTTTTTCTTTTTTGCGTAATAGTACAACATAGGGATAGACGTGTATTTCTAGCTAAAACAAGGGCAAAGTTTGGTCAGTTCTGGTTGCACAGGGCGGTTCCACAACACGTCCGGAGCTCAAATACCGCGAGCCATCCGGTTACCTTGCAGACACTGCAAGTTACAACTACGCGTCATTGCTTTGATAATTACGAAAACCTACTAAATGTAAAATCTGATTGTATAATAAAGTCATATAATACCACCTTATTTGTAGAACCTTGGAGTTCCCGAAGCGTCAATTCAACAGCACAAGCTGGAAGGCTTCGAGCAAGTATGCATAATAGACGGCCCTAATATCGAATGCAAAACCAGGATGGGGCTCTATTAAAGCCTGACCAGAAATATATGATTATTGTCAAGAGGGCGCTATTATTCTCATTTATATGGCAACTGTTCAGTATAGTCATAATCTATGGTATGGTGACATCTTGATTTGTTTACCTGTCAGCTCTAATGTTAATTTGAAAATGTTTCACAGCGAAATAGTTTCATTTCCCAAATGTATTATTTACACAGCACTTTATTATATACACTATTTACAATGTTTCGCTTTTGACTATGGATAATTTTGGGATTTTTGTGTCGTTTATTATTTAATATTGAACACTATATTTTTTTATTTCTTTTTTCCTTTAATTAATGGCTTTTACTCCTCGCCTATTTTAGCGAGGTGAATTCTGCCAATGTCAAGGTACAATTATGATTTTATTCATTTGTGTAAAATAAAATAAAAGCAACGTTGTTCGGTTAAGGCCTTGTTGATTGTAACGTGATAGCCTCTTTACAAACACGTGGATGGCCGGGACCCCGGATAACCGTTTGTTCAACTAAAGGATAGTTACTCGCGTTTTGGGACTAATTTTTCATTAGCTGCACACTTGTCCGTTAGGTCACCGCACAATAAGCTATCAATATTACACACTGAACTACGTAAATGAGCAAAAAACAAAAAACTATTCCAAAAACGACGCAGCCATCTTGAAGCTCAATCGATTCTCAACACTTTATTATTATTCAAGTAAACCGCCTCAATGACACCGTCAACTGTGACAGCCTGTCACATGCATATCATCCTGTCATTAAAATTACTGCCAGTGTAAGAAATTAGTTCCAATGAAATTCCGCAACATATCGCATAATCATATATTTCTGGTCAGGCTTTACATATATAAATAATCAATTCGTCAATGCTATAGATAACAGCTCATTCAAAGTTTTTGTTTTAGATAGTCCTGGGCATGCCCACCATTGCGAATGCCTCACGTTAAAAGCATTTGGTGTACAAATATTAACCGTAAATAAATCACCCAAATGTCTTTCTAAAATTGACGTCGAATGCATCAGGAAGGTTATCAGTGCAAACGAAAAGATGACTGTTTTCGTTTGCACTGATAACAATTTTAATATTAATTTTACAAAAAAAAAACTGAATACATTCTATCACTTGATTCAATAAGTCCACGTATTCAAGAATATACCTACCACAAGAAACAATTCAAGAATAGACAAAATATATCTCTCTACTACATCATAGGTACTTTTTAGTTACCATAAACTAATTTGGGTCAGATTTAAAACAACACACGGAATTTTGATAGTTAACGTGCGGAACCCTCTCTCCTCTCCACGCGAGTCGAACTCGCGCGTGTCCGGTTTTATATATAAGTATAATGATCTGATGTACTTAAATAAGGCTTAGCTTATTTATTTTTAGAAATCCTTAATTTTTGCACATGGCTTTGAAAAACAGTGCTAATTACATATATGTATTATCTATTGAATATTTACCCAATTATCATCTAGAGCGCGCATAATTAATTTGTTGCTCGAATCTTTGAGCACAATTTGCTGAGACAAGGTGTTTAACTGGATTTGTGGCCTTCGCACAATCGACGTAAAAAAACGATATTTCAATATTTTATGATAATGTCCACTTTATTGTAATATTTTATTTTTATGTAAGTACCTACCTATTAATCGTGATATCAACTTAGGACCGATGGCTGACTGGAAGTCATAACTTCCAGGCGTTTAAATAAACCTAGATAAAGTATTTAATTTATAATGTTACAAGATTCTTCGGATATGTATATATTGTATGGTCGTATGTATGTATGTATGTACCTACATATATGTATCTTTGACATCTATGCATGTATAGATGTATATAATATCTACAATATATTTTATGTATATTAGAATTATGTAATTTATGTGTAAGAATTAAGGATGTAGTTTCGCATCCTTTTAAAGTTTTATGCTTCCGTCATATAATTTTCTGTATCGTTAGAAGCACCGCCTACAATCTTTCTGCTTGGCCCTAAGGTTGACTGGTAGAGAATGCCTCATGGCATTAAGTTCACCTTTTGTACGATACATTTTCTTTTTATGCAATAAAGATTAAATAAATAAATAAATAATGTTAGAGCAAGGCCTTGGAATACAAAATTAGTGTCAATGGCGAAATAACTTAGGTAGCAGCAGACCTGTGCAGCCAACCGTTATCTGAGATAATATAGACATGGCACAAAATATAACAACTTACCTTAATTGGTTACCGTAAATCGTAACAAAATAAGATCTATTTCTTAGCCCAGTAGGATTATTGTCGCAGAAGTTTCGATTCATATAGAATTAGAGATTCTAGTTACTCTTACGATTGTGGGTTAGTAGGTATTGGTAGTGGAAAGAAGTATTTATAGTTACACAAAATAGTTCTTCAAGTACAAAGTGTCGAAAACAAATGTACTTAGGTACAGTCGAGGACAAAGAGATGTATACACTTTTGGACCTTATTGCGTTGTAATAAGGTCCAAAAGTGTATACATCTCTTTGTCCTCGACTGTACTAGTTAATAAATTACCTTTTAAGTTTTCGTTTAATTTATTGTAATAGTAGTTTCAGTTTTACATTGTATTAATTTACCTACACCGAATGAAATATTCAAAATACTGTATGGTAATAAATCATCGTTAAGGTGGTTGCAGATGTTACAGTTTTCTAAAAACTATACTTTAAAAGACACAGGTACATAAGTAGTATTTACTAGTTTTACACAACATATAACAATCCTAATTAATATGTAAACTTCATGTTCTTCCGCTAAAGATCTATCTATTTGTGTACGATAAAATGTTGTTTTAATTAAAAGCTTTATTCCTTGAGACAAAAATTTAAGGGGATTGAGAGGATTAAAAGTATCTTAAGATCCTGAAAAGAAAACACGCCTGCTTGTGGTGCTTGGGGAAAAACTAAGACTGTCTCATAATACCTACTGTAGTCTTATTTAAAACGACACAATTGTTTCGATATGTGTCTGTGCTTGTTGAATTGTTTCTTATTTCGAGGCATAAAAATATTATTTACCTACGAGTGATTAAATCAGAATCACATTTCGTACAAGCTATAAGGGGAATTAGTACATTATTACTATTAGGCTACGTAACTTTTTAAGTTAAATGCTTAAATATGAAACATTTTATATGGGAATCTTTTTAAAATAAATATTGTTGATAGAATTATAGAAAAACATGAGTACATTCTTTGCACTCGAAGTCATGCAAGTAAAAAAAACTAACACTGGGTTAATTACCTAGATTACATTGGGTGTTTCATACATTTTTTTACATTAAACGAAACCTTACCTAGGTAATTTGTTTTACATATCCTATATATTGTATGACAATCCCCTAGATCTCATAGCCATGATAAAATTTCTCAATAAACGCATAGGTATCGCATCACGTGTAATTTTTTTAAGTTACTACAATAATGAGCGAAATTTATAAATATTTTTAGTGTGTAGCTGGTCGTAACGCAAATAATTTCAGCGACCGCGGACCGGAACGGGTTTATAACGTTTGAAATTGACGTCTTCCGCCGCCGTAACAATGCATTTTAACTGTTCCCATTATTAATAAAATACCAATGAAACACCATTTCCACGCTTGACCAAAGACTTGACTAAATATAGGTACTGCATCTGGATCTATAATCTAAAATTTCTAGGTGGCCAGGCAAGCTTGAAACGAAATATACTTGAAATATATACATATTATATACAGTGTGTTTTTTTTAAGTGGGACAGTATGGGGGAATCCTGAAGTATAAGAGATTCAGGGAAACTGCCTTAGGAAACATTAGGTATTTTTTTGAGAAAAAAAATTGGTTTAGTCAAAATTTTGGTCAAGTGTGAGTTGTCCCTAAAAATTAATAATATTGATGAATTTTTTTTACTCAGTTTCATGAGAGGATAATTTTATTGTATAGAAAGAAAAAAATCGGAACAGTAGAAGTTAGTAAAATTTAAGAAAATCGTTATTATTAATTTTTAGGGACAACTTACACATGACCAAAATTTTGAATATACCAAATTTTTTTTCCCAAAAAACTACCTAATGTTTCCTAAGGCAGTTTCCCTGTATATCCTATACCTTGGGATTTCCCCATACTGTCCGACTTAAAAAAAAACACATAAAATAAGATAACTTTAAAATCACTCGATGTATTATATGTAATCCAGACGTTTGTTTTATTGTGTAGTGAAACAATGAAAGAAAAAAACTTTTTTTCATCAATATTATATGCTTTCAAAAGTATGTAGGTATGTTAACTAAAACTAAATTATACAAAAAAAATTAATTTTCCTGATGCTGTCCAAAACGCTATTAAAAATACTTTACCGCTAGTTTAACAACTCTGTCGTTTCGATTTTATAGTGCTTAAAGTGTTTTGATTCATTTAAATAGCATGAATTAAAAAAAAACGCCGTAACTCCAAAGTCTTGTTAATCATTATTTGTGGCCGAAAGATCTTGTAATCCGAGACGCAGGTTTACGAGTACAAGATAAAACTAACTTTACTCTTACCTTTGTGTGAGTGAACAGTATAGTTTATGTCTTCAAAAAGTATATGCACAGGTGGCCGTTTGGCCATCCGGTTGAGTGCCTTTAGGGTAGATCCAGCTCTTTCCAAGGCCGCGGGCGTCCATTGGCTCTCCTGCGCAGGCTGGAGCACTAAGGGGTTGTTTTCGTTAGTAGGGATCGAGCCGCGTCGAGCAGCGCCTGCGATTGCTTTACGCACTAACGGAACATTAGACATTTTCGTTTGGTGTTAATTAACACAAAACACTTAAACTTTTTATTTGTACGAGATGCTTATAATCACTTATAAAAGTTTTTATTACGATTATTTAGGCGATATTTTAGTAAAAAAAATTCATCACAATGTAGTAGTATTTGACCAGATTTTTTTTTCATATCTTAGCTTCTAATCACTCGAGTACCTAACATCCAAGGAAAATTTTAAATGTTGAACGTATCAATGTCCAGCCAGCATAATGAACGCGCGCGCTGGCTTTTGAAGACGCAAGGATACTAAACGTTACAATCAGAGAAATATGGCTTACTATTAAGTTTAAATGACTGAGCGCCGACCCGTGAAAATAACTACCGGTAAAGTACCAGTCACCTTGTGATTAGCAAGAGAGGGAGACCGATGGTTCCTGCAGCTATACTTGTTAGTTACTTACTAGTTTCATAAGCGTTAAGCAACAAAAATTGTTGGGTTGTACGTAAGTACTGTTTATGAATGAGTGGTTTATGATTGCATGCGTGACCTGAACGCAGTTTTTTAATTGCCACTCACATACGGTACCTACAAGTGTTATTAATATATGTTAAACTGACATTAAAGGCATTGAAACTCCTTAGAGTTAGACACAAAAAACAATAACAATTTGGGTGACCTTAGATCTTGGACAAGGCTTCTGCACGATAACAAAAAAAAAACCGGCCAAGTGTGACTCCCGCACGATCCGTACGATCTATAAAAACGGCAAAAAAATCATGTCTATTGTATAGGAGCCCCTTAAATATTTTTTTTTCTGTTGAACACAGAAAGACGGAGCCTGTCCAAGAAAAATAAGATTACGTTTAGCAGTAAGCTACAGGATTGCGACTGGTGCATCTTAAGCATAGACCAGTTCATTCAGTGTTTTAATATCGTTTTCACCCATGCCTTTAGGAAGCAAAAAAAGAAAATTAATCTAAATAAAGGTAATAAAACAAATTGGATAACTAAAGGAATCCGAGTTTCAAGCAAGATGAAAAGATTTCTGCTTAGTGGAAATAAAAATAATATTGATATATCTATAACTGCCTATAGAAAAAAATATATCAATCCGTATAGAAGGATAATTAGCGTGGCAAAAAAGAATTGCATCACTAATTACATACAAAAGTCTGATAGTATTTCTAAATCAATTTGGAAGGTGGTAAACAGTCATAGGAATAAGTTATCTACTTCCTGTCGTCAAAAACTGTTATTAAAAGATGATAATAAAATCATTGGCGATCCTCATGACGTAGTAGAAACTTTTTCTCGTGTATTCAACCAAGGAATTAATGGCAGCGGCCAGTGCCCTGATACTAACTTAGCACTAAAAATACTACGAAATTACAATAAACGTTTTTATAATGAATTAGCTTTTGGTGTTACTAATGCACAAGAAATTACTAAAATTGTAAAAAACATGAAAACCAAAAACTCAGTGGGCTATGACGATATTCCCATAACTATAATTAAGGAAAACCTAAAAATGCTTGCGGTGCCACTTGCATCTTTTTACAATAAGTGTATCACACAAGGGGTGTTTCCAGATCAATTTAAAATTGCCAGAATTATACCACTCTACAAAAAGGGCCCAAAAACGGACCCAAAAAATTATCGACCAATATCCCTGCTTCCTACCTTCACAAATTTTTTTGAGAAAATTATTCAAGACAGATTAATGACACACTTGCATGCGAACAAAATCCTGAGTAATACACAATTTGCATATCAAAAATCCAGAGGTACTGCCCAAGCCATTGATACCTTAATCAATGCTATCGTAAATAAATTAAACGAAAAACTAAAGGTAGCTGCGATATTTCTGGACCTTAGCTCCGCATTCGATATGGTTGACCATGATATACTCATGAACAAGCTGGAGTTTTATGGTGTTAGAGGCAAGGCATATGATCTTATAAAATCGTATTTTAATAACAGAACCCAGTTTGTAGAAATAACAGATGTAGATGGCAACCTTGAGAATGCTATCAGATCCAAATCTGTCAAATCGATGGCAGGAGTCCCCCAGGGTTCCATTTTGGGACCAGTTCTCTTTGTTATTTATACAAATGACCTCATACAATTTGTTATTAAAGAAATACCGGATATTGACTTAGTTGTTTTCGCAGACGATACTAATGCCATTATAAGCTCTAGTTGTCTTGAGGATCTGAATAGTAAGGCAAATCGAGCTTTAGAATTGTTTCACGAATGGTTTAGCTGTAACAAATTGAAGGTTAATCCGAGCAAGACAAGTGCAATGCTACTTAGATCTACTGCAAGGCAAAAGGACATGCTAGACCTTACGTTTTGTGGTGATAAAATTAGTAATGTTAATAATGTTAAGTTTCTTGCATCTACATTGATGATCTACAAAATTGGAAAATTGAACTTGCAAGTATAAAGGGTTCCATCAGTTCGGCTTGCTATCTTCTGCGCAGTTTACGGGCCTTAGTTGATCGTAAGCATCTAAAGATGGTTTATCATGCGCTGGTTGAATCAAAACTACGTTACAGTATCAAGTGCTGGGGAAAAAGTTATGACTATAATATGCATAAAGCCTTTGTAATTCAAAAGCGAGCCGTGAAAACCATATTGCGCATGTCACATTATAGTTGGCCGCATAAGGAAGACTTCAGAAAGCTAAATATACTGCCGGTCCCGTGTTTGTACATCTTGCTGCTCCTTACTGATCTGATTAAGAATTTAAATGAATATGAGACCTCTGAAGAAAGAGTAATACGGGAGAGTACGAGAAGGAAATACTTACATTGTAAATTGCAGCCCAATCTAAATGTAGTTAGTCATTGTGCTCATTTCCAAGGTGTACAACTCTACAACAAGCTTCCTGGTGTGTGGAAGAACATTACTAGCCTAAATATTTTCAAGAGTAAATTGAAAGCATTGTTGTTGCGTGAGTGCTTCTTTTCAATTGATGAATTTTTAAATTATTTTTCTGCTAATTGACTTGTTATAATTATTAATATTGACATAATCTATGTACCTAATGCAATTAATAATGAATGCTTATAACAATCCTAGTTTTAAACTTTTGTATAGTTAAGTTACTAATTAATGCAAGTTAGATTAAAAAATTAGATGTAGTGTCACATTCAGATACAATTGTAAAGTTGTTATTGAATTAATAAATAATAATAATAATCATGACTATCAAAAAATGTATACAAATGTTCGTTTAAGTGTTGACCATGACAGCTCATACTGTACTCATACAAGTATATATTTTTAGCAGGTTTTCGTTTGCTATATTATAATTTACATACACTTGGACCCCATTAAAAGATACTGTAGGTACAAGAAATAGAACATTGTGAAATAATGTGTATTTTTTTCGGAAATAATTTAATTAAGTATTTTATAGAAACATAAAATACCTACAAGACGAGTATAATTATATGCGCGATTTTTAAAGGTCGTACCATAATAGATGAGGGCAGCTCGTTTTTCGACTGTTTCTCGTTCTGTGTTTATTTCATCCGGCATAATTGTATTATTTTAATATCCCCTCATATACAGTCAAGTTATGTACCAATTATGCAAGATCACGGAATCTCAGCCACCATTACTTGTGACCTGCCATGACCATGATCATTAATTGCTTACATCGAGTAACGACGTACCTATTAAGGCGACTAGTGTTGTGGAATATTCATTTTTGGTAGCCTAATATCCGACGAACAAAATATAATTATGTATATAAAATGCATAAAACTTTTTTCATAAATTCATACGGATTCAATTAACACTCAATTTGCATAACGTTTAGCTGCATGATGAAAAATCGGTATAGGTGTTAGGTAATAGTCAAATCGCATCGCTTCGCGGAGCTTCCCTAGCAAAACTACCTCGGTAAAAACTGTTCAGTTTGTTTTTGGTAGTTACTATTATATTTGCTATTTTATAAGTTTTAAGAGTTTTTCTAAATTTGTGTTTTCACATTAAAGAAAACACTATACCTAGTCCAAATAAAATGTTACTGCATATGTTATTATTATGAAAAATAAGTGAAAGTTTCGACTAATGAAATTATGCATTTTTTGTTTTGAGCTTCGATAATTCTCAAGGGCGATTTTTTGATCACTTATAGTGAAATAGTACATTATGATACAAGTGTGCTAAGTTGATCATTACATACGAAGCGATATTGTGCGCACGAACGAGTGTGAGTACGAATAAGGAAGTGGATCTATGTAATGATCAAGCACACACGTTTCATACGACGTTTTTCAATACACTTACACACACACACACACACACACACACACACACACACACACACACACTTACTAAACAGAATACTGTAATTAAAAACTAGATCAATGCATTAAGAGTCCGCTAACGATTTAAAAACGAAAATCGCTAATAATTACATAACGCACATGAATTGCATTTGATAAGATAGTTTGAAGTCTTGTTGTTGCAAAAAAATACTTTTAGTACACATTTATTACTTTTTAATACCCGAAAGCTCAATTCTTGCAGAGCTTGTTTAGTGAGGACGTTGATTTGTGCAAAGTTATCGCTTGATTTTGTATTATTTTTTACCACCGATATGTTTTATATTATCTAAATAAAGCATAAAACAAAGTTTATTTCTATATTTAAATTTTTACATGAAATAATTTCATACATTCTCACAAACACTCTCTAAACTTCGGCAATTTTTCTTAAAATTGCTTTAGGTAAACATACTCTTGCTTAAAAAATATGCATGAAAATGAAAAAAACTGTTCCACTTATTCCTACGACTTATTTTTCAACGTATTTATATATTTTACATAGTAGTTTAACATAATTTTAATCAATAAACATCTTACTCTTTTCACCTCTCCAAGCAGAAATAGCTTTTATATTAAGATAAAGTATTTATAAATAAAACATAAAATCAAAAAAGTGTTCCACTTATACAGTTTAAAAAGCAACTATCTTTCAATTTTTGTATACAAACTAATAGTAGTCTTAGTAGTTACTGTAAAAGTAGTATATAAAAGTTGAGCAATACTTAACGAAAAAAAAACTTTACTAGACTTTTAATTGTCCGATTGCTTGCAGGATAGAGGGACTTACGTATTTAGGTACCTATGATAATCTACTAATCTAATAGACTATCTGGAACTATTTTTCAAAACATTTTGTAAAATTCAACACTTCACATTTATTGTCCAATAAGTTAAAATAGAGTTTTTCTTAGATGTAGACTTTTATGACAACATTAGTATGTATGACAATTTTGAAATATTTATATCCGGATGTTAAATTAACACTTAAGATGGTTTCTTATTCACTTAATATATTAATTGTTTAAATTAATAAAACACAAGGAAAAAAATAAAACTATAATTTCAGGTAAACTTTTAATATGGTGCGCAAATTTTTTTGAATGCGCGCACAGATTGAGGCAAAGGTGCGAACCTATTATGACAAACAGCCAATATGGAAACATATATTTTTTGTTTAAAACATAATTTATTGTGTATTACGAGTAATATAATAAGTTTAAAAGGATGTTTTTTCACAATTAGGATTGAATAATTTATATTCTATCGTTAATCTAATCTAAAAAAAATTAAACTCCTAATGAGGTTATTTTTTTTTAATAATACCAGATTAAATTAAAAAGCTGTGTCTGCATACAAACAAGTGGGTACTAGGGTATGAACGTATGTTGATCGGGTTAATAATTGCCGCACTAGTTCGATAATATAATAAAAAACCCCGTGTTTAATATCTAGGATTATGAGCCCCTAAGAACGATGGAATAAGAACCACGTTACAAGCGCGTTGAAAAATATTTTCTAACAGTTTTGGACGTCACATTAGGTATTTATAGATATTTGTTAATAACACCAAAACAATATTATACAAGATATATTTTTCTTTACCATATAATTGCATGCAACTATTTCAATATCATCTGTCATTTTATAACAGTTTGCTCAAGAGATTGTGTGAGCATAATCGAAAACAATTTGTAAAAATATAAGTGACCTTGAATTCTAAACGAATTGCAAATGGCTAAGTCGACATATGCCATGCTCTTGACAAAATAGTTATAAAATGTGTGCAATAATAAAAAGCGACAACCTGGTGGAGAAAATGAGACTTGCATAATCTTTTATTTGCGTAGCAAACAAATACATGTATTATACCTAGCGCAATGCTAACTATAGTTAGAAAATATTTTTCATTATTAGTACTTAACGTATTCTAACAGGTAACAAAATAAAAATGGTACCCGGGAAAATCATAGAATAGTTTTTCCATCTCTACTCTTATAGGAGGGAGGGAATTTACAATAGAATGAAGTGCTAATTAAACACAGACAAAGTTCCCCAAGTTGATTGTTTGTTTTCCTGCAGTATCACAAAAAGGTTAACTGAAAACAATACAAAGAAACTAATCCCGATAGCTACTAAATAAATGCCTATTAACGATTTTTTAACACATTCATTTGTATTGTAACATGGATGCCACGATTGTAGGCTTATCCTTAAGTGAAGATATTAACCACACGTGTTTAGGTCTCATTACCGCACTCATGTTTATGATACCCCCCTCTCGTCCCTGAATTGCATTCATCATTGCTAGAGGTCGTGACCTCCGTGTCTTAATACCTTGCGAATGATCGCTTCCTCTCCCAGTCCCAGAAAACGACACAAAGGATAATAATACCTCTATTGAAAAAGTCTATGCAAAATCGTGTTCCCGTCATTCAGGGAAATGCACTGGTGACTTCTATCGTGCGTGTCACTGACGCTGACGCGGCAGGTCTCAGTTTCATAAATTTTGTTTAACAACTTCACGCTGTCGAAATAAAATAAAACTTTCGGTTATTAGCTGTCGCGGCAGAACCTGATACAAGGAGGTATAGGAGGTATAGGTACACGGTTCTCGTGAGGATTGCGAGAAAATTTAATCACGAATACCTGAGGTCATAAGGAGTAATAAATGGTATCTGAATTTAGGTCAATTTCGATTAATTATTTTTCGAAAAAATATTTTTTGCTTTTTTTCGATTTTTTTAATGCTTTTGAACATAAAACATAAATGTGATTGGTATAACTGTCGATTTAAATAAATTATTTGTTTTTTTTTTAAATTAAAAATAGTTTACGTAAAGTATTCCTTGGCACTTTGATATCTGTCAATAAGAATGCATAGACTAGACCCCTAAAGGATAAAGGGTAAAATCGCCGTAAGAAAAGCGTTTTGCACTGAGTCACAATAAAAATGTTTTTTTATTTAATTGGTAGTAACTCTGAAACTAGGCGAATTCCAGAAAAGTTTAAAAGACATTTTAGTCTGTAATTATGTTTTTTGTTTATTTATTTAAACTTTATTGCACAAATAAAAAGTGTACAAGAGGCGGACTTAATGCCTTAAGGCATTCTCTACCATTGGATCAAACCGAAACTTGTAATTGGTGCAGGAGCATATTAGAAATCGAGATATATTTAGAAACACAAATCAACATTACTATTTATTGATAAATACACATATAGAAACATACATATACATACATAAATAAAAATATAGTACCCATGTTTATAAGTAATATGCAGATAATTAATCCTTAAGTGAGTTAGACTATTTAGAAAGGTGTTTACGTAACATACGCTTAAACGAAAATTTGCTCTGTGCTTGTCTTAAGGGGAGAGGGAGATCGTTCCAAAGACGAATAGCCTGTAGGGCGAAGGAGTTGGATATAAAGCCGCCGGTGAAGAGGGATAGAAAGTTTAAGACTACGAGAGGAGCGCAACTCGCAACCGGGACGCGGCGCTATAAAGTGGAATTTTGATTTGAGATAGTCGGGAGCTGCTGGATCAAAAAGGATAGTATAAAGGGAGCAAAGCATTCTGAGAGACCTACGTTCACGGATAGGAATCCAATTTAATTTGCGGCGAAAGGCCGAGACATAATCGTATTTACGGAGTCCGTAAATAAACCTAATGCAATTATTAAGTTAGCCTATCTAATTTTAGTATTTAGTAAATCTTGGCTAATACTAGAGTAACACACATCCGCATAATCGATGACAGGTAACACCAACGACTGAATGAGAAGAGTTTTCGTGCTGACTGGCAGGAAGTGCTTAAACCTGTACAGAGATCTCAATATGTTGGTCACTTTACGACAAACGTCCAACACCTGAGGAATCCAAGTAAGACCGCTGTCCACGATTAACCCAAGATTTTTGACGTGAGGCATAAACGGCACTACGTTGTTTTCAAAAGAAATCGGAATAAGTTGTGAGAGGTCAAGTAGTGACAGCAAACGCGGGCTACCCAGTATAATGGCCTGGCACTTTTTAGGGTTGACAGATATCCCAAAACTACGAGACCAAGCAGAGATGCTTTCCAGGTCACTATTTACTTTCTGGATTGCATGATCTAAACCATCCGGGCTCGTCTGGGTGTACAGTTGAAGGTCATCAGCGTATAAATGGTGAGAGTAATTTATATGATTAGTGATTAGGTTAATAAAAGTCGAAAAGAGAAGAGGAGACAGAATGCCGCCCTGTGGCAATTATGATCAGGAATACGCTGGCAAAATTATTTGGGTTCCTCACGAGCAACGTGTATAGCTTGAAATTTGGAGGAACGCGATTTTGTTTAGTCAGGTCCAAGTAATACGGGTATATGGTCGTTGCTTCGTACCTTAATTTCTAAACTAATAAATAATATTTAGGAGGAAAAATTAGGTACTGTACCGACATAGTATTTGTATGCATGAGGGGACACAACTGTGCAGCTGACATAGTAAGACATGTACATTATTTTTTACAAATTGTATGTTTTTTATTTTTACCTTTTTGAACCCCACTCCCCGCAAATCGTACACGTCAAATTGAAAAATTCATCACTGACCCCCTCAAAAAAATATTTCTGCTTTAGTGACCCCCCAAAACTTAACTTAGCTGTCACGTACAATCGTGTCCTGCCTCGGCTGGGTCGGCTATAACTGCCGTCGAACTGTAAAACGTTGCAACTGCAACAGTTACAGCGTTTTAGGTTTTTTTGGACCAAATGATTCCTTTAAATTTTTCTAACATACCCCGTTTTCAGATTTTTTATATTTCTTAATTAAGGCTGTAGAAACATGTCAAAAAGCTGTAACTACTGCATAAGCATAACAAAATACTGTAACCGCAGTCACCGCGTTATTCCATCATACTTATCATAGTCGTGATGGGGGCATTACGTTGAACAGTTTTGTTTCAGACTCATCATGGTAAAACGCTTTTAGATTATTATTCTTATTAATTACACAAATTTACAAAAATAAATTGTTCCGCTATACATATATATTGTTATATTAGTTATCTGCTATGTAAATTTACCCAGTACCCAGTAAGTTTATAAATAATGGGCGTTTCCAAGGAACATTTAAATACGTTTTTGCCGAAACTATGTTTTTTGCCTTGCAGCGTTTTGCCATTTGACGGCAGATAAGTGGTATAACAGAACACTCACTCCATACACGGCTACTTTTACGTTGTTTGGCAGGTATGGTGATATTTTTTATAGTGCATGAATTGAGCACTCTGCTTACTTATTTTCCTATGGTAGGTACTAACATGACACACTTATAACTACGCGCAGTAGGTACTATTAGCATTGTAATGGCTGCGATAAGTGAGATAACTAATAGTCGAGTCTAAATTGTGGTCAGAACCATTTTTACTCCAACGTTAATGAGTTTCACTTCTCTGTTCTACCTGTGGCGTAGAGATATTTACTGTGATGCATGCGACGATGCACTCAGTCCGAGCCATAGTTAGCGCGTCGTCGGGTGACCATGCGTTTCAAATGGATAGAACTTACAGAAGACTAACCTACACTACACTACACTACCCTATCTATAACCTTAATATAAATACATACATACTTTATACATACTTATAATGTGGTCTTGTGTTTCTGGTGTTGGAGTGCCTTCTGCACACATCCTCCAAATACAAAAATAGCGATCTACCTTCTTTCGAGGTTGTCTTCTGCGTCGGTTGTCACTGCTACTGCCGCATTCAAATATTACGCACACAAATATACTAGTACTCTCCCTTATGGGAATATACTTAGTTCAGAGCTGGATACGGTTACCAACTTTTAGTATGTTGTTGGGCACAACACTAGGACCACAAAACTGCCAAGAGACGGGGATTTTGGTGAATATCTCCCGAGTAATGACGTCATCAAAATGACTGCCGCTTCGTTGCGAAAAGTGGAAATTTCATCCAAACTGTGCATTGCACCTACACGTGTGTAGTATCAAACGAAAAATGATTAAATGTGCTATATTGTTGTAATACATTATATGCTAATGTATGTTACAGTTTAACGGCTATAGCAAAAACCCAAAATCAGGTTAAAAAATAATTCGGATATTTGCATTTTACAACAAAATTATAAGTCGAACTTTAAGCTATACATTGATATACAAATTTTGATGACGGCAGCCATTTTGATGACGTTATTACTCAGGAGATATTCACCTAAGTCCCCGTCTCTTGGCAGTTTTGTGGTCCTTGTGTATGTCGTGCCCAACAACATACTAAAAGTTGTTAACCGTATCCAGCTCTGAACTACATATCACTTAGGCTCTCTCCCATAAGGAAGAGCACTATACATGGTACATACACGTTTACAATAGTAAAACTCATAGACCAACGATTATTAAGCTTGACTCTGGCCCCTTACCGACTGGAAATAAACGTCATTTTATATGAAAACCACCTGTATATTTGACAAATAATTGTCTTAGCTGTTAGGTGTCTGTAATAATAGTGTTGGGGTGGAGGTCGATACTTTTGTAAATATTTTGATGAGCGAATCTAAATAATCATTATAATCAATCAGCAGTAATATTAAATCTGTGATTTTCAAAAATATGCACATTACAGGTCCATAAAAATAATTTTACATAAACTTATATAGATGTCATATACAAAGGAAAAAGTGACTTAGGCCTCCGGTGCCCAGGGCTGGGAACGAACCAGCCTCTTCTGCATTCGCGGCAGACGCCTTTACCACTTGGCTGCATAGTTTTACATGTTCTTATAATCCAAAAAAAATTATGTGCTACAATTGAACTCTCGGTGACCAGAGGGCTGGCTACTATTTTGCACAGCGTATAGCTATCGCCATTCAACGTGGCAATACGGCCAGCCTTCTGGGCACCCTGCCCGTTGACAGCGATCTGGGCCAATTTTTTTATCTCTAGTTTTAAGTAGTTTAGAGTGTTAATTATATTTTTACTGTTGTGTGTTGTTGTGTTGAAATAAACCTTTTTACATATGTATATCAATACGTCGACAAAATTGAACTCTAACTTTTGTAGGTGGAAACAACCCTATTCATCTATACAGCGGTTCTGTGCTCCTTGGGGTGTCACATCACTTTGCCCCCCTTTGTACTGCATTTTTGAATAATTATTAATAGTATTCTAATTAAGTAGTCATTTTTGGTAAAATACGCTCGTATTCCATATCTTCTCTAATAATTGCACCAATTTATGGCATAAAATTGTATGTTCGAATCCATTTTATGATAATGAACTCCGCAAATCTCAAATTAATACTGGCGCCAACCGGGCGCAACGCGCAAGAGTGATACAAGCTTCTAGGTCAAAGGTACCACTCACACATGCGCATTGCTGATCTGTTGTAAACATAGTTGGACAATTTAGAAAGTACTTACAAAATATATTTTTTTATAATTACCAACTAAGTTTAGGGCATTAAGTAGAAATATGTTTTATTTCTTAATATTTTGAGTCATTGTATCAGTTTAATATCATATGTTTTTATTTTTTTCTCTCAGAAAACATAATCACAAAGTTCACGATTTTGTATTTTTATACAGTCCCTACTGGCTTTTTAGCTCCATTACATCGCAACGGAGCTTTAGGCAGGTAACCCACGTAACGTAGGTAGGAGTCGCAAAGAGCATTTAATACGACCCTCTTTATTACAGTGTAACTTTAAAATCCATTAAGCTTGAATTCACGAATAATGGCGAACACAACACAATACATTTTTTTTTAAATGTTAGGTATATCGTTGATGGATATATAATGAGCAAACTAGCATTTTCATGACCAAGTGGAGTCTCATATTCATATATAATATATTAAATAATAATAAAAATATATTGAATACCCTGCTTTGGGTCATATACATATAGTTTAGCAGGTTTCCTAAACCGGGGCCTAAGCAGTACAGCGGGAGAACAACGCGAGTTATGTTATGAGGTTGCCTGTACAATTTAGGGTGGAATATTGTAGGATTTTAGGTCCGAGTAATCATCCAAAAGTTACTTACACTGAGTTACTTACGTTTCGAAAATTTACAATTTCGAATTTTCCCGTGTATATGCAATCTTTGTAAATGCTAAGGCGCATTTTAGCCAATCATCTAAAGAAGAACAGTATGAGTCCGTACCTCCAATCCGAACTCTTAGGAGTTCATTGAAAGCGAGAGAGATGGCGTTGCCGTCAGTACAACTGAAGAACAAATCAAATTATTTTAATAAGGCGACGATATATGCAAACACGTCAAATCGAGGTGTTTTCGTGCAAGGTTTTTGAAGAAAACAAACCACGTTGGAGCATGTATGTTACATTTTCTGTAGGGGCATATAGTTGGGTTCGGTCTACCGATACGTGCTTGGTCTTGTATAACATAATTAGGTATATATATCATCGTTATGAAACTGTTTTGGAGAAAACTTGTCGCAAGTTTTATTTCGGTCAGAAATAATTCTATGTTGCGAAATTAAACATAATTACTTCTTAGCACATTACTAATGTTCTACCGATAACTATAGTCGTATTAAGCGCTTAATAAAGGTTTTAGACGCAAAACCTTGTAGAGCCTGTAATAATTAGAACTATGCAATTGCTGCAATAAAACTTATAGGCGTTTATTCTATTGCAGCCAAAGACATGTTTCATGTGTCAAATTTGAGTAATATGATTAGTAATTTTGAGTGCGGAAATTCGTTCCACATAGCTTAGGTTATAGTACGCTTGCTTACTAAGTAGATATGTCCGAGTTCAAATCTAGGCTGATGTTAACTTTTTTGTTTATTTTTTTATCTCATTTCTCATTTATATTTTCAATCCTGATCCTAAGCGATTTATAGGTATTTTTGGACAAAAAAAAGTCAAATCATACTATAGTCAAGTTAGTAGTTAGTTTAATCTTTTTATTTTGACTTTTTTACCCAATATATTTAAACTACCAACTTATTAAAGAGACTAATTCATTATTCAATTTTTACAGTGGGTATGGGTACTTTTTACCATAGATGGCTTCGTCCATGTTTTTACCATAATTTATATTACAAGAGTGCGTTTGTTCGAGCAGTTTCCATCCGAGGCGACGTTGCCAGCTTACTCTCATTTGCTCATTTCGCTTCTTGCTTTGCGCTGTTGCAAGCTAGATCTATATTATGATATGAATGACGGATACATTGAATACAATCAAATGCGCTTGAAGTTGAAACACATTCGTGCATTTGTCAGTGATTTGTCCACATCATCGTGTTAGGTTGTATATATCTCTCTTTACTATGGAATAAGAAAGAAACAATCGGCTCGGCTGTCCCGGCACTCTGCGATGTCTGGTCGCGCCATTAGGTTTATATGGTTTATTGCATGTTCGTTTTCGTACGATTTAAAAGATATGGTGAATTATTAATATTATTATTAGGTAGGTAAGTAGATATGGAATTAATTTAATCGTATAAGTATATATACCAATATAATTTCTCACAATCCCTAAAATGAAAAAAACAATAAGTAAGGTACGATGGGGTAAGACCGGACCATTTTTGAACTAGTTGGTCAGCTTTCAGGGCTGACTTTTATGCTTTACCTTTGTAAAAATTTCTCGAAATATTAATCCTTGTTTCAAATCAGTATGTAGTGTACCTAAGCTGTTTTTCCTGTATACATTTTCAAAATCTACTCCTTCTACTTAAGATTGGACTATTGAATAAAATGTACTCTTAGTAAGTTTTTAGGTGCTAGTTTTCTTCCACTTATCGATTTTGCCAGCTTTGTAATGCAATAATAAATTTTGAAGTGCCCTTACTTATCGTTCTAGAGCTTAAATGGTCTTGTTTAGATTAATATTATACGAGAATAAATCATACTCGAAAGGTTTTTTTATAATAAAACATTTTTTGTAAAAGTGGAGTATGTGTCAGTTTTCCGTCCATACTTATTGATATATTGATATTCAAGTTTTTGAAATAAAAGCTTATAATTAAAATATCAATTAAAGAAAATAATTATTATCAATGGCAAATTTGACCTCAAAAAGTTTTTTCCATGTAGACGGAGAGCTGGCCACGTCAGATATGACACAATAGTCAGGTTTCATTGCTCTCATTATTGTGTCATATCTGACGTGGCCAGCTCTTAGTCCAATAAATTTGCAGCAGTTTAATCAGGTGGACGGCAACCCGGACGGGAAACTAGCATAACCACCCTATGCACGGTTTCAAATAATAGATATAATTATAAACCGCCTTTATTATGTTAATGTCAACCTTTCAGCATTTTCTCAAACTTTTCAAAAACGAGTGAGTTAAAAATATTGAGAGTGGAAAGACAAGATGTTTCAAACCTTTGAAGCAAGATGTTTCAAAATTTAAAAATTTTAAAAAACGCTTTTGGCTATAATTCTTTTTTTTTCCCCAGCCTACTTGAAGAGATATAATACGTATCCATTCTAATATTATAGTGTGTCTGTCTGTTAACTCTTCACGCTTAAACCGCTCAACTGACTTAGATGAAATTTGGTATGTATAAGGGGATGAAAATGGAATGGAAGTTTATACGGAATTGTTGCTCCCTGTTGACTTGAAATAGCTCTTAGATTTTACTAACTAGTAACTTTTATTTTGCGTTTTATTATGTTAATTCCATATGGCTCATGTTAATTTCGCGCAGACGAAGTCGCGGGTAAAAGCTTGTATTTTAATATTGTAATGGATTTTGATATGATAAAACTTTTGAAATAGATGGCAATTAACCAAAACTAACCCAAAAATGTACCCAAAAAACCGTGACGACCCTATACACGACACGATACAACTAATCCATACTAATATTATAAATGGGAAAGTGTATGTGTGTGTTTGTTTCTTTGTTTGTCCGTCTTTCACGGCAAAACGGGGCGACGAATTGAAGTGATTTTTTAAATGGAGATAGTTGAAGGGAGGGAGAGTGACATAGGCTACTTTTTGTCTCTTTCTAACCCCCCCTAAAATGGGGGGTGAAAGTTTGTATGGTTTGTTACCCCGAATTTAACGCGAGCGAAGCCGCAGGCAAAAGCTATTATATGTTATTAACTTACTCGTGCTGACTTTTCGTGTTTTTAATTCTTTTGTGTAATTTCAATTTATAATTCTTATGTGAGACGACAAACGCTTTTATATTTGTCAATTTTTTTAGTAAAAAACACTTATGGTATATAAATGAAAATGGTTAAAACATGTTAAAAAATTAATCTTAAACTTTAGGTTGAATTAAGTTATTTGCTTTTTAGCTATGGTTTTCTGTAAGGTACTTCCCCAGTCGAGCTCTAAGCCAGGTCCAGATTTGAGCGTGATAACATTCGCTGAACTGTGCCTTACCACAGTTAGCGAGATAACATTCGGAGTGCCCATACCTCCCTTTTGGACATAACATACCCGTGTCTAAACCTGTTCCTAGTAACCAACTAGGTACCAATAAAAAAAATGTACACAGCAACAATTAATTGGATCCAGTCTTAAATGCCACGCAAAAACAAATCAAACCATTTTTTGTGACAAACAATTGAATTTATAGAACGAAACTTTTTTGTCTATAAAGATCACATGTATGCGCGACTTCGGCAGCAGATAGCATACATCCTCCATACTACCCTCTTGAACCTGATGTTTATTCAGTGTTGGGCGTAATTTATTAGATGGTACCTACTTTTGTAATGAATTAAATTGCTAATTAAATTACATGAAAATCAATTATATTAAGTAATTGAAATTGCTTGTAATTGAGATTACATGTCAGTATTATTCCCGATTACATATAATTTGTAATTGCAATTACTTTTATCTTAACTACTTTTACTTGTAACTTCGATAATTTGAAATAATATACAAGTTCAATTTCTTTTTGGGTCAGTGGGGGCAGCTACCAGATCCCTCGCTGCAACGCGAAAATGGTCTTAGAAGACCTTCCCTCAATTTCAAATTAATCAATCTTCATTAATTTGAAATTGAGGGAAGGTCTTCTACGGATTTTGGAAAAAAACATACAGGATGCGAGATGAGGTCACATTTGGTAAACTTCTTTTTGATGCCAATCGATCCCATTCTTGTATGGGATCAAAAATAATTTACGGCTAGAAAAGCCACAAATTGAGAAAAACTTTTCCCATACTTTATAAAAATTGTTTTTTTTATTTTTCACATGCTGCTTTTTTATGCCAATCGATTCCATTCCTATCGTTTCTAATAGTTTCCTATTATTAGGTAATGTACTAAAAAGCCACAAATTAAATATTTTCCATACATTTACTATAAATAATAAATAAATATTATACGACAATCTTACACAAATCGACCTAGGCCCACAGTAAGCTCAATAAGGCTTGTGTTATGGGTACTAGACGACGATATATATAATAGATAAATATGGATAAATACTTAAATACAAAGAAAACATCCATAACTCAGGAACAAATATCTGCGATCAACACACAAATAAATGCCCTGACCAGGATTCGAACCCGGGACCTCCTGCTTCGTAGGCAGGGTCACTACCGACAGGGCTAGGAGATCGTCAAATAAAGAATAAGTGATTTTTAGGGTTCCGTAGCCAAACGGCAAAAAACGGAACCCTTATGGATTCGTCACGTCTGTCTGTATGTCTGCCCGTCCGTAATTCACAGCCATTTTACTCGGAAACTATACGACGTATCTGAATAAAATTTACACATACGGTGTATTCTGTATGCCGCTACTTAGTTATGTATTTAAATTTAAAAAAAATGTTTTTACCAAATATCAACATGTGATACATCAATCGATAGGTCTTTAAAAATAATATTGAAGTTTTTTTGATCATTTTGTGATTAAGTAAATATTTTTTGATATAATCGCTTCGAAAGTCAGAAAAATTTTGTAGCCCCCCCTGTAACTTTTGAACCGTAAGTCCAAAAATATGAAAAAATTTGAGGAGATGCGCCTTATTATATACTTGCTACAAAAATTGTTTTGAACATTATCGGTTTAGCCATTTTTGAGTTATTTCCAAAAAACTTCCTCCATAGGCATCAGATACGACCTTTTGCTATTAGTTTGGTTCTTATTCCATTGAAGGTACGGAACCCTCCTATGCGTGGTCCGACACGCACTTGGCCGGTTTTTGAAACTTTTCACTTAACCAACAGTCGTTTTTATTAAGCATACCTACCGGAAGAAACATTTAAGTAAAATGTGAATGTACCTGAAAAAAGCGGCATCGCCATTATATCAAAATGCAACTAGGTACAGGTACACAATAGTGTTGGAGGATGTGTGGTTTGTATTTGCAACTAAAGGATAATTTTCCAGATAGGTAATTGCATTATCCGATGTTCTCCCGATGCGGTCTTATCCCAACGCACTTTACCGTCCTCATTGAAAGCGATTTTGACCATCTCTAATTTCGTTATAGATACTAAAAACCTGGATTTTTCAGAGCAGAAGAGGACATAAAACAAATTAGTTACAAATAATATTATCTTCAGTTAAGTACATTTTATTTGAACTTTTATTTTGAAAGACTTGACACGTACGAGGGTGGTCCCAGAACTGACCGACCTGACACACTTAAAGAGGTTTTTATTTTGAGTAAATACTTTTTTAAAACAGAATACCTCTTTATAAAGTTTAAATTTGAAATTCGAACACATAGCGTCGTTTGTCTTTTGTTTAGTAGCCATCAATAGTGAACGCTGTGAACAAATTTTCCGACATAGAGAAAATTGGCCATCGTTATGTGATACAATACTTTCATTTGAAAGGTTTTAGTCCAACTAGTATTAAAACGGAGCTAGATTCTACTTTGGGGGAGTCTGCTCCATCGTTTACAACGGTAAAATATTGGGTGGCAGAGTTTAAACGAGGTCGCTCTAGTTGTGAAGATGAACATCGATGTGGTCGACCAAATGAAGTGACTACGCCAGAAACTGTAAAAAAAATCCAGAAAATGGTATTAGATGACCGTCGATTGAAAGTACGCGAGCTAGCAGACATGGCAGGTATTTCAAAAAGTGCTGTACATCGCATATTAACTGAAAATTTTGATATGAAAACGATGTGCGCAAGGTGGGTGCCGCGATTGCTCACAGACGAACAAAAAATACATCGCGAAGATATTTCGACCGAGTGTTTGGCAAAATTTCACAACAATAAAGCGGAGTTTTTGCGGCGTTATATTACTATGGATGAAACTTGGGTGCATTATTTCAAACCAGAGACGAAAGAACAGTCGAAGCAATGGACTCGAAGAGGAGAACCGGCCCCAAAGAAGGCTAAAACAGTTCCATCAGCAGGAAAGGTCATGGCCTCCGTTTTTTGGGATTGCCGTGGGATAATCTTCATAGATTATCTTCAGAAAGGAAAGACTATCAATGGCGAGTATTATGCCAACCTTTTGCACCAATTGAGTGAAAAAATCTGTCAAAAACGACCGCATCTGGCGAAAAAAAAAAATTTGTTTCACCAAGACAATGCACCAGTACACACGTGTGCCAAGGCCATGACCAAAATCCGCGAGTTAAAGTTCGAATTACTTGCTCATGCACCCTATTTGCCTGATTTGGCCCCTTCCGATTATTTTTTGTTTCCTAATTTAAAAAAATGGCTTGGTGGTAAAAGATTTGCCAGCAATGATGAAGTGGAGGCTGCGGTTGATGGGTATAATAATAATAATAATAATAAATACTCTTTATTGCACACCTCATACAGTTACAAGCACAAATTTTACAATTAGATAAATTTAGGTAGAGGTAACAACAGGCGGTCTTATCGCTAATGAGCGATTTCTTCCAGACAACCTTTGGGTAGTGGAGACTAGAGAAAAACAATAAGCAGTAGGTGGTGCATAGAAACAAAAGAGACGAAATAGATAACACAGCACATTCATATGAATATACATACTTAAATAAATACAAAATAAACATACATATACGTACATATACCGGGCGTCCCAAAGTTATGGGACATGAAGGGGAAGTACCTTAAATATCGTAGATAGTGAATTTTGCTCAAAGAAGACTTTATGTTATTTTTAAAAGTTAGTAATTCTGCATTCATAGATTTTCTAAAAATTACTTGCTTCGGCTGGGAATCGAACCGACTTAAATGTGAAAAAAAAAATCACCCTACTTTTATGATGCCAATCGAAAGAATAGCTAAAAAATAATAACTCTGCCTAAGTAACATAGTATTTTAAAAGAAAGGAACAACATAAAATGATTGAGTCAAATTTCAAGAAAGTTATTTATTGCCGACGACGTTCGAAAAGTAGCGATATTATCATTCCAAAGATAGCATTGATTATTCGTAAATAAGTACCCACTTCATAAAATAGGTCCTAACATAGTTTTCCTTATTATAAGTGCACGTGTAGATGAAATGATAAAACTTGTATTTCAATACGTCCTCTGTAAGCTAGACAGAAGGCAAATTAAAAACAAAAATAAATAATTTATAATTTGAAAATGGAACAGTTTATGACAGCGTTTGTTTGAATGCATACTTTTTAAGATAGGCTTTTCATGGCAGCGGGCTCATTAAAAGATTGGCGATTTGCGTAAGACAAGAGGGATCACATTTTGAGCATTTAATTAATTAATTTACAAAAAAATACCTACTTAATTGACTACGGCAGTTTCATGTATGTTTTTTATTTGATTAAAATGATTAATTTCACGTTGTTCCTTTCTTTTAAAATACTATGTTACTTAGGCAGAGTTATTATTTTTTAGCTATTCTTTCGATTGGCATCATAAAAGTAGGGTGATTTTTTTTTCACATTTAAGTCGGTTCGATTCCCAGCCGAAGCAAGTAATTTTTAGAAAATCTATGAATGCAGAACTACTAACTTTTAAAAATAACATAAAGTCTTCTTTGAGCAAAATTCACTATCTACGATATTTAAGGTACTTCCCCTTCATGTCCCATAACTTTGGGACGCCCTGTATACATATATAATACACACAATAAGAAACAACAGTGGCAACTTAAAAACCTAAGGAAGAGATAAATAGTATTCCTTAAGTTGCGATTTAAAGCTACCAATAGATTGCGCGCGTTTAATGTTGAGAGGGAGAGAATTCCACAAACGAACGGCCTGGAACGTAAATGAGCAATTATAAAATTTGGAAGATGAAGATGGCACTTTTAGGAGCAATTTTTGAGAGGATCTAATAGAATTAAGATAAGAGAAACGCTCTTTGAGGTAGCGGGGAGTTGCAGGGTTAAAAAGTATAGAAAAGAGTAAAGAAAGTATGTGAGAGTTACGGCGGTGACGGATAGGGAGCCATTTGAGTTGAGAACGAAAACTAGAAACATGGTCGAATTTGCGTAATCTGAAAATGAACCGAATGCAGGCATTTTGAATACGCTCAAGCTTATTAAGTTGCTCCTCGGTTAGGTCTAAATAGGAGATATCTGCATAATCAAGAATGGGGAGAAGTAACGACTGAGCAAGCGCAATTTTAGTAGCATTTGGCAGGAAATTCCGGAGCCGTCTGAGAGACCCTATGGCAGCAAACATCTTCCTGCTCACTTCACTCACCTGAGGCACCCATGATAGACAACGATCCATGATTACGCCAAGATTTTTCACTTGGTTGGAAAAAGGAATTTGGATACCATCGAAGACTATCGGAGGGAGCCTGAGAAAGTCAATTTTGGAGATTTGTTTAGCGCTACCCATCACAATTACCTGTGACTTTAGGGGGTTTACTTTTAAACCGTAATTTTGACTCCAATTTGATATGCGGAGCAGATCAAGATTCGTGGCTTCTATAACTGAATTGAGATCGCTATGCATACCCTGCGAATATATTTGAAGGTCGTCGGCATAGAGGTGATACGAAGAGGAGAGATCAAGAGTTATGGAATTAATGAAGATAGAAAATAAAAGAGGAGACAGCACACCACCCTGTGGAACACCAGCTGATGTGCTGCACCAGGAAGAACACGAAGAATCTAGTTTAATTCTTTGCCGACGACCAACCAAATAGCTGCGGAACCAGTCAATCGCTGCAGCCGATATGTTAAGAGACTGTAAGAACGCGAGCAAAATGTCAAAATCGACCGTGTTAAAGGCATTACTGAAATCTAGAAGTGCAAGAACTGTAAGCTTCTGGTCATTCATACCCAAACGGATGTCATCGGTAACCTTGACAAGAGCCGAGGTAGTACTGTGGCCCGGACGAAAATCAGATTGAAATGGGTTTAGGAGGTCATTTCTATTCAGGAAGGAAGTTAGTTGCTGATGCACTAGCCGTTCGAGGACTTTGGATAGGAAAGGAAGAATGGAGATGGGGCGATAGTCAGAGAAGGAACTGGGGTTGGATTTTTTGGGTAAAGGAATAATATTGGCATCCTTCCACAGACTGGGAAAAGTACTTGATGAAATGGAAAAATTCAGAATACCGGTGATAATAGGAACAAACAAATCAAGGAGAGGGAGTATCATATTTCGGCTAACACAGTCAACACCAACGGCATTAGAAGTGATATTCAATATACCCTTCCTAACATCACTCTCACAGAAATGGCTAAAATAGAAAGAAGAGAAATCTAAGGCAGGAAGTGATGAAAGATGATGAAGTGAGTTAGATTTCTTAGGACCACTGAAACAGGTGGACGATGAAAAATGCTGGTTAAGCTGGTCAACGCTAATATTGTTTAAATTGGTTGCCTGTTGAGATTTGCCAACTCCGAGACCTTTCAAAAATTTCCACACTTTGGCTGGATTTCCATCTTCAACAGAACTGTGAATATGACGCCTCTGAGCATCTCGACATATAGTGCTACAGCGATTGCGCAGGGTATGATATTTAAGTTTATTTTTCTCAGAGTTGTTAGCCTTATACTTAGATTTAGATTGATTCTTCCTCTCTATAAGGGCTTTAATATCCTCAGTGAGCCAAGGAGCAGGGAGATGCTTGACTTTTATTGCACGAACAGGAGCATGAGCGTCATAAAGTTGTATGAGGAGCGAATTAAAGAGAGAAACTTGATCGTCTACCGAACCCGCTCGAGCGATACTGCTCCAATCGATTGTTAAAGCGTCATCTCGAAGCTTTTTCACATTTAATCCACTAAAATTGCGCTGCAAAAGAATTTTTGATTTAGATTTGGGAGGACGAATTTTGTAAGAGAGATAGAGCAGATCATGATATGAGAAGGCATCCGCGGAGTATTGTCCAAATTTAGACACATGAGAAGTCGAAGAAACTAAAGTTAAATCAAGAAGAGAAGGCGAGCAATTTGGAAAATAGTGTGTGGCGTCTGAAGGGAGAATAGTTAGATTGCATGCATCTACCAGGGATTTAAGGCGCCGGGATCGACTGTCATCCTTCAGAAGACACGTATTTAGATCTCCCATAAGAATGTGATGATTATAAGAAGGCATAAGGGCCTCGAGAAGTTTCTCAAGAGAATCAAAGTAATTAACGTGAAGGGAGGGGGAATAAAAAACGCCAAGTAAAAGTTTGGAATGAGAGAGGGAAACGTCGAGAAACATATACTCTGCGGCATCAGAAGTAGAAGAGCTGGCAGATACATTAACAATTGAATAGGGGATGTAAGAACGAAGGTGAATCGCAACTCCACCGCCACCTCTTCCAAGGCGGTCGTGCCGAATTAAATTGAAACCAGGTAAAGAGTAAGACGTTGAAGGCAAAGCTGGTCTGAGCCACGATTCGGAAATTAAAATAGCATGAATGTTCTTAATGTCAAAAGAGAGTAACATATCGCTGTAATGTGCAGGAATACTTTGCGCATTTAAATGCACAACGTTAAAATTTTTAGGTACATCATTAAACTGAGATTCCAGAATGTCGTGAAGCGAAGGAGGCAAACTATGGAAACTGTCTTCACTTACACTATCTAAGGAGAATACTGATCACTGTTATCACTGAAAGGCATCTGAAAAATACATATAAAGTTAAAAATATAATAAGTATATAATAAGTGTATCCTAATATTCAATAAATATAAAAATATATACAGTAAAAACTAAACAAAAACTCCACAATCTACCCGCCAGCAGCAAATAAATAATATATCTACTAACCCTAAACTAATTTAAGGTACCTTAGCTACCCGCCAGCATATCTGGATGGATCAAAATTAAAAACAAAACAACAAATAATTAACATTCAGAGCAGAAACGGAACGCAATAATTTACAAGTGGCAACACTGGGCTGTTCATGTCAAAGCGCCTGTCATGTCAAGTTAAAGTCAAAGCAAAGCAAATGCTATTACGAAAACTAGTTAAGATAAACAAATTAATCAAAAAAGAAAGAAAGGGCAGACACAGATAAGTGCTGCACGACAAAATTAAGAAGTCAATTGTAACACGGTAACAAGTAAATCACTACACAGTAAACAAACAAAGTAGGTACGAGTACTCTACGATCGAATCTTCGCCTTCACAGTCTCCCTCTTTGCACGCTGCTGCCTAGCTCGCGGAGCCTGGGGGACGGGCCGAGTATCAGGTTCCGACGAAGCGGCAGGATGCTCCGCGTCGGCATCGGTAGGCGTCGCCTGCGCAACCGACAGAGCTTTCACATCGGCGACGCTGTAAGCACGGCGGCGCACGCCATCTTTTCCCAGGTATTTTGAAGACCTCGACAAATCTCACTACAAACAAGGTGTTGAAGCTCTCGAACATCGCTGGGCTAAGTGCATGGAACTAAAAGGAGATTATGTAGAAAAATAATAATAAAAAGTTTAGATTTTCTTTTGTTTTCTTTGTCAGGTCGGTCACTTCTGGGACTACCCTCGTACTTGACACATAGAAATATAACCGCCATGATGAATGCTTATTTTGGATATTTAGAATAAAACATTATAATTGTGCGATTATGATAATGTAGGTAATGGCGTGCGTTGGTCAAGTAGTTTTATATTATAGGTAACTTTAATTATTTCGTCATTGATTACCTACATACAATAGTAACTTTAATTAAGTAAGTACACATAAAATGGAATCATTATCAAAGCGCCATCTTACTGTAAAAGACCGCGATTGCTTGACTATTTAAACATGTCAACATTGAATTGTCATAGTTCATCTCAAGTATACTAGATGGCAGAAGCGGAAGCTGCGATTATAAAATCGCAAAATGCAGTCGTCAACCGCGATACCCGTCACCTTAAGTACGTTGTACTATGTACGTTACGTATTTATTAACACTATCTATAGTATCTATGTAGGTTTAGTAACTTCTCCGTAGTTTTGCCGTCATGTACAAGTAATGTACAAATCTTTGTCTACCATGTCTGACCGATTTCTCTCAGTTGCTTAAAGGTTAGCTGGAAGAGATCCCTTAAAGGGATAAGTTCGCCTTTGTACACACTCACTATATTTTAATTGGTCATGTATTTGTTTGTGCAATAAAGTGTTTACTACTACTACTACTACTACTACTATATATAAATTATAAACTTGTTCACGCTCGCACCTTTGTACCAGAAACGATTCAGAGCGGGGGTCCTCTCTCTTTTCCTAAGCCCATGTCGTGCACAAATTTTGATATTTGAAACAATGTTATGGCATTCTTGTACCTCACCGCAGGCAAAACCGCCCGGCCCGTAGGCCCCTCTAGTTTTTTATAGAGGTTATCATCCTCGCAGCTCACACCCAGCACCGGCTTGGTAATAACTCCCGGTCCATCATCATAGGCCATCTGCTTAGACACGTTACGGGGCAGCAGTTTTATACAGGACAGCGGCATTCATCCAACACTCAGGAAATCTCTCCCTGAGCGGAACCCCCCGTCCGCCTCACACAGGATATTAGCAGCACCGGTAAGAAATCCTTGAGATCACCCAACGGTAAGCGACCACGCTTACCGTTGCTCCCAGGATGCATCATCCAGGAACCCTTCCCTTTCCCCCGGATGAAGAGAAAAAGAGATGGGCGCTGGCACTCGAGGAGGTTTCCCGTCATAGCTGTCCTGACTCCATAGTACCTAAGTCATAAATAGTTTCGAAAATACCCAAAAAATAAATCAATTACAACATATTATAAGAAGAGAGACTGGCATTTCCTATGATTCAATTCAATTTACTATGATTCGCCAAAAGGGTTTCATTCCAATTCAATGTAAAGGTTGAGGTCAACGTCCTAAGATCAGAGACAATCAAGCTGTTTTACTTCACTCGTGTCGAATTCTGCCAAATAGTCCTCCGGTCGTCACCCCTTTCGTATTTGATTTATGTACGAGAATTTATACCTTCCCTCAATTTCCACTCCAGTAAGTGCAATAAGCAAAATTCAATTTACCCTATCTCAATTCTTCAGATTTGCTTAAAGCTACTGCTTATTTTAAGCAAGTGAAATGTACAACTTTTGGCTTATAATTTTCCGGGTATCTAAAACATGATCGGCGACTTTTCTAAGGCATATAATAATATAAATTGGCCGTGAATTAATATTTTAGCGACAATATTTTTTTATAAGCCTCAAACATGTGGCATCATATTATTGAAAAACGGCAGCAATATATAGCTGACCAAAAAATCTACCGGGAACTTGAAATAATAGTTTGGCAACAAAAATATTAACTTGGCATCTATTATTCAAAACAGGCATGGTATAAATATTTGTTTCCAGCTATTTGTTTCTACCTAATTAACCATTTTTTGTGTATCAATTGCTGGTATCATTTTAATTACGGGAGCACTAAAATTTCAGGAAACTGGAATATTTTTAAGGTTCCGTACCAAAATGGTTTAAAAGGAAGCATGTGCTACTCTGTCTTGTCACAATGTCTATTTGCTCCGAAATTGCTAGATCGATTGACCTGAAATTTTGTGGGTTGTATGTCCCCTGGTGCATTAAGGGGGTAATTAAGAAAATTAAATAAAATGTTTTGCAAACCATCGGGCCGTATGCTTGTTTGCCACCGTCGTGGTATAAAAAAAATTGTCTGCGCGACCGGTATGCATGTTGGTTAGGTAACCCGGTTAGCGGACACATGTTCGCTTACTGACACCCTGTAGTGAATTTTGTTTTTCAATTTAAAACACTAACCATTTACTGCATACCAAGCCATTTCTGGCCGTTATAGCTTTCAACTTTATTGGTAGTATGTAAATTAAAAGGCTTGTTTTGAGAATGCAAATTTTTATATTTTGTCATAAATATCTTGTGGTGAAGTTAAGAATCGGACTCAATAAAAAATATTATTAAAATTGTGTGATGTATGGAACCCTCGGGACGCGACTCCGATTCGCACTTGACCGGTTTTTAGGGTTCCGTAGCCAAAACGACAAAAATGGAACCCTTATAGTTTTGTCATGTCCGTCTGTCCGTACGTCCGTCCGTCCGTATGTCACAGCCATTTTACTCGGAAACTATAAGACGTAGGGTAAAAGCACCAGTAGTCAGCCTTTTAACGAAATGTCTATGTTCAAGATCGTATAATTTGCCCACTTATTGACCAATAAGAGTTATCAATGTTTCTATGTTCAATAATTTAATCTAGTTTAATGTTTGTAAAGAATAAAACTTAATTAAATCTTGCTTTTGAAATTATTTTCATTAAATATAATGAAAGGGCATTTTTGCCAGTAATCAGCCCTCTGTGTACCAATACACAATACCTTTAAGAATCCAGTGCCCAGCCATCCCATTTTAACGGCTGATTAGTAGGTTCGAGTTGAGCGATCTTATTGTCCAGTGGTCAGCCACAGGCTGACTACTGGGTATTTAATGTATTTCAATCAAATAAAGTCGTAATAACGTAAATATTTAAAGGGGCTTGATTTAACGACTTACACTTCATTTGATGTTAAAAAAAAGTCTTAAATCCTATAGTCAGCCTCCCCCGGCTGACCTCTGGGTTTACGACCTTTTTAAAATTACTGCTTCAAACCCAATAGTCAGCCAGGGGAGGCTGGCTATTGGATTTTGTACATAAAGTAGTTCCCAATAGTCAGCCGCCTTAAAAATGTTACTTTCATATGGATTTATACATATTTTTTACGTTTTTCAGATAGTTTAAGTAATAATTAAGTGCAGCCATCCACATTCTTTCAACAAGAAATCACAATTCGGCTGCTATCGTCTTACCAAAATACCATGTGACACTCCATAAAAAATGGCGCATTTAACATAAGCCGTCATGTCAGAAGACACCACTTCTTTGAAATAGTATTATTGTAGTTCATGCTAGAGATTTTTTTAAAGAGTTAAGCTATTTTTCAATTAACAGTTCATTAATTTATAATATTGCATATTTTTGACATGAAAATTAGAAAAACTTTACTAATTACAGTCAAAAATATGTAAGAAAGGCTGACCACTGGTGCATGGCTGAGCACTGGTGCGTTTACCCTATCATACTAAAATTAAAAAAAAAGTGTATTTTGTATGCTGCTATTTAGTTATGTAAAGCCTGACCAGAAATATATGATCATGCGCCATGTTGCGGAATTTCATGGGAACTAATTTCTTACACTAGCAATAATTTTAATGACAGGATGATTATGCATGTGTGAGTGCATGACATGCTGTCACTGTCATTGTAGCAGTTTACTTGAATAATAATAAAGTGTTGAAAATAAATAATAAACGACAATACATCCCAAAATTGTCCATAGTCAAGAGCGAAACATTGTAAATAGTGTATATAAACTGCTGTAAATAATACGCTCGGGAAATGAAACTATTTCGCTGTGAAACATTTTCAAATTGACATCAGAGCTGACAAATCAAGATGTCACCATTCCATAGAGCTCTATGACTATAATGAGCCGTTGCCATATATAAATGAGAGTAATAGCGCCCTCTTGACAATAATCATATATTTCTGGTCAGGCTTTACATAGTTACATTGCATAAGAAAATATTTTGGGGGTGCGGCGTAACTAAATTAAAAAAAGTTATTACTGAATATCAACATGTTGCTCACCAATCAATGGTTCTTTAAAAATAACATCGAGGTATCTTAGAACATTTTGTGATTAAGCATTGAGTAACAGGAGATGACATCCCTAAGATTTTTTTTGTCCCAAAAGTTGTAGTGAAAATCACTACAAGTCTATATTACTCTTTGATTCAGTCACAGCGGTCAACCGCCAAACATGGCGCACAAAATTTGTTCTAGATGCCACATCTAGTAGAATACATAATAAATCAATGTGATTAAGTGAATATTTTCATAAATTATCGCTGCGAAAGTCAGAAAAATTGTCTCTCTTGAACCGTAAGTCCAAAAAATATGAAAAAAATTGAGAAGATGCGCCTTATTAGATAAAACATTATCAATTTAGCCATTTTTGAGTTATCTCCAAAAAACTTCTTCCATAGGCATCAGATGCGACCTTTTGGTATTAGTTTGGTTCTTATTCCATTGAAGGTACGGAACCCTCCATTATGCGTGGTCCGACACGCACTTGACCGGTTTTTTAATAAAACATCTTACTTAATTTTTTGAAAACGGGTAGCAACGTAAACTTGATTTTTGCGCGTAATCCGCGGGTAGCCATCAAACCATTGGCTAATAACTAGGTAGGTATTTAGGTAATACCTACACAAAAGGCACCATTCATTATGCTTAGGGTTTGCAATTATTCGAATATTATTCGAATAATACGACTTTTTCGAATAATTTCCATACAAATTACTATTCGAATTATTCGGATTGCAAACCCTAACTATGCTCTATTAAGTAGGTTGGTATTTTGGTAATACTATACAAAAGGCACCTTTCATTTTTTCTAAATCGTATGTGGCATATAAATTTTGGTTCTAGATATCTGACTATAGATACTTACCTAAATACTTATAGGTACCCTACCCTAGTAACTTTTTAAGAATCCATTTTATCTACACTCATATTGTAAGTTCTCTAAAACGTGTTCGAAAACGGTAGGCAATGGCCTAGCATTACCACGACCGATTTTACTATGATAAGCTTTTTATCCATGGCAGTAACGTAATTTTAACTTTTCATGCTCAATTATTGATGTGCTATGAGTTTTGATAACATAATGTACACCTGCACCCTCCCGCGCATCCGCCGACAGCCCGACACGCGCCCGCGCGACCGCCGGCACAATCGAGTTGGCCATGGCCGTGCAATGGCGGCCATTCTATGGTTTCCGAATACGGCATTTTAGATAAATAATATGAGTGTAGATAAAGCAGTGTATGCAACTGTACGTAATTACTGTAATTAGGCCTTAAAACACTCGTGTGATCTGCGTCTGGTGCGTGTGGTGTGCGTCTTATTATGAAACTCACCTGCGGCTCGTTTCATAAAACCACACTCATGTTTTAAGGACCCTTATTACGTAACAGTTACATAAACTACTATTATCTTATAATTACAGCTCGTGTAAAGTTGCCCGTTGTACTAATATTGAATATGTAATTCACTTTAATTGCTTCCTAAATATTTTAAAAGTACCTTATTTTTAATTTAATAGGTAATCGTTTTCGATTAAAAAAATGCTTCTTAAAATGCTTCCCATTTATAAATTCAGTTTTCAATATAATTATTTGATACCTACCTATAGTTAAACAATGGCTATTAAGACATTAAAAAACAGCCCATATTGAGATAATGTACGGCCCCAAATTAGTCGCCAACCTATTAATTTTGGTACCCATTTTTATTTTTTATAGCTACCCAATTTCTATTATTTAGCAGCCTGGTTTAAATACATGCCTAAACTTTTTAATATAGGGAAGCACAAACAACAATTTAAGACAACTTTATTGCTTTTACGATCTCGTCTAGAGTTACCTAGAGACTTGGGTGTTAATATGATTAGTTGAAAAAAATAAATGAAAATAGAACTTTATACAATACTAGCTGTGCCCGCGTGGAATTTGGTCTTTGTCAGTAAACGGCTAATACAAATACAAATACAAATGATTTATTCGTCGAACACAGGTTATACAACATTACATTGCAGAGAGTGGAAAAACAGGGTTTGTATCACTATGTCGTGCCTATAGGGCATACGAAGTTAATTTTGAATGTATGCACACATGCACCAAATTACAATTTTATACATGAAACAATATGTTTAGTCAATTAATCTACTAGGTATTAACATTTAATATAACAAAAACAAGGAAGTAGTATATCATAGGTTTCAAACATTATTAGTCATTAGCAGAGCTCGGATTTTTCACGGCAAAACAAAACACTAGCGTAATTTAGCCAGTGCTTGAAATATTATTTTATCGACACCTATCGAGTCTTACTAGAGTATATGCTAAAAGGGGCAAATGTGGTCAAAAGTCTAAAAATCAACATGGGTTTCTATAGTTTATCGGTCCGTTGATTACGAAAACAATAATGATTTTAAAATCCAACGTGGCGCACGTGAAATACCATCTCTCCTGTTGGAGTGCGATGGGGTTGAAACGTCAAAATATCAATACGGGTGTCGTTTTTGTGTTTTTTTGGGACGTTAATTATGAAAATGGCATCGATTTGGAAATTTAATACTGTGTACATGAAAATTCTTGAAAGTATTTGTACCAAATTGCAATCTAATCTAAATATATAAAAGAAGACTCTGACTGACTGGCTGACATATTATGACTGACAAATGGAGATAGTTTGAGTCCCGGGAAGGAACATAATATCGCGAAAATCAACCCTTGAAGGGGTGACATGGCGGTTGGAGGTTTGTATGGAGAATTTTTAACAGCGAACCGATTTAGATAAAATTTGGTATGGATATAGCTTGAGTCCCGGGAAACAATACGATCATGATTGAGACTGATCATACTAGATAGGTATCTAGTCTCCTCAAGAAACCAATGCTCATCTGAAAGATCATTAATTTCTGTGTAATAAAAACCACTGCTGCATTTCCAAACAGTGGAGAAAGTGGTTGGTTGGAAAAAAAAAGTAGAAAATATCTCCTAGTACAAATCAATCCATCGTAAAAGGTTTTTTTTAGACTTTCTCCTAATTGTTGTAGTTTTCAGTTTTCAGGTTTCAGTTTCAGTTTTCAGGATTCAGTTTTTCAGTTTCTCAGTTTTTCAGTTTTCAGTTTTCTGTTTTCAGTTTTCAGTTTTCCGGTTTCAGCATTCAGTTTTCGTTTTCAGTTTTTTAGTTTTTCAGTTTTTCAGTTTTTCGGTTTTTCAGTTTTCAGTTTTCCTATTTCAGGTTTCAGTTTTCAGTTTTTCTATTTCAGGTTTCAGGTTTCAGTTTGCAGTTTCAAATTTTCAGTTTTTAGTTTTTCAGTTTTCAGTTTTTCAGATTTTCAGTTTTTCAGGTTTTCAATATTTCAGTTTTTCAGTTTTTCAGATTTTCAGTTTTCAGTATTCCTTTTTCAGGTTTCAGGTTTCAGTGTTCAGTTTTCAGGCTTCAGTTTTCAATTTCAGGTTTCAGTTTTCCTTTTTTAGTTTTCAGTTTTCAGTTTTTCAGTTTTACAGGTTTTCAGTTTTTCAGTTTTTCAGTTTTTCATATTTTCAGTTTATCAGTTTTCAGTTTTTCAGTCTTCAGTTTTTCAGTTTCCTGTTTCAGATTTCAGCTTTCAGTTTTCAGTTTTCAGTTTTCAGTTTTCAGTTTTCAGTTTTCAGTTTTCAGTTTTCAGTTTTCAGTTTTCAGTTTTCAGTTTTTCAGTTTTCAGTTTTTCAGTTTTCAGTTTTTCAGTTTTCGGTTCTCAGTTTTCAGTTTTCAGGTTTCAGTTTTCAGTTTTTCAGTTTTTCAGTTTTCTGTTTTCAGTTTTCAGTTTTTCAGTTTTTCCGGTTTCAGGATTCAGTTTTCATTTTTCAGTTTTCGTTTTCAGTTTTCAGTTTTCAGTTTTTCAGTTTTTCAGTTTTTCAGTTTTTCGGTTTTTCAGTTTTCAGTTTTCAGTTTTTCAGTTTTCATTTTTTCAGTTTTTCAATATTTCAGTTTTTCAGTTTTCAGTTTTCAGTATTTCTTTTTCAGGTTTCAGGTTTCAGTTTTCAGGTTTCAGTTTTCAGTTTTCAGTTTTCATGTTTCAGTTTTCCTTTTTCAGTTTTCAGTTTTCAGTTTTTCAGTTTTACACGTTTTCAGTTTTTCAGCAGTTTTTCATATTTTCAGTTTATCAGTTTTCAGTTTTTCAGTTTCCAGTTTCAGATTTCAGCTTTCAGTTTTCAGTTCTCAGTTTTCAGTTTTCAGGTTTCAGTTTTCATGTTTCAGTTTTCAGTTTTTCAGTTTCAGTGTTCAGTTTTCAGTTTTCAGGTTTCAGTTTTCAGTTTTTCAGTTTTTCAGTTTTCTGTTTTCAGTTTTCAGTTTTCCGGTTTCAGGATTCAGTTTTCATTTTTCAGTTTTCGTTTGCAGTTTTCAGTTTTTCAGTTTTTCAGTTTTTCGGTTTTTCAGTTTTCAGTTTTCCTATTTCAGGTTTCAGGTATCAGTTTTAAACTTTCAGTTTTCAGTTTTTCAGTTTTCAGTTTTTCAGTTTTCAGTTTTTCAGTTTTTCAATATTTCAGTTTTTCAGTTTTCAGTTTTCAGTATTCCTTTTTCAGGTTTCAGGTTTCAGGTTTCAGTGTTCAGTTTTCCTTTTTCAGTTTTCAGTTTTCAGTTTTTCAGTTTTACACGTTTTCAGTTTTTCAGTTTTTCAGTTTTTCATATTTTCAGTTTATCAGTTTTCAGTTTTTCAGTCTTCAGTTTTTCAGTTTCCAGTTTCAGATTTCAGCTTTCAGTTTTCAGTTCTCAGTTTTCAGTTTTCGGGTTTCAGTTTTCAGGTTTCAGGTTTCAGTTTTCAGTTTTTCAGTTTTTCAGTTTTTCAGTTTTCAGTTCTCAGTTTTCAGGTTTCAGTTTTCAGTTTTTCAGTTTTTCAGTTTTTCGGTTTTTCAGTTTTCCTTTTTCCTTTTTCAGTTTTCAGTTTTCAGTTTTTCAGTTTACAGTTTTTCAGTTTTTCATATTGTCAGTTTTTCAGTTTTCAGTTTTCAGTATTCCTTTTTCAGGTTTCAGGTTTCAGGTTTCAGTGTTCGTTTTTCAGAGTTCAGTTTTCAGTTTTCAGTTTTATAGTTTTACAGGTTTTCAGTTTTTCAGTTTTTCAGTTTTTCATATTTTCAGTATTTCAGTTTTCAGTTCTCAGTTTTCAGTTTTCAGGTTTCAGTTTTCAGTTTTTCAGTTTTTCAGTTTTTCAGTTTTTCAGTTTTTCAGTTTTTCAGTTTTTCAGTTTTTCAGTTTCAGTTTTCAGTTTTCAGTTTTCAGTTTTCAGATTTCAGTTTTCAGTTTTTCTGTTTTCAGTTTTCAGTTTTCCGGTTTTCAGTTTTTCAGTTTTTCAATATTTCAGTTTTTCAGTTTTCAGTTTTCAGTATTCTTTTTTCAGGTTTCAGGTTTCAGGTTTCAGTGTTCAGTTTTCAGGTTTCAGTTTTCCTTTTTCAGTTTTCAGTTTTCAGTTTTTCAGTTTTACACGTTTTCAGTTTTTCAGTTTTTAGTTTTTCATATTTTCAGTTTATCAGTTTTCAGTTTTTCAGTCTTCAGTTTTTCAGTTTCCAGTTTCAGATTTTAGCTTTCAGTTTTCAGTTCTCAGTTTTCAGTTTTCGGGTTTCAGTTTTCAGGTTTCAGGTTTCAGTTTTCAGTTTTCAGTTTTCAGTTCTCAGTTTTCAGGTTTCAGTTTTCAGTTTTTCAGTTTTTCAGGTTTTCAGTTTTTCAGTTTTTCAGTTTTTCATATTTTCAGTATTTCAGTTTTCAGTTCTCAGTTTTCAGTTTTCAGGTTTCAGTTTTCAGTTTTTCAGTTTTTCAGTTTTTCAGTTTTTCAGTTTTTCAGTTTTTCAGTTTTTCAGTTTCAGTTTTCAGTTTTCAGTTTTCAGTTTTCAGTTTTCAGGTTTCAGTTTTCAGTTTTTCAGTTTTCATTTTTCAGTTTTCGTTTTCAGTTTTCAGTTTTTCAGTTTTTCGGTTTTTCAGTTTTCAGTTTTCCTATTTCAGGTTTCAGTTTTCAGTTTTAAACTTTCAGTTTTCAGTTTTTCAGTTTTCAGGTTTTCAGTTTTCAGTTTTTCAGTTTTTCAATTTTTCAGTTTTTCAGTTTTCAGTATTCCTTTTTCAGGTTTCAGGTTTCAGGTTTCAGTGTTCAGTTTTCAGGCTTCAGTTTTCAGGTTTCAGTTTTCCTTTTTCAGTTTTCAGTTTTCAGTTTTTCAGTTTTACACGTTTTCAGTTTTTCAGTTTTTCAGTTTTTCATATTTTAAGTTTATCAGTTTTCAGTTTTTCAGTCTTCAGTTTTTCAGTTTCCAGTTTCAGATTTCAGCTTTCAGTTTTCAGTTCTCAGTTTTCAGTTTTCGGGTTTCAGTTTTCAGGTTTCAGGTTTCAGTTTTCAGTTTTCAGTTTTTCAGTTTCAGTTTTCAGTTTTCAGTTTTCAGTTCTCAGTTTTCAGGTTTCAGTTTTCAGTTTTTCAGTTTTTCAGTTTTTCGGTTTTGCAGTCTTCCTTTTTCCTTTTTCAGTTTTCAGTTTTCAGTTTACAGTTTTTCAGTTTTTCATATTGTCAGTTTTTCAGTTTTCAGTTTTCAGTATTCCTTTTTCAGGTTTCAGGTTTCAGTGTTCGTTTTTCAGGGTTCAGTTTTCAGTTTTCAGTTTTACAGGTTTTCAGTTTTTCAGTTTTTCAGTTTTTCATATTTTCAGTTTTTCAGTTTTCAGTTTTTCAGTTTTCAGTTTTTCAGATTCCAGTTTCAGTTTTCAGCTTTCAGTTTTCAGTTCTCAGTTTTCAGGTTTCAGTTTTCAGGTTTCAGGTTTCAGTAAAAAAATGTTTTCAAACACGCAAACTACGACCGGAGTTAAATTTCATTCGCGACAACTACGAAGTAATAGCCTCTTCAATAGAACAATTGCAATGTTCGACTTTATCCATTGCTGAATCCTTCCTCATTCTAATAAGATAAGATTAAGAAGATAAGATTAAGAAAATAAAAAAATAAAATTGTCACGGAGAGAAATTATTACATTATGTCAGTTTTTGATAGTAGGAATTAGTAATAAAAATTAATAAAGTTGATTGTCAGCAAGAAATTCGTTATTGGAGTAATAAGCCTTTTTGGTCAAGTATTCTTTGAGTGTTTTTTTTTAATTTATTAATGTCACAGATTTTCCTCAAATCTTCAGGTAATTTGTTGTAAATTCTAGGACCCATACCAAGAACACTGTTTGATAGAAGAGCCGTGCTTGACGGATGGGCACGGATCAAATATTGCAGACGTTCTCTCGACAAACTTTGAAATAAATTCGGATGGCATTTCACAAAGACAGCTAATTCAAAAATGTATAAACAAGGAAGAGTTAATATTTTTAAATTGAGGAAGTGTGACTTACAGGGTGCAAACCGTGGCAGATTACACACTGCTCTAACGCAATCTTTTTGTGCTATGAAAGCCAAATGCCAATCGGTTGATTTGCCCCAAAAGATTATGCCATAGCGGAGAGTAGAGGAAACAAAGGCATGATAGACCGTTAACACAACTGACCGGCTCGAAATTTTGCTGAGCATACGTAGCGCATAAGAGGAACTGCCTAACATTTTACTTATATTATATCTATTTGACATCTCCAATTCATATTGCTGTCCAGAAAGAGTCCCAGGAACTTTGTGTTATTCACCTGAGTATTTTTTTGTCCCTTATATTCGATATTTAATTCATCGTACTCAGTTATACGCTGTCTAAAGTTCATAATCATTGTTTTCCCAATATTTATTTTTAAGTTGTTATTATTGAGCCACGTAATTATATTTTGTAAAGCATTACTCATTTCGATTTCAAAGTTATTTAATCCAGTGCCAGTAAATATAGCGGTGCTATCATCCGCAAAGAGGACCATAGGATACTTGGTAGATTTGGGAAGATCGTTAATGTAAATAAGGAAAAGCAAAGGCCCTAAGATGCTCCCCTGCGGTACCCCATAAAAAGTTTATCTTGTCTGTGACTTGTAGGTTACTTCTGCTTTTGATTTATAGCATAGTTTTGTTACTACTGTATCATCATCATATCATCATATCAGCCGAAAGACGTCCACTGCTGAACATAGGCCTCCCCCAAAGAGTACCACAATGACCGGTCCTGCGCCACCCGCATCCAGCGGACTCCCGCGACCTTTACCAGGTCATCAGTCCGCCTTGTGGGGGGTCTACCGACGCTGCGCCTTCCGGTTCGTGGTCGCCACTCAAGAACCTTTCCGCCCCAACGGCCATCGGTTCTACGTGCAATGTGCCCCGCCCATTGCCACTTCAGTTTAGCAATTCGGAGGGCTACATCGGTTACTTTGGTTCTGCTGCGGATGACCTCATTTCTGATGCGATCACGCAGAGAGACTCCAAGCATAGCCCTCTCCATTGCCCTTTGGGTGACTTTGAGCCTTCTTATGAGGCCCATAGTAAGCGACCACGTTTCAGTGCCATATGTCATCACTGGCAACACACACTGGTCAAAGACTTTCGTCTTGAGACACTGCGGAATATTGGACAAAAAGATGTGTCGTAGCTTCCCGAACGCTGCCCAACCGAGTCGGATTCGTCGATTAACCTCTTTCTCGAAGTTGGATCTACCTAACTGGACAGTCTGTCCTAGGTATAAATAATCGTCCACAACTTCGATTGTAAAGTCTCCGATTGTAACGGGAGTTGGTGCTACATGGGCATTTGACATGATCTTCGTCTTATCCATGTTCATCTTTAGACCAACTCGCTCGGAGGCTTTACTGAGGTCATCGAGCATTGTACTCAAATCCGCCATGGTCTCGGCCAAGACTACTATATCGTCAGCAAACCGAAGGTGAGTGATGTACTCGCCGTTTATGTTGATGCCTAGCCTTCTCCAGTCCAGAGTCTTGAAAACATCCTCCAGTGCAGCGGTAAACAGTTTAGGAGAAATAACACCTCCTTGCCTGACTCCCCGCTGCAACGGAATAGGCTTCGAGTTCTGGTCCTGGAGTCGGACTGACATAGTGGCGTTCTCGTACAAACACTTCAGCACTTCGATATAGCGATAGTCTACTTGGCACCTTTGGAGAGATTGTAGTACAGCCCAGGTTTCGATCGAATCGAAGGCTTTCTCGTAGTCCACGAACGCTAGGCAGAGGGGCAGGTTATACTCCTCAGTCTTCTGTATAACCTGACGGAGCGTATGGATGTGGTCTACGGAACTAAAGCCTCTTCAGAAACCGGCTTGTTCGGGAGGCTGGAAGTCATCTAGCCTGCGTGCGAGACGGTTCGTAATGACTCTTGAAAACAGCTTATAGACATGGCTCAGAAGTGAAATGGGTCGGTAGTTCTTCAGTAACGCGTTATCACCCTTTTTGAAGAACAGTACCACCACACCTCTGTTCCATGCCTTAGGCGTTCTCCCTTCCAGTAAAACGGAGTCGAACAACTTCTGAAGGGCCATAAGGACCGGTACTACTGTATATTGCTTTCTAAAACTGGTGTATGACTCTATTAAATTCAGTATGTTGCCTCTAATTCCATACTTTTCCAGTTTGCTTAATAAAATGTTAGGGTGTACACAGTCAAACGCTTTAGTCATATCCATATATATAGTTGATGCTGGTATTCGTTTGTTCATGCTTATGGTATTATAACCTTAGAAACTAGTTCATAAATCGCTGCATTAATTGACTGGTTTTTACGAAACCCTTTTTGTTCAGAAGCAGAGTCCTTTTTTTTCAAAATAATCGTAAACATTCGTATAAATTACTTTCTCAAATACTTTAGACATAATTGATTACAAGGCAATCGGTCGGTAATTAGCCATGTCAAATTTGTCACCTTTTTTAAACAGTGGTATTATTTTAGATTTTTTTAACTTGTTTGGAAAAACACCACTTTCAACGCACATGTTCATTATATTACAGATTACTGGAGCAATTAATAACCAACGCCTTTTACAATTCTAGTATCAATGTCATCATATCCGGTACACTTTGTATTTTTTAATGAATTTATTATTTTAAGGATGTCATTTGGAGTAACCGGTGGCATAAAGAATGAATCGAGTGAGTTATTAAATGCGTTGGAATTACAATGGTAAACAGAATTATTAGTAGCAATGTCATTAATTGAATCAGTAAAAAAATTATTAAAAGCGTTTGCTATAGCACCAGGGCGATTGAAAACTTGCCCTTTGTCATGTATAGTTGTTATGTTTTCTGCCGGATAATTTGCTTTATTATTATTTATAATATTCCATGTTGCTTTATATAGCCATCGCAGTCGATGAAGGCTGTAGACTAACCCCTCAAAATGCTAGATGCTGCAACTATCATCTGCAAAGATGCTGCGGCCAATGACTTCTAAACAGAGTTAATTGGGCAAAAACCTTCCTAAGTGGCTTATTCATGTGACAACGTATTAATTTCAGCGCCATCTGTTAGTTAAGCAGGGTACTCGTTAGTTTTTGTTTGCACCTCCTTCCTAAGTAGCGCCATAAGATTCAGGTGCAAAATTAACTCAATCGAGTGTAGTGGCTACCCCCCTTTTACAGGTTGAATTTTTATAGCCTACCTATACCTGGCCGGAGATTTTCTTGACAATTGGAATTAGTAATCCTTAAGGGGTGAGTTCTGGGACAACAATGCAAAAAAAAACCGGCCAAGAGCATGTCGGGCCATGTTCAGTGTAGGGTTCCGTAATTGCCGCCCTGTTAAAAAACATCCGTTCAAAAGGTCATTTATTAAGGGATATTTGGCAGCGCTTCAGTCATTTTACTATCCGGCACTTACGTCCTTTCATTATACGTTTTTGACTGACAATTCAAAAACAGCTGAACCGATTTTATTCAATATAGTTTTTATTAAAAGTACCTTTCAGGCTTCACTTCCATTATTTTTAAAAATTTTTTTGGACCTACGGTTCAAAAGTAAGATGGGGGGCGCCCTTTTTTGAAGATGAAACTATCCTTTGTCGTTTCTCGAGACCCATACTATCTCTATACCAAATTTCATCTAAATCATTTCAGCGGTAAAAAAATCCTCATACCAACTTCCAACCCCCTTTTCACCCCCACAAGGGTTTGAAAACTATCCTATGACGTTTCTCGGGACTCAAATGATCTCCATACTAATTTCTATCTAAATCGTTACAGCGGTTAAACATTCTCCATACAAACTTTCAACCCCCTTTTTACCCTCACTAGGATTGATTTTCGGGACTAAAACTATCCATTATCCTTTCCCGGGACTCAAACTATCTCTATACAAAATTTCATAAAAATCCGTTCAGCCGCTTTCACGTGATGCGCGGTCAAATAAACAGACAAACAGATAAACAGACAAACAGATAAACAGACAAACAGATAAACAGACAAACAGATAAACAGACAAACAGATAAACAGACAAACAGATAAACAGACAAAAATTCAAAAAATTGTTGGAACGTGTTCTGTTATCGATTCTAAGTATCCCCAGCCAACTTTTTTGCGATTATCTTCCATGTACAGACTTTCGACCCTTTTCAGCTTTATTATATGTAAAGATAAGAAAGGCAATAGAATGACATAAATTAGAAACCCAGGAAGGAACTCGTCCAGTACAAATCAGTTAATTCGAATCCACTCATGATGTATGTATTTCAACAGTAAAGAGTATTAGGTTCCCTCAGTCAGGGTCCCTAGTGTAGTTCAGTGATTGTTAGCACTAAAACGATAAAATAGCATGGTATGAGTACGTGTATTAATCACGCCGACAAAACAGTAAAGTTAAAGCAAAATAAAAGTTTTTTTGGTCTATTAGGTACACATAAAGAGGGGCTGAGTTTATTTTCGTTTCAATTGTATTGTGTGAGATGTCGTTGGATAGGGCTTTAATAAAATGAAAATTAAAACTTTATGTATAAAAAGAATATGGGCCTGCGAAAATCATTTTTGACCAAGACAAAAATTTCGGAAATAATGTCTCCCAAAACATTGAATAAACCCCCTCTAACTTGTAAATCGCGGTTCCAAAAAATATGAAAATTTCATGACAATTCAATCAGACAGTACAATAAGTACTTTAAATAAAAATTGCCAAATAAAACTAGTGGTTTTTAGGGTTCCGTAGCCAAAATGGCAAAAACGGAACCCTTATAGTTTCGTCATGTCCGTCTGTCCGTCCGTCCGTCCGTATGTCACAGCCATTTTACTCGGAAACTATAAGACGTATCTGAATAAAATTTATACATAAGGTGAATTTTGTATGCCGCTGCTTAGTTATGTACTTACATTGCAGAAGAAAATATTTTTAGGGGGGGCGCTCCATACATGTAACTAAATTTCAATTTTTTTTTCAACCAAATATTAACATGTGGCACATCAAACGATAGGTCTTTAAAAATAACATTGAAAATTCTTTGATCATTTTGTGATGAAGTAAATATTGTTTGAAATAATCGCCTCGAAAGTCAGAAATATTGTGTCCCTCCCCCCTGTAACTTTCGAACCGTAAGTCCAAAAAATATGAAAAAATTCGAGGAGATGCGACTTATCACATACTTTAAAAAAATATATTTTCAACATTATCGGTTTAGCCATTTTTGAGTTATCTCCAAAAAACTTCTTCCCTGGCATAAGATACGACCTTTTGGTATTAGTTTGGTTCTTATTCCATTGAAGGTACGGAACCCTCCATTATGACTGGTCGGCAAATGCGGAACCCTAAATTGGGCATGGCCCGATATGCCCTTGACTGGTTTTTATTTAAATCGCCAATTACACCCCGCGCTGATTTAGTAACTAGTTAAATACATAGGTACCTAGGTAAGTGGCTACTGTTTTAAAAAAATAATCCAGTTATAATAACACTATAAAAGTTCACAATTTAACTGACTTATATTTTAGGTATCTGCACTAAGTGAGTATGTGCAAATACGCTGAAATCCATACAATACATGTTTCGGTCACAATTTTTAAAGTATTTAAGTAAGTCGTTGAGAAACAAAAATCGAACTAAATACAATAAATAAATACTAATCGTTTAATATGCAAAAAACCCAACGAGTCAATCCCTCCACCAAAATGTACTACTTGAAAGAAACTTTCGTTTAATTTTTACCCAATTAAATGAGAATAGGAGTAAGTACACTACAAACTTTAAATTAAAATACTTATTCATAAGCTGCTATAAAAGCTTGGCGAGAATCTTAGTAACTCGGCAAGGTCTTTAATGACGGCACTGTATATAAAAGTGGTTTACATTGAGATACATCTCACAACGCATAAAAATAAGTAGTGACGAAGTCTGATAAAGGATAACTTTAAATTAGCAATTTACATGATTAAATTTTTAGTTTGAAACATAACAAAAAAAAAGGTGAATATTTAATCTATGATACAAGTGTTTTATACAATTGTGACATAATGAATAGAAGACAAAATGAATAGCGTTCCAGTCGAGTACCGTGTTTTAGGGCTCCAAGCTTGCTGAGTGGCCTAAGTAAGGTACGAGATTGAAGAGCTTAATTATGTCACTACTAGCTTCTGCCCGCGACTTCGTCCGCGTAGAACTCGTTAATTGCCAAGACTTGATAATTTAAAAAAATATTGACTCACGTATTCAAAAATCGTACGGAATCTAAATGTTGTAAGCTATTGGGTGAAAGTGATGGACAAAATGCAAACCACCGAGGGAGTACTTACTGCTGGATTAATCTTTTTGGAGTTATCCGAGGCTACGTTCCATTCGATTCCATAAGTTAAGCTCGAGATGGTGACAGTCGATAATCAACTGACGAAAAAGGTATGTTTCTGTTTTCCAAACAATGTTGTCATATTATTATTATAAAATTCATTCAAATCGGTGCAGCGGTTTAAGTTGCTCCATACAAAATTTCACCCCCCATTTCACCCCCTTAGGGGATGATTTCCGGGATAAAAACTACCCTATGTTCAACCCCGGGACTCAAACTATTTCTATACCAAATTTCATCTAAATTGGTCCAGTAGTTTTTGATATATATTGGTTTAGTAGGATTGTATACAATACTTATTCTACGAGTGCTCAAAATAGGCAAGCTGGTAAGAATTAAGTTCGACGAATGCCTTACAACCTACTTCCTCTATAAAATTTACTAACTTTAATCTCTCGGTAGAATATGCCGGCGGTCGGGGAGGAGGACGTTGTCCTCCACGACCGTGCTAAAATATATTTTTTTATATTATTTATATTGGATGAAAATCCATTAGAGCATCGTCGACGATGTTAAAATATGCGACTATAAAAGCTCCATCGAAAGTATGGGCTAGTAAGTAGTTCATCATCATCTCAGCCGTAAGACGTCCACTGCTGAACATAGGCCTCCCCCTTGGACCTCCACACGTACCGGTTGGAAGCGACCCGCATCCAGCGTCTTTCGGCGACCTTAACAAGATCGTCTGACCATCTTGTGGGTGGACGTCCTACGCTGCGCTTGCTGGTTCGTGGTCTCCACTTGAGCACTTTTCGGCCCTATCGGCCATCTTCTCTACGTGCAATGTGGCCTGCCCATTGCCACTTCAGCTTGCTAATCCGGTGGGCTATGTCGGTGACTTTAGTTCGTCTACGAATCTCCTCATTTCTGATTCGATCACGTAGAGAAACCCCGAGCATAGCCCTCTCCATAGCTCGCTGAGCGACTTTGAGTTTTGTGATGAGGCCGATAGTGCAAGACCACGTTTCGGAGCCGTAAGTCATCACTGGTAACACACATTGATTGAGTTCGGTCTACAAAGTCTCAATTCAAGCATTGCAGTCGACGAGTAGAAATAACAATATTATGGTACTACTGTTAGGCTTTATTTGTAAATGATGTATTATATTGTATGTCATACTTATTTAGTAGATGAGAAGACATAAGGCAATGTATAGATCTTTCTTATTCAATTTAGGCCTCCACTCATTGCGTATTCATCACTTTCGACATAATTATTGCCGAGTCTTGATGTCTTGAATCGAATATCTATTTAGTAAAAGTAAGGAAAAACTGTTTTTTTTTTTTAATTAAATAGTAGGTTTGTTATAAGATATTGTTTTGGTATTTTATACAATACTTGGGTGTATTATGTATGTATAATATGATAAATATATATGTATGTAAATGAATCGTGTCGGTTACCCCATTTATAACTCAAGAACGAGATAGACAAGATGTTAATGATGTTAGATTTTTTGGATTTATCTCCGCACCGAATAGTAATAAGTAATAAATATAAAAATACTGGAGAAATCAATAATGATTTGAAGTTGGCGGTACGAAGTTCACCGGGGCAGCTAGCTATAGATATAGGCGAGCCGGTAACAATACATATATATCTAAACCTTTTTTAAACAATATATGTATACGACATGAACAGTACGTATTACCTTTGTTCATAGGTTAAATAATTTTTTTGTATTTAGAATTCGAACTCGAGTCGAGAAGGATGATTTTGTACAAAAGCGCTTTCACTAATGCGCATTTGAGCGATATAATAAGTGTATGTTAAGTATATAATATGCCAGCGCAATGGACGGCTCAAATTATATTGAACTAGCTTTTTCTCGCGAATTCGTTTTCTCAAGGGTTGATTTTTGGGATGAAAACTATCTAATCACTACCAAATTTAATCCAAATCGGTACAGAGGTTTAAGCGTGAAGAGGTGATAGGTAGGCATTACTTTCGCATAGGTATATATAATAGTATGGATATAACTAATTTAATAATAGAAATACCAGCCCATATTAATATCAAACAGACAGTAAAAGTGTAGACGTAAACAAAGGAGAGACCGACAAAGATAATAAAACACGTTAGGATATCACAGGGCTCTAGTGATGCGCGGTTATTTCCCTCGAGATACTACCCCTACATAATTTACATAAAGTGCCTAATGTTGAATGTCCATAACATAAAACCAACGTTTTTACTGCTAAACCTGGAAACTCTGTAAAGAATGAGTGCGATTTATAGATGATGAACGCTTGGGTTCAGTTTCCAGTTCTTTTCAATATCAGCTGGAGGATGCTTGAAGATGGAGACCTAGACCTTTCCGAATATTTGTAGCGCGAAGTGACTTCAAAGCTTCAGCTTAAGAGACTTGAAAGTAACCGTTATATTTTATATTGTATCAGCTAATACCTATTCTACGTTAGTTAAAAACAAATATATAATACCGTATTAGAATAGTTCTATAGTATGAAGAACAATTCACTGACCAAATACGCCTCGTTCATATTAACTGTTTTGTGATTTTCAGACTTGAAGCTGATTTGACCGGTATTGTAACTTTTTGGCTTGGCACCGACTTCAAACATATCAGTTTGTAACGCATATAAATAATAAAATAATTTATTTTATACTTTTTGAAGTCGGTTTATCTTTTTTTTGTAAAAAGTTTTTATTTTTCCATTTTTAGTGGTTATATAATTATCATAATCGGACAACGGATCTCGCAATAATCGGTTAAGATATATAAGAAAAAGTTCATAATACCTACTCAATGTAAGGAAAGTTCCACATATCATATGTGGTCTTCATCATAAGGTTCTCCATCAAATTAGTGATTTTCGAGAGGAAATGCTTGAGTTGCTTAAAAAAACAACCAAATCACCATACATGTGCCTTTAAAAATTGAAGAGATCCCTCAATTCCTCACGGATCCCATCATCAGAACAGCACCAGATTAATGTGGAACTATCTTAGAGGTAGTTCCTTTCAAACAAAAAAGAATTCCTCAAATCGAACCACGGGTGTCGGAGTAATGTCGCTGAACATCCTACATAAAAAAAAAATCATCATTATTATCATCAAAACAACCATCATCATGAGGTCCACATCATCAAATTGGTGGTTGCTTAAGAAAACACCCAAATCACCATACATATGCCGTTATAAATTGAGGAGTTCCCTCAATTCCTCATAGATCCCATCATCATAACAGCACCAGATTAATAATGGGACCACCTTGGAAGTAGACCCTTTCAAACAAAAAAGAATTATTAAAATCGGACTACGCGTCTCGGAGTAATCGGTGAATGTACATAAAAAAAAGCCCAAACCGAATACAGACCTCCTCCTTCTATGAAATTGAAGTCGGTTAATAATGTACAGTCAAATACAAAGAGATGTATCCACTTTTTCACCTTATCGCGTTGTAATATTGTCCAAAAGTGGATACATCTCTTTGTAGAGATTTCTCGGGATCTCAATCAGCTCTTTCGACATAAACTAAATTTGCTTTCTTCTTTCATACAATGTTTACCCAATTCAAATAGCTATTTATGGAAGGGACTCCACATGTCATCTTGTCATCTGCGGTTTTCATTATCGCGTCCTCTCCATCTAATTGGTAGTTCTCGAGAGGAAACACTCGAGTTGCTTAAAAATACACTCAAATCACCATACATGAGCCTTTTAAAATTGAAGAGTTCCCTCAATCCCTCATGGATTCCCATCATCAGGTCCAACCAAATTAGTCTGCTACTTTCGAGGTAACTCTTTATAAACAATAAAAATATTACTCAAATCGGACAACGGGTCTCGGAATAATCGGTATAGACGTATAAGAAAAAGTTCATAATACACCCGCTTAAACTAAGGAAAGTTCCACATGTCATATGTGGTCTTTATCATTAGGTCCGTTCCATCAAATTGGTGGTTTTCGAGAGGAAATGCTTGAGTTGCTTAAGAAAACACTCAAATCGCCATATATGTGCCTTTAAAGATTGAGGAGTTCCCTCAATTCCTCGTAGATTCTATCATCAGAACAGCACCAGATTAATTTGGGACCACCTTGAAAGTACATCCTTTCAAACATAAAAATAATTATTCAAATCGGACCACGGGTCTCGGAGTAATCGCTGAACATCCTACATTAAAAAAATCATCATCATTATCATCAAAACAATCATCATTATCAGGTCCACTCCATCAAATTGATGGTTTTCGAGAGAAAACTCTCGAGTTGCTTAAGAAAACACCCAAATCACCATACATGTGCCTTTAAAAATTGAGGAGTTCCCTCAATTCCTCATAGATCCCATCATCAGAACAGCACCAGATTAATATGGGACCACCTTGGAAGTATATCCTTTCAACCAAAAAAAGAATTATTTAAATCGGACCACGCGTCTCGGAGTAATCGGTGAACATACATAAAAAAAAAAGCCCAAACCGAATACAGAACCTCCTCCTTCTATGAAATTGAAGTCGGTTAAAAACCAGTAAACTAAAACAAAAAATATATAATAATAGCTTAATTACACTAGCTTAATTATACACACATAAAATATAAAACTTTCGTGAGACTCTAACATATTAAAAATATTTATAACGGGTTACCCACGTAATTTAAGTAGTTTTCTGCCACAACACCGCCGCCGCCGCCGCCGCCTCCCGCCGCCAGCAGCAGGGCACAACGCGCGCAGGCTCGTAGTAGCCGTCGTGCTGCCGTTGCGAAAGGCAGCTCGTGAAAATGGTCATCGTAAATTGACCGAAACATGTCGAGCAAAAATCGACTTAAATTACGTGAGTAACCCGTTATAAATATTTTTTAACACATAAAATAATCGATAAACATACATAATACTACATACACAGAGTAAAAAAAAAGAATAAATAAAATACAGTCAGCAAACATTTGTGTCAAAGGAGAGATAGGTAATGGTCTAAGAGCTGACCACGTCAGATATGACACAATAATGAGAGCAATGAAACCTGTCTAGTTAGACTGCTTAACCATCCTTATTGCTAGATCCGGGCATCTGGCAGCTTTTAATGGGTGGATGTCAGAGTGACAGACCAACAAAGTTTTTAAGTTGGAAAAAAGTAATACCAAAATAAGTAAAAACTGCCAAAGTTGTGTTATATATAGAGGACAGGGCCTATATTTTAACATTAGATTCAAAACCATTGTCTATTATTGCGGATACAAAAACTGTAGGCGACTAACTATAAATTGCATTATACATCATTATTATCATTAAGCACTACTTTCCCCCAACAGAAACTTCTGGATATGATATAATCTAATTAATTACATAATTTACCATAATATTGCAGCAAACCCAGAACTCTAGGATTTGTTTTCTTCAAGTTATTTGCATTCTTCGACCTCCACCACTTTACAGCTGCCAGATGTCCGGATCTAGAAATAAGCATAGTATAGCAAACTAACTTGAGGGGTTTCGTTGCTGTCATTATTGTGTCATATCTGACGTGGCCAGGTCTCCGTCTATAAGGGGTTTCGTTCATTTGTGTATGGTTAGTTTTGTAATAAAAGTAAAAAAATAAATTGCTATAATGTTGCTACAAAAAATAATACGGGACTTTCATGCAGCATGTGCTAAGAAAAATGATCATCATTGACTGCAGTGCAGCACATAGGTATATAGGTACATACGATTGTTCCAGGATTCGCAAGGATTAAGATAAAACCATGTCCCAGGAAGGCTGCCTATGTATCTCCGTTAGCTATAAAGTCCGATTGCGGAACAAAATTTTCTGCTGCAGCAATCGAATGCATGTCGTGAATTTTGAAGTAAGTGGGGTGAGATTTTTCCACTTATTTTCTAAGGTCACGACATCACTTCGTTCGGTCTTATTTCAGACTGAGTCTCCCAGCTATGGGGTGAAGTTTTGAAATAAACCAGGTTCCTTTTGCAGCAGTCTTTGTACACCGACACCATCTGAAAATCACTTAAGAATGTCAAAATAGTATTTTTTCTACTCCAGCACTTCTATATGCCAATTAAATGACTGATAGTGGTATCTAAAACTACATCATTTAAGTGAAGGCGCTAAAGTCTATTTGTCTATAGGTACTTTCTATAACTGCTAGCAGTCACACAAAACATATTGTGCAACTGTTTTTGTTTTTTTAATACACTGACTTCCAGGTGCCATGTCTAAAAAGGGTTCGTTCTTGTTTACAATATAAATTATATTTTCAAATTGATATATACTTGAAATTATTTTTGCACAAACTATGATAAAAACATTATCATGTCTTTTTTAAAGTATTAATATCTTAAATCATTTAGTTTTCATATTTATGAAAAGCATAATAGTACTTTAATGTAAACTTTTGCATTGAGAGTTACTTGAACGAAGCCATATTTTTTTGCAATTGAAAACCAACTCGTGGTCTGTCTATGACATTTAGTCAAAAAGTTAATATTTAAAAAGTTTCAACACAATGTACGGCTTAATTTTTGTATTTAAACTCGTATATTATGTTAATATCATGAAGTTTATGTTAATTTTCATAAAATAAGTGACAAGAAAACTTCACAGTGAATATCCGAAGACTTCGGCACAAAAGTAAGAGTTATTAGTTGATAGAAAATTCTTAAAACAAAATTGATTTATGTACTCGTGATACTTAAGAAGTTTAAAATTATTTATTAATTACGTTTTTGCTACTGTCGTAGAAAAAGTTTCGTGTGCAACGGTACATAATTAGGTCTTAAAATTCTCGGGTCTGTTATTACAAAATTCGGCTTCGCCTCATTTTGTAACTTCGACCCTCGAATCTTAAGAACCCTTATTATGTACCTGTTGCACAAAATACTATTATACAATCGTGACATAAAAATGAGCTTTTCAGTACAGTACCGTATTAAACTAAGGTACGAGATCGAAAAGCTTAATTATGTCACTATTGTATACAAAACTTTTTTTACGAGAGCTCGAAATAGACAAGCCGGTAAGAATTAAGTTCGACGAATGCCTTAAAATACAACCTGTTCCCTCTATACAATTTAGTAACTTCGATCTCCTGCTGGATCGTATAGGTCGGGGAGGAGTACGGAGGAGCGAAAATCCATTTCAGCATCCGTGAAGATGCTAAAGTTTGTGAACATAAAAGCTCCATCGAAGAGTACGCGCTAGAAGTTCTCTATCTACAAAGTCTCAATTCAAGCATTATATTTAGTCGACGAGTAGAAAAAACTAAAAATAAGATTATTTCAAACAATATAGGAATTTGTAGCAAACTGAAATATTTTAAATTAGATTTTCAGTACCTAGTTATTAACTAAGTGACTAGGTACTCATCAGCATGCTTTGATTAAGCTCAAACTACTATGTTTTAAAACAGAGTAATGGAAATAGTATGACACACAAATTACAGGAAGCGCGTTGCTTTCGTGGCCAAGTGGGCAGTTTTTGAAATTCGTGCGCTCGACTGTGACCCTTGAAACTTTGTCAGAAACGATGAAAATGGTATCTTTAATATACTTAACAGATAGGAATTTAAGGCCCTTAAATTTATGCGCCAAAAATGGTGACAAACTGTTGCGTTTATTACTTTCGACCTCAATGAATTATTCGATTTCAAACGCTCGCAAGTCTCAAATCAGCTTTCCATTCTTATTTGTACAGGGAAAATAAATATTACAAGCAGACCAAAAAGAGAATGTGTTTTGCAGCTATTAGATTGTGCAATCTTTTGTGTTTGATAAAGTATTATTTTAATAAGAAAAAACAATATATTTAAGATTTTTTTAAGTTATTACATAGGAATAAGATACATACTATGAATTTCTTTAATTAAACAAATATGAATGGTACCCAAAGAGAAGTCAAAATGCTAGGCTATTTGAGTTACTTCGACAACATTTTGAGTAACATATTTAAGGATTTTTTATGAATAAGGCTGTAACAGCCTTATTCATAAAAAATCCTTAAATGAGGTTTTAACCATCATATAGTTAAAACGCTATATAAGCCTAAATGACGTTTTAAGAAATGTGTGATTTATAATCTCTCCATAAGCCGACAATAGTAATTTCATTGATTCAACTCGTTATGTTGGCACTCTTGGCAAAATCATAGACAAAATCGTATCCCAATCGCAATTTTTAAAAAAAGTTTGACAGCGAATGTCAGTAATGAAATGACCGGGAAATCGGCGAAATAGAATCGAATAAATGCAAATACTAGTTTAGATAAATCTAATTTAAATCAAATAAGCCTTTGCATTGAAAAGACGAATCGATGCAACAAAAAAGGGAGTAATAATTACACGTCAACTGTGTGCACGTCATGCAACAATACAAGGTAAGAATACCAATTCATTTACTTATAATTAGGTTATGTGAAGTTGATTCTTGCTTACCTTTAATGTTTTTAATGAATCTAATCATTGATATATCCTCCTCAGGTATTACTACAAAAGCAAAATATAAAAAAAATACTGGATACAAACACCAACGCCTTTAAGATTGACCTTTTGCAAGTAAGTACAATACCTGCCCAAGTGCCCAAGTCAGACATTTTCACAGTAATAATTCTATACCAGTGCCTACAACTAATAACATTAGGTATACTTATTGTAAACCAGTTATATCTGTCTGATATCGCCTACAGTTAATGCAGTGAAATAATCATGTACTAACTATACCCAGAAGGATGATATTAAAGTAGTGAAAAATCAATGGTTAGATAATGTGCAAAATGTATTGAAACATATGCATTAGTCAGGTAGAATTTTATTGTAATTTTATTCAAAATCCTTATTAATATCACCATAATTGCAGAATATAAGTAGGTATTCCACATTGTGATGCTGTAATGTCTGTAAATGACTATATTATTCAGTCAATCAGTCAGATGCTGACAATAAAAGGCATCAAGCAGATGTACTTACATTAGTGTCATTTATGGTCAGGAAAATTTGACTACATACTTATGTAATAAGCAGTGGTGATAGATAGAGATTAGGATGTTGGTCGTTCTCAATTAAATGTAAATGTATGGTTATAATATGTATGTAGTCACATCGATTTCTGCCTATTTTATAGAAAACTTCCATATCCTGGTATATGGAACAATATATATGAAAGCTAAAAATAAAAAAAGTGTTTGTTTAAAATTAATTTAATTAAATTTGTTGCATTCTTTTCAGGTCAGCACTTATCATCAGCCGTCATCATCCACTGCCATTGTTAAGGCAGTAAGTCGTCAAGCATTAAACAGGAAAGGGCGACCAGGTTAAGAATCGACACAAATCCAGGAAAAGTCTACCGGCCCCGGACATATTCGAAGCCAAGCAGTCCTCAGCGGCAAGGCAATCAACTGAAACATAAAAAAGAAAAATAAGAAGCTACATAGCCTGATTTTGGTCAAACTACTGGTTCTGACCCCATAATACTCTCACACTCTTTAGCTTTGTTTTATTATTGAATTGTATGTTTAATTTTGCTAAATAAAATTTTTTTTCATGAAGCTTTTGTAATGATTTTTAATGCTTCTCTCTCTGGGAGAATCTGTTTATTTAGTGGCATATTATTATTCAAGAGCTTAATCTTAGCCTATGGAGAAACCTGGTCTTCAGCAGAAGGACATGATGTCACGATCCTCAGCTCTGAGGGAACGACTGATGATGATGATGATAACCTTTTGGTAATAACATTTATGTTGCAATAATTATATTATAGTTTGTCCGGACAAACTATACCTCTGTGGTTGAATTGTAATGAACAACATCAGTAATGTATGTGCATTGATTGCCGCTTTAATACTTGTATTACAAATACCACTTCGTCAGGGCGACCCCTGACCTTGGGCAGTGTAAAGTATATAATATTACGACAAGTTGATAGTAAATGACAAATATGCTCACCAATACTTCTTTCTTACCTTATGTTATGATACATATTCCAAAATCGGCTTTCGTAGTTGTACCTATTCACATGCTCCATTGCCTGAATTGGCATTTTATAGCAACAATTACACTTCAAAAGTTCACAGTCACTTTAAAAGATAGGTTATTAATTTATTACATAAATAATAATATTTTTCACAAAACATAAAAATTGTAACGATAGGTAGCTTCCATTCAGTAGAAATCTTCTGATTTGTGTTCGGTGTCGCTAGTGTCAAAATCAGCTGACAATATTATGGCGGCCATTTTGATCCTTATCGAGGAGATAAAGAAGGGTCCTGGGTCATGTAACTTTTCGAACATTTGCAATAGGTTTGTAGAGCTTTTTAGAGATAAATAACGTTTATAAATAACGTTTTTGGGCTTCCGGACTTCAAGTAGGTTTGAAGGAGGTTGTAACTTTTTATGAATAAGGCTGATTATGTTTAAGTAACGATTCAATTACTTATCTATGTAAATTTGAATTCAGATGCTTAACAAACATTGTCAGTTTATTGCGTCCTAATTATCCACATAAATATCACATATGTCAAAAAAGTGACTAGACATGTTATCTCTGTGTACCTTTCCTATAGTTTATTCCCTTCATATACTTAATTTATAATTGCTATAAATTTAAATTTTATTACTTTTATTAATCTATATATATCTATAGTAAGTAGGTACTATTTATTTAATGTACACTTCAAAATATGAATAGAAATAACGAATATTATTTACAAAATTTACACTTACATTTAAATTACTAAACGTACTCTCATATTATAATAAATTGTTAACGTAATTTTTAATATACTTATGGCCTGTTTCACAATCTCCAATTGAAGCATATCTGTCAGATAAATGTTTGCTAACCTTTTCTTTTATATGACTTGAGAAAAGGATAGCAATAATTTTAACTGGCAGATAAGTTAATCTGGAGATTGTTAAACAGGCCCTTAATGTGTTACATAGGTACGTATGTATTGTGTGCGTATACGCGTACCAGATAGGTACTTACATACCTGTAGTATACTTACGTAAGTAATTCTAGGATATCGATTATTTCCTCTTAACGATTTGTCAGGGGTTAAATGGCATGCCGTTACATAACATTTTTATATATGAAACATGCAGGTTCATATATAAAAATAGTGTCGTAACCACGTAGGGAATGTTTTTGTTCCGTATAAATTTTCAAAATGGTGTTATAATAACAGAACTAACTATTGGCAAACTGAAAATGCTCAAGGGCCCATTCGAGGAACACGTAATTTGACAATGATTTCATTTCATTTGAATCACGATATGATCTGTGACTGTAACGAGTAAGTGTCAAACAGTTACCAATATGAGATTGATTGACGTCAAATGCTTGAGTTGCATTTGTTGTCGGGATCACTATTAGTTTTTATATCATTATCATTTTGATAAAAATATTTAGAGTTTAAAAAATAACGCTCTTGTTCTACGTTGCCTTTTATTTCCTCACATTGCGCGAAGTAAAGAAAAGTAAGGGGATCGTAAGTTCTGTCGCGGATATTTTGATGTTAAGGACGTTTTGTTTTAGTCCTGCCGCCAGCAAAGAAACGTAGTATACGTAGGTATATGGCATCGTGTTGTAATCGATTCAACACAAGAAATTATTTCATTTAATTTCATTTCTATTTATTCATGAACAACATGGGTTGTGTTTGAAATTAATACACTAACATAAAAGATTTACAATAAAAACACTTAAAATTAAAGTTTCCTTAACGCTAGAGATAACTAAAATTATATAAATATAATTTAATGTTTAGTTCTAATTTATAATTAAATGTATGTCAAATCAAACAAAAATTTCCTAATTAAAAACAATGTCATTAGCTTACACTTAAACTATGCTGCGCCGACAAACATTCTTCTACCGTATAGTAGCACTTCTTCAACAAAAAAGCATTTAATTTGTTTTTAAACGTCAATGTGTCACTTAGCATCTTAAATTCAACAGGCAACTTGTTGAATAGCAAGAAAGATTGATAACCCGCAAAGTGCTTGACTACTCTGAGTTTAGTGATAGCTTGTAGTGGCAAGTCCTTCCGCCTTGTGGCTAAGCGCTTATCTTTCTGTTCCTGCGTTTCAATATCATTCATATGCTTTACCAAGTCTGTAAGTACTAACAAAATATATAAGCAAGGGACAGTCAGAATTTTGAATTCTATAAAGAATGGTTTGCAAGATGTCTGCTGAGGAACCAATTTGCCATGATCCTGATGGCTCTCTTCTGCGCAATAAAAGCCGCCTGAACATTATATTTATAACTGTTCCCCCAGAATTTAATGCTATAGCGCATCCTGGATTCTACTAACGCGTAGTAGACCATTTTTAACTGGGCTAGCTGAATCTCGTCACGAAGACTCCTCAGGGCATAACACCCGGAACTAACAGAACCTACCACTGTAGACAACTCTGGTTTCCAATTTAATAGACTGTCAATGTGCACACCAAGAAATATTGCAGATTCTACTTGATTAACGGTGTTACTTCTAACTCTGAGTTGCAGGAAGTCTTTCGTCCTAGCAGTTGATTTAAAAAGGATAACATTCGTTTTACTACAATTTAACTCGAGACCATTTATCTTAAACCATTCTACAAACTTATCTAATGCATAATTTACTCTATCATTCAGCTGTGAAACGTTGTCTGCAGATATGACCGCATTAGTGTCATCAGCAAAAAGGACCAATTTAGTGTTTTGAACTTCATTATGTATAAACGTTATCAGGTCATTGGTAAAAATAATGAAAAAAATTGGTCCTAAAATTGAACCCTGTGGAACTCCTTTATGTATGTGAGCAATACTAGATTTATAGCATTTTATGTTATTATTTTGTGTCCATTGTATTTCAACAAATTGCTTCCTATTTAATAAATAAGAGCGAAAAAGGGCCAGTGTTTTTCCTCTGACACCATAATGCTCTAGTTTTCCTAGCAATATATCGTGATTAACAGTATCAAAAGCAGAACTCAGGTCAAGCAAAACCCCTGCTACTTTTTTCTTACCATTTAATTTGCTGACTACTTCTTTGATAAACATACTAAGAGCTTCATTTGTACCTTTGCCCTTTTGATACCCATATTGTCTCTCACTTAAAACTTTATTTACGTGAAGGTGCTTTGTAAGCCTTTCCTTCATTACTTTCTCCAGTAGCTTTGACAATATAGGTAGAAGGGAGATTGGCCTATAGTTCTTAGGGTCCGTTTTGGAACCCTTTTTGTGCAATGGAAGTACTTTTGCCACTTTAAGTTGCTCAGGAAAAACGCAAGAATCGAAACACTGATTGCAGAAACTGGCTAGTGGCCCCGCAAGTATGTCTATGTGGTTTTTTATTACCGTAATAGGAATGTCATCATGTCCACATGATCTTTTAGGTTTCAACTTTTTAACCAAAAATTTTACTTCTGCAGCATTTGTCTTCTCAAAAATTAAATCAGTATCAACTCGTGAAACGTGTGCCCGTAGGAGTGACAGAGCTTCACCGCTGGTGTTTTTATTTTCCTTACCGTGATTAAATTGCTTTAGAAGAATAGCACAAACATCACTTGGGTCACTATGTACTTGTAACTGCCCCTTTTCACAAACTGTTTTTAACAGCAAGTTGTCCTCTCTTCTAGCTACTTTATTTCTATGTTTGTTTATTACCTTCCAAACCTCTTTTGAGGAGTCTTTTGCTTTTAAGATTTGTTCTTGTACTGCAGCTCTTTTAGCGTGATTTATAACACGTCTAAATATACTAGTATATTTTTTTCTATAAGCAGCTATAGATTCAGAAATTGATGATTTGTGCGTTATTAAGATACGTTTCATTTTGCTGGAAACCTTTATTCCTTTGGTTATCCATTTTATTTTATTAACGGTGTCTTTACGAATAATTTTTTTATACTTTCTAAAACTCTCATTGAAGGCTTGATTGAAAATTTTAATGAAGGTGTTTATACCTATGTCCATCCAGTTTTTGGTTAATATTTTATTTCTAAATATCATATTTTCTCTATCACCAAATTTTCTGACCTCCTTCCATAATAGTTTGTCACTCCCTCTCTTTACTTCGTAGTCAACAGAAAAGAAACCAAGCAGGGCCTCGTGACCATCCGCTAGTCCATTATGATCCACCAAAGGTACGTTGACACATTCATCTGTTAGGTTAGTTATAATATTGTCCAGACATGATTCCGCATCATTACGTATAAAAGTAGGAGATTCAACGAGCCATCTAAAATTATAAGAAGTAAGAAGTGACAAAAATTCAACAGTATTTTTATCTTGTTTTAATAAATTTATATTAAAGTCTCCGCAAAGTATGCATTTTTTGTTAAAGAAGTGCTCTAAAAGCTGATCAAGTTTTTCAATAAAGACGACCAAGTTAACATCATTTGGATTCCGATAACAGCAAATTATGTTCACATTTGTTTCACAATCTCTTACTCCACAAACTTCAAAACATTCGTCTTCATGAAGTTTTTTACAAATTACGAGTTCCTCGCATTTCCTATCACTACGCCGTAAGATAAGAGAACCACCTCTTTTCTTTTTCGATCTGGTGTTATAAGTTGCCAGTTCATATTCCGATAAACTAAAAAGTAGTGCTGACGTGGAATTAAGAAAATGTTCACTTACACAGACATAATGTTGTTCATTAAGAAGATCGTGCAAATACAACTCTATTTCATGCTTCTTATTTGTTATTCCACATAAGTTTTGATAGAAAATATGCAGGTTAGTATTTAAAATTGTGCTAGAAGTGTCACTTACTGATTCTGATCTAAAAAAATATTCTGAGGAATTGCATCTTCCGAAGATAATAATCTTAAGCATTTTTGTGACAGCTCAGTTTCAATTTTAAATTGTAAAGTGTTTGTGATGCTGCACTGTAAGTCTGTAAAAAAATCTTTAACATCCCTGAATATCTGCAATAATCCCCTGTTATTTATACGACCTGTCACTGCACGAAACATGTTGGAATATTGCAAATTTTTGTTGGAGTCTAACAGATATGCATACTCGTTCATCATAACATCAGAATACAATAAGTGATTTAAAACATCGATTCTTTTGTTAAACAATGTCCTACACTTCGTAAATCTAAAAGTTGGTGTACAGAGGATTATATTCGTATGTTTTACGTGTTGTAGTCTTTCGCGTATGAAAGCTACAATTTTAAAATAATCTTTAGACTCCAAGAAGTCAGCTTCTCCTATAAGAATTACACAGCAATCATTTAATGTATAGTTCTGCACTTTTTTGTCAATTCCTTGCAGTAGCTGTTCAATTCCACCATATGGTATGATATAGTGACATATCTGATGTTCCTCAAATATAGTTTCAGCTGTTCTGAGTATGCTATTACTATTATTACTGCTTATAATACATAGCTTTGGTTACATGTTGTTTTTGATTTCTTGCGTATATCTAGGCGATTTTTGTTGAGCAGGAAACTTCACAGGATGAGTAGAATCTACAACAGTTGTGGCTGATGGTGTCAATCTCTGAGTCAAGTCTTCAATTTGTTTATGAAGACCTGTGATTTCTCTAGTAGCATCTTCTAGTTGCTGCTCAAGGATCATGATGGTAGTTGTGAGTTGATGAGTGAGGTCTCTGGTAGCAGTTTCACATGAATGCGGTGATGATTGCAGTATGTTTGCAGAATCATGAATACTATTGTCAGCATTTGAAAGATCCAGTTTTAGTTTCTTTTTCTTTCTAGGTAATGTTGATTTCCTAGTGCTCCCGGGCTTAGAAGCAGGAGTACTATCAAGAGAAGTGCATATAGATGTTAATTTTTTTATTTTGCATTCATATTCTTGTATCTTCTTTTTTAAGCAATCATTTTCGGATAAGAGCACCTCGATTTCATTTTCTGCTGAATCGTACTTTTGCTGGAGTTCCGATAGTTTGTTTTGGAGATACTCTACATCCAGATAAATTTTTGTCATTAAGTCGGGGCAGCTTCTGTTTATTGATGATTTTTTAGCGAATGGTAGCGCCTCATCTTGCGCGTCATCTGAAGATCGTTCATCTGTCGATTCTTCTAGATCTGTCAGTAGTGAACTAAATGAGTTATAAGTTGGGATGTTAACTGCAATTTGCTCGGCATGTATCGCGTTGTGTTCGTCTGGTGACGTTTTGTTTGCCACAGCACAGAAGTAGAGCTGATATTTAAAATCCCCTCTAGTGCAGGTCCATTAGGTAGTCTGTCAGGCTCTGGTGATACTTGTGGGGATATAATGCATGTATTAGTGTCTCTCTGAATATGATTAGATGATAAGTTCTCACAATTTAGGTCTAATACGTTTCCTTTAGAAATTGAATGTGAGCTGATATCTGAAGCACGCCTTGATATTACAGGTGAAGAATGAGTTGACGAATCTTGATTTATCTCTAGATGGGATTTCCGGATTTTTATGCTTTGCCCAGACACACATCGTTTACATATCCAATCTTTCCTGCATTCTTTGTCCATTGTACGAAAACGTGCCAGAGTCACATTTGTACAATTGAGGTGGAGTGACTCTTTACAAGTTTTACATGAAAGAAATTGTCGTGACTTTAATAGCAATTTACAATTTGCACACTTCGCGCCTTTATTCGCCATCGTCAATGTAATTACACTAGTAGCGCCCTCTGTGATTCTTTTAGGGAGGTGTTTGTAAATGCTTGAATCATGCGCAGTTTCTGAACGCAACCTTTATCTGTCAAGTGTCAGACAATGACAGCGGCACAGCTGATCAGTGATGAAAGACCTTTTATTTATTGAGGATTTTAAAGGATTTTCGACTGTTTATATTTAAATTATCTTAGTGTGCGTGTGTTTATAAAAGTACAGTTGTCATCTTTCTTCAGTTTTAGTGCAAAAACAGGAAAAATCAGCTCACCAAAATGTATCCGTGAAGTGTTTCTTCTTAACGATGGTATGGCTAATGTTTTGTTGTGGTTTCCTGTAGTGTACGACCGCGTTATACGCTATAATCAAATTTAATTTACGCAGCTTTTTGACACAATGTTTCATCTTCAAATGTCACACACACACATTTATTAAGCAGTGTGTGTAAATTTACTCAGTTGCATGAGCATGTAATGACATGGAGCCGTATTCTAATTTTAAAATACATACACAATATATTAAAAACACAACCTTCTTCAAAGATAACTCCAACACACAACAAATAATCAACCAATATTGAAGTTGTAATGGAATAATTGTCAAGGAAATTTTGATATTTCTGATTCAGACGTTTAGGCGCTCGCTGTATTGCGTAGTTAATGCGTTGGAGTTGTATTAAAGTAGAATCATGTCTATACGTATTTTAAAGTTAGAATTCGGCCCCTGACGTATTGTAAGTTTCCTTGGTAATTTTTGATTTTTAATTGGCTGCTGCCATAAAATAAGGAAATAGTTATTATGACATGTACCTAGCAGCTTGTTTTAATCAGCGGAACCCTTTTATTCGCAAGGCAAATAATTTAAAAAAAGTATGAGAACTGTAAAAAGTTTTTATGTCGAAGGGTGCGGAAGATGGTTTCAGTTAGCTTTTCATTTCCCTAAAACGTTCGACAATACCTAAGAGATAAGGAATATTGCCAACGGATAAAGGAAACTAGTAAAACTCGCGAGATGGAAGGGCCAACCTTTTTTTGACAATGGAGCGATTACTTGGGATGTACGTGAGCTCAATATTTTTGCGGAATAGCGTTCAGTAAAAACAATATACAGTTCAGATTTCTTGATTTAAGTAGGATTTCTTGATTTAATATTTGTAGGATTGTTTATTAATAAACTTTAGATGTTAAGGTACATAATAAATGAGTAAGATAAGCAAAAAAACATTTCGTTGATTCATGCATAGGGGATACTCCTGTGATTTCCTATTTTTAATTTTATTCGTGCTGTTATATTTAAAAATATGTAATTTATAGGAAAAAATTGAAATTATTTCCCTGATCTGCAGATCAGGGAAATGATTAAAACAGAGATTTGAACAAATCTCTAAGTTATATGATCAAATTACGGGTTCCGTAGTCAACTTCCCTTATAGTTTCGCCATGTCTGCCCGTCCGTCCGTCCGTCCGCGGATAATCTCAGTGACCGTAAGCACTAGAAAGCTGAAATTTGGTACTAACATGTATATCAATCACACCGACAAAGTGGTAAAATAAAAAGTGGAAAAAAATGTTTTATTAGGGTACCTCCCCTATACGTAAAGTGGGGAGTGATTTTTTTTTTCATTTCAACCCTAACGTGTGATATATTGTTGGATAGGTATTTAAAAATGAATAGGGGTTTACTTTTGAAATATTCGCTCCAGAAGTAAAAAAAAATGTGTCCCCCCCTCTAACTTTTGAACCATAAGTTTAAAAATATGGAAAAAAATCTCAAAAGTAGAACTTTATAAAAACTTTCTAGAAAAATTATTTTGAACTTGATAGGTTGAATAGTTTAAAAAAAAAATACATAATAATTTCTGAACTAAGTTTGTGATTTAACCGTATAAGCAGGTGTTTATTGTACCTGTAAATTATACAAAATCACAATGTAATGACGTGCTTTCAAATAAAGTAAAAACGGTGAAAATCGGTTCACGCAATAAAGAATTATCCCATAAAAATCATCTTCCATACTTTAAGCTCGCGCGCTATTGTTTACTTAATTTGCCGATAGATGTCGCTGTACGTGGAACGCTCATATCATATCCTACATGGCGGTGTTATTTTCACTCCTAAGTGGGGACACTTACTGTGACGGACGGAAAACTACGGAACCCTACACTGAGCGTGGCCCGACACGCTCTTGGCCGGTTTTCATTTCACTAGATTTGTTTAGGAATTTGACAAAATCCCTAACCGCTACAGTAAGTTGATGAAACGAACTCAAAAAGTCGACTAGTTTTATCATTTCGCTAAACAAGTTTAGTGAAATGATAAAGTCTCAACTGGAAGATGGTATATGGTGATTTGATTAAATCTCTGAACTGGTTTAGTGAAATGACGAATGGAAGTGATTTTATCAAATCTCTGACTAGATAAAGTGAAACAGAAATTAAATCAGAGATTTTAACAAATCTCTAAGGGATATGATCAAATCACGCAGGATGTTGAAATGGAGAATCCATATCATCATTTCCCTAGAAAAATTTAGTCATTTCACCAAATCACTGACTCTGTTTAGTGGAAAGACATAATTGGAAGGTGCGTTATTTGTGAAAATCCAGTGCATGCTCACGGTCACTATAAGATGTTGTTATATTAGCTAATTACGTAATAACTTAAGACAGAAGGTCCCTTAAGTAGGGACTGAATAAATCAACCGACTTGGTATTATATGGATCTCACAACTTTTTACGGTAGAAGAACCGAGTTGCGAGACTTGTTTTTTTTTACAAGGTTTGTTTTTGATGGCATAAACAACTTTGATACCTACTTTATGCAACACATTATGTAACAATTTCACGTAATCTAGTCTATACCTTCAAGTCATATCTTCAATCTTTCTTTAGTATATGTTCAAAAATCTTGCTGCATTTTCCCTCTCAGCTCTAATATTGCTTTCTTTTTGACAAAATTGGCATTTAACAACTAAGCCTTAGCCTTCCTCTCCAACAGTACTTCCACATGTTGCATGAATGTTCACAAATACTGCACCGGCCGATTTTGTCTTTCCACTGAACAGAGTTAGTGATTTGGTGAAATGACTGAATTTTTCTAGGGAAATGATGATATGGATTTTCCACTTTAACATCCTGCGTGATTTGATAATATCCCTTAGAGATTTGTTAAAATCTCTGATTTAATATCTGTTTCACTTTATCTAGTCAGAGATTTGATAAAATCGCTTAACTGTAAAGTAAAATATTGTATTCGGTACGTCCTTTCGTCATTTCACTAAACCAGTTCAGAGATTTAATCAAATCACCATATACCATCTTCCAGTTGAGACTTTATCATTTCACTAAACTTGTTTAGCTCGTAGTTCGTTTCATCAACTTACTGTAGCGGTTAGGGATTTTGTCAAATTCCTAAACAAATTTAGTGAAATGAAAAAGCGTGTCGCGTTTTTTGGCCGATTTTGTCTTCCCACTAAACAGAGTCAGTGATTTGGTGAAATTCCTGAATTTTTCTAGGGAAATGATGATATGGAGTCTCCATTTTAACATCCTGCGTAATTTGATCATATCACTCAGAGATTTGTTCAAATCTCTGTTTTAATCATTTCCCTGCGACATATACATACATACATACATACATATAATAAAGCTGAAGAGGGTCGAAAGTTTGTACATGGAATATATTTGAAAAAAAGTTGGCTGGGGTTACGTAGAATCGATAACAGAACACGTTCCAACAATTTTTAGAATTTTTGTCTGTTTGTCTGTTTATCTGTTCATCTGTTTATCTGTTTATCTGTTTATCTGTTTGTCTGTTTATTTGACCGCGCATCACGTGAAAACGGCTGAAGGGATTTTGATGAAATTTTGTATAGAGATAGTTTGAGTCCCGGGAAAGGACAATACATAGTTTTCATCCCGAAAATCAACCCTGTAGGGGGTGAAAAGGGGGTTGAAAGTTTGTATGGAGAATTTTTAATAGAAATTAGTATGGAGATAATTTGAGTCCCGAGAAACGACAGAATAGTTTTCATCCCGAAAATCAACCCTGGAGGGGGTGAAAAGGGGGTTGAAAGTTTGTATGTAGAATTTTTAATAGAAATGAGTATGGAGATAATTTGAGTCCCGAGAAACGACAGAATAGTTTTCATCCCGAAAATAAACCCTTGTGGAGGTAAAAAGGGGGTTGGAAGTTGGTATGAAGATATTTTAACCGCCGAACTGATAAAGATGAAATTTAGTATAGAGATAGTATGGGTCTCAAGAAAGGACAAAGGATAGTTTTCACCCCGAAAATCAACCCTAAAGGGGTGAAAAGGGAGTTGGAAATTTGTATAGGGAATTATTTAAATTTGGTATGGAGATAATTTGAGCTCGGGAAAAAGAAATAAAATAGTTTTATCTCAGAAATTACCCCTTAAGCGGATGCAAAAGGGGTGGAAGTTTACATGGGGAAGAAAACAATTTGGTATTGAAATAGTTGGTATTTTTTTGGTCTGTACTACACGAAACCTGGGCTGTACTACAATCTCTCCAGAGATGCTAAGTGGACTATCGCTATATCGAAGTGCTGAAGTGTTTGTACGAGAACGCCACTATGTCAGTCCGACTCCAGGACCGGAACTCGAAGCCTATTCCGTTGCAGCGTTGGGAGTCAGGCAAGGAGATGTTATTTCTCCTAAACTGTTTACAAGACATCAACATAAACGGCGAGTACATCACTCACCTTCGGTTTGCTGATGATGTAGTAGTCTTGGCTGAGACCATAGAGGATTTGAGTACGATGCTCGATGACCCCAGTAAAGCCTCCGAGCGAGTTGGTCTAAAGATGAACATGGATAAGACGAAGATCCGTAGACCATATGTCAGGTACTGAAACGTGGTCGCTTACAATGGGCCTCATAAGAAAGCTCAAAGTCACCCAAAGGGCAATGGAGAGGACTATGATTGGAGTCTCTCTGCGTGATCGCATCAGGAAACCGATATAGCCCTCCGAATCGCTAAACTAAAGTGACAGTGGGCGGGGCACATTGCTCGTAGAACCGATGGCCGTTGGGGCGGAAAGGTTCTCGAGTGGCGACCACGAACCGGAAGGCGCAGCGTGGGTAGACCCCCCGCAAGGTGGACTGATGACCTGGTGAAGGTCGCGGGAGTCCGCTGGATGCGGGTGGCGCAGGACCGGTCATTGTGGCACTCTTTGGGGGAGGCCTATGTCCAGCAGTGGACGTCTTTCGGCTGATATGATGATGATGACCCGTCGATGCTTTAAATTTATCTTTACCCGCTCTTAAGAAATATTTGAAAATGTCATTAATGTCAAAGGGTTTTTGCAGGTTCGAGGACTATATATGACGGACAAAGATGCATGGTCCAAACCAGAAACTACTACAAAATCATCTAACATTTATAGGACACCGTTAAGGTTGGAAAACATATCAAACGTTTTGTGAAGCCAGATTAGGATTTATTTTTCATTATAATTAAACAATACGTACATTATCTGTTTCTCAAGCTGTTTTGATATGTCTTCTTGAAGAACTACGCATTATTTTGTAGCTTTAAGATCTAATAATGTGTTACTGTTTTGAAAAAAATAAGTCCCGTCGAGTTTCTTTTCGGTCATAATACTTCTCGGGCCAGAGGTGTAGGGTTAGAACCGGTGGTAGTTTTGGAACGAAGTTCCTTATCGGACAGTTCACGGATGGGGGCGAAAAAAAGTCGCGTGACCGTCACGAAAAAGCGTCACGTCACGAAAACGCGACACCCATACGATTGAGAAACTGAAATGAATGAAATAAAAAAAAAATAGAATAAAGTGAAGTGTAGTGAAAAGTGAAAGTGAGAACCTAAAAGTAAAAAATGTCAAAATTTCAAAAATTTCAAAAATTTCAAAAATCTCAAAAATCTCAAAAATATCAAAATTATCAAAATATCAAAAATATCAAAAATATCAAAAATATCAAAAATATCAAAAATATGAAAAATATCAAAAATCAAATACAAACATTGAAACATTGAAAAAATAATCAACCCAGTTTGACTTGAACAAACATCGATACGCCTTACCGGGGCTCGATATCGCTTTACCAATTAAGCTATGGGTTCAGTTACTGAGCTGACGAAATTCTCGATGCCTTCAATCATCTTTTTGCAATTTTTTTTTTTTTTTCTTTATTTTTTCCAAAAAAAAAATTATAATATCAAAAATATCAAAAATATCAAAAAACTCAAAAAACTCAAAAATTTCTACAATTTCAAATTTTCCAAAAATTTCAAAAATTTATAATTTTCCAAAAAATACATAAAAATTAAAACCACAAAAATTACGAAAAGCTCAAAAATTAAATAATATAATTTCGTTCCAACCGAGAATCCACGACACTCACGTATTTTTTTTTCTCTGGCGTTCATTAGTGCATTGTAATGAGCTTATATTGAAGAATCTTCCGCGATCGGAAACCGTATGTAATTACCACCATTATTGCATCCAGTAACGTAACATCAGTGTATTATCTGTGACGGTGTGGTAAAAACGTATGAAAATTCATTAAAGTTCGTAAGAAAAGTGTACATTTGTATTGTATACACTAACATGAACTCTGTGTTTACTAACAACGATATTGGCAATAGCCTGAAATAAACGTTTATTTAATTTAATTTAATTACCTACGGTAACGTTATGAAAATCCTGGCGGTGTAATGGCGGTCATTCTAATGGTTTCCGAACACGTCATTTAGGATTTGTAAAATGTGTGTAGATGAAGCAGTGTATGCTTCTGTACGTAATTAGTTAGCCTTATTACGTAACAGTTACATAAACTACTATTTATCTCTTTTTAGGGTTCCGTAGTCAACTAGGAATCCTTATAGTTTCGCCATGGCCGTCCGTCTGTCTGTCCGTCTGTCCGCAGTCTAGCTCAGTGACCATTCGCACTAGAAAGCTGAAATTTGATATCAGTATGTGCATTAATCAGGCCGCCAAAGTAATAGAATAAAAACTAAAAAAAATATTTTTATTAGGGTACACATAAAATGGGGGGTGAATATTTTTTTCACTCCAACTCTATCGTGGTGGGTATTATTGCATAGGTCTTTCAAAAAGAATAGAGGTCTTCTAATACATTTTTTGGATGAAACTGATAGTTTCGTAAATATTAGATCTGAAAGCGTCTCCTCCATCTAACTTTTGTACCGTGGGCCCAAAAAAATAGAAAAAAATAATGAATTATCAGTCAGAAACGCATAGTGAAAGAAAGTGCCGGATAGTAAATGACGTAAGCGCCGCAAAATATCCCTTAATAAACGACTTTTTGAACTGATGTTTTGTAGCAGGGCGGCAACTACGAAACTCTACACTGAGCATCGCCCGACATGCTCTTGGCCGGTTTTTTTTTGCATTGTTATCCCAGAAATCACCCCTTAAGGATTACTAATTCCAATTCAAGAAAATCTCCAGCATTATTGATCCCCTCAAAAAATCATAAAATCATTACTGACCCCCCCCCCCCCCCCCCCAAATTTCAACCACGCCTGTTCGTACCTTTCATGCTTAACCTGATTTGACGGGAGGATCGATTTGGATGATATTTTCCGTGGACATGAACGTATAAATACGAAAGTGGTACTGTATCGTCCAATATACACCTACGTGATATGTCGTTTAAATCATGGCAAAAAAAAATTATAAGGACAAAAAAGTATTGATTTTTTAGTTTACTTTCATTTAGTGGTAATTGTAAAAAAAAATATCAGGGCTACTGTCCTCTAGCGTATCCATCTGTCAACTTTACTTCAAGTTCCACCTCCAGGGTAGCGGGAGAGAAATTAGGGGTGAATTAGCCGCTTACTGACACAGACCGAATTCCACGCGGGCGGAGCCGCGGGCACAGCTAGTTTCAAATAAGTTTTCACTATTTTGGGCTCCTACGGATGCAATTCTGAATTAAAAACACACTCAAAATGGGCTTTTTAAATTGAATAATAAATCTCGTTTATTATACACATATTAGAAACAGGAACGAGTATGTACATGCACAACACAGCTTGTGCCAACTAATTTCTACAACGAACTTAAATGCCATCCTTCACAGGATTTTCCCCCAGTCCCAGTGAGCCAATTTTCGAGATTGCCTGTGGCCGCTTAGCTATTTGTAACACGGTTATTGTGATTCCCGGTCACAGATAACTTAATAACATAGATTCTTGTGGGACACATGACTTGCACAAAAACGGAGATACACGAGACGTATTCTCCACTTTTGAATAAACGTTAGATTTTGATTAATACGATTCATTTTCACAAAGCTAATATTAATGATGATTTTACGTCACCACGTATTAACAGCCTTCATATTTATTAAGTAGAAATTCAGGTTGAATTTGAATTTAGTGAGGTAGAATTTTCTATAATTATCCTTATTTTGTAAATATAAGAACTATATATTGGACAAAACAAAATATAGCATACTCGTAGTAGTTACCTACATAATAATCTTCGTTAACATTACAGTAAAAGGAAGAAGGTAGGTGTTTATAAACGAGGATGTATTTTAAAATAAATCGGGCCAGTGCGAGTCTGACTCGTGCATTGAGGGTTCCGTACGAATATTCCATAAAGGCTTGCAACTATAGCTTGATGCAATAACGAATATAAGTACCAACATGTACAATTTTAAACAAAACACAAATATACTATTCAGTAGTAGTAGTATCGTTTGCTACGCCTCTTAAAAACAGGGCCTGGTAAAAAACAATTTATACGAACAATATCCGACCGAATTATGCCAGGAAAAACACCGCGAAGTAGAGAAGTAGAAACCGAACGTACAGGGTACAGCGCCATATATGTTTGGACAAATTGTGTCACTTATTTTTGCTACCTAACCTTAGTAGGAAAGTTGGTATTTAAGGATAATTATTTACCACTTCAGCAGTTTTTTTTTATTATTTGAAAAAAACACGGTTTCAGCATGATAATTTATAGGGCGGCCGAGTGCGAGTCGGAGTCACGCTCCGATTTTTTTTTTCTTGAATTAGACTCACACCTGACTGCAGACATTTATATTTTTTTTTGTAATCTATACGTAAAGACCTATGATCTGATTATTTATTCATAACAAAACTATATATGTAAAAAAATATATTTAGGATTCTCGTGATAGTTTGCAAAACTTTTTTTAATTTCTCATTTACTCGCCACAAATGGGGGATGTTTAACATTTATAGATTGGCCTTACATGCCTACTTTTGGTTCGCTGACTTACATATGTGTACAAAATTTCAGCTCAATCGGTTCAGTAGTTTCTGAGAAAATTGGCTTAATAAGAGACAGACAGACAGAGTCGCACCATAAGGGTTGGATTTTTTTACCATTTTGGTACGGAAACCTGAAAACGGACTGCTTTTGCCGCCTTACTTAAAGTAGCTGCGTATAGCATGTTAAGGATCTCATAAAAAATATTATCACAGTCAAGTGCAAAACCACAGTTTTATCCAAAACAGGTTAATTGAAAGAAAATATCGCTCAATTTTCAGTAAGTTTCGACCTTGAGTTGCCTCAGGCAGCGATCGTTTGATTGCTATATTTTAATTAGACCAAGGCAATGGAATTAAAATTAAGAGCTGAATGCAAAAGACCACTGGGGACTGGCGTCTGTTTTGCCACAACCGGGAATTTCCCCTGAAATTACGAAGTAAAATTCTTATTACTTACTGACGCAATTTATTTTAAAATATATTCCGGTCTGAGGGAGGGTTAGACGAGTAAAAGATGGGGAACTGAGCAATATTTACGTCAATTGCAAGTTCTAATATCAAATATTAATCAAACAAATCAGGATGAAAAGGTTTTTACTCACAAAAACTTACATAAATGTAACTTTACCTAATATAATATCATACTATACAGCGTGGAAAGATAAGTCGGGCCCTGGAGGGAAACTACCTTAAAACGTTGAGATAGCTCAATTCACTGAAAGGAAACATTCTTTAATTTTTTTAAAGGGGCATAACTGCATTTAAAATTTTTTGGATAAGAGTAAAGTTTACAAAAAACTATTTATTTTGTAATTTTTTCCATAAATATTTTTTATGACAATTGATGCCAATCGATCCTATTTCCAACAAGGATAAAAACTTCTTAATACCAACCAAGTTTAGGCCACAAGAGAACCCCTAAATAATAATAAAAATATTGTTCATACAAGTAGTATGGAAAAAAGTGAAAATTAAGAAAAAAACTGTAAATGCAGTTTTAGTTTTTAGGAAAAATAAAAGAATGTTTCCTTTCAGCGAATTGCATATCTCAACGTTTTAAGGTAGTTTCCCTTCAGGGCCCGACTTATCTTTCCACACTGTATATTTTAATTTAATTCCTAATGAATATTATTAGTAACTTTAATCCACCCAAAGCCATGTGATGTAGGTATGCAATTATGCATTCAAATTTACAAATTGATAATAGCGGGTCCACTTGTAAAAAAGGGTGTTCTCACTTGTGACTAGACAGGCGACGCCGACGCCTCAGAACTATATTTTTTATCCGAGTTTTCTTACTTAGGTACCTATTTTATGTGAAGGTATAAAATTGTACCTCCGATTTTTTAAAATAGATTTCATCATTGTAGTCTTTTTTAATTTCTTGTTTTGGTTTTCGATCTACTTTTACGTTGTACTACAGATAACACAAATATTAATACATATAGGCAACGCTAAATATTTATAAGAAACGCTTAGAAATCTCATCTTATAGTAGTATCAAGCAAGACAACAGTGATTAAGTATTATAACTTGTATAATTTAAACTGTTCCGGTGATTTGTAACTGCGGGAATAAATTTTAAGTAGCAACCCTAATTACGGGCCCAGGATAGCCGGGACACTTTAAAGACTTTGTTTCCAAGGCGATTTCTCGCTATTAAGCCCGACGCATTGTCGAACACTCGGCCAAGCGAGAGAGATGGCGTTTTTCGTATCGCTATACTTAGTCAAAAATATATTACCATTTCGGTTTGACACATCGGCAATGACGTATTTAAAGGTGTGGTAAGTGTAAATTTTTTCAACCGACTTCAAGATTTCGAAGGAGGTTATCAATTCGCCGAAATCTTTGTTTTTGCTATTTTTTTTAATGTTCACCGATTATTCGAAGACGGCTGGACCGATTTGGAAAATAATTTTTTTGTTTGAAAGAGTATACTTCACAGTTGGTCCCATTGCATCCAGGTCGGGATCTGATAAAGGGATCCTAGTAGAGAAATCGAGGGAACTCTTTAAATATTATAGGATTTATAGGCACACCTATAGTGATTTGAGGATTTCTTACAGCAGCTCGAGCATTTGCTTTTGGAAAGGTGGAAGCTAAGTGAAGTCGGTTCTTTTTTGTTTTAAAATTATTTTAGAGTTCGGATGAACAATGCAAATTTACGTGGAGTGGATTTGTTATGATACTTATGATTATGACGTGTCAAATATCTATTTTTATATTATGCCTACTATGGGTACTTCTAGGCGAAAGTTCGTTATACCGTATTTGTTTTAACAATATTTCTTTAATTTGTACATTTACATTCAAAATGTGACAAGAGAATAAATCAAATTATTTTTAATAAATATTGCCAAAAATGCTGGTTCTAGCCTGGGCACCGGAGGCCTTGGTCACCTCTCCTTTGTAAGTATATGACATATACAATGTGTATTACACATTTATAAACGAAATGTTGTGATATTTTAGTATTTATAGTATAGAACATACTTCTCAGGATAGGAAGTAGAAAGCTTTCAGAATAAAACCGTTAATACTGTGCCGCTGGTTTATTGTTTATCCAAGTTTTCCATTACACGTTCGTTATTTCATTGTATGGAGTCTAAGAGTGCACCATCTACAATAATCCTTCACCGGTTTCCCCAATTGAAGTCGGTATTTTTTCTTAAAAAAATATTGAATTATTATTAATATTATTCAAGTCGTTATTTTTGGTAAGATACGCTGGTTTATGTTACTATTCCGTATTTTCTGTACTAAATGTACCAATTTATGGCACAAAATGGTGTTTCAAACCCATTTTATGATAATGTTAACTCCGCAAATTTGAAATTGACACTGGCCGCGATTCGAAAAATAAACACACACACTGGACAAACACAGCTCCAACCCAACTCAACTCAATGCTATAACGACATTGACATTTGCTATTCGAACAGATTTTCATTCAACATTGGTTTCACATTGGTCTCACATTGATCACACATTGTACTAATGTTGTACCAATGTGAGACCAATGTGTGACCAATGTGTGACCAATGTGAGACCAATGTTGAATGAAAATCTGTTCGAATAGCAAATGTCAATGTCGTTATAGCGTTGAGTTGAGTTGGGTTGAGTTAGGTTGAGTTGGGTTGGAGCCTGGCTCTAACGAGGCGCAAAGCGCAAGAGTGATGTACAAGCTTCTTAGATCAAACATTATATGTCTAGTCCTACACCGCTCAGACATGCACATTGCTGGTCTGTGTTTTTGCCCCTTACTTTTTTGAATGAGGTAGGTATGAATATTTAAAAATATCGTTGATGCCAACTTTATATACCTACGGCATAAAAAAATAGTAATAAATAATAACTAATACTAACTTATATTAATGACTTATTAGATATTTCAATTGAATAGTTCTATATTTTTCGATTATTTGAACAATCGATTCTCACTAATTACCTATAAAAGTTTCAAGATGCCAACGTTGAATTGGCTAAGTGAAATTTTAATTGCCCCATGTAAACAAGTGTTTATATACAGGTATAAGTATAATGCCTGAATGTAGCAGGATTGTTCTATGAGACTTTTTATGGAATCACTGACGCGGCGCTATTAGAAGCGAGAAATTAAGATGTGCAAAGGAATGTAGAAAAAATGGGCGTGGCCACTAATTTTAATTTTCTAGACAATTGTTTTCAATCGTGCTTGAGGTAAGTACTTATTATATACTTTTTACCAAAAGTGTTGTAGGTACATATAACTTAGTATTGAATTAATTATTAGGTTGTCTGAATTAACCATTTATCTATATATTTTAAATAATACCTATATTCAATCGAAGTCATGTACTCTATGAAATACGTGTTGTCTTGTACCATTACTGTAATGGTACTATACTACTTTATCACTACTCTTGAACCCAGAGTCTGAATATTTACATCTAGGTACGCACAAGCGCCTTAACTTGAAACTCAGAACTAATATTAGATTTGTGAAAATATTTCATTTGAAGTTGTAGTCAGTTAAACACGTTCCTATTTCTAGAAAAAAACCTGTGTTGTATGTAACAACAATAGCGGTGATTGGAAACACAATTTCCAAGCGCCTGCGGCCGCGAACACAGTCCGACCGACGCCGCCGACTAAGCATTTTATTTTCCCAGGCACCAGACGCCCGTTCACTCGACGAGATGTTTAATTACGACATGATTTTTATTTAATAAACACAATCATCAATGTATTCAATGTCACAAACTATACAGGTTGACATCTGAGACGTGATCAGTTATATGTGTTTCTAATTCCATAAACAACTAGCAGTTGAATGCCCTGACTTTTACTAAAATCATAAATTTTTATTTTATTTTTTTTCATGTTTTTGTAATTTATTTTTCATTTGACGGGGTTTTCGGGATATTGAAACGACTTATTAGAATATTTAAATAAGTAAATTGAATTACCTCTTTGAAATATAACTGTCGTGAATAACAATTTTGTAATTTATTCCGGATAAAATCTAATTTAGTAAAAAAAAACCTTAAATGTCTTATAAAACTGTGTTACACTAATATCACTTATGAAAGAAAAATAAATGACAAAAAAAAAAAATAAAAATAAAAAAAATAATGCCTGATATTAGTAAGTCTCAGGGCAATCAATTGGTAGTTGTTTATTGAGTTAGAAAAACATATAACTGATCACGTCTCAGATGTCACCCTGTGAAATGACGGAATAAATGCAAATATTATATTGAATATCTAACATAGACTAACAAAAAAGGTCCCACAGATCTGTTCCCTGCTGAACGGTGTTCATTTAATGCTGGCTTCATTTCCCTCACAATTACAATACGAGTACAAGTTATCTACAAATATGTCTCAATCAAACTTGACAAATCTGTGGAAACATTTCTGTTTAGTTTAATAAAATGTTGTAATTGCGATGTGTGATTGTTACTTGTCGCACTTTTCCATTAAGATGTTTCTCGAAAATGTATGAAAATTCGATCAAATCGATTTTCGCGAATAAAAAGGGTGGACATATCTAGATTTGGTTATTGAATGATATAAAAAGGTGGTGAGATGGCCTCATATAGTTCTAAGTAAGATAACGGATCGTAAACAACTACAAGAAGAAGAGAAATTAAAAGAGGGAAGTTGAAAATAGTACCATTCGGTAACCAAGTGAAAGTATAGAGAGACGCCCTAGTGCTCAAGTTAAGTCCTAAGTAACCAGTTTGTGTGAGTAATGAATCAAGTAAGTGCCCAGTTTAGTGTTTTAGGGCTTAAATGTAAAACCTATCCCACCAAAAACATAAATGTAAAAAGGGAGAGCCAAGTTCAATACAAAAATTAATTAAATTATGCTTCGCTGTGTGCTTCGCCGCAAAAGGAATGGAGATCTAAATGAGTGCCAAGTTCTATGCAAAATCCAAATATGTATTTATAGGAACAAAATAACATTATGAATAAATATTAAACTCTCTTTGCTTTATTGGATACCTATAACAATTGCTGTTATTTAAAAATGTGAGATATTAAAGTAGGTTAGATTTGACTTGGCCAGTTTTTATCAGACCGCTGGCTCTAGAGATTCCAAATTCAGGCACGTAGGTTCGTTATAAGGTCTAGGGATGCACAAAGAAAGGATTTTTCAAAATTCACCCCCCAAGGGGGTAAAATGGGGGTCCAAAGTTTGTATGGCGAATCAAGATTTGTTAGACTATTTTATTCGAAACTTCACAGGAGTATTCCTAACGATAAATGAGTAAATACGTGTTTCAGGTTTTTTGAAAATTCAATCCCTAAAAGGGGCAAATGTGGTCACAAAGTCTGAAAATCAACATGGGTATCGTATCCTTTTTGAGTACTTATAGTACGCGGGTGAAGCCGCGGGAAAAGGCTAGTTAAAAATAAATTGTATAAGGACCCCCCTATTTTTTAACTTTTTTTTATTTTTAGATTTTTTCCTACGCTTACACACAATTACCGAGCTGGGTTCCAAATTTCATCCTTCTAGGTCATCTGGAAGTAGGTTAGAATTAGGTACTATATGTCAGTCAGTCAGCAGTCAGTGCTAAAATTTACGACTTTTTGACCTTCATATCTTTATAACCGTTTGAGCTAGCTTTATGAAATTTGGGCTTCTAGATGTCCTTATGGATATAATTAAACACACGTAGTTTTATGTGTGTACGTTAAAGAGGTTTTGAGTTATAGAAGGGTCAAAAGTGGCACCAAGTGGTTCGTGTAATATACACTCGGTGCTGGCTAGCCAGTTCCTTAGCTTGAACTTGGCTTGACACGCTGCCGCGTGTCTAGATGTAGGTCTTAAAATGTAACTTTGTGATTTAGCGCTATTTCCGTCAATAAAGTTTAAAAGTGAGTTCGCGAATTTTCCTGCAAGTGCAGTGCATCTTAGTTAGTGCTCAAAGTTGGTGCTCTAGGTTAAGCCGACTGAGCCTTCGTTAGCTAGTTTCTATCGAAGACTTGGCTGACAGGAGAGGCTTGCGTTGACACAAGACACAATTAACATACAACCTGTCGCTTAAGTTTAATAGGACTTTGTCTAATACGGAAGACTAGAAATTGGTGCTGCAAGGTGTGTGGTCTGAATTTGAAGAAATAGCTGGTTTATAGATAGCTAATTGAATTATCTGATTTTCCCCCGATCTCGGTCTTAATCCAACACACCCTAGGCACTATTCCACAAATTTGCCATTTTGGACATATTTGTCGGGTCGTATTTTTTATGAAATACGGCTATGATGTAATAATACTTTGTAAGGAAACACTAAGTCATAAGATCACGAGCTGGGCACCAGCTGACGGTATTACAGCTATCGGTGGTTCTCAAAGAAATTTACATTAGATGAGGTGGAAAATCTTTCTATAAATTATTATTATGCATCTGGGGGGCGATTTTTGAGATTCGAGCGGTCGAATATGACATTTAAAACTCTGAATAAAACGAAGAAATGATGTTTTAAAAATAACAGCGATAGTAATTTAAAATTATGATTATTTATACTCTTAATTTCATGCGTAAATAATGGCGACAAGCTTTTGTGTGCAATTATATTCGAGGTTAAACTCTTTGAATACGAGCGCTCGATTGTTAAAAATCGGCCCCCTGGACAGTGACGTCAGTTGGTGGTCAACTCTTCTTGTACAGTCAACGTCAAATATATGTACCTATACCCTTTTTCACGTTACTTCCTGTTATAATGTGCAAGAGTGTTAACATATCTTTGACCTCGACTGGACGCACCTATTCTTACGTCACTGATACGTAATGTGCATTCATATAAAATTGTATAAATACTTCTTTGATAAGTTCTTGTAAATTGTATAAGTTCTTAAGCGACGGTTTTGATGGTTTAGATCAGTGAAATATTAGATATTAAATTTACAATGCATGATGTAGTTGACATTTCTTATTATGTTGTTACGGACCGTTAGGCGATATAAAGGTTGCTATTGGAGTTTTAAAGAGCATTAAACTATCCATAATTTAAGTCGACATTCAATACTCTTTATAGCTTCTGAGATATCTAAATATATAAAAGAACTGACTGACTGACTGACTGACTGACTGACTGACATATCAACGCACAGCCCAAACAGCTGGTTCTAGAGATTCCAAATTTGGCACGTAGGTTCCTTATAAGGTCTAGGGGTGTACTAAGAAAGGATTTTTCAAAATTCACCCCCTAAGGGGGTAAAATGGGGGTCCAAAGTTTGTATGGCGAAACAAGATTTGTTAGATTATTCAAAACTTCACAGGAGTATTCCTATCGATAAATGAGTAAACACATGTTTCAGGTTTTTTGAAAATTCAACCCCTAAAAGGGGAAAATGTGGTACATACAAACATACCAGTCTAACTAAGAACCTCCTTTTTGAGTACTTGTAGTACGCGGGCGAAGCCGCGGGAAAAAGCTAGTTATTGATAAAATAAAATACTTTTTCTACTTGTCGACTGTAATGCTTGAATTGTGATTGTGTAGACCGAACTACTAGCGCATACTTTCCGATAGAGCTTTTATGGTCGCATATTGTGACATCGCCAACGATGGTACAAAGGATTTTCATACAATATTGTGACACTGTTGCACGAGCCCGCGCGGCCACGCCGCCGTCGCCGCGGGGGGACGGGCACGATCTGCCGGGAGATTCAAGTTACTCTATTGTATAGAGGCAGCAGGTCTTTCGTCGAACTCAATTCTTACCGGCTTGCCTGTATTGAGCACTCGTAGATAAAATATTGTATACAATTGTGACATAATCAAGCTTTTCAATCTCGTACCTTACTTTAGGCCACTCAGCAAGCTTCGTGGCCTAAACCGGTACTCGACTGAAAAGCTCTTAATTATGTCACGATTGTATAAAATACTATTATAGTTTATTAAGATTATACGTTCGTTCCTCGAAATAGTTGAAAATATATGAACTAAATTGAAAAGAAAATGCAGTACCAGATTTTTTGTTTTTAGTGATAGAATTCTTGAAAATTATCAATCATACTATCACTAAAAACAAAAAATCTGGTACTGCATTTTCTAAAGAATGAACTTGCTTTTATTCGATTTGTGTGTACTATTTCCATATCTCCACCTATTTATCAAGTATAATATAATATACTTCACGTAAGAGTACAACTTATATGCCGATATTCACTTTCTTTCTGATTCGGAATCGCTTTTTGTTTCTTGAGTCACCTCTGTTTGTGAAAAGATTGAACACTGTTTCATAAAATAGGGCCATTTGAGACTCAAGCATTTAAATTTATTTTTTCTGTGGTCTCTCGTTAATGTATCTGCAGTTATTTGGGAGTTCATGCGTAAGTTGATTGTAATATGTTTTAGTTTGTCAAGATATAAGTAGCCGTATCTTATGAAATATTTAAGGTAGACAATCGAATTTAGACTCAAATTGTTGCAAACTAAAGAGCCTTCAAAATCGGCTAAGAAACCTTATTAATAAAAATAATAATTTGTGAAATAAAAAGGAAAACATAATAAAACTGAAGTTTTTAATGTATTGCTCAGCCAGCACAAGTAACTAAGTAGTTGTTGCAAATCTCTAGCAAATCTAGCAAATCAAATCCAGAACTACATGACGCTTTGTGGTTTTAGCAATTTTGATATTTAATTTCACGGGTCTAGTTTCAAGTAGGTACGAGTATGATAAGAATCATAAAATATGTCTGAATGACATATTTTATGATTCTTACACGTGACATGTTGTTCGGACATCTTAACAAATCGAAATATAAATAACTATTAGTTTTTAGACGCGTTTGGTTTTGAACCACAAAGCTCAAAAAATTCCCCAGAATCCAAGATAATATCAGACTTATGAAGGGACTTTTTTGTTAAACCTTAAACTTTTTATGATTTTGTGAATGAACTATTACGATTAATCAAGTTCCAATTGTGGTTGGCAACTGTATAGATAGGTAATCCTCATAATCAATTCATACTAACTCATTTAAATTACATTAGTAGATTTTAAGGTCATCATTATAAAACTGATATTTATATTTTATCTTTGAAATATCTACAGCCTATGGTATAATATACACCGTGGGCTGGAATAACCCGACAGATCTTAACCACGAATTTCTAAGACCAAAAGAAGGAAAAAATATTATATGACTTTAGGTCAATTTCGCCAATTCGTTTTTTTTTTCCAATTTTTGAATGTTTATTGCACATGAAAAGCTAATGTTATTATTAAAATTGTTGCCTATAACAAATTGGTACATTTTTTTTTGTAAAAATTTAGTTTCTGCAAAGTTTTCCTTGTCACTTTGATATCTGTCAATAAGAACGTGTAAACTATGTCCAATAGTGGCAACAACGCCATTAGAAAGGCGTTTTGTGATGAGTTATAATAAAAAGTGTATTTTTTTTTAATTGGTATTAACTCTGAAACTAGGCGTATTCCAGAAAAGTTTATAGGACATTTTAGTATCTAAATATGATCAGGAATACACTGTTAAAATCTGTCTAGTTATATGGGCCCACGGTGTATAACTTGTGATGTTATGTATCTGAACAATACAGATCGACGATAATCCGCATTTCGCAATATATTAAAACCAGACCCACCGTACAGAAAAAAGAAATACCTATTGATGTAAGGTTTCATTTAAAAACAATAGTGATGGAAGAACTGCCATCGAGAGAAATTAACATAAAGGAAAATATCCCAGTGGGAGACTATAGGGCATCCTTCTTTTATGGATATGAAACACCAAACGGAATGAATTGGATCTATAGATTGAATAAATCCATATCCATACTAATATTATAAATGGGAAAGTGTTTGTGTGTGTTTGTTTGTTTGTTTGTTTGTTTGTCCGTCTTTCACGGCAAAATGGGGCGACGAATTGACGTGATTTTTTAAGTGGAGATAGTTGAAGGGATGGAGAGTGACATAGGCTACTTTTTGTCTCTTTCTAACTCCCCACTTCCCTAAAATGGGGCGTGGAAGTTTGTATGGTTTGTTACCCCGAATTTAACGCGAGCGAAGCCGCAGGTAAAAGCTAGTATGACATAAATTACAAAGGCTATTTATTCTTTAGACATTTAATGAAGTGCAGTTAACTATAAATTGCATGGCAAAAAAATGTTCATTGCCTCAAAAATTTTGATATCGCAAAAGATGCTGTTCAACGGTGGATGGTGAGAATATGATATAGAGTATGGGTGTCGAAACTCTCTATCCATTCTAAACTTGAGACGCTTACTTGCTGGGAAGCCAGATTGAATGAAACTTCACCAAATCCACGGTAACCCAATTAAAAATATTATTGGAAAATTACGAGTTAAAAATGTTGAGCAACATTTAACCATTAAATAGACAAATTTTAAAAATAATGTTATAATATTTTCAATTATATGGACTAACTTGAGTACCAGGAAGTTATAGCTTTTCCACTTTTCTCGAAACCCAATGTGTCTCACGTAGTGATGGGCCGGGGGAACGTGCCTCGTTCCCGGGAGCGTGCCCCGCGGGCACGTTCCCGGGAATTCCCCACTTTCCCGGGCACGTTCCCCAAACAGGGGAAAGTTGCATACAAGGTAAAAATGTTCCATATGTGAAAATTAAAAATGAAATAGATAAAAAGCATATGTACAGAACAGAGTACATTGTACACCCTAAAGTTGCAATAAAGATTGTTTGTTATTGTTATTATTTATTGTAGCCAAAATAAGATAAATATTTATAAGTACTTATGTATATGTATTTCAATTATATTATTTTATCAGAAAAATAAATTGTTTATTGAAAAGTAGTAGTAGAAAGAACTAAAAATTCAACAATGTCTTTAATTGTCATTATTGAATTTGAAAATAAATAATCTAAAACCAATAAATTCAATTAAAAATAGAAATACCATTATTTTTTGTATTTTACAGTACAAATATTTTAAAAAATATTTATGGGAAAAAATAAGAATTATTTATAAATATGTTTTAAATATATATTCCCTGGAAGTCTGATGATTGCTGTACGATTTTTACTTCATATCATTTGATTTTTTTTGCGTTAACAAAAAATTTAATTTTATAAAAATGTGATTAATAAAAAAAGATGCGGTTCTGTGATGATTTTTTTTGTAAGTAATATTTATTTTAGTAATGGTAAAAAAACGGATTTTTTAAATGTTACTTTTTTAAAAGTACTAAATCACTTAGTCTGATTGCTGTAGGATTTTGACTACATTTCATTAGATTTGTTTTTTTGAGTTGTCTTAAAGTTTAATTTTACTAAAATATGTGATAATTAAAAAAATACAAAATGATTCCGTGAAGTTTTTGTAGGTTTTTATGACATTTATTAAAGTGATGATAATATGTGATTTTTTCAATGTTACCTTTTCTGTTATCTTTTCAAATTACATAAGTCTGATATTTATTATACGGTTTTTACAAAAGTTTACCAGATTAGGTTCTACATTGACATTTTATTGTGAGACTTGTTTGTTAGAATGTTTTTTTCGTAAAAGTGTAAATACTCGTATCTAATATAAATAATAAAAACTTACATTTGAAGTTTAAAAACATATTTCTCCTAACAAATCGGACGGACGTCTTAAATTACCAGCCGCAAATAGCGTATTCAAACATCAATGTGTTTTAAATACTCTTTGTAACGATTAGTGTTTGTAATTCATATTACGTGTTAGTATGTGACTAATACAATACATAGATGTAAATATTTTTATATAAGTAACTAGTTATTTATTGCATTTATAATGAAAAAAATACGTGAGTGTCGTGGAACACTCGGTTGGAACGAAATTATGTTATTAAATTTTTGACTTTTTTGTAATTTTTGAATTTTTGTCAGACATTGTATTTTCACTTTTTTGACTTTTTTTGACTTTTTGCTTTTTTTGACTTTTTTGACTTTTTTGACTTTTTTGACTCTTTTGACTCTTTTAACTCTTTTGACTCTTGACTTTTTTAGACTTTGACTTTTTGACTCTTTCGACTCTTTCGACTCTTTTGACTCTTTCGACTCTTTCGACTCTTTCGGCTCTTTCGACTCATTCGACTCTTTCGACTCTTTCGACTCTTTCGAGTCTTTCGTCTCTTTCGACTCTTTCTACTTTTTTGACTGGTATGACTTTTTTGACTTTATTGACTTTTTTGACTTTTTTGACTTTTGTGACTTTTTTGACTTTTTTTGACTTTTTTGACTTTTTTGACTTCTTTGACTATTTTTGACTTTTCTGACTTTTTTTTTTTTTTAGGAACGGGACTAAATTTATTTTAAAACAAAATGTCCTCCAAATCGCTGCCAATGGGCAGGGTTTTTTTTTTTTTTTTTTTTTATACTACGACGGTGGCAAACAAGCATACGGCCTGCCTGATGGTAAGCAGCTACCGTAACCTATGGACGCCTGTAACTCGACAGGAGTCACATGCGCGTTGCCGACCCTTTACAAAAAGGAGGATTCACTGTGTTGACGGCTAAAGGGACAAGAGGGCCCGTCATCATCAACACACTGGGTCCTCTTTGAGCTCTTTGGCAACCTTACTCACCAGCAGGAACACAACACTATGAGTAGGGTCTAGTACTATTTGGCTGTGGTTTTCTGTAAGGTGGAGGTACTTCCCCAGTCGGGCTCTGCTCCAGATTTGAGCGAGATGACATTCACTGAACGTGCCCTACCACACTAAGCGACATGCCATTCGCAGTGCCCATACCTCTCTTTTTGGCATAGTTTAAGGACATACCCAAGTCCGGACGTAGTTTAAGGACATACCCCGGGTCCAAAAGGGTGCCCAGAAGGCTAGCCGCATTGCCACGTTGTATAGCGATGCTTATACGTTGTGCAAAGTATTGACCAGCCCTCTGGTCACCCGTCGTTTCAATGAAACGCGCCGCTAAGTCTTTGTAGATGCGGCGCGCGCTTGGCCCCCATGGCCCCAACGTTTCGACCCCAAACGCCTCAAATATATAACCACTACCGAGGGTGGCGTATTTGCGGCATTTGAGGTCTTCTGCTACGGACGCGGCATTGCCAGCATTTTTACTGGTACCTGGAAGATAGGATGGGGCAAGAGTGTCTACACATGTAGCGTCCCAGACCAGAGGCCGTCCCATCCTCCAAGGCACCAGCGTCATGCCGTCGGGCCTCTTGCCGTCGTCCCTTGCCAAGCCAACGGGTTCCAAGGTGGCTGGAACTTTGACATTGACAAGGGCCCTTCGGATGACATCGTTTATACTGGCATGACGGGGTATGCGCCCAGTACTTCTACCGCAGGAGAGGCCATGGTGACCCAGGTTGTCAACCATCGCACCGCATTGGCACCGATGTGGGGCGTTTGTTGATGCCCCAATTCGCAAACTAGTCGCCAGTCTAAAGGTGGAATTATCAAGGAGAGTGCCTATAGATGGTGATGGTAGAGCCTGTAGCCACAGACCCGACTCCCACTCCACAGTGGCAAGGAGACTAGCTCGATCTGCCGGACCAGTTGACGTGTGAATTAGGTTATTTCGTACTAGTCGGCAGAGCGGCTCGTCCCATTGTCTCTGAGAACAAGGATTGGCAGGCGGGTCAGTGTTGGGACAGGCTACTGACCAAACATTCTTGGCCTCAGTGCAATGAGCAGCTTCCATCGCCCCGAGACAAGGGCTTAAGATACTCTCTATTAGGTTCTGGGCGCTATGCACTGACGCCAAGAAAGCAGGCAGTGAAACACTGGAAATTTTGCGGATCCCCAGGCCACCGTGCCGAATAGGTAAAGTGGCCTGGGTCCAGGATCTCTCGTCAAAAGGTATGTTAAGGGCTGATGATAGAGTTTCTTGAATAAGGGAATCTAGTTTTAAGAGTAGGGACGGGTGCTTCCAGAGATGGCTACCACGAAGAACATATGTAAATCTAGGAACGAAAAGACAGTGTCGAATGATTGTGTAGGCGGTATGCATGTTGATGTTTAATAGACGGTCAGAAACACATTTATAATTTTGAATTTTATCGTGGATGTATTTGTCGAAGGATTGGTCCAAAATGGGGCAGCCAAGGAGGTGAAGCAGGTTTTCGCTAACTATTTTTATGCCAGGGGCTATATTTTCGAAATTTTGTATTATTCGGTCTTTATCAGTAGAAGAATCGGAAACAAATAGTTCGCACTTAGAATAATTGAGAGATAAACCAATAGCTGATAGTTTTTGTAGATCGTCTAAGACTGTATCTGCGTTACCACCTAGTGTACCATCGTCTAGGTACCAGACATTTAATTTCGAATTTAGAGATTGTATGAATGGATGGATGGCAAGGCTAAAGATGGCTGGGCCTAAGGGATCACCCTGCTGACACCCAACAGAGGAGGCCAAAAGGTTCGATTTATATACAAGTTTTGTCGGGGAACTGTAACATTGCCATAAAAAATGATAGGTTTCGGGGATCTTTTCTTTTATTTTGGTCAACAGGGTGCCTCGATCTACAGAGTTGAAGGCATTCGTCACATCAACTTTCAGCAGCATCTCGCCAGCCCGACGTTCCACAAATGTACGCACAGCGTGGACGGCGGCTTCGCAGCCACTTTTTGAGCCAAAGCCTAGTTGGAGAGGTCTACATTCTTGAGTTAATTTTTGTCGGACGGCTCGGCAGGCTACTTTAGCCGTAAGACGACGCAAAGTGGTGCCAACGGCGATCGGTCGTATGCCGCCGTCTTTTTTTACTAGCGCGCATAAATTTGCGCCATACAGTATATCAATAACGTCTGTGGGTACTTCACCTGCCAGCATTAGGTTCACCAATGCGGTTAGATACTTTAGGAGCTCGTCACGCGTTCCGTTGCAGTCGCTGCTTAAAAGGTCTTTGAGGTGTTGTGGTGTAAGGCCATCTAAGCCGCCAGCTGAGCCGTTTGGGAACGACATGACGGCCCCCAAAACATCTTACGGTGTAGCCTTAAGCGGCGCGTCAGTGGTTAGTGGAGGGCCGGGCAGGACGAAGTTTGCGGCTGGAAGTGGGTGCTTATTAGTAAGGGCCGAAAGTGTATTTGAGTTTACAGGAGCTACTGTGTCGCTAGAAAAAATTATGCGGGCGGCACCCCTAATGTCCCCATCGGCTACTTTTCGACTTTTTGATTTTTTTGCTTTTTTATTTACTTTTTTGACTTTTCACTTCACTTTATTCTATTTCATTTTATTTAACATGTTTCTCAATCGTATGGCTTTGTGTTGCGTTTTTGTGACGGTCACGTGACTTTTTTGCGCCTAGCCGCCCATCCGCAAACCGTCCGATAAGGAACTTCGTTCCAAAAACTGTGATAATTATGCAATAATATAAGTTTCTTTATGATTAAAACGCTACTTCGCTTCCCCGGTACAATGGGGAATTGCCGGAAACATTGGGGCACGTTCCCGGGAAAGTTGGGGAACGTTCCCCATCTTTCCCGGGAACACGGGGGAATTCGCTTTTAGAAAATAAATACATGATATATTGTCATGCTAAATATTGTTATTATTCATTTTATAATGGATATCATTAAAAAAAAAAAGTAGCTATACACAAATTCAACTTTCCCCAGTATTCCCCACGGTGGGGCACGTTCCCGGGCACGTTTCCGGGAAAGTTGGGGAATGGGGAACGTGCCCGGGAACGGCCCATCACTAGTCTCACGTGACCTAATTGCCAATTACACGGTGAACTACATTAATGTACAACAAAAATTAATAAAACCCAGGATTTTTTCTATTAATTGGTTTTATTTTTTCTTTCTACTTCAATACAGTTATATAAAAGGGCTCTTAACATACCTTCCTCAACTAAATATCGCATTTTGTGCTCTTACAATACAATATAATATTTATCCCACTTTCTCATAAAGTGTGGTATTTTACGCAGGCGCCGTTGGAGTAAAGAATAGATTGCTTGTCCCCACGGGATTTATGGACTTTTATTATTAATTTCCTTTTTAATTAACTGAGTTTCTTTCGTGTTTATGATATGAATTAGAAGTGGTTAACCCTCTGTGGCTGACATGCGGATTGAAAGACACCGCTAAATAAATTTCAATTTTCCATTTTGTCACTTGGTGTGATAAAGTTCTGGCACTTTCAGTAGCTCCCTCGAATGACTTGAGACAAGGTAGTAATGCGCGAACGGCCAAGATAAGGTCACTTTAGGAGATACGTGCTTAAGTGGTGGGTCTCGTGGGTGGGTAAGCACAGCAATTTACATGATTTTAATTTTTTTTAATTTTTTTTATTCAATATATAACAATACACATTGTGTTTGAATATTACATTATCATAACTTATCCTAAATATTTACATTTTTAAATTACAATATGTGTCTCACTATACTTACAAATAAATTCTATTAAAAATATGCAGAATTGAGTGATACGCGGGGAAATTGACAAAAACGGAACACGTCGTTAACACTTACTTTTATTAATTTTCCTGACGTTTCGAGCGTGTCGTAACGCTCTGGGAGGACTTGTATCAGCATCTCCGAGCCGAGCCGGTTTTCCGAACTACCCGCACTTTACATTATTCATATTTAAGCTAGGGTTGTCCCTTAAGAGCTGGCCACGTCAGATATGACACAATAATGAGAGCAATGAAACTTGTCTAGTTAGACTGCTTTACCATCCTTATTGCTAGATCCGGGCATCTGTCAGCTTTTATTGGGTGGAGGTCAGAGTAACAGACCAACAAAGTGTTTAAGTTGGAAGAAAGTAATACCAAAATAGGTAAAAACTGCCTAAGTTGTGTCTTTTATAGAGGACAGGGCCTATATTTTAACATTACATTAAAAACCATGGTATATTATTGGGGAAACAAAAACAGTAGGCAACTAACTAAAAATTGCATTACACATCATTTGGCACTACTTGCCCCCAACAGGAACTTCTGGATATGATATAATCTAATTAATTACATAATTTCCCATAATGTTGCATCAAACCCAGAACTCTAAAATTTGTTTTCTTCAAGTTATTTGCATTCTTTGATATCCACCACTTTACAGCTGCCAGATGTCCGGATCTAGAAATAAGCATAGTCTAGCAAACTAACTAGAGGGGTTTCGTTGCTCTCATTATTGTGTCATATCTGACGTGGCCAGCTCTCCGTCTATCACCAGTCTGCCTGTGACCACAAGTTACGAAACTCTTGAAACGTCAGAAAAATATTAAAAGTAAGTGTACGCGATAAAGTCCCGTTATTGTCAAAATAATTAGTGAAAATCGTGTGAGTTTAAATCAGTACTATAATAAATTCATATTTATTAGGGTAAATTCATGTTTTTGTATTTGATACACCTCGTATAACCATGAGATATTTACAAAAATCTATGATTTTCTAAGTTTTATTTTTGAAAAGTATACCAACTTTAGTTCAGATTTATTTTGGGATTTTATTTTTAAAATACTTTAATATTATGAAATTGACTATTGTAGCTACTGCTTAAAAATATACATAAGTAAGTAGTTTACTTTTTCAAAGTGTATATGATTACACAATTTTAATAACAATATCACAGGCCTACAAACAAATTTGTTTTTTTTTGGTTTCTGTTCTAATGCTTGAATTCTGATTCCAAACATCAAAAAATAAACTAAATAAAAAAATAAAAAAAACCCGACTGCGTAAATAACTAAAAGCCAATTAAAAACTAAAAAACCAATAAAAAACTAAAAAGCCAAAAACAAGGTCAATGCGCTATAAATTTGTTATTTAATATTGAAAAGCTTTGCCTTGACATGAACGTCACGTCAGAGAAGCTCTACCTCACATAGAATTCAAATATTTTTTTATACCTTTGTCCTGCTGTTTACACCTTTGATTAATTTTTCTCTCGTGTATTAAGACAAATATTTGAAACTATATTAAAAATCTTTATCATTGAAAGAAAATGTTCCTTAATCGATACTCACAGAACAGATATTATATTCTAATGTGGAACATAGCGACATTAAACAGTCGGGACCCATATGGGGAATGATTGCACCAATCTAGCTTCCATATGGGTCCCGACTGTTTAATGTCGCTATGTTCCACATTAGAATATAATATCTGTTAAGGAACATTTTCTTTCAATGATAAAGATTTTTAATATGGTTTCAAATATTTGTCTTAATACACGGGAGAAAAAATAGTCAAAGGTGTAAACAGCAGGACAAAGGTATGAAAAAAATAATTGAATTCTATGCGAGGTAGAGCTTCTCTGACGTGACGTTCATATCAAGGCAAAGCTGTTCAATATTAAATAACAAATATATAGCGCATTGGCCTTGTTTTTGGCTTTTTAGTTTTTTATTGTTTTTTTAGTTTTTTAGTTATTGACGCAGTCGGGTTTTTTTAATTTTTTAATTTAGTTTAGTTTTTACTTTCAACTTTTTAGTATCATTGTAGCAGATAATGTGGCAAAAAACTAAAACTCCTACAACACAACATGCAGTAAGTACAGGCTGATTAATGGGTCGTGGACTCGTGGAGCAAGATAACAAGGCATGATACAGAATAGAAAAAATACGAATACGCGGCAATTTCTGTGAAGGCCAAAGGCGCGGAGGATCATTGCGATAAATTGCGGACCCGGGGTATGTCCTTAAACTACGTCCGGACCTGGGCATGTCCTTAAACTACGCCAAAAAGAGAGGTATGGGCACTGCGAATGGCATCTCGCTAAGTGTGGTAGGACACGTTCAGCGAATGTCATCGCTCAAATCTGGAGCAGAGCCCGACTGGGGAAGTACCTCCACCTTACAGAAAACCACAGCCAAATAGCACTTGACCCTACTCATAGTGTTGTGTTCCTGCTGGTGAGTAAGGTTGCCAAAGAGCTCAAAGAGGACCCAGTGTGTTGACGATGAGGGACCTTCTTGTTCCTTTAGTCGTCAACACAGTGAATCCTCCTTTTTGTAAAGGGTCGGCAACGCGCATGTGACTCCTTTGGAGTTGCAGGCATCCATAGGTTACGGTAGCTGCTTACTATCAGGCGGGGCGTATGCTTGTTTGCCACCGTCGTGGTATAAAAAAAAAAATCTTTATCAGCAACATTGGAGGGGCCGGAGATAACTCAGTGGTTATGTAACATATATGCGGGCCCGAGGGTGAGCGGCACTCTGTGTGAAGGCCAAAGGCGCGGAGCATCATAGCGAGAAGTGCTTCAGCAGCAACATTGCAGTGACCGTACAGAACTCAATGAACAAGCGACACACATGCGAGCCCGAGGCCCGAAGGCCCGAGGGTGAGCGGCACTCGGTGTGAAGGCCAAAGGCGCGGAGCATCACAGCGAGAAGTATTTCAGCAGTGACATTGCAGGGACCGTACAGAATTCAATGTGCAAGCGAAAAATATGCAAAACCGAGGGCCGAAGGCCCGAGAGTAAGCGGCAATTTTATTGTGAAGGCCAAAGAAGCGGAGCATTATGGCGAGAAGTTCTTCAGCAGCAACATTTCAGGGACCGTACTCAATGGACAAGCGCCATACCATACATATGAACCCGAGGGCCGAAGGACAGAGGGTAAGCGACAATTTTTTTAAAGGCGAATGGCGCGAACCAACATACCGAGAAGTGCTTCAGCAGCAACATTGCAGGAACCGGACATAGGTCTGTGCTCAAGTGACATATAAGCGAACCCGAGAGCCGCAGGCCCGGGGCTGAGCTGAAACAACCGTGAATATCCCAGGAAGAGACTTTGATCGCAACTTTCGGCCTTCAGCCTTCACAGATATTGCTACAACCCTCGGTCTCGCGCCTTCGTGTTTGCTTGTTCTTACAAGCATACACGAAGGCGCGAGACCATTGAGTTCTGTCCGGTACTTGCCACGCTGCTGCTCCAGTATGTCTCGCTACAAGCTCGGGGCTCGGTCGGCTCGGCTCGGTCCTTCGCGGATAATTTTTATAAAAAAAAAAAATCAAGCCGGTAAACTTCGCAATCTTGTCATTACTTCGAGGGAGTTCTTATCATGGGGATTATTGAGAAGCTTGCGATTGTCTAAACTACTTATTATTAATCCATCTAGAGACCTAACCCGGCTTAAGGCTACATTACGCTTGACCTTTCGCAAAAATACGCGAACTTAAATCGACCACGGCTTGGTCCAAAGTTGTTCCCTGTAATTTATGTACGTTAAAACCCCAGCACAATATGAGTAGCAACATTTTTCGCTCTATTTAGCCCTGTCCACGAAGGGCATAAACTCCGTCGTCGATGCTTGGATTCTGACACCAGCACCAGGGACGTTGTTTCTAATAGCCTTTTCATCAAATTCGACATAAACAGCTTGTGGTATTTCTCTGGGTTCGACATAAACAGCTCTTCGGAGGGACCAGTTAGAAAACTGGTCCCTCCGAAGAGCTGTACATTCTATTTTTCTTATAACTCCCATTGCGCCGTTGACTAGACCATGATTTTAAGTTTCTTCGAGATCCAGACCCAATCGTCAAATATTTAACGATTCCTCCAGTTTTGTTAAGATCATCAGAAGCATACGCATCTTTTGGTTTTTGACCATATGTCTTCGTTTCTAATCAATCATCTACATTATGTATTTTATACGGTTTGGTAGTTTTTTTCTAATTCATGTGTCATCTTTACATTATGTTCATCAACCTGTCTAGTGGTTGGAAAAACACGAATAATGTCGTTAAGTTCGTTTACCTCTACTAGTCGGCTATCCAATATCTCAAGCTGTTGCATTGTGAGTTGTCGGGCTCTAAGATTATTATGTCCACAAATGTAGTGTCGTGTCCCTGCCTCATGTTTTGAGGTATTCGCTAAAATCAAATAGGCGCCAGAGATTGATTTCACCTGTTAAAGTCACAGGTTGACGAAAGCAATAAGCCTCGCCAGTTGCTTTGGACACGAGTGGTAATTGCATTAGACCACCAAATAAAATGATGTTGCAACCGCCAAAGTGAAGTTTATTATGTTTCAGTTCTTGAAGTATTAAATTAATATTTCGTAGAGTTAGGTATGGCACCATATAAATCTCATCAACTACGAGGGTTGCTACTTATATATCCGGAAACAAAAAAACAAACAAACGTACACGGCTGAAAATGGTTTTATTATTTTTCAAAGTATTCCCCTGGATGATCTATGCACTTTTGCATTCGCGTGAACCAATTTTTAAAGCACTTCTGCCACTCCGCCTGAGGTACCTCCATTACGTGTTGTTTGAATGCGTCGACAGCATCTTCAGCGGTCGAAAATCGTTGACCGTGTAATTTATTCTTTATATTTGGAAATAAATAAAAATCGTTGGGTGCCAAGTCAGGGCTGTACGGCGGATGACCCGTTAATTCCACATTTTGACCCTCCAAAAATAGAGTTGTTTCGCGTGACGTATGACAGCTGGCATTGTCATGATGAAGAATGATTCTTCGTCGCTGGTTAGTTTTACGAATTTGTTCAAATACTTCCGGTAAGCAAATGGTCGTGTACCACTCTGAATTAACCGTTCTACGGTTTTCTAGTGGCACTGTAGCTACATGGCCATTAATACCGAAGAAGCAGGCCACCATTTGTTTCAATGTACTTTTTGCACGAGTAACTTTCGTAGGGTTCGGCTCATTTTGAAACACCCATACCGTTGATTGTTGCTTCGTTTCGGGATCGTATGCATAGATCCAGGATTCGTCACCTGTATAGATGTTATAAACGGCTTTTGAGTCACCACGGTTATATTTTTTTAACATTTTATTGCACCATTCGACGCGAGCAACTTTTTGCTCTTTTGTTAAGTTGTGGGGTATCCAACGCGAACAAATTTTTTTTACAGCCAAATAATTATGTAATATGCTATTAATGCTGGTCATAGAAATACCCAGAGTCGCTTCTATCTCGCGGTACGTAACATGTCGGTCGTCCATTATAAGTTTTCGCACAGCCTCGATATTTTGTTGTACAACGACCGATTTCGGGCGACCTGCCTTAACTTCGTCCGTAAGCATACTACGTCCACGATTGAACTCACTAAACCAGTGATACACAGTAGTTTTAGATGGGGCTTCATCACCAAAAGTTGAAGTTAGTTGATCTATGCACTGTTGTTGCGTTAAACCACGCCGAAAATCATAATAAATCATAGCACGAATATTTTCACGAGTGAGTTCCATTCTTGCTGCGAGATGACATTTAAAACCCGTCAAAAACAAAACACGAGCGTTAATAAGAAAGAAAAAATATACCGGCCAGTACTTAAAAAAGTTCAAATTTTACCATGGAGGTCAAATATGCTATTTAAGAAGATTGTAATCCCGGTTTCCGGATATATAAATAGCAGCCCTTGTAAACCCAATTAATATATTTCCACTTTTGTCGCTCTCTTTGAAGGCTTTCTGGTCTTCCCTTTTCTATTGGAAGAGCAAAGGTTGAATGGAGGGTGTTACCACCTATCAATCGGGCTGCTACACCAGTAGGTGCGGTCATTATGATTGTTTTTTAGGGTTCCGTACCTCGAAAGGAAAAAACGGAACCCTTATAGGATCACTTTGTTGTCCGTCCGTCTGTCTGTCTGTCAAGACCCTTTTTCTCAGGAACGCGTGGAGGTATCAAGCTGAAATTGATATCAAATACTCAGGTCTACTGTCCCTTGGAGCTGTGAAAAAACCAAACTTCTAAGCCAAACGTAATCAAAAGATACAGCCGTTTATGCCGCAAATTTCCGCAAATTTTCCAAACTCGCAAGGGAATCAAAACCTACAGGGTACTTCCCGTGAGCTCAGAATCTTGAAATTTGGTACGAAGCAACGTCTTATAGCACAGATACAGGAAAAATGGTGAAAACCGTAAATTTTTAGTTACATCATATATAATAAAAATATTGTAATCATTTTAAAGTTACTACCCCTTTCCTCATGAACGCGTAGAAGTATTAAATTGAAATTTTTATGAAAACCTACAGGTTTGTACGGAACCCTCGGTGCGCGAGTCCGACTCGCACTTGTCTGGTTTTTTTTATTTATTTTGAGACTACTAAGACTACGACGACTACTTATTTATTCTTCAGCTGCATGTTTTTCGGTAGTTCGCTGAGTTACAAACTTTTAGTAATCATAAATCTTAAACGGTAATTATGAATAAAAATTGATGTTAGAAACCAAATAGTTATTTTTAAATCCCTATCGAATGATACCCCACTCGCTATGATACGTCTATTTTTATTTTTTTATTTTTTACAATATGGCGTCTGATTGCCGCCATTTTGGAATTTGAGTGCTGAAATATCTTCAGTGACACTCGCGCAATCAAGACAAATCGATTGACGTAAGAATCATGTAAATCGGCCTACGCGTTTTGCCTCTAGAGTGCCACAAAGGAACAAACATACATACATACATAGACTGGTAAACACATTACCCTCCTTTGCGTCGCGCAGTCGGGTAAAACAACACTCAGTGCAGATGTACAGACTACGTTTTGAAGAATTTAATTGGTTTTTTTTTTATAATAGGTGGCGGCACTTTGATTATCTCAATTGCTCTAGTTTCTACAAAAGCAAACTTTGATCAGAAAATATATTTATTTCTTTATTTGTAACATAGGAGAAACCAAAATTTCACATTGAGGAGCCAGACCCAAAACCCGCGTTGACCGGTGAATCTACGCTCACATCGGTACAAAACATGGTACAGTTTTGTGTTTCCAAATAAGTATGATGCTGTAATTTACATTAATATACTTAATTGAATTCCTTTCCTGTTTGAATATGCATGTGAATTATGCTCTGATTATACCTACTACTAAATTACTAAAAACCGGCTAAGTGCGTGTCGGACCACGCATAGGAGGGTTCCGTACCTTCAATGGAATAAGAACCAAACTAATGCCAAAAGGTCGTATCTGATGCCTATGGAAGAAGTTTTTTGGAGATAACTCAAAAATGGCTGAACCGATAATGTTCAAAACAATTCTCGTAGAAAGTATATGATAAGGTGCATCTCTTCAAATTTTTTCATATTTTTTGAACTCACGGTTCAAAAGTTACGGGGGGGGGGGGCTACACAATTTTTCTGACTTTCGAAGCGATTATTTCAGAAAATATTCACTTAATCACAAAATTGTCAAAGAAACCTCAATGTTATTTTAAAAGACCTATCGATTGATGTGTTACATGTTGATATTTGGTTAATTTTTTTTTAAATTTAGTTACCTGTATGGAGCGCCCCCCTAAAAATATTTTTTTTTTTTCAAATTTAACAACATAACTAAGTAGCTGCATACAAATTACACCTTATGTGTAAATTTCATTCAGATACGTCGTATAGTTTCCGAGTAAAATGCCTGTGACATACGGACGGACAGACAGACAGACATGACGAATCCATAAGGGTTCCGTTTTTTGCCATTTGGCTACGGAACCCTAACAATTACATAGTTAACGTCTGGTAGGCTCCACGTCCCATGTCATTAAAATATTTACCAAAAATTCACCACAGTTGCAAAGGCTTTATTTAGCCTTTAGATTATTTTATGATTGTTCAGTAAGTAAGTACGAGTATCCTACTCAGAAATGAAAAATGCGAAAGTTTGTATGTTTGGATGCTTGTTCCTCTTTAACGCAAAAAATGTTAGGTACTTGTACCTACTGATTTGGAAGTAATTTGGTCTCAAGGTAGACCAAACCTTAACAGGAACGTGAGATATTTTTGATTCCGGAACTTCCTAAGAAGGTTAAATGAGGGTGTTAGCAACTCCAACATAAGTGAATGACCATTGATTGTTCATACCTTGTCATTCTATGGGTTTTGTTATTCATGATTTGTATACCTTTTTTTATAGCAGTTAAAATAATATGTGAAATTTTATTAGTCAAAATAAACGATTAGTTAATGTTTTTTGTAATTAATGAGTGGTACCTATACTAAATGAAAATTATGATATGTGAAGTTATATTAAATGACATGAGTCAAAAAAAACGTTATATAACAAATGTTGTTATGATAATTAATCGTTTTGAAATATAAAATAATGAATTTTGTTGCTATGGAAAACGTTTATTATGCTTTTCAAATGTATGCTACTAATTGAAAATATGAATTTTGTTTGTATAAAAACTGACCCGCGGTTTAAGTTATTTAATATAAAATGTGACCATCCCATTTTATATTAAATAACTTAAACCGCGGGTCAGTTTTTATACAAACAAAATTCATATTCATGAAATAAAACAATTAAAAACGGATTTTATCGCGTGTATTGAGTTTAAATTACATCCCGACGTTTCAAACACACAGCGTTCGTGGTCAACGGGTCGACTGAGGAAAAAAAAAAAATCCGTTTTTAATTGTTTTATTTCATGAATAACTATCGCGGCAACCGAAGACAATATTAAAATTCATATTTTCAATTAGCAGCATACATTTGAAAAGCATAATAGACTGGACTTCTTATTCTTCTCATGCTACTAAACCAGCCCCAAGATGCCCCGCTGAAGAGAAGGTTCAAAGAACGAGAGTGCTAGAAGAGTTGGATTAGCAATTTCATGATATCCACGCGGACAAAGTTACAGGTCGGAGCTAGTATGATTATGCGAATACCTGCCTACGTAAATAATGATACAGATTACAGGTAACGAATAAATAATTGCTGAGTTTTGTTGATTACATTTTAAAATTACAACCCACAATTTAAAAGTAAGGGATAGGTATGCATGAACATTTTAAAACAATTATTAAACAAGATTAGCCTAACTAAGACTCGCAAAAATCATTTCATAATTCAGAAGAGTAAATTATAATCCGCGTGACTCATCATTTAAACTAGAATTTATAATTGTACGGAGTGACTTGACAAGTCAACAAACACAAATGTTGCCGCATATCGGCCAGTGCTGTTCTTATCGATATTTTTATTTAATTACTAGCTGTGCCCGCGGCTTCGCCCGCGTGGAATTCGGTCTGTGTCAGTAAGCGGCTAATTCACCCCTAATTACTCTCCCGCTACCCTGGAGGCGGAACTTGAAGTAAAGTTGACAGATGGATTTATCCTATTAATTTTTATTGGCATGATTTAAACGACATACAAGTAGGTGTATATCGGACGATACAGGACCACTTTTGTATTTATACGTTCATGTCCACGGCAAATATCATCCAAATCGATCCTCCCGTTAAATCAGTCTAAGCATGAAAGGTAAGAACAGGCGCGGTTGAAATGGGGAAGGGGGAGGGGGGGGGGGGGGGTTATCACAAATGCAGAAATGTTTTTTTTTTCTATTTGAGGAATTAGTAATCCTTAAGGGGTGATTTCCGGGATAACAATGCAAAAAAAACCGGCCAAGAGCATGTCGGGCGATGCTCAGTGTAGTTTCGTAAATGCCGCCCTGTTACGAGACATCCGTTCAAACGGTCGTTTATTAAGGGATATTTGGGGGCGCTTACGTCAGTTTACTATCCGGCACATCCTTTCACTATGCGATTTTGACTGATAATTCAAAAACGGCTGAACCGATTTTATTCAATATAGTTTTTATTGAAAGTTCTTATCAGATTTTGATTAAGTTACCGTAGGTAATGAATTTTCATACGTTTTTACCACACTGTCACAGATAATACACTGATGTTACGTTACTGGTTGCAATAATTGTGGTAATTACATACTTCAAGGTAAGCACATTACAATGCACTAATGAACGTCAGAGAAAAATAAAATACGTGAGTGTCGTGGAACACTCTGTTGGAACGAAGTTATGTTATTTAATTTTATTACATTTTTGACTTTTTCGTTAATTTTGTGGTTTTAATTTTTTTTGTATTTTCTTGAATCTTTTGAAATTTTTGAAATCTTTGAAATTTTGAAATTTAGAAATTTTAGAAATTTATGACATTTTTGAAATTTATGAAATTTTTGAAATTTATGAAATTTATGAAATTTATGAAATTCATGAAATTAATGAAATTAATGAAATTTATGATATTTATGAAATTTATGAAATTTATGAAATTTTCGAAATTTAGAAATTTTGTCATTTTTTTCATTTTTGACATTTTTTACTTTTAGGTTCTCGACTTTTTTCACTTTTATCACTTTGTCACTTCTCACTTTCACTACACTTCACTTCACTTTATTCTATTTTATATATTTTTTATTTCATTCCATTTTACATGTTTCTCAATCGTATGGGTGTCGCGTTTTCGTGACGTGACGCTTTTTCGTGACGGTCACGTAACTTTTTTTCACCCCCATCCGCGAACCGTCCAATAAGGAACTTCGTTCCAAAACTACCACCGGTTCTAACTCTACACCTCTGGCCCAAGAAGTATTATGACCGAAAAGATACTCGACGGAACTTATTTTTTTCAAAACAGTAATACATTATTAGATCTTGAAGATACAAAATAATGCGTAGTTCTTCAAGAAGACATATCCAAACAGCTTGAGAGACAGATAATGTACCTATTGATTAATTATAAAGAAAAATAAATCCTAATCTGACTGCTTCACAAAACGTTTGATATGTTTTCCTACCTAAACGGTGTCCTATAAATGTTGTAGTAGTTTTTTGGTTTGGGCCATGCATCTTTGTCCGTCATATATAATACTCGAACCTACAAAAACCCTTTGACATTCATGACATTTTAAAATATTTCTTAAGAGCGGGTAAATGTAAATTTAAAGCATCGACGGGTAACATATTATAAATATGAACACCTTGACCAAAAAATTACAAATTATTTAAATACCAAAGTTCATCTAAATACGGACAGCGGTTATTGGTTGTTTCTTCCCCATGTAAACTTTCACCCCTTTTGTATCCGTTTAAAGGATAATTTCCGAGATAAAACTATTTTATTTCCTTTTTTAATTAATTATCTCCATACCAAATTTTATCTAAATCGATTCTGCGGTTAATAATTCCCTATACAAATTTCCAACTATCTTTTCACCCCTTTAGGGTTGATTTTTGGAGTGAAAACTATCATTTGTCCTTTCTTGAGACCCATACTATACCAAATTTCATCTTTATCAGTTCAGCGGTTACATAATCGTCATACCAACTTCCAACCCCCTTTTCGGGGTGAAAGGGTTTATTTTCGGGATGAAAACTATTCTGTCGTTTCTCGGGACTCAAATTATCTGCATACTAATTTCTAAAAAAAAATCTCCATACAAATTTTCAACCTCCTTTTCACCCCCTCCAGGGTTGATTTTCGGGATGAAAACTATTCTTTGTCCTTTCCCGGAACTCAAACTATCTCTACACAAAATTTCATCAAAATCCGTTCAGCCGTTTTCACGTGATAGATGTATAGATAGATAGTTTTTATTGAAAGTACCTTTCAGGCTTCGCTTCCATTATTTTTTTCAAATTTTTTGGACCTACGGTTCTAAAGTAAGGTGGGGGGGGGGGGGGGGGGGCTTTTTTCAAGATGAAACTATCCTTTGTCCTTTCTCGAGACCCATACTATCTCTATACCAATTTTGCATCTAAATCTGTTCAGTGGTAAAAAAATCCTCATACCAACTTCCAACCCCCTTTTCACCCCCACAAGGGTTTGAAAACTATCCTATGACATTTCTCGAGACTCAAATTATCTCCATACTCATTTCTATCTAAACCGTTTCAGCGGTTAAAAATTCTCCATACAAACTTTCAACCCCATTTTCACCCCCATCAGGGTTGATTTTCGGGATTAAAACTATATATTATCCTTTACCGGGACTCAAACTATCTCTATACAAAATTTCATCGAAATCCGTTGAGCCGTTTTCACGTGATGCGCGGTCAAATAAACAGACAAACAGATAAACAGACAAACAGATAAACAGACAAACAGACAAACAGACAAACAGATAAACAGACAAAAATTCTAAAAACTGTTGGAACGTGTTCTGTTATCGATTCTAAGTATCCCCAGCCAACTTTTTTTCGATTATCTTCCATGTACAGACTTTCGACCCTCTTCAGCTTTATTATATGTATAGATTAAGGGTTCTACAAACGCCGCGACTTATTGGTTGCGATATTGTCGCTGGAACTTGATTAAGGCTTTAAGGCTGAAGAATGCTGCAACATGATGTGGAAAATACGTTACTTTTACGAAATGACTGTTACTTGTTGATAAAACTATGCGGTACGCGACAAATTAAAGTCAATTTATAACTTCTGTACATCCTATTGGAGACAATAATAATTTCTAAAGGCTGCTACTCATACACCTACCGTAGGGTTAATACCGGGCGCATGGCTTAGTGAATTCAACCAACCGGAGCGGCGTCTGTCATTTTCTATGCAAAAAAAGTTTGCCGATTTTTGCGGGGGAGGCGAACGTCAAATGTATGGCTATTCGTACGTAACGTACAAATAGCCGCGTCAGATAACCGTCAGTCCGTACAATAAATATGACCACTGGTCTTATTTATTGACCATTGTTTTCGGCAGAGGGGAAAGCCTGTCAATGGCCGCTCCGGTTAGTTAAATTCTCCAAGCGCACGGCGGTCGGGCCAATATTGGGATTTCTCTACACACATGCCTGCCGTTCAGTTTGTGAGTGAATATCTTGCTGAACGCACGTCTCTAAAATGGCGCCAGAGGTAGCTTAGAGTGAGGAATAGGACATAGGATACTTAACTCCTTTTTATCCCGAAAAAAAAAACACTTTTTCAGAGGGCCACACGATAGCCGAATTCTATGCGTAAGAATAAGTATCCAAGTATTTTTTCGTCTATTTTAGAAGTAGTAGGTATTTTTGAGAAATATCGTCTTCTGACTGTTCGTAAATATTGTTACGTTTTGTTGTTATTACTCGTAGAAGTGTTGAATTGAATTATTAAGTGATGTTGCCTCGGATTACGGATTCCTGTGGACGTGCAAGAATTAGAGCCAGAACAAGGTTCATCCAAAATGTCGCCTCCATAATAAAGAGCTCAGAGTTATAGAAACTATATAATAGTAGTCCGCCTCGAACTGAGAACTCGCGATTTCCTTGTAAATGCATTGACCAATAAATATAAATATTATATTATATTCAAAATCAAAAAGCCATCGAAATGCAGCGATGTCCAGGTAGCCAGCTGACAGTTCCGTTTCCGTTTCATCCGAAGCTGTCTATAACTTCACTCCGCTTAGGCTCCGCTCGTTCGACGAGATAGAAAAATAAGTATATGATATGTTGTATAACAGAACTATACGATTTATCAGCGGCAACGTATGTCAAAACTTTTGTCTGATTTGAATATTGTAGCATTTCAGGCTGTTACATGATAATTTAATTTCCTAACGCTTATGGATCCTTTAAATGGAATCGTATTGGTAGTGTTTAGTACAACATTACACTTTTCGATACTTTTTATCGACATATACCCATGACTATTTTATTTTTGCTATTCCAGGCAACATTTTAACTGTCAGTCATGTGTCAAGTCACTTTTTATAATTAGAAATTCAACCGTAGACGGAGACCTAGCCACGTCAGATATGACACAATAATGAGAGCAACGAAACCCTTAGAGAATTCAACCCAGATGGAGTAGCCATGTCTGTCATTTTCTATACAAAAAAGTCTGCCGATTTTTGCGGGGGAGGGGAATGTATGGTTATTCGTATGTAATGTACAAGTAGCTACGTCAGATAAACGTCAGTCCATACATGTGTATGACCACTGGTCATATGTTTTCGGCAGAGGAGAACGCCTGTCAATGGCGACTATATTTGTTTTACATAGGTAGGTACTTATTATTTTTGTTCAAACCTCGAAATATACATCATTGATTTAATATTTATTTGATGATTTCCTGTTTAAATTAAATATAATCATTTGGCATGACCGTAATCATCGTACCGTAAACATACATTGCCGTACTCCGCTTCGCGTTATGAAGTCAATGGCAATGTACCATTATTTTATATTATTTCTCAAAGTCGTGCATAGTTCTGAGCCATATGAGGCATCATGGATTTCTGTTGAACGATGTAAAAATACAACATTTCCATACGTGCAACCAAATCCAGTAGATTGTCAATTGGAGTTATATAACAATAGCAAAGGTACGACTTTGCTCCGAGGCTACATGAATCTGAAAGAAGACTTGGCGGAGGATGACTATTTAACTAGTTTTGCATATGGTCTAGAAACTTCTAAAGGTGTCGATTGGTTCTTTGAGTTAACAAAACTTAATTGTAAATCTTTTGTCACCAACACAATACTGCATGCATTGGGTATTCCTTATACTAAGAAATGTAAGTTGAAGAAAAGAATTTATAACATTCAAGATACGGACATAAATAAATTAGAGCATACGATACATGGCAATATGGCCAGGAGATATGGAGTATATGTAGCTATAGTATCCTTTGATACTCAAAAACATACGTTGACATGCTGGAAAGCGCGACTGAATGTCAAACCCGGGAAAAAATAAAGAAGTAATAATGGAAACAATGACAATATAAAATGCGAACTCTATCCTCCGTGATAAGTAGTCTGCCAAGGACGTTTATTTCACCTGGATATCATACCGTAATCCTTCCAGTATTCGCATACTACTACGTACATTCACCGGCAGTCTTCCTACAGGAAGGCCGCTAAAATATGTGCCACGCTCTTATATCCCTACAAATAAGAGCGTGTCACATATTCTTGCGGCCTTCCTGTAAGAAGATACTATTGCCGGTGATTGTACTAATCGGATATTAAAGAAAATAGATTAAGGGTGTTGTATTGTATGTAGTCATAATCCGTTTTGTAAAAAAATAATTGCGTTTTCTTGTCAATTTTAACTTCTGTAAGGTTAACTATTAACTTCTGTCCGTTACTTCGTCCGATTTGAAGTCATGAATGTATCCAAGCTGCCCCATTAAATTGCTGTGTAAAAAATATTTGTGTGAAATACTCGCATTCATTCGCATAGGTAGGTACCTAGGTACTGGTGCAGCTGGTGTTTTCTATTTGTATTATATTAGTGTTTCTGTATATATGCTAAGTCAAATGGATTTTGATGCATCTTTAATTCCGTTGTACCGCTAGTGAAGTTTGCTAAAATAAAATCGAGAAAAAAATTAAAGTTAAACGGTTTTAGTTAAAATAATAGTAGTTTTCGATACAAGTGCGAGAAGTATGTCATTTTGCACGAGTACCGAGGTTACGAGTGAAAATGACACTTCTGCACGTGTGTCGAACGTTTTTTAATACAATTGCGAAAAAACTACAATGAAATAATAGTAGATTGTTTGACAAGGGTCTAAAGTAGGCCATATTACCACCACGTGGTTATTTTCCCGACCGAAGTGAGGGAAAATTGTTCGAGTGGTAATATGGCTTTTAGACCAGAGTAATGCATACAATGTTTCACTTCGATTGCGAGAAAATATCATAAAAATACTTATTATTTACGCACAATAACTAAACTAAGGTGAAATTATGGTATAACTTGACGGTCTTTTAATTTTTTTTAACTTCTTTGACATAGATACAAAATATCAATACCGCGAATAAATGCCACAGACGACGGTATAATTAGCTCTTTAAAACACTATTAGACATGGTAATTTGAAGGGCCCAACCTGTTGTGTACCCTGCCTCTCCCACACCCTCCTTCAGCTCCCTACGGGCCCAACCTCCTATTATACCTCCCAACACAACAGGTTGGGCCCTACAAATTGCCATGTCTAATAGCTGTTTTAACAGTTTAAACACACTTTGAAAAGTTTCCCAAAAAATGTAATCTTTTTTAATGATTGTGAAGTAGGAACTAAAAAACACCTTATGTTTTGAGAAATAAATTGCGTTTCCTGATTGGTCGATTTTAACATTGCTGTATTCTGATTGGTTGATATTAAATACAATGTTTTTTTTGAGGACTTAAATTATTTACACAGTATACGCACCAAAAAAGTATCTAGCGTTCCGATTAACTCCGATATGTGTTGTGATTGGTGGATTTAATATAGTGAAGTGTTCTGATTGGTCAATTTAAAATGCAATATATCTGCAAATCGTGCGTAAAATCAAACTTTACGCACGATTTGCAGATCAGATTACTTTTTAGCACTAGTGCATAAAATCAAACTTTACGCACGATTTGCAGCTACATAAAGTAAACTTTTTGATCAATTGTATTAAAAAAAAATGATGTAGATAATGTGCTAAAAGTTAAAACAATAGTCGGTACGTCCTAGGTACTTAGTCATCGCATCACTCTCGTCATTGATCTAGTGAAAGAATTTTCAAAAATGCTGGAATTACTTTTCAAGAACATAATGTGTTTTTTTTTATTTAGAGTTGGTGTTTAAATTAAGGCTTTATTTGGATTTTTAAGGTTTAGTTTTTAGTGATTTATGTATTTTTATTTTAATATTGTTGACAATGCTATGTAAAAGATTTTATTTGACATGAAATAAAGAACTTTCAGGTTTTACGTAATGCCTATCTAGGAAGTTTTAATACAAAAGTTCAACCCCTTTTTGACCCCCTTAGGAGATGGATCTTTTAAACCACTAAAATTATTTTCTTGTATTCTTACCAAATACCATTTTACAACAATTGACTCACTAAAAAAATATTCGTTCCCAAAACAAACTTTCAACTCCGTTTTGACCACTTAAGGGGTTGAATTTTCAAAAACGCTGAAATTTAATTATCAGCAAGTTTAACATCATGCCTGTCTACGAAGTTCGAAGTCTCCCACTTAAGAATACTGATACAAAGGTTCAACCCCTTTTTAACCCTCTTCCCTACTTAAGGGATTAAGAAGAGGTATTTTCATGCGATGGCCAAGTCAATCTATTTTATTTAAACATAAAAGATTTTTAATATTAATGTGGTCACTATAAGATGTTGTTAGATTAGCTAATTACGAAATAACTTAAGACAAAAGGTCCCTTATGCAGGGACTGAATAAATCAACCGACTTGGTATTACATGGATCTCACAACTTTTTACGGTAGAAGACTTGCGAGATTTGTTTTTTTTTACAAGTTTTGTTTTTGATGGCATACTATATTCCTCTCTATATAGTTTCAAGTCTCGCAGTAAATTTTTTTTCCTAGTAGGGCATCGCCTAAAGAATATATGTAATTATGACTTTCCAGGACCAACGATTGAGTTTCCGAGTAAAGCCAACTTTTGCATGCTTTATACAACTGTAACGCTTAATATCCAGAAAATAAAGGCATAATTGTACTAATTAATGTACCGGTAATTTTACGAAATTGACACATTTTCGCATTTTAATCATGTTACACGTTTTCATATTTTTCACACGACTGAGAATGTCCTATGTAGGTAACTACTTAATTAGCTGCTTATTTTATAAGCATAATAAATAATCATACATTCTTCGTACGAAAATACAAATGATGGTAATTTAGGGCTTGTATATTACCTATAAAATATTCATATAAAATGTTATACACGCTATGCAAATATGCAATTTCCAGTCAAACTCGACAAATACTTAATCAACGGGTTTCAATGGGTTTAATATATTATGTTGGCGTGATTTTTGAGATGTGGATCTTGGAACATAATAGTTAGTTACTAAAAATAATGTGCATGAATCAATTTAACATGATCCCTAAATGCTGCTGTATAGTTATTGATCATTTAGTTTCATTATCATCATAATTACTTTACTAATCAACATCAAGTTGTCTGGTGGAACGAACTCATGCACGTACCTACGACGTATAAATTTTAATTAAGAATGTTTTTAAGTTCAAGCTGTCCTCATAGACCAGAACCTATTAAACTTTCTTCACCTTATTATCGTTATTTTTTGACAGAAACGGTCCAGAAAATTCGTTACTTTATTTACAAAGCTCGTTGTGGCGATGGAAGCAATCATGCGCTTAAAAGCTTATAAAAGTTTTACACTCGCTGCTCGCCTCGCTTGTGGAAATTTTTGGACCGAGTGATTTTGTTAGGGAATTTGCTTTCAATTTGCGTCCATCTGCTGCAATAGGTCAGGTAATTAATATTTTATTGTTTTTAATTTTAAACAAAGTTTGAGTGTGTAACTAAACGCACTCGCATACCCCATCACCCTAGCCAATGGGTTACATAGTAATTTACCGTTATTAATGCCAGTTAGAAAATTATGCACTCGTATGATTCAAATACAGATTATTTATTCAAAATGAATGTTACTTACATCTATGGCTATCCACACAAAACGGCTAGGTTCTAAATAAGCTGAGAGCCCGCATTTGTTCCATCACAATAGACTAGGCACTTACCTGTGATCCGATCACGTCGTCGATCGCAGGGAAGGAGATAAATAGGCCCGGCGATGTTAATGCTGTCATCCATCATTGTTAACCATCTTACCTTTTCGCTGACCTTACGCGTAGTTTCAGTCACATACTGAAGCGAATAGTTTGTTTTTTAAGATATCCGAAGTGCACTTATTTTCAAGGTCTAAAATATCGATTTATTAATACACTACCTGTGTGGGTACATGTATTTCAAAAAACGTCACACGGCTTTGTCTTTTTCGAACAAATATAGATGTCGAGATGAAGGGCGATTAGAGTTCGTGCGGAAAAAAAGTGTCGTGGCTTATATGTATGTGAACAAAAACATTCTACGACATTTCTTTTTTGCATAGACTGCAACGGCAGTGTTTTAGATTGGACACACAGTTATGAATAACGCCGGTATTTTGAGATTTACCCTTAAATTTCATTATTAAGATTTAAAACAATATTTGTTGAGTAGAATATATTTTACATTTTCTTCTATATTTTAGTTAGCCCTAACAGTGAATATGACGTTAAATAACATACGCTATTTGGTAGTGCCGTTTGAAATCGCGGTGTATCTGTACACGCTTAATTTACTTCGCATTTCGGATATTTCGGGGGTAATTACAAAGATAGCTAGTACGTGTATATTTTAAACGAACTACATATTTTGTGATATACTAATCTTTATTAACGAAATTATAGTTATACTTAAAACAAAGCTGTAGATGTTTCGCTTGGTCTTATGATTTAGACTGAGTTATTAAGATCACGTTGTTACATATTATTACGCACTATCGCATATAAATTCAATACTTAAATTAGTGCGTGTGGTTTATTACCAAATTTGAATATTTGTTCCTATAACATATATAAGTCGCAGGGTAATGATTAAAACAGAGATTTGAACAAATTTCTTAGGGATATGATCAAATCACGCAGGATGTTAAAATGGAGACTCCATATCATCATTTACCTAGAAAAATTCAGTAATTTCACCAAATCACTGACTCTGTTTAGTGGGAAGACAAAATCGGCCGAAAAACGTGACACGCTTTTTCATTTCACTAGATTTGTTCAGGAATTAGACAAAATCCCTAACCACTACAGTAAGTTGATGAAACGAACTCAAAAAGTCAACTAGTTTTATCGTTTCGCTAAACAAGTTTAGTGAATTGATAAAGTCTCAACTGGAAGATTGTATATGGTGATTTGATTAAATCTCTGAACTGGTTTAGTGAAATGACGAAAGGAAGTACCGAATACAATATTTTACTTTACAGTTAAGCGATTTTATCAAATCTCGGACTAGATAAAGTGAGACAGATATTAAAACAGAGATTTTAACAAATCTCTAAGGGATATGATCAAATCACACAGGATGTTAAAATGGAAAATCCATATCATCATTTCCCTAGAAAAATTCAGTCATTTCACCAAATCACTAACTCTGCTCAGTGGAAAGACAAAATCGGCCGGTGCAATATTTGTGAACATCCAGTGCATGCAACATGTGGAAGTACTGTTGGAGAGGAAGGTTAAGGCTTAGTCGTTAAATGCCAATTTTGTCAAAAAGAAAGCAATATTAGAGCTGAGAGGGAAAATGCAGCAAAATTTTTGAAGATATACTAAAGAAAGATTGAAGATATTACTTGAAGATATAGACTAGATTACGTGAAATTGTTACATAAAATATCAAAAGTAGGTATCAAAGTTGTTTATGCCGTCAAAAACAAAACTTGTAAAAAAAACCAAGTCTCGCAACTCAGTTCTTCTACCGTAAAAAGTTGTGAGAGCCATGTAATACCAAGTCGGTTGATTTATTCAGTCCCTACTTAAGGGACCTTCTGTCTTAAGTTATTACGTAATTAGCTTATCTAACAACATCTTTTAGTGACCGTGAGCATGCACTGGATTTTCACAAATAACGCACCTTCCAATTATGTCTTTCCACTAAACAGAGTCAGTGATTTGGTGAAATGACTAAATTTTTCTAGGGAAATGATGATATGAATTCTCCATTTCAACATCCTGCGTGATTTGATCATATCCCTTAGAGATTTGTTAAAATCTTTGTTTTAACATCTGTTTCACTTTATCTAGCCAGAGATTTGATCAAATCGCTTTACTGTAAAATGTTGTATTTGGTACTTGCTTTCGTCATTTCACTAAATCAGTTAAGAGATTTAAGCAAATCACCATATACCATCTTCCAGTTGAGATTTTATTATTTCACTAAACTCGTTTAGCGAAATGATAAAACTAGAGCTGACTTATTGAGTTCGTTTCGTCAACTTACTTTCGTAGTTCGGGATTTTGTCAATTTCCTAAACAAATCTAGTAAAATGAAAAAGCGTATCGCGCTTATTGGCCGATTTTGTCTTTCCACTAAACAGAGTCAGTGATTTGGTGAAAAGACTGATTGTTTTTAGTGAAATGATGATATGGAGTCTCCATTTTAACATCCTGCGTAATTTGATCATATCCCTTAGAGATTTGTTCAAATCTCTGTTTTAATCATTTCCCTGCGACATATATACAGAGTACCTAATAATTATGTTTCAAACACAACTTTCTAATATTTAAACAACTTAATGTTATGTATTATAAAATAATTTAAAAATCAAATTACTTACTTTTATTTATAGTTGTTACAATTAAACGGATTTATCACGTTTTAGCGCTAACTACTTCATCAACCTATATGGCATTTATGTACAGGTATAACCTCGATCTAGTAATCCGAAACTTTCATAGGTAAGCTGGTTTACGAGTTATGTAATCTTGATAATGACATATTTATCTGTCTATCCCGTGACCACGGGCGCTGTAAAGAGCTCGAAATGCTGGGAGATTTTAAAAATTAGTGCTAAAACGCGATTAATCTGTTTAATTGTAACAACTATAATGAATTATCATCACGGCAACAGAAGACAATATCATTCTTAAGATTGAAAAAAGTAAGACTTTAAAGGATTATTCAATAGTTCCATCTTATAATATAAGCATTTACAAAAAAGATAAAATCTTTTAGAAAAAGGGTAAAAAAACTTTGGTATATTTTTTCACAAACAGGAACCGCTTTAGCCCTCCCGGGGATCGATGACAAAATGAAGTGTAAGAAAGTAGGCTTATAAGATACCCAGAGGACAAAGCCGTCAATTATGAATAATTCAAACAAAACCCCTGATTCAAAAGGTGCTGCGGGATTTATTGAATTATCAATACGAACTGTAGATGCGTTGTTGTTCAAGATGCATAAAATTCGTCAATATTTTTTATTTATTGGCATAAGTGAAGAATAAAAATAGTTCATTAATTAATGTAATACTTCTCGCTCCTGACAGTATTTCTGTACACAGTCGTATCTGCAAGAATGTAAAAATCTTTTTTTAGTAATTTTCAACGAAAGTACGTGCTACAAATTCTAATTTATTAAATCTGACAAAACACAAACAGACTTAACGATTTGACACCGTTTTTTACACTTATACTGAACAAAGTTCGGATTATCACCAAAAAACTTGCTTATCAAATACAAAGCTATACGAAATCCAAGCAAAAGGCATCCATAGATCTTGTTTCCATCTGGCTTGCATGTTCTTAGATAACCCAGTAGACAATTATTATTATTTTTTAACATGTACGATAATTATGTTGCACGGACTCTAAAACGGCAAACTTTTTTTTAAGATTTTTGCAAAGATATTGTAGTGTATTATGTCTTTCATATACTTAGTTTTTTGCAGCCACGCGGCTTGTGACATCACGTATCACGCGCTTTTTGTAAGGACCGTTTCAACACGCGGTGCAAATGCCTGGCGATTTTTCGAATTTTGGACGTTTCTGGGCTATACGCTACAATAGATAGTCTTACGGGAAATAACTATAAAATCGAACGACGTCTTCCAAAAATTCGCGCATGTTGCTAATTATCAAAATAACGATTAGGGACAAACGATTTTTAAAAATGATCAATACGTAAAAACATCTCATGATCCACAGGATCTGATGAAGTAATACTATAGTTAGTATCACCCCTAGTTTTTATTATAACGGATGCACACAAAAAGATGAAATCTCAGTGCGCAAGTGAGGTACGAGATTGAAAAGCTTAATTATGTCACAATTGTATACAATACTTTAGAGCTAGAGCTCAAAATAGGCAAGCGGGTAAGAATTGAGTTCGATGAACGCCTTCCAACCTGCTGAGTCTATAGGTAAAATTTAGTAACCTCAATCTTCCGGTGGATTGTGCCGGCGCTCGGGTATGTTAAATTGTATGAAAATCCATAAGATAACGGTTATCCATGTTCTTATTGAACAACGTTTATAAAGTATATTTTTTTAATATACCTGTCAGCCATTTAATTGGCGGATTATAATCCTGCAACATACCAAAAATTTCGTTATCTTATTATATTATTTTGTAAATTTTATTGAAGTTGTTATAAAAAACATAATTAAATACACCAATATTTTAAGTGTTGCTTATAATTACCAATATTTTAAGTCTTATAACCGGTGATCGTAAATTTTCCAGCATTTTTGGTGCAATGACGTTTTTTTGTGAAATTGTAATTTAATTACAAACCATCTCTACATTACTACCTAGTTCTAAATGGCTTTGATTTTATTTGATAGCAATTTTAACAATTTAATAGCGTCAAAATAATAATAACCTTAGGACTGCACCAAAAATGTTGGAAAATGTACGATCACTGCTTATAACTGCAGACAAAGCAGGGTTACTCGTAAGTTTACCGTCCAGGCCTTCGCAATGACAATTAGTTTAGTTGGGGGACAAGGTTGGACCCGTGTCATAGAAACTGCGATGTCAGACCCTATTTAATGAGTTAACGATACCATAAAGGGTACTGATAAATAGCTAGGTCAATGCAGTGACTTAATTAACAAGCAGGGGTAGGTATTTTATTAATATTTCTCATAATCTAAATAAATAATTTGGGGGACAATATTATACAGACCTAACCCAAATTAAGCAAATCTTGTTCTTAGTATACATATGTGTTAGGCTTCGAGCAGCAATGTTAAGGAGGTACAGATTTAAACAAGTTATACAGAAAATATGATTCGTGAAAATTTGTAACCGGCCAGTCTTATACCGTAATAAGACTGTAAGAGAAAGTACCGCACGAGTCGTTCTTGCGGTCTATTGTGGGGCCATTTTTTAGGGCTGTTTGTGTATCCCTAGTATTATTTGATCGGTGGCGTTATGCGACGATATACATACTTTTGCATAGGTATAAGTACATTAAACATTAGTACATAGTAAGTTAAACATTGCAGACGAAACCGCGGCAGGCTGGATTGAATTAATGACTCGAGGTTGCAATATTGTGACTACTACAGTACGCGAACAGTTTCGAGCTTCGATAAGTCACAAGTGCGATTTTCTTTTTAGTTAGAGAATATAATCTGATTACTTATAGTGAAAAATATTTTCTAACAGTTTTTGACGTTGCGCTAGGTATTATATAGATATTTGTTAATAACACCAAGAAAAGATTACACAAGATATATTTTTCTTTACCGTACTATTGCATTCAACTATTTCAACATCATCTGACAGTTTGATCAATCGATTGTAACCATAATCGAAAAAAAAGAGTAAAAATATAAGTGACCTTGAATTCTAAATTAAATACAAATGGCTACGACGACATATGCTCTTGACAAAACACCGTTATAAAATGTGAAGTTATGTTGTACTAACTACAACAACTTTACTACTAATAAAAAGCGATAGCTTGGTGGAGGAAAATAAAACTTGCATAATATTTTCTTTGTGTAGGAAACAAATACATATATTATACCTAGCGCAATGCTAATAATTGTTAGAAAATACTTTTCATTATTAGTACTTAACATATTCTAATAGGTCACAAAATAAAACCACACTTGTGAGTTATTTCATTTTTATAGGTTAAAAAGGCGTTCCCGTACCCTCCGAGTTCCGGAATCTGCAGCTTCGTAGGTACCGCCTTTCGACTACCGTCTACTCGTAGTATAAAGGTTAAATTTCAGGTGAAATATACATATGGTCTTAAGAAAGTTTCTACCACTAGGTACTCGTAATAGTATTAAAAAAAAAACGAAAATCTTTTTTTATTTTGATCTGGCTCTTTCTACTCAGAATCGCGAGCACATTCGATCCTGATAGAAAAAAATGTCCTAAATTTTTAATACAAACTTAAGTTTCGACTAGGTGACGTAATGGAACGGAAATTTTTAGGACACTTTTTTTATTGATAGAATAGAGAATGCTGAATAGAATGAACCCAGAAATGTCTTAACCCGGAGAAAACAGGTTACCATTTTTTTTAAAACATTATAATAACATTCAAAATTGAGAGCAGACGAAAGACATTGACTTGGAAAGGTACAAGGACTTATTTCATATTATGCCCAAGTATGTAGTGTTATTTTTACGTGTATATTATTCGATTACAGTTATTTGTGCGATTTACAAACAATTTCTGGCTACATTATTTCGTCAAAAACGGGACATGTACTTTTATTATTTCCCTGACTACTATTTTTACTTTTATTAAGTCCGGTTTTTGACAAAATAATGAGTGAAAATCGTGTAAGTTTAAATCAGTACATAGTAAACTTCTGGCTACTGGGACGTCTCGGCATCCGATGGCTTTTTGATTTTGAGAGTTTGTTCCGTAATAACTTGAGTAACGTTTTTCTGATCTTCATGAAATTTCATGGGGTTGTAGCAGAGATACATATAATTTGAGAGTTCATATATGAGCATGGAGCTAGACGGCGTGAAAGGATCTTCATAAATGCCGCTCCTTACATGTGCATTTTTAGTATTCGTAACAACCTTAAATTTATAAAAAGAGCCAAGCTTTGATCTTTGGGGGCGAACGCAATACGGCCTTGGAATATCCTGCAATTTACCTCAATGGCAGTCCAATGGACAGAGTAAATCAGTGTAGATATCTGGGCCATATTGTTACGTCTGACCTCAAGGATGACATAGATATCGAACGTGAGCGGAGGGCGCTGTCAGTGCGTGCGAATATGATACTCGTAGATCGAAGGTTTGTAGGCCGCTCAAGGGAGGTGAAAATTACGCTATTTAGAGCTTTCTGTACCTCCTTGTATACTTGCAGCCTTTGGGTACAATATTCGCAGCGAGCTTATAGCGCACTCCGAGTACAGTATAACAATGCGTTCCGGGTGATGGTGGGACTGCCTCGCTTCTGTAGCGCATCAGGGATGTTCGCAGAGGCACACGTCGATTGTTTTCAGGCCACATTACGCAAGCGTGCCGCGTCCCTGGTGCGCCGGGTGCGTGACAGTCCCAACAATGATAGCAGACAAACCTAACTGTTCTATAATGCTACACTGTGAGGGGCTACATTCCCCAATCTGTCAAATACTGTGGTAGCATGGAATTGGAGCGTTTGTTATGTTTAGTTATTTTATTAGAAATGTAGATTAGATATATATATTTTGCTGTAGTTTTAACTAACCCTTAGTTTCTAAGTACTACTAATGTAATATGTGTCAAAGTTACATGAAATAAATAATTTGAATTTGAATAAAGGTCTTGTTATATTGGTCAACTCGTTTGCAAGGAAATCGCGAGTTCTCAGTTCGAGGCGGACTACTAGTTATTTCAAAAGCCTTTTTTATTTTTTTTATTTCTAAAATGTTATAATAGTAACGTTTTTACAAAATTATATGTTTTCACAGAAAGTAAAAGAGAACCATACCTACTACTACTATACCAAAAATACACGTAGTACCATTTGGACATAATAATTCTTACTGTTTACACGCTTTTATCAAGTCTTCTTTTTTATCCTTGGGTGGTTCAATCTTTTTCTCATAGATATTCTAGATATTCCAGCTCGGAGAAACAGTGAAGTAAGTACATTTTATTTGCTTTAACGTTGAAACATGTTCCACTAACATGCGAAGTGTGGATGCCTCATAATGAAAAGAGTTTGATTTAATTTTTGTAAAAATACACGCTTCGTGGATTTAAATGCTATAATGCTAAACCATAATGATCTAGGAGAATGTATTCATGGCAATGAGTAGATTACGAAAAAAATGTTTATTCACCCAAATAATACGACGTCCAAATGATTCTCTTCATCCTTTTCATCGTAATATGTAAATACTATTGAAAATTTATTGGAAAGGTTCAATTTATTGTAAAAATTCTCTTGGATCTTTGGAATATCCGATATGTTCGCTTCATTACTTCAATGTCCTGTACCTTACCTACAGTATTTTTAACGATAACATTATACTTTCTACGTACAATCGAAACTGGTACTGATACTACTGATTACATTTATTTTACAATCTTATACCTACAATCATAGGAACTTGTCATGAGAACAAAACATCGACTTTTTGTGTTGTCTTCCGCCTTCGCTATCTTCACCCAATCGCGCGTGAACGATATTGTTCAATTTCTAGATTTAAGTGACAATCGATTAACTACATAAGTTACAGTCGCTATCAGATATATCTGAGCGGCCAAGGTGGTGAGAAATATCTAAACGACGCCTGTATTGTGAATGCAATAAATTGCATGTTCAGTTTTTGAGTACTTTGGCCGCTCCGATATATTTGATGGCGCCTGTACCTGGCTCGTAGCACTGATAGCCGTTGAGGCAGAAATTTCATTTATTTTATTTTATTTATTTAAAACCACGTCCACATCGTATAAATTACAACTTACAATAATTGTACTTAAGTATAAGACACTTTCATCTAATATAGTACGACAATTATGGTGTGCTTTTCATTGACTCGTAGTGGAAATACACAAACAATTAACTAATAAAATATTTACAATTAAAAAAACATTTAAAATTCATAAAACTAGTGTTCTACTCGTACAATTCAAAAACACGTATTTTTAAATAAAACTAGACTAGATACAGGTAAGAAAGACTATGATTAGAATTGAACTAAATCTAATTAGGCACCGCAACTACAATAACATATGGGTTAACTTTGAGCCGTGAAATCCGTTTGTCTCTCAGTTTATTTGTTTTATAAATGGTTAAAATAAAATATTAGTGCATCCGTAGTAGGAAAACTTGGAAATCGGAAAGTACCTAAAATATGTGATGTGCGATTTTTCTAAAATGTATGGACTTTTTAGTCTGAAATAAATGATTTTTATTTTATTTATTTTAATATTATGCGAAATTAAGTACATAATTAGATTATATCATAGCCAGAAGTTTCTGTTGGGGGAAATTAGTGCCAAATGATGTATAACTGTTTTTGTTTCTGCAATAATACCTACACAATGATTTTTTGTTCTAATGTTAAAATACAGGTCCTGTCCTCTATAAATGACACAACTTCGGCAGTGTTCACCTATTTTAGTATTACTTTTTTCCATCTGTAAAACATTGTTGGTCTGTCACTCTGACCTCCACCCATGAAAAGCTGCCAGATGCCCGGAACTAACAATAAGGATGGTAAAGCAATCTAACTAGACAGGTTTCATTGCTCTCATTATTGTGTCATATCTGACGTGGCAAGCTCTTAGTCCATAAACAAGACATTCTAATTAGTGTCTACGTGAATGTGGAAGACGCGATATTGACTTCATATTTAGGAGTCATTTTGTGTTATACATGTAGTTGGAGACTGCTATAAATCACCGAATTTTCAGGTACTCAAGCGGACGTTATTTAAAATGATGAACGCGCCGCAACGATATTTCGGTAGGTTGAGTTTGCCGGTTCTCTGTAAGCTTTATTTAAAAATAAAGCTATGCAGTACTGCGGAATACAGGATAATTGGCTCAACGTATTTTGAATACGTGTCGACTGTAACAGTTTGAATTCTGAATTCAAAAGAGATACAAATTACTTCAAAGAATCAAGCTGAAGAAAAAGAAAAAATCTTTGTATTTATTCATTAGCGGTTTATTTTCAACTCCACAATACTAAGATACAATTATAACCACGGAATATTTAATTAGTTCTTTGGTTACAATCTCTCAGTATCCCGTTGCATGGTCTACAAGCTAAAATTACAGGAATTAAATCCTTTCATCGTGTTAAATGGAGATCTTTAAAAGACACTAGAGTTGTTTGTCGTTCGTTGTCATACATCTTGGACATAAACTTTTCGGAAAATCTACAAGGATAAATGGACTATCGCGGGGTTGGAAAGCAAACAACCGTACTGCACTGTAGCTAGTTTATTACTGGTTTTGTGTCGATAATGCGCTTATATATTCCATCCCTCCACCATTATTGTGAAAACCTAGAAACAATACAATAATATTATATATAAAATTATATTACAAATACAATTAACAAACGGCTAATATCAAACTTACTTTAAGACTTATTATAAAAATATACATGTATCTAAGTATAATTAGAAAAAGGGTTTATAATTTACTGTTTTTTTGGGCCTTTTCGAGGCCCCACCGGCTCATTATTATCATCTATACCATCTGAGGGAACTTTCTGTTCAGCATCGGCAGCTACGTCACTCGTCATCCAATGTGCTTTGCACGCGTGGGTTCGTATCTCATCCTCGTCGCCAGATGGACTATCGCGGGGTTGGAAAGCAAACAACCGTACTGCACTGTAGCTAGTTTATTACTGGTTTTGTGTCGATAATGCGCTTACATATATTCCAATAAAGCGAATAAAGCGATACAATACCTACCTACCTTAGGTACCATATATGTGATATACAGTGTGGATAGATAAGTCGGGCCCTGGAGGGAAACTACCTTAAAACGTTGAGATAGCTCAATTCGCTGAAAAAAAAACATTCTATTATTTTTCCTAAAAACTAAAACTGCATGCACAGTTTTTTTTCTTAATTTTCACTTTTTTCCATTTTGTATGAAAAATATTTTTTCACTTCTCATGCTCCTAAAGTTTGACTTTAAGTCGTGCGTGGACGACATAAAATCGCATTTTAAGCTCTAGGGCATAAAGTAAAATTTTCTTCTAAGACTAAGAATGTGGCTCAACAGCCAAACAGAGTCAAAATATATTGCACAATTTAATTGAGGAGTAAAATTTCGTAGAATACTGAAACTTGTTATTTTATTATATTCTTGCTATAATTATTTGAATTGCGTGTTTTCTATAATTAAATAAATGAAATCAAATAAAATAGGAATTGATAATATAGTCTGGCAAACCATTTCTGTCAGTAGAAAAACGCGGCAAATTTGAAAAATCGCGGGTAGGCAACACCCGTCTTTGGATAATTCGATAATTGTGGATAATTTGTGTTTTATCTGTGGCAATGTAACTTTTTAAATTTAAAAAAGTTAGTTTTGTTGACTTTCATTTTCAAGTTTCAGATTGCGTTTTTATTATTTACTTATTAATATAATATCTGCCACCACTGTTCAATAAATTAATGTAGGTACTTACTTAGAAAGCTCAGCTAGGATATTAATATAGGTAGTGTACCTTTAATACCTTATGCAGGTATTTTGCGTGATAAATGTGGCTTTAAGGTTATGCAGAGTTTTGTATTGAATTATCATTTGAAGTTCTTTCTTTTAGTGTAAATCGGATAATTAAAGTGAAAACTGGTCCTAAATGAAATCCAAGAACGTTTGGTGGTCAATATTGTCGAAAGAAAGCGGTAAAAATTAGGTTCGACAAGCAGTACCTACCTACAAGCACCAAGTACTCCGCTACCTTCCGATATTTGAACAAGTCTTTGTAATGTTTTCCCTTGATATACCTCAGCAATGTGTACAATAAATAAACACCAAAATCTCAAGTGTTTTATTAATTAATTAATGATACACTTCGTACAATAGGTCAGTACCTAAAGATAGTCTTAAAACAATGAAAGGAAATCATAATAATTAGGAGTATTACTGAGTAATATGCATTATGCAGCTAAGTAAACTTATTCTATTCTAAGCTGAAAAGTTGTATTTTCTAGTAGATATGCTCGTTTTCCTCGATTTTAGCAATCAATGTTTGTTTCCTTGCTGGGTTTCAACACTTTAAACTATTGTATTTTGACCGCATAATTTCCTCCTCCAATCTTCTGTCCTTTTTAGATGTTGGTTATTTCAATTTCTTCGCACATTCTAATTCATACAAAAGTCATACATAATAATAGGTATATCATGTATCAGACTCAGAGTTATCAAATGATTTTATACAATGCAGAGTTAAAATTCTCCATAAACTTCACTGACATATGACTGACGTACCTACGGAAGAGCGTGGCCATTTTGTTCGATCTACATTGCTGCTTTTCTATGGAGCAGCCCTTGAGTGTTGCTATATTTTTGTTTGATGTACATTGCTACTGCGTTCGTTGGCTGGCCAGACTATAGTTTAGAAATGCCCCAAAATGTTTTTATGACTTGGCAGAAAACAAGTATCTATGTCTGAATTCACATGTTGAAATTAAAAAAAAAACATTAAAAAATTTATTGGTGGGAACCATATTTGTTTCCATTGTAATATTTTTGTTACAACTTGAAATTGTTTTATGATTACCGATAAATAATTTCCTCGCAATTGAAGTGAAAATTAGAGTGTAACCCTCGTCCATAAAACCCATTTTACACTCGACTTTATATCAATACTCGCTCGCAAGCTCGCTCGGATGGATAAACGCCTCGCGTAAAATTGTGCGTTTTATGCACTTGTTGTACAATCTACTATTATTATTATTTATGGGTTCTCTTGTGCCCTAAACTTGGTTGGTATTAAGAAGTTTTTATCCTTGTTGGAAATAGGATCGATGGGCATCAATTGTCATAAAAATTATTTATGGCAAAAATTACAAAATAAATTGTTTTTTTTTGTAAACTGTACTCTTTTAAAAAAAAATGTAAATGCAGTTATGTCCCTTTAAAAAAATTAAAAAATGTTTCCTTTCAGTGAATTGAGCTATCTCAACGTTTTAAGGTAGTTTCCCTCCAGGGCCCGACTTATCTTTCCACACTGTATATAAGAGCAAAATATTTCCATCTCTTCTGTTTCCTAAAATATAAATAAAAAATGGTCACGCTCTTTACACATGAGATGAAAAGTCAACGAAAAAACCAAGCCAAGGGTCTGGGGCGTGTTTTGTGAAACTTATTATTCATGAGAATAAACTAAGCTCTTTAAAGGGTACGTAAAAAGTGAGAATTATTACGTTATTGACCAGACGATGCTTTTAGAAGAAAGTAATCTCATAAAGCTTCTAGCCTGGCAGAAGTAGCTTAACTGGTGAGATGTTCAGAATGAGTTGTTCAAATTGTCAAGAAAACAAGAGCGAGCATGTCCAAATAATTTGGAACACCTCGCCCATTCAGCCAGTTCTGCTGCTGCTGCTTCAGATGCTGACTGTACCTACTGGAACTCAACAACAATCTTTTGTTAAGTAAGCAATAAAAAAAGAGGAAAACAGAACACAATCATTCAAATATGGCGCTTGTATCCATCTCTTAGGACTCAGCCCGCGTTTGCAATGTAAGAACAAAAAATGGGTTTATTTACGACATCACATTAGAAACCTCTAAAATCATCAGTGTTTCTCTACTATATTATGCATGTATTATACATATAAACCTTTCTCTTTAATCACTCTACCTTTTTAAAAAAACCACACCATAATCCGTTGCTTAGTTTTAACGATCTTAGCATAGGGACAAACAGCGAAAAGCGACTTTGTATAGGTACTATAGGTAAAGGTATATAGTGATATATTAAATGTTGTTGATTTCAAACTATGGTTGAAGACTAGAATCTGTTTTATCTGTATTCTGAGTATGTTGAGGCAAAGTGGTAGGAGTGTTTTAGTTGAATAAATTGCTCACTTTACTCGGGTTTTGTTCCCTCCAAAAAACCTTTTTGTATTGAAACCCTCGTCTTAAAGGAAAGTAAATTATTATGTCTAGCGGTTTTAAAACTAGGTAACGTTATTATGTATGCAGTCTTATTGGACATTGTAACATATTTATTTATTAGTAAGACAGTAACATTTTACCTTTATTGTATAACTTTTCGTTGTAGGTAAGTAATTTATCGAAGACTCTTACGTTAGCGTATTGTAGTGCGAATTGAGCAATAGCATGGAATGAAGAATGCAAGTAAGTGTAACGGAGTGACATTAGTTGAATAGTTGGTTGTAGTTAGTAGCAAAAAACAAAGCACTATCTTTTTTAACGGGTATGTCACAGTACTCAAAGTGTAGTTTTCAGTCATTTTGCTCGGTAACTATCCATACTAATATTATAAATGGGAAAGTGTATGGGAAAGTGTTTGTTTGTTTGTCCGTCTTTCACGGCAAAACGGGGCGACGAATTGACGTGTTTTTTGAAGTGGAGATAGTTGAAGGGATGGAGAGTGACATAGGATACTTTTTGTCTCTTTCTAACCCCCCACTTCCCTAAAATGGGGGATGGAAGTTTGTATGGTTTGTTACCACGAATTTAACGCGAGCGAAGCCGCGGGCAAAAGCTAGTGAGACATATCTAAATAAAATTTGAACATCAGGTGTATTTGATATGATATGCCGCTACTTAGTTTCGTAGAAAATAATATTTAAGGGAGGGGGGATGCAGCTCATACATATCAACATGTTGCACATCAATAGGAAGTTTCATTGAACATTTTTTGATTAAGTAAATATTTTCAGAAATAATCAGCCCGATAGTCTCAATAATTGTGTAATTTTTGAAGCGGAGATCCAGAAAAAAATTAGAAGTTCATTAATGTATGTTTATTCTTTCAACGAAAATTGTTTTGAACATTATCGAGTAGTATAGATTCACCGTTTCTACCCCATCGTTTTCCCACCACCGGTGGTTTTTCGGGGCTATGAAACCTAAAAAAAAAACAGTTTGGTATGTTTTAGTACATTTAGCCCCCCATTTAGATCGACTGCACTAGATCTCAACAGTGCCCGGAGCCTCCTTCAGCACTTAGGCACTCCGCTAATTAAACAATATACGCTCTTCGACACCACAATAGAACTCTTGCTCACCTTTTTCTATTGTCTCTATTGTTAGCTCGACTCGGCGACATCGCATTGTTACCGAGCTCGGTAGAGGCATACTCCGACGTTGTAGTTTGTTCTTTACGTATTTGCAATAGGTTTTATAATTGCTTAATTGGTTACTCCTTATGAAAGACTAGGTATAGTACCTAAAGTTTCCATAGTTAAGGTATTTTAATAGGTATTTTTTATATAGGCTGTTACGTTCTATTAGCACTCACACGTCGCTGTCTCTTTCAAACCTGTAAACTCGTTTTGAAGAAGCCAATATCAATATTGTTTTTATGTTACATTTTAAGTAGGTATTATACCTAAACTATTTCAATCTCACATGGTGATATAATTATTATTATTAATATTTTACTACATATAACTTAACGAGATTTTTAATGATCTAACAAGCCCCGCGAACTGACACAATTACATTACCCTTTATTAGTCTGGACTGGAGTAGGTATTAAATTTATACTTAAAGTAATTAATTCACATTTCGCGAATATAAATGCAAATTTCAACGTATCTATATGTGTTACAACACAATATGAAACTTCTGGTATATGTTTCAACCCCATCAATTTTAGTTATTTAGTATCTATTCGTTTTCAGTTTTTGCCTAAAATTTATTATTTTATGCAAATCCAATTTTTGAAATATTATTTTATTGATTGTAGATTATTTCCAGTCTAGATATTTGTGTTGTCTTAATTTTTTTTGGGTAAATTATTTTATGCAAATCCAATTTTTGAAATATTATTTTATTGATTTTAGATTATTTCTAGTCTAGATATTTGTGTTGTCTTAATTTTTTTTTTGAACTCGTAAATAACTTGTATGTGACGACTGACTGCTATTTATTGGTGGACAATAAACATTACTGTGTTTTGAACAAGTTTCAACATGTATGTATGCTGCACGTTTCCGTAAACGAAGTTCCCATTATTTATTATAATATATAGATCTTTTGTTAATGTAGGATTCGGTGTGTGATTTATTGCATTCCTGTTTATACCAGTTAGATAGGTGGGGCGGTGCGATATTTAAATACTCCTTTGGTGCTTATATTTAAAGTCGCAATTTCTATTATTAGTTTTTTCTTTAGGCTTGAGAACTTTACCTTTTTTGCTACATGTCCTTTGAAGAAGGTAATAATTTACTTTTTATTCGTTTCTGAGAAAGATATAAATCAATCGGGTTTGAAGTCACACGCGATTTGCCTAGAAAGTAAATGCACAAAAGATCTGTCGTTTAAATTCTTTAGAATTCTTTTGATAATTTAATTTTTTGTTAGAAAACATTCCGCTGCAAACAAAAATTTACCTGTCCCCGAAATCCTGTTTAAACTCGTCGCTACCTACCTAGGTAGCGACTACTCTGTCCCCACCAGCCGTGACCTTTTTTTCAACACAAATTCATATAAAAAGGCTGAGGCTGGGGGGTAAATTTTAGAAACGAAGTGAGCTGCAAATCACGTGTTCAATTACGATTAAGTGAATAAATTTCTTAATTTTGACTAATCAGAGATAGAATTTGAAGGATTACTTTAAATTTCAAAGTATAAAAAACTTATTTTACGCAAATCCAATTTTTGAAATATTATTTTATTAATTTTATATTATTTTTAGTCTAGATATTTGTGTTGTCTTAATTTTTTTTTGTTGAACTCGTAAATAACTTTGGTTTATGTGACAACCGACTGCTATTTATTGGTGGACAATAAACATGACTGTGTTTTGAACAAGTTTCAACCTGTAAGTATGCTGTACGTTTCCGTAAACGAAGTTCCCATTATTTATTATAATATATAGATCTTTTGTTAATGTAGGTTTCGGTGTGTGATTTATTGCATTCCTGTTTATACCAGTTAGATATGTGGGGCGGTGCGATGTTTAAAGACTCCTTTAGTGCTGTAATTTAAAGTCGCAATTTCTATTATTAGTTTTTTCTTTATGCTGTCGGCTTGACAACTTTACCTTTTTTGCTAGATGTCCTTTGAAGAAAGTAATAATTTACTTTTTATTCATTTATGAGAAAGGTATAAATCAATCGGGTTTGAAGTCACACGCGATTTTCATAGAAAGTAATTGCACAAAAGATCTGTCGTTTAAATTCTTTAGAATTCTTTTGATAATTTAATTTTTTGTTAGAAAACATTCCGCTGCAAACAAAAATTTACCTGTCCCCGAAATCCTGTTTAAACTCGTCGCTACCTACCTAGGTGGTCCTCTGTCCCCACCAGCCGTGACCTTTTTTTCAACACAAATTCATATAAAAAGGCTGAGGCTGTGGGTAACTTTATATAGTACCTTCGGATCTCCAGTTCAGTTAAGAGCTCTCAGTTTCTACGCTTTGAAGTTTTAACGAAGACTATTCATAATGGATGTAAGTATTTAAATAGTATTACTCTATAATTATTGCATTAAAAAATTTTCTGTTGTGTTTATGTTTTAAGTCTGTGATATTAATTATGAATTTTGTTTCAGTTTTCTGACAACACTTTCAAAAACTTTTACGTTGATGAAAATGAAGACGAAGCAAGTGATGAAGAGGGGACGCTGGCTTTTAAAGTGAAGCAAGCTATTGCGAAGAAGCGTCAATCGAATAATATTGATGGCTTTTTTGAAAGGCCTAAGAATAAGACAAAAGTGTACAAGAAATCTTCAACGGTCTCCAAAAAAGAAGAAGACGGTGTTTCATATCTCACTTCAGGTCAGGACGATGGGGCATATGCATCACACCTCATCAAGCTCGAAGTATACGACATGAACAAAATACGAAATGTTGGACCTCTGGACCACTGGAAACACTTTGACTATCGTGTTAAATATTATTCTAACGAAGGTGACTCACATGAACAAAGTGCTTGGGATGTTATATTTAATATAACAAAGGAACTATCATCTAAAACAAAATGTGTAAAATATTTTATAGAGACTGATAAGGGTGAAAAAAACTAGTTTTAATCAGTGCTTTATTTATAACTAGAATAGCTTACTTTATTTTTACACTTATAAAAAAGTTTACTTTCTTTCTTGTTTTATTGTATATTAATGTTATTACTCATTTATTGAACATGTTTAATATTAGATGTAGTTTTAATTGCTTATTTTGTGTTTCTTTCTCCGTCACTGCATTTGTCTTAGGTAGTAGGAATATTTTGTAATTATAGTTGTAAGAAATAAAATAAAACCCAATTTATTTTCATAACACATTGTTTTAATTCACAAAAACTGATTTAAACGTATTCCTTAAAACTAAATCATTACACAAATAATTATCAGAAAACAGATGTAAATCTCTCACACATTTAACAGACCTTTTTTTCCCTTGAAGCTTAAAATAAAGATAAACTAAACAGTGTTCCCCACAAACAGAAATAAAATAATTTTGAAGTGATTGATGGTTATAAAACCACCTCTTAGAGTTTCTATTTAAAAATAACCTGTGATAACCATTAGGTTTTCGACCAAAAGAGTCAAAGTATTCACCATATCCATTAACACAAATGTGTATTGCAATCCAATGAGAGCCGGGCTTTGAATCAGGATCCAGAGTGCTTATAACAAAAGTAGGTAGATTAACCCAAACAGGAATCCGGTTTGCAGCAAAAACATTTGACTTAAACCTCGGGTTTATTTTATTCATACAAAATTTTATTTCATTCGAATCCATACTTAATCTAAAAAAGTAAACACTGGTGGTATTACAGACAATGTTCAAGTGGTAATGATAAAATTTAGTGAATGCATTGTATTTATTTAATTACTAACTATTATAATCTACAGTGACATCACGATTTTTATTTATTTCAATTATGTTCTCAAATTCAGCATACACAATACAGTTGACAGTAGTACTTAAAGCTGAATCAAAACGAACTTCGATTCGAACACGTCCGTGTCTTACAAGATTACAGTGTGAAGTTGAACTTGCAGATAAATCAGGAGTCAAATCGAAACATAATAAAGAATAACCACCCACATAGTTTGATCTGCTTATAGCATTACCTTCGTTATGAAAATGAATACCAGTTCCAGAAAACAAAGTATGATATGCAGTTGCTATTAAACCCGGAGAGTTAAATGAGGGCTGCAAAGTTTTAGAAGGAGTTTCATGACCATCTACGTATAAACTAAATGAATTCATATGAAAATGTTGAAAATTGAAGGGATTTATAGCTAAATTACCATTAAACCCAGAGTTTGAAACGAATCCAATAATACATCTTTTAGGGACTTGCCCGAGAAATATATTATCCAACGTTTTACCTTGTATACCTGCGGGTAATATCAGAACCTTAACTTCTGCCCTTGTTATCGGATATTTCGCAGTTGTTGATGCTAATACTTTTTGATGAGCTAACAATACACTAGGATTTATTCTTGCTCTTCTGATAATGAGACTGGCATCTGTTATTTGTACTTTAAATTTACCATCCTTATGACAAATTAAATTAAATGTTTTTTTCTAACGGACTAATTTAACTCTCATTTCTACACCATTCATTATAAATTTCTCCTGGTTAAACATATCACCATGTAAATGACCAATCGTTTCAACTTCCTTGCTTTCCTTAACAAAGTCCATTCTTTCGTGAAACCCTTTATAGTCGAGTCAACGGCGTCCATATAGTTGGGGGTATCTTCATACCACAATCCACAAGTCAGATGAGATTTTTCGGCTGCTGAACCATAATTGTTGTTTGGAGGTGATATAAGCTTCTGATTTAAATAAATGTCTAGTTGGCTAAACAGGGAATGTAACCAATTGTTTTCCGGGGCAACATTTGCATCAGGTTTTATTTTTGTACCATCTTGATTCAATATTTTGGCATTTATATGCAACAAAGTGTGTGATAGATCAATGTAGTCATTACCTGACACAGGAACTTGAAACTCAACAGGACCATCGTCACTTAGAGATGAAATTGGTTTGTAATGAATCCACTGACGACTTTCAATGCTTGTTTGAGTTGATGGTAAAGCAAACAAGTCTAACTCAGATTTGGCACACTCACAAGAATGACTATGTAAGAATGACATTTTTTAGTTTGAAAATATATCGTCAATATTGTTTTTGCTATATTTTTACCTCCTCTTCGGTGAGATGCTTTTAAGTTAATGAATGGTCCACGTCTTTTTGTAGACGTTTTATACCCAGGCCCCGACATCAAAGAATCAATTTTTTCATCTGCTCTTCTTTTTCAGTTGGCGCTTGCTTAATTGAACCGAGATCTAATAGAACTATCCATTGGTCGTGAATTTACCATATCGGATAAAAGACCGATTCCTGCATCTAAAGTTTCTTTTCCCACTGTTTTAAGACCACTAGATAATAATGGTAGCACAGACCTAAAAAGACCACCCAAGAAACTCCCGATCCCATGTCCTCGTTGATATGGTACCCCTTTATAAACTATTCCTATACCCGTACCAGCTTGGTGTGAATAGTAATGTTCATATGGGCAAGACGTAGATGATCTTTTATTATTCATTTTACCCGTTGAAAGTGTAGCTTCACGCAAGAAGATCCAAACTGGAATGGTATTCTAGCTCCAGTAGTTGTCCTTATATCTATTTCTATAGTATCGAATTCTCTTCGTAAAACGGGTACATAGTGAGCAGGTGAGAAAATATGTGTTTTGTAAGCACGATAGATAAATTTAGTTGGGTCTAACGGTATTATTCTCAGTAATGATGTAATTACATCTCCCACCACTTGTGGATGAATGATATCAGTATAAACAAATATTTGTGAGGGTAAACCTAAGTATAAATTTGCAGGATGTTTTCCAATTGACATTTCTTTTAAATTTGATCTTGGTCGAAATCCTAATTGTAGACTTAATATGGGTGTTGTTGTGACTGAGACTATTTCTTTATCTGTTGATATCCCCACCATTTTTGTAATTTTATCATATCTAAACTTAACTAAGCTTTTTAGCTGTGGGTTTTCATTTAATGCATCAAGAAAATGATGAAGACTATCATACGAAGTAGCTGGTATGTGAGTTTTTGAATCAACGATTTTATCCGTCTTGTCTGCAGGTCCTCGAACTTTCTTTTTAATATAAATGATATTTTCATGTTCTTGAACATTGTACATGGAGCATGGGTATTGAAATTCTACTAAACCCACGACCCATTCTCCTTACAATTTAATGGTTTTAGGTAATTTTGTTAAAAAGTGCGCAGTTGTATTATCATTGTAATATTCCGATGAGCTATTGCTCAACAAAGTTAAGTAAAAACTGTTTTCACTCATATTGTTTCTAAACTTGATGACGGTATCCAGGAATTAAATTTATTAGAATAACCTCGCCACTTCACGAACATTTCCTTTCTGCCACCAATACGGCGCGAGCGTATTATTTTATCAATATTATATTTGATAGAGGGGTGGTGAGTTACTTTTTGTAATTTTTTAGAATAAAATGTACCAATTATTGGTTCACCTTCCAAATCTTTTAAAGTATAAACAACCCACGGAGACCTATTGATAACTGATTCAATCTCAAATATTTCATCACTCCTATTGGTTTCATAACCCTTTTGGAATATATGTTTATATTTAGTTATCCTAACATGGTCACCTACATTTAGCCTTGCATTTTATAAAGAAGGTTGTTTATAATTTTTTCTTTCATATAAGTTACAACAAACAGTCCTTATATTACTAGAGTTAACATCAACTGGATGCATTTTCATGCTGGAATGATAGCTATGGTTATATGAATAAAGCAGATCTTGTAATATATTAGTGTAATTGTAAGTATTATTATGAGTGAAATAACGCCACATTTTAGTTTTGAGAGTTCTTTGAAACCTTTCAACTATGCTAGCTTTAATGTCTGGGTTGTTAGTTGTATAATAATTTATGTTCTTACTTTAAAAATAATCTCTCACCATCTTTGAAACAAATTCTGTACCCTTATCAGATTGAATATGTCTAGGGGTTGCATTTGCTTCCGTGAATATGCTTTCAAAACACGTTTTAATCGTTTCAGCATCCTTCTTTTTCATAAGTCTCGCAAATGCATATTTGCTAAATACATTAATAACACAAAGAATATATTTATACCCATCGTTGTATTGACTATAGGTACGCATATCACTTAGATCAGCTTGCCATAGTTCATTGTAGTTTGACAGGATGTATTTGTTACGCGAGAAACGTTTATGAACAGGTTTTTCACTTCCTCTCTATTCATTTGACCTTTCATTTCCTTCATAACATTATTTAAACTACTATATCGAGCCGGGTTTGATATATAGTAATATATTCTATTTATGTCTAATAAGGAGTCCATCTTTCCCAAACAACTTTCTTTTGAGATCTCGTTTTTGGCTTAGTAGATAGAGGAGTAGATGCGTTTTTTTCTTTTATTGATAGGTTTTGCGCGCTAATAGAAGCCTGTGAAGTGTTAGCTTCAGGCTTAGATTGAATATTATTAATAAATTCTAAAGTCTCGGGGTTACCAATACATGACGATGGAACTTTTATATCATTTAAAAGACTAGCGAAATCCTCCCATCCCACTGGTTTTGAGCGTTTAAGCGGTCTAAGCACATCGCCTACCAAATCGAGAATATTGCAATTTGGTATTGTCTGACTGTTTATAACTACTTCACCGTTCTCCTTCCACCAAATTTTAGGTCTATTCAGAACAATGTTTTGCAGTAGCGTCTGACTTTTTGTCCTGTACGATTTAGGTATAACATCTATAATATAGGAGTATATCGTTTAGGTAATTCAACCTGTGATACACCAGGAGGTGTGGCATAAACATCTTCTGCCGGCATAGGTGAATTTGCGTCTCCGCTTAAGTTCTGAGTAAATGATTCCTCCTTTCGGATACTTTCCTCTTTTTTTACATTTTCCTCCTTTTTGTTAACTTTCGAAGCAACGTTGTAGTTATCGTTAGTAAGGTAGTAGTTCATCCATCACTATTGGTAATATAAATGGTATTTGATCTGCCTCAGCAAAATGTAAAAATCGTTGTAGTGCTTGACAATATAATGCCCACTTTTCACGATCATTTATTTTTCTTCTAAGAATTGTTTGCATTTCTCCATCCAGACGGGATGATAATTTTTCCACCTGGTTTTCACTTTTTTTAAGTCTTTCAATAAATTCAGGTTCTACTAACAACATTTTCTTTGTATTCTCCATTGTATCAAAGATAAGGAGTTTACCAATGCACTTAAAACTGCACCTAAAATTAACGGTAAAAATGCACCCCCCTTCTGAATAATAACGGTTTTTCTAAGCTTATTTTTGCCTTTGAAACTAGTTTTCGTAATGTTTCCTTATATTTTTTTAATTTGGATTTTTCTTTGTTATCTAATGGAATTTTACCCTTTAGAACGATATATATACATTCAGAAATTATGTTGATCTCATCTTCATCGCACGATTTAAGCAAAGCAGTGCGATATTTTGGTTTAAGTACATGCAGGGCTTCCAGTACATGTTTATAGGTACTTACTCGAGAATGCATCATTTAGAACTGACTGAAACTTGATGATCCTTGTTATATTTAAATCCTTTATTTGGGATATACACTGTGCAATGGCCGTCAAATGGAAATATTTTAGATTTTAAACGACACATGTCATCTGTGTTTTATTTTAGATCAATCATAAGATAGCCTTGAGCGTTTTTAGTAGCATCCTTGTAAACTTCGTCAACGAACTTTGAGTTTTCTGGGTATACTTGACGAGACAAATAACGTATTTGTGTTTTATCTCTAGGATTCTTAAAAAACCCTAAATAACTTGTATTCAAAGACATATCACGTTGACCTTTACCCTGATGAAATATGTTTTAAGATTACCTTTTGTAAAAATATCAACCAGTCGCCCATTTGATTCTCGCATTAAGTCATCTCATCTATTATAAGTAATTTGGGCTTCAGTCCATCAAACATGGACATATCAGGTATTCCTTGACTATAAATCACATTTTCTAGATTATATAGGGGTTGCATTTCATCATAACACCAAATCACTTCATCAAACTCAACATTTCATAATTCTTTCGAATGTTCAAGAAAACTTGTAACAAATTTAGTTTTTCCACAACCACTCGGACCAGCTACAATAGTGGTGAAGGGATGGTAAAAATGAATCATTTTGAATTAACGTGAGGAGTGTGTTGTTATGAAAAGGAATTAATTTCAAATGACAATTTTTTTTAAAGTTTCTCCTTTTATCAAGAACATTTATTAAAAATAACACATAATTAACGTGAGGAGTGTGTTGTTATGAAAAGAAATTAATTTCAAATGACTATTTTTTTTTTAAGTTTCTTTTTTAAACAAGAACATTTATTAAAATTAACACATAACAAAAAAAAATTGACACAAGATAATTTTAACTTCTAAACTAAATCATACAATTTACAAAAATTATACACATTGCACAAAAAATAAATACATTTAATTGAATATTCTGTGTAAATTAAATAAATTTTAAAGTACACCATGAGGAATTTTATAATGCGTGGGGTCACGCAAGAGTATCAATAGAATTTCCTAACAAATATCGTTTCGTGTCATTACGGGAAAGCGTTATTTTGGTAATTTTCTGTGTAAATACAATGTGTTTTATTGATTTGAAACGTAACATTGTATCATATTTAATTTTTTTCTCAAATAAACATTTTTGAAAACTATCAAGATCATATGTTTCCGTTATGCATTTATTGACACCTTTAGCTTTAGACTTAATTTCTTTATTTTGTACATCTATGGCGTACATTTTTGAACGCAAACCAACAAATTCCTTAAATATTTCCCCATTGTTTTCATTTTTGAAAACACCAAGTTGCTTTTTGTTTACCAGAGGGAAACCATACACGTTGTCCTCTGGGTATTCAAAAGTATCAAAATATAAATTAAGATCTGATTTTATGTCATCATAAAAGTCCTCTGTGAATATTTGATATAGTAAACTATCAGTATGTGTGTAAAGCAATTTCAAATTATTTTGATATTTGGTTTTCATATAGTCGTAATGAAATTGATACATTAAAGTTTTAGAAAGATCTAAAATGCAAAAACCTAGGTAAATTGGTTTGTTGTATAAAACTTTAGTTATTTTTCAATTGAACAGCTACTAAATCATGTGAAAAAAGATATAAACTATGAAATTCAAGTTTCGCAATTAAAGATTGAACTCCTTGAGATTTCCCACGATTTTCCCAGTGATTTAATAATTTGATGTTTACTCGTTTCATTACATTCTCCTTAGTTTTACCAAACACTGAATTGTTCATGAGTTTGAAAAAATCTTTTTCGAATTCAGAAGATGCTTGGGATCGCATGTAGGTATTTAAATCTATGTAACTTCTTAACCATGGGGATTGTTCAAATTTTAATATTCTATGGATTTTAAGCAATTTTAATCCGTTTTGTAAACTTTGTTTATGGTTTCTATAATGAATGACATAGTTTGTTTTCTTGTTTAGATTTGGTATTATTTTTTTGCTTTAGAATTACCTAAACATACATTTTCGGGACAAAATGGTTGATCCGAATGATAATCATGTAATTCTTTAGGGTACTCAATGTCTACTTCTAAGATAAAGCCATGATCAGCATCAACTGCAATATTAAAATTCGTCTGTACATTTACCTATTCAAATTTACCTGTAGGAAGAGGTTGAGACAAAGCCCAACCATACAAGTTATTTGCATCTAAATATACGAGAAAAGAAGACGGTTGGTTTGATTCATAGTTTGACATATATTTATTGTTAGCTTTTGCATGTCTGTGACTGCATTGGGATATACGTTCTCGAAAATTTTTTGCTATGAAAGCAATTTTATCAATATCCGTCAAAAGTTCAAGTTTTATTTTCGTAACTTTTAACATGGCATTCCAACTCAATCCTGGGGCAGTGTAACAATGAGCTGGAGCCAAACCGTAGGTCTTAACACATACATTTCTAAAATTTTCAAATAAATCAGTTAGTAGCAAAACATCTGTTTTCAGATATAAATCTGAATAGTCCCCCATATTTTGACAATTAAAGTGATTCCACACACCCACAGTATGTTCATAATCCTCATCTGAAATGTGGCTATTAGTCAGAGAACTATAAAATAAATCCTTACGAGGAAGGGCGGTAAGGTTTAAACTATCAAATGATGTCATGTATTCATATGGGTAAACACACTTACGTATCAAGCGCTTATAGTCTTCTTCACTTGGAAAATTTAACTTTAGTTCATTGAATTGGTTTGTTGTTAAGTTTTTAGCTAATTTTTCAAAACTACTAGACATGAATTTATAGGCCACTAAAATTAAATTTTTTGAAGAATTAATTCCCAGCAGGCTGGAATTCGTTTTAATACCTTCAAGTGGTCCTAAATGCATGTAATCCGAGTTTGTCCAATCCCAAGAGGTGTGCATAACTTTTTAGCGGAAATTTTGCTCTTTGTCAGGTTTTTGCTTGTAGCTCGAAAACAGTACGTCCGACGGAAAATGTCATATTTATCAATATTGAAAAGGGTTACATTCTGCTTTGAATGAGTATATTTACTTCTAATACGGTTCAGCGGTACAGCCGCAATCAAAAGTTATAAACCGGGAAAATGTCTCATATATTGAAAAAGTCATATTTTGACTTCCATACCACATATCTTTAAAACAGATGACTCATGGTGAAAAACCTATAGAATACAAGTTGAAGACAATATAATTTCACGTTATATAGATATTTCAATTTTCAAATTCAGTTATTTTGAAAGACTAAATTTGGCATGAATTCAAAAGCGGTTTTTTACTAATTCCTTCTAAGTTGCATATTTTCCATAAATATGAAGTGTGAGGCGTACATTTAATGCATTTTTACAACTAAGAACATTTAGGTGCAAATTTCTAAAACGTACTCAATCAGAAAACTATTTATACACCGTGTTTTTTTTTTATTTCCGGTAATTTCAAGGGTATATTCCTGAGATTAAATAAGTTTATTTCTCAAAGACGCCAGTGTCCTAATTAGCTCTGAGGTAATCGATATTTTATTAATGCCTTCTAATTGTGTAAACCTACATTTATTTATTTTTTTAACTCTGAGAACCCACTACAAAATGATGCACCTGTGTGTTAAGTCAAATAGGTTCAGTAGTTGTTGATTGATTCACCAATCTGTAGGTATATTAACTCAACCAAACAATTGAACATTATGACATGTCAATGACATTTCGAATATTGACAATCCTAGGTACACAGGGAATATATTGCATTGAAAATTTTATAATTGAAAGAAAAATGGAAAAATTGACCGCAACGAGCAAGATTCTAACTTGCGACCTTTCGGAACACCGGTCCGAATTTTTCCATTTATCTTTCAATTATAAACTTGAAATTTCGATTGTAGACGTTTCTGCTTAGTACAAAATTAATATTGTATTGTCTTAACATACAGTTACATGACTTTATAGCGGGTTCTCAGACTAAAAGAAAAATTCACACAATCAGAAAGACGAAAAAGAACTATCGATTACCTCAGAACTATAGCAACTTAGGACACTACCGTCTTAAATAAATATACTTAAGTTAAGCTTAGGAATATACCCTTGGAATTACCGAAAATAAAAAAAAAACACGTAGTATAAATAGTTTTCTGATTGGGTACGTTTTAGAAATTTGCACCTCAATGTTCTTAGTTGTAAAAATGCATTAAATGTACGCCTTACAATTCATATTTATGGAAAATTGCAACTTAGAAGGAATTATTAAAAAACCGCTTTTGAATTCATGCCAAATTTAGTCTTTCAAAATAACTGAATTTGAAAATTGAAATGTCTATATAACGTGAAATTATATTGTCTTCAACTTTTACTCTATAGGTTTTTCACCAGGAGTCATCTGTTTCAAATATATGTGGTATGGAAGTCAAAATATGAGTTTTTCAATTAAATGAGACATTGTCCCGGTTTATAACTTTTGATTTCGGCTGTAACACTGTACCGAATTAGAAATTAAGATACTCTTTCGACACGGAATTTAACCCTCTTTAATATTGATGTACATGACATTTTCCGTCGGACGTACTGTTTTAGAGCTACAAGCAAAAACCTGACAAAGAGCAAAAACTTCGCTAAAAAGTTATGCACACCTCTTGGGATTGGGCAAAATCGGATTACATGCCCAAAGAAAGGTATTAAAACGATTTTTAGCCTGCTGGGAATGAATTCCTCAAAACACTTTTTATAGATCTTATTTGCTTGGCCTATTAAGGGAATCAACGAATCTTAATTTCACTGTACGGTTATTCACTTTTAACATTTTGGAAAAGGAAATATATATTTTTTTTGTTCTGTGGGATTAGTTCTATATTACTATTTTCAAAATTAAGCCCATGTACTATAAAGTGACTGTCATAGTTGCATAAGTTATGAAAAAACACAGGTACAAAGTTTTGGGGTCTGTACTTTTCATTGCAAAGTGAATGTGCAACGCCTTCGTAAACACTGGTATGCCAATTATAGGAAACGCAGAAATCCTCGTTCAAACATTTACAACAAATGAAACAGACTTTGCTGTTTGCAGTGTGTTCTTTATTTAAAGTTGTTAAGGGCAAAGGGGGCTTGGAAAATGTATTCTTTTTACAAATACTCTCCAAATCATGTTTAATACATTTCATAAATGTTTGACCACAGTTCTCCCCTTTGTATGTTCTATAAATTGATAACTTGTCATCATATGCACATTTAATGTAGTATCCAAACCTATAAACTTGATGTTTCTGAATGTTAATGGTTGAGGAACGCTTGTCTATACGTCTGCGTCTGTTTGATTTTATCATCTACATAATCATCATCAGCTTCATAATCTTTATCACTGTCAGGTGTTGGAGAGTGACTATCATCTTTAGTGGTTTGTTCATTAGATTGTTCTGACTGAATAGGACTTAAAAATGCCTCAAAATCTGCATACACAACAAAAGGAACTCGTAATTTACGCTCGTAATTATTGAAATTAAGTTGACTTGAAGAAGTCATTTTGTCAAACCAATCTTTCCTTTTATCCTCTTCAGAGGGTAAATTGTACATATGTGAAAACAATAGTTCTTTTGATGCTCTACTAAATTCTGATTAGATGAAAAATTTGACAAACAACCATCACATATATTAACAGCATGTTGTGATTTATTTATTTGAGCGGATACTAATCGAGATAAATTGTTGATTAGACAATAATGTCCTCTATTCCCCTTTGTTATATAAAACAAATTAAAATGTTTTTTTTTTTTACATTTTGTAATGTGTAAAGGACCAACAATATCATGACTTTTATTTTGTGAATTATACTGCAAACCAAACACGTTAATACTTAAATCATTAAACTTTTCAAATTTCTGAATATCAGTAAACTTGATAGGAAAAGGAATATCACCAAACTTCAATTTCTCCTTGTATTTGACATAACAGTTCACCATATTAGCGTGATTGTTTTTCTTACGTGGATATAAACCCGAAAGCTATGCCCAACGGAAACATTCATGATCATTATTTTTGATGTTTATTACTGCTCTTTTGTTTGTTATATCACGTGGTAATTCAATATATGAAGAACCACGTAATGGTTTATATTTATTAGCATTAACGTCCAAGTGGTTTATGTTTACCAAACTCCATCCACTATCTTTTCTTTCAAAGTTTGTTAATCTCTCTGTTATTTCATTTACGAGGGATATGAAAAAAAAATCTTTATCACTGCTCACATTAAAAAGTTGATTGTTTAATTGAAAATCAAATGTATTTCTTAACTGTTTGGTATCCTGACAAAAATTTGCATTTAAAATAAAATTAACTTTTAAAGTACAATGATCTGCAACTGCTCGATTTAATAAAGTAAAAATTGTATCTTTATTTTTTTCTAAAAACGATTCGGGGGTTTCAAAGGGTCGGTGATCATTTTTATTACTTGATATTCTGTACGTAGCAACCCTGTTTCGGAATGCATTTTCAATTAGCTGAATGTTGATTAATTCGCTGTCTGAACTAAGAACATTGTTTTTGTGGTTATTGCTTTTCAAATGGTTTACTAAATATCTTTTTACCACATACACATGGCACACAGAACATTCAATTTTGTCATTTTTTTTTGTGCTTACGTCAATACAGCAAGCTTGTGTTGTAGAAGTTGATGCTGAATCACTGCTAGTTGAAGGTTGACTCTTCTTTGTTGATGCTTTAGACACAGGATCCGTAGTTGCCATTTCTATTCCACCTCCAACTTGTTGGGATCTAAAGAAATAAAATACAATATCACAAATAATATAATTACATCATTACTTATAATATGATTACCAGAAACAAAGATTAATAATAACTACAAAATACTAACTTGTATATTTCTTACAATGCAAACAATACGCTTGCATTGGTAGGACTCCGTCTACTACATCAGTAGTTGATATATGAATATCCCGTGTTTAATTCCTATGACCCTCACATGGGGTATAATATCTTGATCCTCGAAAATTGAATCAGGTAATAAGCCATCAATAAACCACAATCGGATATATCTATGAAATTTCTGCATAATTAACTTTTTGTTAAAACTTGCTATCTCGCTACGTTCTAATTTAGGCTCAAGATAAAATGCCATGTTGCAAAACTGAATCACACAATACCACAGGTACAAAACACTGAAACTTCAATTTGCTATAGATAATTTTAAACGCTGGATGCAGGTGGCGCAGGACCGGTCATTGTGGCACTCTTTGGGGGAGGCCTATGTCCAGCAGTGGACGTCTTTCGGCTGATATGATGATGATGAATTTTAAAATTGGGGACCCACCTTTATACCACTATCCCCTCCCTATCCGTAAGTCAGATAAAGAAACATGTAACAACAGGTTTTAACTTAGATCACCCACCCCAACAAGATGCAAGGTAGAAAAAAAATGTATCATGAATTAAATATTTAAACAGATTGATAAACTTACATTTCATATTTTTGTTGACGTAGAGATTCACACAAATTATATATTTCTTGGTCTTCAAAATATTCCTTCATTTCCAATTTGTATGCTATATATATAGATTAAAAATCAGGATGGTATAAGTTTTCTATACTTTGAAATTTAAAGTGTTCCTTCAAGTTCTATCTCTGATTAGTCAAAATTAAGAAATTTATTCACTGAATCGTAATTGAACAAGTGATTTGCAGCTCACTTCGTTTCTAAAATTTACCCCCCAGCCTCAGTCTTTTTAAATTTGTGTTGAAAAAAAGGTCACGGCTGGTGGGGACAGAGTAGTCGCTACCTAGGTAGGTAGCGAGGAGTTTAAACAGGATTTCGAGGAAAGGTAAATTCTTGTTTGCAGCGGAATGTTTTCTAACAAAAAATTAAATTAGCAAAATAATTCTAAAGAATTTAAACGACAGATCTTTTGTGCATTTACTTTCTAGGAAAATCGCGTCTGACTTCAAACCCGATTGATTTATATCTTTCTCAGGAACGAATAAAAAGTAAATTATTACCTTCTTCAAAGGACATCTAGCAAAAAAGGCAAAGTTCTCAAGCCTAAAGAAAAAACTAATAATAGAAATTGCGACTTTAAATTAAAGCACCAAAGGAGTCTTTAAACATCGCACTGCCCCTCCTATCTAACTGGTATAAACAGGAATACAATAAATCACACACCAAATCCTACATTAACAAAAGATCTATATATTATAATAAATAATGGGAACTTCGTTTACGGAAACGTGCAGCATACATACATGTTGAAACTTGTTCAAAACACAGTCATGTTTATTGTCCACCAATAAATAGCAGTCAGTTGTCACATACAAGTTATTTACGAGTTAAAAAAAAATTAAGACAACACAAATATCTAGACTAGAAATAATCTAAAATCAATAAAATAATATTTCAAAAATTGGATTTGCATAAAATAATTTACCCAAAAAAAATTAAGACCAGACAAATATCTAGACTGGAAATAATCTACAATCAATAAAATAATAATTTAAAAATTGGATTTGCATCAAATAATAAATTTTTGGCAAAAACTGGAAACGAATAGATACTAAATAACTAAAATTGATGGGGTTGAAACATATACCAGAAGTTTCATATTGTGTCGTAACACATATAGATACGTTGAAATTTGCATTTATATTCACGAAATGTGAATTAATTACTTTAGGTATAAATTTGATACCTACTCCAGTCCAGACTAATAAAGGGTAATGTAATTGTGTCAGTTCGCGGGGCTTGTTAGATCATTAAAAATCTCGTTAAGTTATATGTAGTAAAATATTAATAATGATAATTATATCACCATGTGAGATTGAAATAGTTTAGGTATAATACATACTTTTTTTTTTTTTTTATACCACGACGGTGGCAAACAAGCATACGGCCCGCCTGATGGTAAGCAGCTACCGTAACCTATGGATGCCTGCAACTCCAAAGGCGTCACATGCGCGTTGCCGACCCTTTACAAAAAGGAGGATTCACTGTGTTGACGACTAAAGGAACAAGAAGGTCCCTCATCGTCAACACACTGGGTCCTCTTTGGGCTCTTTGGCAACCTTACTCACCAGCAGGAACACAACACTATGAGTAGGGTCTAGTGCTATTTGGCTGTGGTTTTCTGTAATGTGGAGGTACTTCCCCAGTCGGGCTCTGCTCCAGATTTTCATTCGCTGAACGTGCCCTACCACACTTAGCGAGATGCCATTCGCAGTGCCCATACCTCTCTTTTTGGCGTAGTTTAAGGACATACCCAGGTCCGGACGTAGTTTAAGGACATACCCCGGGTCCAACTTAAAACTTAAAATGTAACGTAAAAAAAATATTGATATTGTCTTCTTCAAAACGAGTTAACAGGTTTGAAAGAGACAGCGACGTGTGAGTGCTAATAGAACATAACAACTCATATAAAAAATACCTATTGAAATACCTAAACTACGGAAACTTTAGGTACTATACCTAGTATTTCATAAGGAGTAACCAATTAAGCAATTATAAAACCTATTGCAAATACGTAAAGAACAAACTACAACGTAGGAGTATGCCTCTACCGATCTCGGTAACAATGCGATGTCGCCGAGTCAAGCTAACAATAGAGACAATAGAAAAAGGTGAGCAAGGTTTCTATTGAGGGTTGAGACCTAGTGCAATCGATCTATATGGGGGGCTTAACGTACTAAAACATACAAACTTTTTTTTTTTTAGGTTTCATAGCCCCGAAAAACTAACATAATCCCGAAAAACCATTGTTTTGGTGGTGGGAAAACGATGGGGTAGAAACGGTGAATCTATACTACTTTATGGGTTAAGGCATTTTCGAGTTATCTTCGGAAAACTTCTTTCGTAGGCAAATACGATCTTTTTAGGGTTCTGTAGCCGAAATGGCAAAAACGGATCCCTTATAGTTTCGTCATGTCCGTCTGTCCGTCCGTCCGTCCCTATGTCACAGCCATTTTACTCGGAAACTATAAGACGTATCTTAATAAAATTTAGACATGAGGTGTATTTTGTATGCCGCTATTTAGTTATGTAGTGAAATTGCAGAAAAATATATTTTCATGGGGGGGGGGAGTGGGCGCTGCATACATGTAACTTTTTTTTTACCAAAATTCACACTCTTGGTCTCACATTGGTCACACATTGTACCAATGTTGTACCGATGTGAGACCAACGTTTGACCAATGTGTGATCAATGTGAGACCAATGTTGAATGAAATTCTGTTCGAATAGCAAATGTCAATGTCGTTATAGCGTTGAGTTGAGTTGGGTTGGAGCTGTGTCTGTCCAGGTTTATTTGAATCGCGGCCCCTATATCAAACATAACTCCTAAACACAACAAACAATCAACCAATATTGAAGTTGTATTGGAGTTGCGTTGGAATACTTCTCAAGCAAATTCTGATATTTCTGATTCAGATGTTTATGCCGTAGCTGTATTGCGCTGTTAATGAATTGGATTTGTATTGAAGTTGGATCGTGTCTATACGTGTTTTAAAGTTAGAATACGGCCCCTATAATACCTATATCGCTCTTTTTCTGTTTGCGTATAAAATGAATCATGGCGAAGAGTACTCGCCTCTTTCAAATACATAAAAACCTCAAGTGTCACCCTCGTATCATGTCTCATTTCAAGTAACACTAGTGAGACTCAGCCGTTCATTAATTTTAATGAGATTGACGACGCGAAAACATATTTGTATAACTATGTTAACTTTATAGTTTTATACGATGGACGAGTGAGTTAGATGGCGATTTCGCCTTTGGCGATTCGCTAAATTTCATGAAATTCTGTGCGGCTATTTTTGTGTAGTCCGCCAACAAATTCACAGACAAACAGACAGAAATTCTTAAAATAACTGGAATATATTAAGTTGACGTATATACAGTGACCGGCAATAGTATCTTCCTACACGAAGGCCGCAAAAATATGTGACACGATCTTATATAAGGACTACAAATAAGAGCGTGTTGCATATTTTTGCAGCCTTCATGTAGGAAGATACTATTGCCAGTGACTGGCCATAGGTACTCTTTTTTTTCTTTTTGCTCCTTCATTATATGTATAAGTCGCAGGGAAATAATTAAAACAGAGATTTTAACAAATCTCTAAGGGATATGATCAAATCACGCAGGATGTTGAAATGGAGAATCCATATCATTTCCCTAGAAAAATTAAATCATTTCACCAAATCACTGACTCTGTTTAGTGGAAAGACATAATTGGAAGGTGATTATGGAGACATATCGTCATTTGACAAGACCTGCTGTTCCTCTGAGACAATGTTGACTTGACAATCGCGTGATTTACATTTACCAGCTTCCTTATTTATAATATTCCATACTGTTTTCACCTTGTTGTCCAAAATTTTGATTTTTGCACTAGTATAGTTCGCCTTCGCAGTCAGACACACTTTCTTGAAATTTTTTGAATAGTTCTTAACATAGTCCAGAAAATCTGCATTTTGGTTCAGTTCTCTCTCTCCATAAAGTTCATAAAGCCTCTTTCTACTTTTATGAATGCCTACGGTAGCCCATTCGCTAAACTTTGATTTAGCTTTAGTCTTTGACCCACTAATAGTTCTCAATTTGAAATGTTTGTTAAATTGACAAAGAATCATACCAAGCAAATCTTCATACAAATTATTTGAGTCATAAAAATGTGAATACGTGTAATGTGTGTAACACTGTCTAGTGTTGACAGATGATTTTGCATTTCTTTTTTGAATGATTCCAAACGATAACCATTAATGGGTCTATATGTTACAGTTTGTGGAGTTTCCTGAATTGGCTTTATAAAAAATGCCCTTTGACCGCTGTGATCAGAATTAAATAGTTAAATATTTGCTTATGGCATGTTGCACTAGTGACGCCCACCCGGGTAGGTTCAAAGAACAAATTAAACATATTAAACGATTTAAACAAACATAGCAATTTAACAGAATTATTAGACAATTAAAGCAAGTTAATATTAATCTCCACATACTATAACAAACTTTTGGCAGTTTCGGCTATTAGTCACTAATTTCAGCACATTTTCCATGGTATTTTCAAATTTGTTGAAATCAGCTGCTGCCGCTGTTGGTGGTGTATATACACAAATAACTTTCTAATTCTACACAAGCAGTTTCTACAATCCTCTCTATGGAACATTTTACAACATCCTTCCGTTCTTTAGATCTTAGACCACCATGAATGGCAGATTTTCTAGCATAGTAACTGACTAATTTAAAGTTAACAAAGTCAAATATTAAATGTTCTTCTTTAACCGATTCGTTGCGTCTTCCATTTTCGAAAACTTTTGGCTGTGGCGGCGAACAATTATTTCATGACACGACAGGTGTGCCATACGCCATAGAATATGATGGCACGCCTAACGTGTCATCAGCCATGCGTAAAAAAATATTTACTTTTTTGGTTTTTTTCACTGATTTAGACTTGATTGAGTTCATTTGAAATCAAACCAAGGAAGTAAACTGATTAAAACGTTGTTTTAAATTTTTAGTAGCATTTAAACTACCTGTTTTTCTTGAAATGGATGGTAAGTGACTTTAAAGATTCAGGTATCACAAACATTTTCTACTATGTACAATTTTTATACATATATGTATAGTAGGCTAAGTTAGCCCGGCTAACGGAATAGGTAAATATAATTTTTTTACAGTGCGACGCGATTTAAAACTATGCATTCAATATTTTCATGATTTCTCTTTGAATTATTTATTCGAGCCATATAGATAACAAATAATTTGTCTTGATTCACAAAAAGTAAAATCTTCATTCTAATATTTTTGATATATCCCTTACAGCACCGGCTGATACGATCGTGCGTTCAACTTTAAAAAAATCTAGTTTGAAAAATAATCATCATCATAATAATGCATTCGATTATTATTCATTTTAAACCCGCGTGCGTTTAGTTAGGGGGTCAGTCGTCGGCGCGGTGAGCGTCAAGCAGGTACCATCGGGTTCAGAATTGCATGGCCAATTTATGAATGAATTCATTGATAAATTGACCATGCAATTTTGAACCCGATGGTACGTGTACGAGACGGACGACCAGGACAGAAGTAGGTATTAACAATTTTTTTAAATTTGTGATTTTTAAATGTGTTAAATTCTTTTTTTATTAAATTAAACGTTCTTCTGTCGTATAATGTAGATAATTAAAAGTTTAACCAGAAATTTTAGTCACTTTTTTGTGCCTAAAGTTATAACGCACGATCGTGCGGGTCAGGACGCAAGTCGACAAATTTAAATTGTGTTGACTATGATAAATTGAAAATACGATCAATCAAAAGCGTTTTTTTTAAATCATTTTATGTAAAACATGTTGGAAATCTAAAACTTTATTAATAAATATTGATTAACTCCTTTGAACTAGACTCTGTAACTTACCCTTATATTAAAAAAAAAAAAATACAACTATACTAGGGGTCGCAACGAAATGAAACGATAGTGCGAGTGGGTTTTCACAAAATTTTGGGGGGGGGAGAATTTTTTTTGTATTTTTTTGTCTTTTTATGGGCCTTAAATGCACCGAAAAATGCAACTTCAAACCAAAAATCCAAAAAAAAAAATCTCGTGCTGTAAGGAGTATACTAGGCATACATTTTTATTTTAAAATAAAATATTTAAAGAGGGTAAATAGGTAAATAGTTCTGGTGTCTATGACATTAGGCCGTATTCGCAAGCTAAGAAATAGAATGATACGCACAACCAATGTTTATATCTCCGTTTGCCCTACAGTTTAGAATGACCATTCCATATCGGACAATGTACACGCGGCTTTAATAATTGCCATTGGCTGTTTGCATTGATATTTCGTAGTCAAAAGGAATATTTAAAAGGTAAAAAACAATACATTAATGGATTGTAGTACAGTTTATGCGTAAAAAGAAGTGTTATGGTTTATATGAGAATTCATGCGAACTATGTCACTTCACTTTCCGCATAGATTTCAACTTTGCGTCCGTTAAAACGGTACAATAATGAAAATCATTTTAAGGGTTCCGTACCAAATCGGTAAAAAACGAACTATGTCTGTCTGCCTGCCACAAAGCCAATTTTCTCAGAAACTACTAGACCGATTGAGCAAAAATTTTGTACACATATGTAAGTCAGGTTGCTGACTTACATATGTATGTATGGGTTACCAACGCCAGTCTATAAATATTAAATATGGGGGGGGGGGGGGGGGCATTTGTGGGGGTAAATGAGAAATAAATAAAAATTTGCAAAACTATAATGTATGACATATCAAATAAAACGGCTTAATATGAGGATCTGAAATATATTTGTTGTATAATTTTAACGTATGTAGTTTTGAAGTAATTTAAAAAAAACCGGCCAAGTGCGTGTCGGACTACGCATAATGGGGAGTTCCGTACCTTCAATGGAATAAAAACCAAACGAATACCAAAAGGTCGTATCTGATGCCTATGGAAGAAGTTTTTTAAAGATAACTCAAAAATACCAGAACCTATTATGTTCAAAATATTTTTTGTAGAAAGTATGTGAAAAGACGCATTATTTTCCATTTTTTCATATTTTTTGGATTTACGGTTCAAAAGTTACAGGGGGTAGGACACAATTTTTCTGACTTTCGAAGCGATTATTTCTGAAAATATTCACTTAATCACAAAATGTTAAACCTCGATGTAATTTTTAAAGACCTATCGATTGATGTGCAACATGTTGATACTGAGCGTTGGGCGCCCTCCCAATTTTTTTTCTGCAATTTATCTACATAACTAAATAGCGGCATACAAAAGACACCTTATGTCTAAATTTAATTAAGATACGTCTTATAGTTTCAGAGTATAAAGGCTGTGACATACGGACGGAAGGACAGACGGAGATGACGAAACTGTAAAATTGACCGACCCCGTCCCCCCTTATATCTGAAACTGCTGGACCGAAAAATTTGAAAAACAAATACTGACATTCGTTATTTACGTATTACAGATACAGATTACAGGAAAAATAATAGGATTCTACACCGTGAGTCGGACTTAAGAAAAAAAATCGAGGCGCGAGTCCGACTCGCACTCGGCCACCCTATAAAATTCTCATGAAATCATGCTGAAACCGTCTTTTTTCACAAAATCTATTAAAAATCGGTTGATGTGATAAATAAGTATCCGTCAAATACCAACTTTCGTACGTTAGGTAGTAAAAACTAGTGACACAACTTTCCAAAAGATGATGATGCACCCTGTACGGGAGGGTGGTGTTCGACGTGCGGATTTTCAAATATCATAAGATTGTCATAAAAAAATGAGTTTTATAAGAATATTTATTTTTCTTTGAAACAACGCAGTAATGCAGTATTTTTTTTTTATACAAGCATTTATGCGACCAATTTCGGAGCGGAAATTTTAGCCCCTCTTTGGGGCAAGTTGTGCCACCAGTGGGGCAAATTGTTCCGGATAGATTATGCTAAAAGATTGTCATAAATGTCTATGCTCTACACCACAAAGTGCTACCAATGCTTTTTCGGGCGTCATGTTAAAAATAATATTTTTTCTAGTCACCCGTTTTCATTTGATTCTACTCCTTTAGCTAACTTTTTTTAAATATTTTACATCTTTTAGTCCTATTTTAGTAGTTTCGCATCGTATCTAATGATCGACCAAAAATATTTTTTTGTACAATTGAGGTCGATTGAGGTGAGCTGTTTTTGGGAAAAACTTGCCCTTTCAAACATTGAGCCCCAAGTTGGTAACTTAACAAGAAGATATCATTATAATTTAGGAAAACAACGCTTGAATCGATTCAAAGTGCGCAGATACAGGCCAAATAGGTCAAGCACGAAAAATTGTACAAGTGTATTTTGATAGCTTCTGAATGTTTGCGCACCCATCCACTCAACCGCCAGGATTGGTGGAAATAAAATTGTTGCCAATATGGCGTGTTATCTGAGGCTATAATTGCGCATTTTGACCGTATCGCTATCTTTATTTAAAAAGTTATTGAGGTCGGCACAATAAACCCCCGGCACTTCCAACCCCACTCTCCCCTACGTTCGTTTTCTACTTCGCGGTGTTAAGATTTTTCCTGGAATAATGGGAGAAAAAACGATGTATATGAAGAATACCCGCGAATACTTGCAAGCGTTTATGGAACGTTCGGACGGATCTAAATATTTAGATCTGTGCTCTTAGTACATTTCTTTGGCAAAAAAATCTTCCCCGGGGTTAGCCAAAAGCGTTCAATGAATTTATTTAAGTCAAAGAAATGATACTTATTATTGAGAGATATGGCGTTGCACATTAAAGAGTTGTAGCGTGATATTTTACTATTGTAGTCATAAGGCATATTCTCTGAATATGGCAATGCACATAAAATAATTTTGGCCACGCCAGACCTTTCAATATCATTTAAAGTTGACATCAGCTTATCTATACTTGTCTTATCAACATTAAGACTATTTCCCATTAAAATTACCAATGTAGTGCTATTATCATAACATCCCTTTGAAATAAGGTCACATAAATGAGACAAAGTTATGTTGCGGTAACATTAATTTGACACTTTTTGTCTCAGTCCAAAGTTCAATAAGGGGCCCATTCCTAACCCAATCCCATCAGAGTAATGCACATAAAATACATTTTGATATCTCCGAGAAGCGATCCCTTATACCACTTGCTGTACCATATAAACTTGATCCAATTCGCAGCATCGCAATACACCAATAGATTAACTGCGTCTCGACCAATGGCGATAACGGTACAGCGGCATCGTAAATTACGCGCCAGTTGGTGCACACTCACTACTAGGGTTTATCTTACGAATTATTAATGTCCTGTAATAACTAGAAGCTAAAATAATTTCATTCTTTTATACGGTTTTCAGTATAATAAAAGCATTAATAATAGGGCCTAATATGTTTAAAAGCGTATTTTGTATGCAAACGGATTGAATTAACCAACAAAATAAAAATTCCCAGTTTGAGTGTTAAATACAGTGAGTACTATCCTGATATACAAAAAGTAGGTTTTTTCATGCCAAAACATTTTTGGTACGTTTGGAGAGTTGGCCTATTTGTGTCGTGTGAATTTACCTCTAAAAACCCTTTCGTCTAAAATTACATAAATGTACATAAGCCGTTGCTATTATTATTTTCTACGCGCGTGGTCTAACACACACTTGGCCCGTTTTTAGGGTTCCGTAGTCAACTAGGAACCCTTATAGTTTCGCCATGTCTGTCCGTCCGTCCGTCCGTCCGCGGATAATCTCAGTGACCGTTAGCACTAGAAAGCTGAAATTTGGTACTAATATGTATATCAATCACGCCGACAAAGTGGTAAAATAAAAAGTGGAAAAAAATGTTTTATTAGGGTACCTCCCCTATACGTAAAGTGGGGAGTGTTTTTTTGTACATTTCAACCCTAACGTGTGATATATATTCATTTTTAAATACCTATCCTGTTGGATAGGTATTTAAAAATGGGTTTAGTAAAATATTTTTTTGATAATGTAAATATTTTCGGAAATAATCGCTCCAGAAGTAAAAAAATGTGTCCCCCCCTCTAACTTTTGAACCATAAGTTTTGAAAATATGAAAAAAATCTCAAAAGTAGAACTTTATAAAAACTTTCTAGGAAAATTATTTTGAACTTGATAGGTTGAATAGTTTTTGAAAAAAAATTACAAAATAATTTCTGAACTGAGTTTGTAATTTAACCGTATATGCAGGTGTTTCTTGTACCTGTAATTTCTACAAAATCACAATGAAATGAGGTGCTTTCAAATAAAGTTTTGAAAAAAATTATTAACTCTTAAGTGGGGACACTTACTGTGACGGACGGAAAACTACGGAACCCTACACTGAGCGTGGCCCGACACGCTCTTGGCCGGTTTTTTATTCATTTGTACACATTTGCTGGTCTGCCTTCGTGTCCACCCTGCTTTCAATAGGATTATGATAATGTTGTAGTGTACGATAGTGTTGTAGTGTATTTATATTATAATAGTAGCTTTGATAATAGTATTTTATGTTACCAATATTCAGCGTCAACTGATAAATAAAATAAGGTTGACAAATATGCCTGCGTTTCTAGGCAAAAAAGCATTTGGCACTTGACAAAACATTATTAAAGAAATTAGTTTTCACTGAAATATAAGTTATAAATATTTAATGGATATTTTTACTAAAAAATAATACTAATGACAATTTTTTGTACGAGTATAGGCTGACAATGAAACTATGACTGTTCTTTAAAACTGCGTTTGTTTACATACATTATTCTACTTTTCTATTGACCCCGAAATTATCTTTTTCATCCAATTCTTAGTAACACTGTTAAATCCATGTATTGATACTTGCAAACTAATAGTAAAATAATCGAATCTATTTGCGAACTAAAACTAATAGGTACTAAAATCCTTCGTTGTACGTTACAGGCATAATCCTACATCTCACTTTTAATACATACTATATAGTGGCTTATAAGAATGCTTATGTTATGACCTGCTGTAAATATTGACTGCAAAAACTAAATAAATAAAGATGCTTAATATATTTTCCGTGCGTATCAATGTTCATTATTTGTTAATATGTCTTTATGTACTTTAAACACAATATCCGTGCGCATAGGCGAGGCGTGAACGTTCGCAGCCTATTTGCTTAATAAATGATTCCATTTTAGTTCATTAATTATTCCTATGCGTAGGATTCCCGGAAGACTGTGAAAATAGGAAGTTTCGATATGTATACATATTATCTGTAGGTACCATCGGGTTCATAATTGCATACCCAATTTATCAATGACTTCATTCATAAATTGGGTATGCACTTATGAACCCGATAGTACATTATTACAACCAGGAAACAATAAATTTTGAATACCTATATAGTAGATTTTTCGTTTTCTGGACATAATAATATAGTCCATTTTTAGGGTTCCGTACCTCGAATGGAAAAAACGGAACCCTTATAGGATCACTTTGTTGTCCGTTTGTCAAGACCCTTTTTCTCAGGATCGCGTGGAGGTATCAAGCTGAAATTCAAATACTCAGGTCTACTGTCCCTTGGAGCTGTGAAAAAATCTAACTTCTAAGCCAACGCAATCAAAAGATACAGCCGTTATGCCGCAAATTTTCGAAACTCGCAAGGGAATCAAAACCTACACGGTACTTCCCGTGAACTCAGAAGCTTGAAAATTGCGAAAACCGTAATATTTTAGTTACATCATATAATTAAAATATTTGTAATCATTGTAAAGTTACTACCCCTATATACCTACAGGTTTGTACGGAACCCTCGGTCCGCGAGTCCGACTCGCACTTGGCCGGTTTTTTGTTTTTTTTAAATATGCTAATTTTAAATACATGCCACTAAAATAGTACCTTTATTATATTCCAGATTTAATTCAATGATGTTTAATAATGGTTAAAATGAAAGAAGATTATAAAAGTGTTATTTTTTATATAATTAGTCAAGAGCTTTGTCAAGAGCCTATGGTTGTATATTAGAATAAATTGTTTATTGGTAAATCGGCGTAAAATTATACGATTGTTTAACCTTAGGATGATTAATCCTTTGGGTTGCTCCCGGGCTGATTGGCCTTGTATAGAATGAGCGAGATGCAACAGAGAGTAATTAAATGTCAAAATTAATAATAACCAATTAACATCGATTTGTAAGTTTGAATCGGCCTCTTGATCTTAAAACGTTTCGGCCAACGTACCTATTTTACGCGAAGTTTCCTAACAGAAATTATACATATAAATAAACCAATCAACAATTTTATTGTGTGATTAAAATCTATATTAGATTGTTTATTGTTCTAGCTTGTAATAGTCGTTGTATTTCTTTTATTATTTGAAATACTGCGAAACTTTAGTAATTTTCAAGTAAACCAAGTCTTGACAGCGACTCAGAAGACTCGGTTGTTGGCGATGCGTTGAAAGAAAACAATTCCAACAAATGCTCGAACATTCTCAATAGAGACTGGGATGCACCAAATACTCACTGTGCGCTACAAAACTTTCTATTGCCAGTAAATTGAAAATTTTGCACTTTTACACACGTGAGAAACATTTCGAAATTCTGTTCTCAGGAATCGACTGTTTTAGTTACTTTCTATTTAAGTTATTCATTGTTGTAATACTCCTTTTTAATTATATTTAAAACTACACATTCAAATTACCCTTCATTGACAATTTGTCTGCTTGTTAGCTTGGCTGATTTTTACAGGATTTGAGTGTGTGATAACAGTGGAATGCTCACCGCAATTTCACGGCGTCGATATTTACTGCGGCTACAGTGTAGCTCCCTGGAGTGTACTCAAGCACACTTAACCTAGGCCATTTTGAGAGAAGTTGGCGAAAAATCGGTCTTCATTTTAAATTACTTTCTTGAACTAAGAAGGTTTTGAAATAATGGAAGTACCTACAGGTACTAGGAGTTTAGAAACGACGACATTTATATTTTTTTAAGATTATGGTTATGATTTTTTATTTATTTATCAATATATTGTTTAATTTTCAATATATCGTTATCGTTGAATCCTTTAAGAGTACGTAGGTACGTATATAATACTTTATCAGAATTACAAGCACAGTGAATCCTCATTTTTGTAAAGGGTCGGCAACGCGCATGGGACACCTCTGGTGTTGCAGGCGTCCATAGGCTACGGTAGCTGCTTACCATCAGGCGGGCCGTATGCTTGTTTGCCACTGTCGTGCTTCGAATTGCTGTAATTAACATTGTTGTAATATAATAGCCATAGATCGGTCAGTTTCCTCCCACTGTCGGTATGGCCCAGCCATTGAATTATATGGCTGAGGCGTATAGGAGTTTTTACATTTAAAAAACCGGCCAAGAGCGTGTCGGGCCACGCTCACTGTAGGGTTCCGTAGTTTTCCGTCCGTCACAGTAAGTGTCCCCACTTAAGAGTTAATAACACCGCCATGTAGGATATGATATGAGAGTTCCATGTACAGCGACATCTATCGGCAAATTGAGTAAACTATTGCGCGCGAGCATAAAGTATGGAAGATGATTTTTATGGGATAATTCTTTATTGCGTGAACCGATTTTCACCGTTTTTACTTTATTTGAAAGCACGTCATTTCATTGTAATTTTGTAGAAATTACAGGTACAATAAACACCTGCTTATACGGTTAAATTACAAACTTAGTTCAGAAATTATTTTGTATTTTTTTTTCAAAAACTATTCATCCTATCAAGTTCAAAATAATTTTCCAAGAAAGTTTTTATAAAGTTATACTTTTGAGATTTTTTTCATATTTTTAAAACTTATGGTTCAAAAGTTAGAGGGGGGGGGACGCATATTTTTTTACTTCTGGAGCGATTATTTCCGAAAATATTTACATTATCGAAAAATGATTTTAGGAAACCCCAATTCATTTTTAAATACCTATCCAATAATATATCACACGTTAGGGTTGAAATGAAAAAAAAAATCACTCCCCACTTTACGTATAGGGGAGGTACCCTAATAAAAAAAAAAAATCACTTTTTATTTTACCACTTTGTCGGCGTGATTGATAAATAAATAAATATAAATATTATAGGACAATCTTACACAATTCGACCTAGGCCCACAGTAAGCTCAATAAGGCTTGTGTTATGGGTACTAGACGACGATATATATAATAGATAAATATTAATAAATACTTAAATACATAGAAAACACCCATAACTCAGGAACAAATATATGTGATAAACACACAAATAAATGCCCTGACCAGGATTCGAACCCGGGACCTCCTGCTTCGTAGGCAGGGTCACTACCGACTGGGCTAGGAGGCCGTTGCATTGATATACATATTAGTACCAAATTTCAGCTTTCTAGTGCTAACGGTCACTGAGATTATCCGCGGACGGACGGACGGACGGACGGGCAGACATGGCGAAACTATAAGGGTTCCTAGTTGACTACGGAACCCTAAAAAAAAGTTTAGGGACTACAATATTTGGTAACAACCTAGTTTCTGTATATTGACATAGTCATGTGTGTTAATCGTAGGTAAACATAAGGGATGATTCCGTATACGTACCTTTATACGATATTTTTATTAACCAGCTTATTAATAAACGTGTTTTAAACCTCATTTAACTAAATAATCGTTTGTCCTTATCTGTCACTTTGATAGCTCTGTTTGTTAGAAACAGACAAAACATAATTCAACTAAAAGATGTTTGATACCCGTTTATGACTAAGCGTGTAAATAAAAAACCGGCCAAGTGCGTGTCGGACCACGCATAGAAGGGTTCCGTACCTTCAATGGAATAAGAACCAAACTAATACCAAAAGGTCGTATCTGATACCTATGGAAGACCGATAATGTTCGAAACAATTTTCGTAGAAAGTATATGATAAGGCGCATCTCTTCAAATTTATTAATATTTTTTGAACTTACGGTTCAAAAGTTACAGGGGGGGGGGGACACAACTTTTCTGACTTTCGAAGCGATTATTTCAGAAAATATTCACTTAATCACAAAATAGTCAACGAAACCTCAATGTTATTTTGAAAGACCTATCGATTGATGTGTCACATGTTGATATTTGGTTAATTATTATTTTTCAATTTAATTACCTGTATGGAGCGCCCCCCTAAAAATATCTTTTTTTTTCAGATTTAACTAAGTAGCTGCATACAAAATACACCTTATGTGTAAATTTTATTCAGATACGTCGTAGTTTCCGAGTAAAATGCCTGTGACATACGGACGGACAGACAGACATGACGAATCCATAAGGGTTCCGCTTTTTGCCATTTGGCTACGGAACCCTAAAAAACATTGTTTATATATCCTTTGTGCAACAGAATATTACGAAAAAGACTGAATCAAACCTACAGGTAAGTACTTACCTTCATGAAAGTATAATCAATATGAAACTCTTTTTTATATAGGTACACAATACCTTTTTCACACCACCTAGTCGTATACGGGCTTTTTCTTCCCTGCTAGGAGGGAACAAAGTGGCACTTTTCTGTTCTAGGACATTCGTTTTTTTTTCAGCCAGTCCGTCATCACAATCAAATTTCTCATTAAATTAATAGATTAATTATAATCAAGAAGCACACTAAGCACATATAAAGTTAAAATAAATATGATTCAAGAATAAAAAATAGATATTTGTACAACAAGAGAAGAAAGTTCATATTTACTTCGAGTGCTAATTTAGAATCTTGAGCGTAGAGAGGGACTCAAAAGCACAAGATGTAAATAACTTTATTCTCATGTTGAACATACTATTTTTCACCTCAGCAGTGAGAAGACATGGAAAAATACAACCTGGGTGATGCTTAATCCTTCTTTGTCACTTTTTTCACTTGTATTTATTATAATATTCTTACATTTGAGTTCAAAAACCTCAATTATAAGTTAATAACACAAAAAATAATCAAAATAAATTAAATATTTTTAAAATATCTATACCGCCATTTTGACTTTTGTCAACTTTTTTTTATCTGCGTTCCGTAACTACTGTTTGATCACAATACGAAAGATTGTTGTAAGTAATAATATTTTTCACATGATAATCTAGTAATTTTTCCGTTTATACTTATTTGATCTTGAAATAAAGAACGTAAATTATTTTAGGTGTTGTATGGTTAAACATTTCAACATTAAAATTTGTTTAAATTATATTTACAAATTAATACTTCTGCGCATTTCGGAACGTTTCGTTCTGACTCTGTTTCAGGGGTCGAATCGAAAGTTCAGAATACGAATTAAAATTAAATAAAATTTGATTGAATGACGTTTAAAATATTTCTGTCTCTCTCTAATTACTAATGACGTGAAAAAGACAACAAGAATAGCTTCCGAGTATTTCGAATTTGTATTAGATCTTGCGCGCGGATTGACATTGTAATTCCAAGGTCAACAAGGTCATTTTGTCTCACGCTCGCAGCAAAATTGAGTTTTGCTCACTGTTTTTAGGTATCAAAGAACCCTCGTTCCTGCTGCTGAGGTGAAAATATATTTTCCTCTAAGGTGGTGTGAAAAGCAGTATGTGTCACATAGGAGCAAAACTATTTTCAACTTGGGCGTCAACACTTGAATCCCTCACTACGCTCAGGAGTCTACTTTAGAATCCCTCGCTATGCTCGGGATTCCATTATAGACTCCATCGCTTCGTTTGGGAATCAATATACGCCCTCGCCGTAAATATCTCATTTTGCTCCCTTGTTACACAATCTACTATTTCTACGACAGCGAAAATGTCAAAATATCAAATGGCAGCGGAATATGGAAGTCGTCTTATACAACCTATACAAATAAAAAAACAACAGTGTTATAATATTGTACGAAAATCCATAAAAAACTTCGTTTACGTTTAATAAAGTTTATTTTTTAATGGTATATTAAAAAATTAACTTTATTAAACGTAAACGAAGTTGTCAGCCATCTAGAGGTAATCGACAGATTATCAAGGTAGACTTGAAAAAAAAAAGTATTTTATTAACACGCAAGTATAGTGGTAATTTTTTAAGATGTCGGAATCTTACTAAGGAGTTCTACCGACACTACCGACATCTTAAAAAAATCGTACTATACCTACATATAAAGCTCTAGTCATCAATAAAAACGCTATAAGAGTTTCATAGTGTGCTGCTTACTTGCTTATTTAGAAAAATCTATTTAATTTTAGTCAGTTTGAGTACTTAATTCAAAATACGAAGTGTTATGCCTCGTAATCGGTAACGGGACACTACGAGACATATTGAATGGAATGTAATATATTCCGGGGTTCCTTGGAACGCATTTAGTCCCTTAATCGTTTTAAAATATCTTTAAGATTTTTAACACATAGTATACTTACATATGTAGAGGCTTATTACAAATTCCATGAATGTGCGTCGTATTGTTTCCGACTAAAATATCTAAGTACAATAGACTGACACAGGACGCGGCGTGATTACAAGGTTTTCATTTTCGTAATGTATGCTACGGAACCCTAAAAATGTATACTTGTATCTATTCGAAGACTAGAATTGATCTCACAGTATCAATGAGAGGCACGTATTCCAACGCTCGTTACTGTCTCTAACGATTTTCGCAACGATAGAAAAAAGGTATTGTTCGACAAAAGTCACAATACCTATGGCTTTGAATTGTTTGAGGATATTATACTTCGTTTCTTTAAGTCGTGTGCTTTTAGGGAAAACTCGCCATTTTGCCACTTATTGTCTCAGGCGTAGGGATGTAATAAGGCGTAGGGATGTGACGACCCCATCGCCCACTGGTTTTCACCAGCGCAATCAGTCAACGCAGGGCAGCTTGTGGTGAGCTGTTAGAGAGTAGCGACTCCACGTACCAGTGCCCTGTCGGATGGGATCAGGTCCCCTGCCTCTGGCTTGCCTTAGCCGGCTGTCCAGAGTGGGGTCGTTAGAGCTGCGTTCTCGAGGGTAGATGTGGAAACCTAAGTGGCGAGTTGGCTATATGTTTAAAGTCTAGTGACACCTCTCTACCCCCAGCCCACGCACCGGTGTTGCCCTTGAGCCATCTTTGATGTCGCTTTTTATGGGGGGCCCATCTTGCGGCGGGCGAGTCACCGTCTGCCGGAAATAAAATTGGATACCGTTTTATTAGGCAGGCGACCGGTTCTTCATCCAATACCCCAGTAGTTAGTCCATACTTTTCACCCAATTAAATAGCCTAGTACATATTAGATTCCAATAACTCTCAATAGTCTTTACACCATGGCGGGTGTTATCTTTACGTGCGCCCCATGACACGGGTAGGGGCAGCATCCGCTTGCATTAAATTGTCGAAAGTTGTTTATCACAGATATTTGTACTTGAGTTATGAATGTTGTCTATGTATGTAAGTAATTATCTATATCTATATATTATATATTTCGTAGTGTAGTACACAAGCCTTATTGAGCTTACTGCGGGCCTAGGTAGATTTGTGTAAGATTGTCCTTATAATATTTATTTATTTATTTAAAAACCGTTAACGTCAAACTCCTTGTAGAGTTGTGTGATTCTCGAAAATTCTTGAGAACGTTTCCTGATTTGTATGGGAAACGTTCTTGCTCGAGAATATTTCTGACACTGAATTTTTCTGAGATAGAGAGACGGACAACAAAGAGATCCAATTATGGTTCCATTTTTCCATTTCCGGTACGGAATCCTAAAAATCGGGATAACTTTATTTTCCAACAACTGTATCCAGTGCCGTGACATGAAACTTTTTTTTTGTTTGTGAGTTCCATGAGATGACATGAACAAATATTTTGGCATTTCTAATGCGACTATTTTTTTTTTTAAGTCGAACATAGCTCAATACGTTCCAATCCATTTATCTGTCTCAACCACGGATAAATCTCTTTTTCTATGGTCTCAACTAAACAGATTTTTATAGTACGTGGGTACTAAAGGTATTAAAATAAATATAAAGTAATATGAAAAATAGCGAGTTCAGCCGTTAGATGTTTATAATTTATATTCTGTTTCTTTAGTTAATTTCTTCTATTAACAAATATCCCCGAAATAATGAAACAAACCCAAGCTTATATTTTAAACCGCTTTTTTATACATTATTGTTCTTTTCGAAAAGAAAAGTTCAAAGACTTAGGTACAGTCGCGTTCGTTAATATCGACGCGACCAACTGGATGCGATCTCAAACTTATTTGTATGGGTATGGGTCGTTTTCACATATTTTTATCCGGTTGGTTGCGTCGATATTAACGAACTCGACTGTACATATCCTCTTTGGCAATACACATGTAATGACGTCTTATTCCGGCGTCCACGTAACCTCACTAATATTAAAACGTCGTATGTATTGAAATAGCTCCGTTGGAATTTGAATAGTAAACTTTTAAATTTATTATTTATGTTTTCAGGCGTGTTTCAGAAAGGGCGCATTGTCTCCACTTTATTTTTATATTGTGATAAAATGTTGACAATGCCTTTCCCTGGGGTTCACGATGACCGTAAGAAGTTTAAAAAAATACTTTTGGCTGTCTCCTGTAGCATTATGAATTGTTAATACAATCGCAGTCGCGTAGGTATTTTACTTTAAACCTGAATTGTCGCGTGGAAGAATAGGTGATTGCATTCTTAAATCGAATAATACACAAAATTCAATTTGTAAAAGCGACACGTGAGTACAAATGTCAAACAAGGTTTTTTTAGTACATTTTCAGCAAGCAAATTCAATTATAGGTAACAAAACAATATAAGTTATAGGTACTTACATAATAAATCACACATTTTTAGGGTTCCGTACCTCGAAAGGAAAAAACGGAACCCTTATAGGATCACTTTGTTGTCCGTCTGTCAAGACCATTTTTCTCAGGAACGCGTGGAGGTATCAAGCTGAAATTTATATCAAATACCTCAGGTCTACCGTCCCTTGAAGCTGTGAAAAAATCAGACTTCTAAGCCAACGCAATCAAAAGATACAGCCGTTTATGCCGCAAATTTCCGCAAATTTTCGCTCGCAAGGGAATCAAAACCTACAGGGTACTTCCCGTGAACTCAGAATCTTGAAATTTGGTACGAAGCAACGTCTTATAGCACAGATAAAGGAAAAATTGCGAAAACCGTAAATTTTTAGTTACATCATATAATAAAAATATTTTAAAGTTACTACCCCTATGTACCTACAGGTTTGTACGGAACCCTCGATGCGCGAGTCCGACTAGCACTTGGCCGGTTTTTTTTTAAAGAAAAAGACCGTATTTTATAAGTTACGTACGTAAAAGAAAAAAGTGGAACCCTTGTAGGATCACTTTGTTGTCCGTTTGTCTGTCCGTTTTTCTATCTTTCTGTCTATCCATCCGTCTGTCTGCCAAGAACCTTTTGCCACAGGAACGCGCGGAGGTATCCAGTTGAAATTAACATGAAATACTTGTCTGCGGTATCTTGAAACTGTAAAAAAAATCAAGCTACTGAGGCAACTTATGCCGAATCAGAACCTATAGGGTACTTCCCATAAATCTATAGAATCATGAAATCTGTCAAAAAGAAAAGGAAAAGTCCGAAAAAAAAATTAATTTGTAGGTAAGCTAATGGCCACCCATGTGTCGACATATGGAAACAATCGTTTATGTCGATAATTGATTGTTTTCATACTTACATTTGATTGCTATTTTCGCTGGGCTAAGTCGTAGTTTCTCTCAATTAAAAACAAAATCTTTTCGTTACAGTTACAGCAATGTTTGGTGATTGTTAAAATTATCTGATGTACGGAACCCTCAAGGTGCGAGTCCGACTCGTACTTGGCGGGTTATTTTATCGGGATAAAATATTATTTGCACAGTCGACGTCAAAAACATCAATCGGACTAAGAAATGAATATATCCTAATTTTTGAACATTCTTATTGTTTGAAGAGAACGTTTGAACAAGACTGAAGAAATTTGAATTATTTAAAATAAAAAAAGTCTAGTTTGGAAGTAAAATCAAACTTCGCGCTCGCTATCTACCTAAGAATGTTAGTTTTTTGTACTTTAATATTTCTGCAATTCTATTGATTTTGAATTCAGTTTTGGTCCATATTTCAAAGCGCCCAAAATACAAAGTTCAGGAGATATTGCTATTATAATTTATGAAACTCAATCAATTACAGGAGACAAAGACAATCTCGAGGTATCCCATTTGGGTTACCATCATCTACCTACCTTGCTACGATATTGTGCGTTGCCTCAAGAGTATTACCCCAGTATCCCTCCCTGAGACACGATGAATAATGTAGCGGAAAAATAATGAGCCACCGTTACTCGTACCTACTTCTCGCCGACAGCTGTCTCTGAGGATGAAATTGGTGCGTAATGGATAAAACAAGTAAGCATTTAGGATTAGTTTGTCTCCAAGAAATTGGTGAAATTTGTAATAAATGAAGTAAATTGTTGGTTGACTTTATTAACCCTCACAATAAGCGATGATTCAGGGAAATATTTAACAAACTTTAAAGTGGAAAAACCGGCTGATTGCATTTCCGACCATACCAGGTGGGTTTCCTATGCATTGTACACGTTTTTCCCGATGCGCATACCGCACCACGACGGCTAATGAGGGAAGGGTTGGCACATAGCTTATCACCTTATGAGTGCGTTCGAGAATATGTGACGTTTTCAAGTCATAGGTACGTCATTGTTGGTTGTTAATAGAGTTTATTTCTAAATATTTTTTTATGGCAGTTAACGTCTTAATGAAAACCGATAATGATGTGTACTTTTGATTGAAAACGTCAAATATTATCATTTCAGCCAGTGGTTATGGCATGTCTTAAATCTTCATGGATATAAATATGAATATGAAGCACATTGAAAACCCTATTTTTTTAAGAGCGCATGACGGCTAACTTTTTTATCTCTGTAGCTAAATGTCAAATTGAGGAAGGAGAATCTTCTGTACTTGTACTATTACTTATTCTGTGACTACGTATGTAGTAAAAGTAGCGTATACCTTCAACAAAAAAGGATGTATAGCGGTTCAGACACTGTCAGTAATAATGTCATTATTTCTGTACCCGTCTTTTTCTAAAATCGTATAGAATGAGAAGGATAAGTAGAGAAATAATGTCATTATTACTGACAGTATCTGGTCAGCTTATCTACCAGGTGCTTATAATATTTTGGACAAAATACAAGTAACACTTTGGAAGATAACTTATACACGGCTATACTCACTGTCTATAGGTATTTTTTCCTAAAAAGTATCTATTCGACAGTCAGACGTATATAAAGCAGCTATTTATAAGGTAAGGTAAGGTTTGGCTACAGAATCCCATGACGGCTTATACATTTTTTTGTATCGACATTGACTTCGCGTCAAATGAAAATTTTAATGAACGCGATGAAAATGTTTGTCAACAATGTTCGTTCGCGAAGGCAAACACATACACATACAGTAAATTGTCAGACTCATGACACCTTTTATCTTTAAGTTGAAAACAATGCAATACTATTAAAAGATTTTATACGTTTAGATGATATTTTTATGAATACCTTATGTATATACCTTATACCTCTAGGAAAACGGTCGAAAAAGTGTCCAGCGGTAAGCACTAAACAATAGTTCCAAATATCTCCGGGTGGCGCTAGGTATAGTTCAGCATTTGAAATGAATATTTAATACTTATATGACTTTCTAAATAAAATTTATATTCAGAGTGTTTTTCATCTCCGCAAATAATTATAATGGATTTAATTTTTTTTAATTTCAAAATTAATTTAATCAAATTTAATATCATTGTGGCGCCATCAGTTTATCGCCTTTTGACGGACACTTTTGTAACATAGAGATTTATATCCTTCTTTTACCATCCATAACCTAATGTTTAAATTTTAATGACAATGCCAACTGTAGTCATAATTCGGTAAACAAATAATGATATTTCCTATTAGGATTATTGCGTTCCATAAATATAAATTGATATTGTTTGATAAGGCTTTCTTGGACATGGTGCTTATAATTTCTTTTTTTGTTTTCTCTTTTCGTTCAACTAAGTTGTATGTAAGTAATACCCAAATACTTGCTCTAAAACATTTTTTTCAAATTTACTTCTTTTTTATTAACAATACTCTTCCACGTGACATTTTAAGGTCTTTCGTGAAATATAGGTTGACAGCGATTGTTTAAAAATATGTATCACAATATCTAAATATATAAAAGAAGAAACTGACTGACTGACTGACTGATTGACTGACTGACTGACTGACTGACTGACTGATTGACTGACATATCAACGCACAGCCCAAACCGCTGGTTCTAGAGATTCCAAATTTGGCACGTAGGTTCCTTATAAGGTCTAGGAGTGCACTAAGAAAGGATTTTTCAAAATTCACCCCCTAAGGGGGTTAAATGGGGGTAAAATCCAAAGTTTGTATGGCGAATCAAGATTTGTTAGATTATTTTATTCGAAACTTGACAGGAGTATTCCTAACGATAAATGAGTAAACACGTGTTTCAGGTTTTTTGAAAATTCAACCCCTAAAAGGGGCAAATGTGGTCACAAAGTCTGAAAATCAACATGGGTATCGTATCCTTTTTGAGTACTTATAGTACGCGGGCGAAGCCGCGGGAAAAGGCTAGTAATATTATATTATCAGTATTCATTCTGATCCCATAGATTCAAAGTCAAAATTATACCATAAATGAATTCGGCATCCCCGATTTATACAAAACGATACCAAACTTGGCCTAGTATCTTAACTAATAATCATAATTAATAAATAATAAATATTTGGGGACAATCTTACACAAATCAACCTAGTCCCAAACTATGCAAAGCTTGTACTATGGGTACTAGGCGACGATGAACTGGAACTGATGTAGATATAAAGATATAGTTGAGAGCCTCCCCCCCACCCTAAAAATTTGCTTATAAAATCTTGGTGGGTCCACTTCTCAAACACATCCTTGGATCCTAAGGAATAATCAGGCCGAAGGAAATCCTTTGTTCACCAAAAGCCGTATTTGACCTTTTTATGTCTTGTGCAAACGCAACTATTTAGACTATTATTTGCCAGAAAATGACTTGAATCTCATGTCCCTTTAGTTTTATTTACAACAAATGTTTGTGTTCTGTTGCTAAGATATGAAGACATGAAATTCAAGGCATTTTCTGAAAAACCATAATGTTCTAATTTAAGTATGAGCGTTCTATGATCTACGCAATCAAACGCTTTAGAAAGATCACATAATATACCAATTGCAGTTGAAGTGGCCCAGTAGATCATTTAACATTAGCTTTTCAAAGACTTTACTTAGTACAGGAAGTATCGGTCAAAAGTAATTCAGATCACTAGAATCACCCGATTTAAAAAGAGGTATGACTTTACTACATTTCATAAGATCTGAAAAAAACACCTTATGAAACGGAATTGTTATAAATTAAGGCTAAGTAAGGCGCTATGACGTCTATGATATGACTAATGACTACAACTGATGTACCTCATAAGTCTTCTGTTTTCTTTAAATTCAGTGATTGGAATATATCAAACAAATCTTCATACAAATTATTTATTTATTTAAACTTTATTGCACATAAGGAAACTTAACGTACAAAAGGCGGACTTAATCCATAAGGCATTCTCTACCAGTCAACCTTTAGGGCAAAACAGAAAAGATTGTAGGCGGTGCATCAAGAAATTAATAACGAAAAGTTATTCTACTATCCTATTCATACACATAAAATATATAAACTAGAATACATAAAATACATACATATAAAACTACTACATATATAATAATATACATACACACAAATACTTATATATGTAATTTTATTATTTGAGTCATAGAAATGTGAATAAGGCAGTGTTGACAGATGATTTTGAATTTGTTGTTGAACAAATTAAACGTATTAAACAAGGGAAACAAACATAGCAATTTGACAGAATTAATAGACGATTCAAGTAAATTAGCATTAAAATCTCCACAGACTATAACATGCTTTCAGCAGTTTCGGCTATTAGTCATTAATTTCAGCACATTTTCCATGGTCTTTTCAAATTTGTTGAAATCAGCTGCTGCCGCTGTTGGTGGTCCATAATACACAAATAACAATATAACTTTCTTATTCTACACAAGCAATTTCTACAACCCTCTCTATAACATTTAACAACATCTTTCCGTTAGTTCTTTAGATCTCAGGCCATTATCTATACATATAATCTATACATATAATAAACGCGTAAGGAGAAAAAAAAAGTACATTGAAGATATTTTAGAAAAACTTAATCAGGGGGTCTTAGAAACGTTGACTGAATACATTTCAGTGATTTTTGGAATTCTTGTCTGTCTGTCTGTGAATTTGTCCGCGCACTACGTAAAAACTACTGCACAGAATTTTACGAAATTTTGCATAGTAACAGTTTATACCCCGGAGCAACATATAGGGTAGTTTTTATTCTGCTTATTAAAAACATAATTTTCATTAAAAAATGTACTCAAAAGTGGTCACAGATGGCGCTGTATAAGTACCCTGTATACTGTATACAAACATTATTTAAGGCCGTCTTTAGATTAAATTAAGCGATTCGGTCTGTTGCGTTCCGCCGAGGTTTAAACCATGGTTTTTTTAACGCTTTCCCAATTTAAGGATTGCGGGTTAAATATTTTTAAATCGTGTTACTTCGTTTTGGAAATTGTAAGTATCCGGACATATATTATGATCCATTAATACCTGGAGGTACTTTATTTTCAACGTAAAAATAATCAATTTATCAATACATGAAGCCTACTTACAATATACTTAAAAACAAATAAACCGACAGCAAAAATTGTACCGTTTGTGAGAGCAACATGTTTTATCTCGCTTTAACAGCTGATTGCAATAAAAAGGGTAGTCATGAATCTAGCAATTACTAGCTGCTAGCTGTCACGCTGCTGCTGAAGAAATTCTCGCTGCGACGCTCCGGGCCTGGGCCTACGCGGTACTCGGCCTATAGCTTTCGCAGAAATTGTCGCTCACCATCGGGCCTCCGGCCCTCAGATTTGCTAAGACTCTTTGCCAGCAAACCAAAATGCAACTGTACAGCATTCAGCTGTACAGTTGCGTTTTGGTTTGCTACACTAATGCTTCGGTGTGGTTTAGTGCCTTAGGTTCTACATTAGCATAAATAAATGCTTAATGATGTTTAAGAGCATGAATATTAACCATTATAATGCCACGTAAATTCGCTATACAGCTTTTAGCTATTTTTAATGCCTTAGGGTGTACAATAGCATTTATAAGTAGGTAATACATTCCTAATGCTGCATAATAGCAATAATATAAAACATTATAAAGCCAAGTAATTTACTATAAGGGGCTGTTCATAAATTACGTCATTTCAAATGGGGGGGGGGGGGGATCTGGACATCGATGATGGTAGCATGACGTAGGAGGGGGGGGGGGCGTCATTCCGAAGATCACATCATCTCTCGCATCTTTAAAAAGTGCTTCAATGTGTAAAAAAAGGAATTAAATTCGTGTTTCTATAAACTTTTAATGCTATAAAATATTATCTACTAAATAGTTTTTTATTTTACAATTAAGCTACAAACGCATTTTTTTTAAATGACGTCACTTTATTGGGCAGGGGAGGGTTGGATTATTTTAGGAGGGGGGGGTAAAAAATCATCAAAAATTGATGACGTAATTTATGAACAGCCCCTATACAGCTTTTTAGCTGTTTTAGTGACTTAGGGTCTACAATAGCAATTCTAAGTAGTATGTAATGCTTAACGTTGTTTAATAGCATAATTATTCACGTGTAATGCTGTAGGCATTAATAACATTTTTTTAAGGGTCATTGAGCTGCTATTGGACTAAGAGCTAGCCACGTCAGATATGACACAATAATGAGAGCAACAAAACCCGTCTGGTTAGATTGCTATACTATTCTCATTGCTAGATCCTGGCATCTGGCAGTTTTTAATGGGTGGAGGTCACAGTGACAGACTAGCAAAATGTTTTAATTGGAAAATAGTAATGGTAAAACTAGGTAAAAACTGCCGAAGTTGTCTCAGTTATAAAGGACAGGGCCTATATTTTAAGGGGCTCCCTGGCGCCAACGACCTTAGATCTGATTTCCTTCGTTTTCTAATGATTTATATGGCTTATCATATTATCAGTAACGGCTTTAAACAAGTAAATATAGTATCCTATATTTACTTCAATATTCATTGTCTTCGAGATATTTGACATCAAAGTAGAACCGGTTTGGGCTAAAAAAGTGGTTTTATGGTCATAAATTTTGTGTTAATTAGTTAAAACTTAAAATCTCTCTACAGTTTTTAGAGAAATCAAAGAGGAACCCTAATATGTAGATTACGTATATGTAAGATTCTTTACACCATTCGGATATCAATAAAGGTGTTTTTTTAGACCATATTTTAAAAATATCATAAAAAAATAACGGCTCATTTATTTCAAGATCCGGCTCCACAGAATGGAGATAAAAGATTCAAGAACCGATAGTCGATTGCCTTATAATTCTATCTGTAGTGAATATGTTGGAATATCGACTCAAAACTGGTCAAAAATAGATAAAAAACGTTAGACCAAAAAATATTGTGTATTATTACGGAAACAAAAACAGTAGGCGACAAACTATGAACTATATTATACATTGTTTGTCACTACTTTCCCCCAACATAAACTTTTGTATAATTTCTCTTAATATTGTATAGTATTTGTATAGTTTCTCATAATATTGCATCAAACCCAGATTTCAAGGATTTGTTTTCTTGAAATGGTTTGCATTCTTTGACCTCCACCACTTTAAAGCTGCCAGATGTCCAGATCTAGAAATAAGCATAGTATACCAAACTGACTAGAGGGGTTTGGTTGCTCTTATTATTGTGTCATATCTGATGTGGCTAGCTCTCCTTCTATATAGACCAACGCCATTTTGTAAATAATTTATAACCTAAAAATAAAATCATGCGGACCTATTTATACAAGGAAAATACCTATATAATAATGAAATAACTTAATTTAAGACTGCTCAACCAACACTATTATGTTAATAATGCAAAACTCGTTCTATACGAGGATTACACAATTGTTTTGTTTATTTGACGCATATCTTTTTATAATATTTTATAGCAAAACCACAATAAATCAAAGGCGCGTGAAAAATTTCAATGAAACTAGTATACACATTTACAGTAAACTACATTGCGCAGTAATATTTGAAGGATATAATAACGTAAAAGAGTCAAAAACTTTTATAAATTTTGTTACGATGCAAACAAATATGACGTGTCCCTCATTTAGTTTTTTTGTACAGTCTTCGTCCATTTTATATTGCGAGACAAAGTAGTTAAATCACAACGTTCATTGTATTATAACATTTGTTCCGTCGGTATTAGAGACGGTTTTGCATTGACGTAAGGTTTATTTTACTACACTCTTATGCTAGTATAATGCTTTTTTATTGCGATTGGCAAGTCAATCGAGAGTACTAATGCTTCTTTACTGCGATTAGCAAGTTTTTTGGCCGTATTAATGCTTCTTTAATGCGGTTGGCAACTTAATAGAGCGTACTTATGCTTCTTTAATGCGATTGACACTTTCCATGACAACGATAATGCTACTAGCGCAGACATAATGCGCCTGTAATGCTATTAAATGACCTGTATAGGATCTCAAGCTGGGTAATTTGTGCCCATTTAAGACCTATATCAGCACTATAAACGTTTATAGTGCTACTATAAAACGAACTCAAAATGCTAAAAGCATACAGATATGCTGTAAGACGGCCGTTATACTGCTTTGATGTGTTACTTGGGTGGTTTGCTGAGATCCTCTTATAACACTATTATTTCTATTTGGCTCTATATTAAAGGCCAATAAATCAATAAGACTCAGTATAATTCTTTGGCCAAAAATCTTCCCGGAGGTAGCCAAACGCGCTGAATGAATTTATTCAAGTCAAAGATACTTAGTATTGAGAGATATGGCGTTGCACGTTAAAGAGTTTATGGTCTTGGTTATGTCTATGTATGTTGTATTGTTTATGTCTTTCACTTCAAAACCCGAGTTGCAAATCTTTATTTCGTAAGCCTAAATTTATGTGCAATAAAAAACCGACTTCTATGAAGGTTGTTTCTTTTTAGTTAAGTAATTTCTCATTAATTCAATTCGCTGACGTTTATGTATGAATAACTAGATGTGATTCAACATTTCCATATTAATATGCAGTCCATATTCTATAGAAAAGCGACGTATTTTATTGAATACTAGCGACCCGCCCCGGCTGCGCACGGGATAAAACATGGTTATTGTGGGTTATCCCTAAGAGATAATAGACATAAACCATCACTGACTTTTATGTAGATCTTTTTAAGGTGTACAATAGTGTAGTACATTATTTTGATCTATCTCGTAGGGGTCATCCAGCGTTAGCAATGTAAGCGCATAAAAATGTGTTTATTTACGACATCGCATTAGAAACCTCAAAAAATTATCAATGTTTCTCTGCTATATTATGCATGTATTATACATATGAACCCTCCTCTTGAATCACCTTATCTATTAAAATCCGTTGCGTAGTTTCAAAGATCTAAGCATACATAGGGACAGACAGCGGAAAGCGACTTTGTTTTATACTATGTAGTGATTGGCATAGAGATTTTCGGTAGCCTTGGTCACCACTGTAGTCCTAGCTGAAGATGAAATTGGGATTCCTCGTAACATAAGTACAAACATATTTTAACTGAACCGGTGACTTGATAAATATTAACCCTGGTACAAAAATCATGGTCTTAATATAACAAAGTAATAATCTTCTTAAAAGACAGTGAAATAAATGTGGATGTGAGTGTGTGTGGACGTTGATTTTAATACCAAAGTTTGTTCGTAAATGGTGGCCGAAAAATTCCGTTTAATTACACGCGATGTACACTTTGGTTGTGTGCCAAGCGCTACGTTCCTCTTTATATTAAAGACTTGATGTTCGTTTCGTTATACATGTGGTGTACGTTCCAATAATAATTAAAAAGTTTAATCTGACCTAAAAGTGGATGCCGCAAAAGAGGCGAGGACGGGGCCGGCCCAAACAGAGATGGCGGAACGATTTGGACGCTTTCCTCAGCACATGGCCGGAAAAAGCACGGGACCGAGAGTTATGGAAATCAGCGGGAGAGGCCTTTGCCCAGCAGTGGAACACTATTTTAGGCTAACAAAAAAAAACTGACCTAAATCGAAAAATGTTCGTCTATTTTGAAGGTATTTAGGCATTAATATAGATAAATAGGTACTACGCGTCAAAAATAGTGTGATCCATTTAAGGGCATAAATTGGTATCGTGTTGCGATTAAGAAAAAGTAGGAACAATTTTTTTTTGACGCGAATATTTTTTTGTATGGGACACGTCGTCTTCCATATGAACCGACCGTCCATACAAATCCAATTTAATTTTCCCGTAAAATTTTTTTCCTACTTTTTAGGGTTCCGTAGCCAAATGGCAAAAAACGGAACCCTTATGGATTCGTCATGTCTGTCTGTCTGTCCATCCGTATGTCACAGCCAGTTTACTCGGAAACTATACGACGTATCTGAATAAAATTTACACATAAGGTGTATTTTGTATGCTGCTACTTAGTTATGTAGTTTAATTTGAAAAAAAAATATATTTTTAGGGGGGCGCTCCATACATGTAACTAAATTACAAAAAATATCTTTAACCAAATATGAACATGTCAATCTATAGGTCGTTAAAAATAACATTGAGGTTTCTTTGACTATTTTGTGATTAGGTAAATATTTTCTGAAATTATCGCTACGAAATTCAGAAAAATTGTGTCCCCCCCTGTAACTTTTGAACCGTAAGTGCAAAAATATGAAAAAAAAATTAGGAAATGAGCATTATCATATAATTTCTACAAAAATTGTTTTGAACATTATAGGTTCAGCCATTTTTTAGTTCTCTCCAAAAAACTTCTTCCATAGGCATCAGATACGACCTTTTGGTATTAGTTTGGTTCTTATTCCATTGACGGTACGGAACCCTCCTATGCGTGGTCCGATAAGCACTTGGCCGGTTTTTTTTCATAATTAGAATACGATACCAATTATACCCTTTAACGGATCACCAGGATTTTAGTTACATCTTGTATGGCAACAATTATACCTACCTGCAGCGTGAATGTGAGTTGAGTTGAGGCTGCGTAAAAGATGGCACCCGCATTTGTAGGTTGACCATGATAGAAAGGCGTGGCGGGATTGCGGGTCAGCAACTAATAGCGCCTGACCTGCAAATCGATTGTGTGGTCACCCTTCTGAGCTACCGAATAAACATAGTCATTGGTATTGGTGGCCTACGGAAATAATTACAAGGAGTAAGATATGCAATAACTTACAAGAATATTTTTGAATCTGGCCAAAAAAGCGGTCGGGTTTTTACCTCAATAATTAGTTTTTACGATTATGGAAAAAACGTTGTTATAGAAACTCCCAAAGTTCATGTGATATGACACGTGTCATATGTATGTAAAATATTTACTTATTGCATGACGTATCTGGATTTCGGTTCTTGAAACGGATGCATTAAAATAGTTGTCATAGCGACTAAAAGCACATGTTGCTGAGCGGACCTGGCAGAGCTGGAAAAAAGCTGGGACAAACGCTAGGAGGATGATGATGGCGTAAAATCTGTCATTACTTAACGAGTCCCGAAAATCTTTTTTTAAACCGTAAAGTTATTTTTAAAGCCCTATCGATTGATGACCAACGTGTTGATATTTGCATTGTCACGTAGAAGTATTCTTTTTTTCAGAAATTTATTTACTAAAGTTAGTTGCGGCACAGGTTGCGGTAACATTCATCAATTTTATGTTTTATACTTTACGAATAAAATATCTGCAAAACATGACAAAACTATAAAGGTACCGTTTTTGCCATTTTGGTCACGGAGCCCTGAAGTATTTTTTTAGCACTGTATCAAAAAGCGTAATTTTTAACATTAGAGCGCTCGAAATCAAAGTAATAGAGGTGGACAATAATCACACACAAACATTGCCACTATCATTTTCGCATAATTTTAATCATTTCAATACCCATAATTCAAAGCAAATAGTTTTAATGAATATACAGTATGTAAAGTAACTTAAACCATCTGTTTAAACCAGCTGATGCTCGTATCGAGTTTAGTGTTTTACTACATTTTTGTTAGTAAATGACGAATAAATAATTAAGTTTATCTCTGTATAAAAATTACAAGATCTTACCTTTTTCAAAATCGGTTAACCCTAAAAGTATCACCCCGTGGATGTTATGTTTACGTCGTGACAAATAATCGCAAGTTTATTATTGGTACGTTTTGTTTAGGTATTTTACATGAATTTTCATTATTTATTCATTGGAATAATTTATCACTTCATACCTGTTTCACGATCTTATTAAATAAACAAAGTAACAGCCAAATTATTTTCAATGTTTCATGTAAATACCATTAGTTCTTATCATTTATGACATTTCAATTTCGCTGATGACACTTTATCGTCAAAATTTATTTTCTTAATTATTTCGACAAAAAAGTTTGGTTACTAATCAAATGACAACATAAATTTTCAATGTGACGTTTCTTGATAGTAAACAATAAATGTAATTCATGATGCCGTTGAATTTTAGTGCTGAAGAGATAGTAGACATGATTCTTATTTACGGGGAATGCAGAAACAATGGTGCGGCATCGCTTCGATTGTACGCAGAGAGATTTCCGCAGCGAAGACAGCCTACGGATTCACGTATCATCGTAAGGGCGATTACCAGACTACGGAACAATGAAAGAGCGGTTCCGGTTAACACTGGTGGGCCTCGTCCTCGTATTGATGTTAGAACGGAAGAAAGAATCCTAAACCATTTTGCAGAAAATCCTGGCTCCAGCACTAGAAAAACAGGGCGGTTGGTATAAGTCATACAGCCGTTCTCAAAATTTTAAAACGGGACCAGCAGCATCCATTTTCTGTAGTCAAGGTACAGGCATTAAAAGAAGAAGATTTTTTACGGCGGGTCGATTATGCGAATTGGGCTTTAGGAAAGATAGCGGATGATCCTCATTTTATCACAAAAATAATTTGGACAGATGAAAGCTTATTTACAAGAAACTCGATGTGGAATCGAAGGGTTATTCATCACTGGGCACCAAAAAACCAAAACCCTCATGTCGGCCGCGAACTCTCCCATCAGACTCGTTGGTCAATAAATGTTTGGGCGGGAATAAAAGGTAATGACATCATTGGACCCGTGTTTATTAATGGGTCGAATAACGGTAGAAAATACCTGGAAGTGCTGAACCAGCCAGTAACTCGCTATGTAGAAAATTTACCGCTAGCCGAATTCAGAGAAACATGGTACCAGCACGATGGAGCACCACCTCATGTTGCTATTCAAGTGAGGCAACGGTAAGACCAAAATAGCGTTCACGAAAATAATCACCGTCGCTTGATTCAAATAACGGCTAACGGTGGACGCCACATCGAGCTACGTCGTATTTAACTGTAAGTGTGTACAAAGCCTTACTTTATCTGTCATTGCATGTGTTGAACTTGACCTTGACTTGACAACCTGATAACACATGTCATGTCACAACAGTACGTAAACAAATAATACAGGTTGTTTTCAAATCATAAATTAATCAAATTTAATTTTTGTAGTTAAATTATAAAATATAAAAAAACGTTAGGATTTTAATAATGTTCATACCACAACCTTAATTAACATCTAGCCATGCCCGGATTTGAATAAATGGTTTAAGTTAGTTTACATACTGTATATTTGGTAATCATAGAATTTTAAACGTCAGATCATCGACATATAATATCAAGACGAGTAAAGGCAAGCAAAGTTCATGTGAAAACACGACCCATTTTCATGTTTACAAAACTAAAATGTCTTATGTCTTGTTAACCAATCAAGTACTCATTCTTTAAGCATATTTTTTCGTGTTAACCTTAATTCTGCAAAGGTTTCATGCCATTTCACCAATAAGAAAAGTTGCCGTGTTGTGAGTGGTCAAAATCAATTTGACAATGAAGTTTAATTGGACAGGAGACACTCAAATCAAATGACTGAAAATGTCAAGTTAACGTATAATAAATACGCCTTAGTTTGACGTGGATGTGTTCACGTAATAAATAATACTTAATGCAATCAATTAACAATTTATTTTTAGTGCATTTTTCATTACTTATAAATTTCATTACGTAAATTTAATCGTTCTTGGAATAAGGAATATGAAAGCCTTCTATTCATCTTTCATTTATTTAATTAAAGTGCTTAATTACAATATAGGGACTTACATACTACAAAATAAGCATAAATTGACATAATTTTTTTACAATTTTATAAATCCGTTACATAGGGAGACCCTCTTGGTCTCAAGCAACATAATGTTAAGCAATTAAGGTTTATTATGGCAAAAGAAAAACGATTATTTTTTAACTTTATTTATGACCAGACTAGAAAATAATAGCATACCTTCAATATAAATAATTAAAATTCTCTTTGTTTCCTCGTTTTTTAGAACTAAATAAATAACGTATGAGTTCGTTTATGTGTACTATTTATTTTAGCAGGCTTAGGGAAATACAAAGATAAATTTACATTTTGTATCCATTTTTTTATACTACAACGGTAGCAAACAGGCATACGGCTCACCTGATGGTAAGCAGCTACCGTAGCCTATGGACGCCTGTAACTCCAGAGGTGTCTCATGTGCTTTGCCGACGCTTTCATATAAAAGAGGATTCACTGTGTTGACAGCTAAAGGGACAAGAGGATCCCCCGTCGTCAACGCACTGCATCCTCTGAGCTCTCTGGCAACCTTACTCACCGGCAGGAACACAACACTATGAGTAGGGTTTCGTGCTAATTGGCTGTGGTTTTCTGTAAGGTAGAGGTAGTTCCCCAGTCGGGCTCTGCTCTAGATTTGATAATTAAAGACTATGCTATGAAGTTATAGCATTCATTATTAATGAAAAATAAGAGTCATACCTATTAGCCAGTTGTACTAGAAATGGCACGGCCAGAATGGTATGATTTTACAAGAAATAAGTATCATCATCATCATATCAGCCGAAAGACGTCCACTGCTGAACATAGGCCTCCCCCAAAGAGTGCCACAATGACCGGTCCTGCGCCACCCGCATCCAGCGGACTCCCGCGACCTTCACCAGGTCATCAGTCTACCTTGCGGGGGGTCTACCCACGCTGCGCCTTCCGGTTCGTGGTCGCCGCTCGAGAACCTTTCCGCCCCAACGGCCATCGGTTCTACGAGCAATGTGCCCCGCCCACTGCCACTTTAGTTTAGCGATTCGGAGGGCTATATCGGTTACTTTGGTTCTGCTGCGGATGGCCTCATTTCTGATGCGATCACGCAGAGAGACTCCAACCATAGCCCTCTCCATTGCCCTTTGAGTGACTTTGAGCCTTCTTATGAGGCCCATTGTAAGCGACCACGTTTCAGTTCCATATGTCATCACTGGCAACACACACTGGTCAAAGACTTTCGTCTTGAGACACTGCGGAATATTGGACAAAAAGATGTGCCGTAGCTTCCCGAACGCTGCCCAACCGAGTCGGATTCGTCGACTGACCTCTTTCTCGAAGTTGGATCTACCTAACTGGACAGTCTGTCCTAAGTATATATAATCGTCCACAACTTCGAGTGTAAAGTCTCCGATTGTAACGGGAGTTGGTGCTACATGGGTATTTAACATGATCTTCGTCTTATCCATGTTCATCTTTAGACCAACTCGCTCGGAGGCTTTATTGAGGTCATCGAGCATCGTACTCAAATCCTCCATGGTCTCAGCCAAGACTACTATATCGTCAGCAAACCGAAGGTGAGTGATGTACTCGCCGTTTATGTTGATGCCTAGCCTTATCCAGTCCAGAGTCTCGGAAACATCCTCCAGTGCAGCGGTAAACAATTTAGGAGAATAACATCTCCTTGCCTGAATCCCCGCTGCAACGGAATAGGCTTCGAGTTCTGGTCCTGGAGTCGGACTGACATAGTGGCGTTCTCGTACAAACACTTCAGCACTTCGATATAGCGATAGTCCACTTGGCACCTCTGGAGAGATTGTAGTACAGCCCAGGTTTCGATCGAGTCGAAGGCTTTCTCGTAGTCCACGAACGCTAAGCAGAGGGGCAGGTTATACTCCTCAGTCTTCTGTATAACCTGACGGAGCGTATGGATGTGGTCTACGGTACTAAAGCCTCTTCGGAAACCGGCTTGTTCGGGAGGCTGGAAGTCATCTAGCCTGCGTGCGAGACGGTTCGTAATGACTCTTTAAAACAGCTTATAGACATGGCTCAGAAGTGAAATAGGTCGGTAGCTCTTCAGTAACGCGTTATCGCCCTTTTTGAAGAACAATACCACCACACCTCTGTTCCATGCCTTAGGCGTTCTCCCTTCTAGTAAAACGGAGTCGAACAACTTCTGAAGGGCCATAAGGACCGGTTTACCACCCGCCTTCAGAAGTTCGGCTGTAATTCCGTCTTCACCAGGTGCCTCATTGTTTTTGAGCTGTTTAAGAGCCATTCTAATCTCGTACAGGCTGATGTCCGGGATGTCTTCGGTATAATGTCGGGTCAATCTAGCTCTAGGGTCTTCCGCCAGATCAACTTCAGGTCTGCTAGTTGATGTGTACAGCTGTCCATAAAAGTCCTCTATCTCCCCCAGAAGCTCGGGTCTGGATGAAACGATTCTACCATCCTCAGTTTTTAATTTGGCGAGCTGGCTCTGCCCAATAGACAGATCCCTTGCGAAAACTTTAGAGCCCTTATTCTGCTCAATGGCCTCTTCAATACGATTTGTATCGAATTGGCGCAAACCACGGGTAAGGGACTTAGAGATCCGTTTATTGAGCTGCCGGTATAATGACGCATCTCCTGAGGATTGCAGAACCATTTCTCTCCTTTCCTCGATGAGTTTCTGAGTGGAGTCAGTACATCAGAGTAAGTATAGTAGGTACTAATTCCAAGGGTTTTGTTTTGTCGATTTACGAGTATTACTACTAGGTAATACTTATAAATGAACATTCATTATACTTTTCCTCAAATGAGTTATGTTTACTTTTCCAAAACTTATATTGCATAACATCGACCAAGTCCGTAATGTATGAGAATATTTATGCGTGATTTACTTACCGATGAAAAGAAATATCACCATCTTTGGCGCCTGTGTGGCTCCTGCATCAATTCACGGCACAAGCCGGCATTTTAATACCGATATATTATCGAAATTTCATGGACCGAAAAAACTAATATTTTGACGACATGACAATTTCAAAATGTTTGACATGACATTAGGGCACCGCTGTCACAAGCTCCGCCCACTTTGGCACCAGAAAAGTGGAGCACATTTTGAGCGTTGATTACGCTTCCTTACTTATTATTCTTCCAAGCGTCAGATTCATGTTGTTTGTTTCTAAACTTTACTTTTAAGTAGTACATTTATAGCGCTGATGCTAGATCAAGTTTAGTAGGTTCGGTTGGACTAATTAGGAAAAGGTACTGTTTTAATAATTAATAGATAAAATAGTCCTCTACATGATGAGCAAACGTTTTCATGAATCTTTATCCCATTGTTACAAACAAGGTACTTAAAATTATTTTACATGTTTTTAAAGTGGGTATTCCACTCATACATTAGTATGTTATTCAATCAAATACAAACATTGAAAACATTGAAAAAATAATCAACCCAGTTGGACTTGAACCAACATCGATACGCCTTACCGGGGCTCGATATCGCTTTACCAATTAAGCTATGGGTTCAGTTACCGAGCTGACGAAATTCTCAATGCCTTCAATCATCTTTTTGCATTTATTTTTACATCGACTTTATAGCAGCCGTAAGCGACATCTAGGTGCCAACCACCAGAGTTAGATACCCTTCCTGCCGACCCTTTTACAAGTGTCACAACGGAAATAACAGATGGCGCCTGCTATCAACTCATAATTATTTTACATGTTTTTAAAGTGGGTATTCCACTCATACATTAGTATGTTATTCAATCAAATACAAACATTGAAAACATTGAAAAAATAATCAACCCAGTTGGACTTGAACCAACATCGATACGCCTTACCGGGGCTCGATATCGCTTTACCAATTAAGCTATGGGTTCAGTTACCGAGCTGACGAAATTCTCAATGCCTTCAATCATCTTTTTGCATTTATTTTTACATCGACTTTATAGCAGACGTAAGCGACATCTAGGTGCCAACCACCAGAGTTAGATACCCTTCCCGCCGACCCTTTTACAAGTGTCACAACGGAAATAACAGATGGCGCCTGCTATCAACTCATAATTATTTTACATGTTTTTAAAGTGGGTATTCCACTCATACATTAGTATGTTATTCAATCAAATACAAACATTGAAAACATTGAAAAAATAATCAACCCAGTTGGACTTGAACCAACATCGATACGCCTTACCGGGGCTCGATATCGCTTTACCAATTAAGCTATGGGTTCAGTTACCGAGCTGACGAAATTCTCAATGCCTTCAATCATCTTTTTGCATTTATTTTTACATCGACTTTATAGCAGCCGTAAGCGACATCTAGGTGCCAACCACCAGAGTTAGATACCCTTCCCGCCGACCCTTTTACAAGTGTCACAACGGAAATAACAGATGGCGCCTGCTATCAACTCATAATTATTTTACATGTTTTTAAAGTGGGTATTCCACTCATACATTAGTATGTTATTCAATCAAATACAAACATTGAAAACATTGAAAAAATAATCAACCCAGTTGGACTTGAACCAACATCGATACGCCTTACCGGGGCTCGATATCGCTTTACCAATTAAGCTATGGGTTCAGTTACCGAGCTGACGAAATTCTCAATGCCTTCAATCATCTTTTTGCATTTATTTTTACATCGACTTTATAGCAGCCGTAAGCGACATCTAGGTGCCAACCACCAGAGTTAGATACCCTTCCCGCCGACCCTTTTACAAGTGTCACAACGGAAATAACAGATGGCGCCTGCTATCAACTCATAATTATTTTACATGTTTTTAAAGTGGGTATTCCACTCATACATTAGTATGTTATTCAATCAAATACAAACATTGAAAACATTGAAAAAATAATCAACCCAGTTGGACTTGAACCAACATCGATACGCCTTACCGGGGCTCGATATCGCTTTACCAATTAAGCTATGGGTTCAGTTACCGAGCTGACGAAATTCTCAATGCCTTCAATCATCTTTTTGCATTTATTTTTACATCGACTTTATAGCAGCCGTAAGCGACATCTAGGTGCCAACCACCAGAGTTAGATACCCTTCCCGCCGACCCTTTTACAAGTGTCACAACGGAAATAACAGATGGCGCCTGCTATCAACTCATAATTATTTTACATGTTTTTAAAGTGGGTACTCCACTCATACATTAGTATGTATGTGTTTTTTTTTTTCAATGTTTTCAATGTTTGTATTTGATTGAATAAGGTACTTAAATACAATAAGATCTCTAGTTTTTACAGTTTTTCAGATAAAAACTAAACCTTATGCAGATATAAACCTGAATAACAAACTACTGGTGTTTTAAAGTGTTCTTTTTTGCTGAGTATAAACTAGCTACTTTACTATCTAAGCTTCAACAATTTGTATCAAGTAAAAGAAAGGAGACTCAGAATATACGGGTAGTAAATAAAATTACTGCACCTCATAAAGTTAGGCAAAAGTTAGTGGCGGCGTTTTATGTCCAGTAGTGACCTTTGTCCTCTTTCTGGCGTAAAGGATCCATACGACCGTAAGAAAGGTCTATGACCTTTAATATTTATAGTTACGAGAATGATCTTTTACTTAGATATAGGAGAATATATTTATACACGGTGCCCGTGAGCATTGCGAGAAATTTTAACCACGCATTTCTGAGGTCAAAAGAATGAAAAAACATTATATGACTTTTGTTGTAAAACGCCAAAAAAAAATTTTTTTTTTACTTTTTTTTTCACTTTTTTTGAATGCTGTTCTACACACAAAAGTAAATGTCATTAGAAAAAAGTAACGGAAAAAGTAAATTGCTACATTTTTTCTCGTAAAAACTAGTCCATGCAAAGTGTTTCTTAGGTCTTTGATATCAGTCAATAAGAGATGTCTAGACTATGCCCCATACCGGTGAGATCGCCATCAAAAAATCATTTTACACTGAGAAACAATTCAAAATGCAATTTTTTGTAAGTAGTATTTACTCTGAAAGTATGGCGAATTTCGAAAAAGTTTAAAGGACATTTTGTTCTCTAAATATGATAATGAATACACTGTTAAAGTCTCTCGCAATGCTCACGGGCACCGTGTATAAATAAAATCTAAGTTGCATGCAGCTGTGCTCTCAACTAATTATTCCTTCTTGCATCTTACTAGTTTATGTATATATTGTATATACTATGTATATTTAGTTAATCCCGTTATTTTTTTGCGAAAATACAAAAACAAAATTTTTTTTCACACATGCCAAAGAAACTCCAATTGGTATTATGTTATTGCCAACACTTGTTTGTGTAAGTAAGATAAATTTTAATCTAACTGCCGTTAAGCCAAATTTCTTCGCATAAACTGTACATCACATAATGCTGGCGTAAAGCTATTCATCTTTGTAAGAGTATGCCTTTTTGCGGAAGTCTAATATGCTCCTAATGTGCCGTGACTTGCGAAGTCGAACTTTATCGCCATAGTTCCTAATTTAATAACGGAACGAAATATTTTCTCTTGAATGTAGCGAATTACAAGCGTTTTCTTATTTATCACAACCTATTCAATAATGAATTATTATTTTGCAAAATAATAATAGTAGAAAATTTCATTTTTGAAATTTTTTTACAAATATTACTAATTTTGATTAAATATTTAATCAAAACTAGTATATATTTTTTTAAACTTTAACTTTAGAACTGGAGATATTGTTTTTGTATATTATTTCAAAGAAAATTGTTTTGAACATTATTATCAGTTAAGGCGTTTTTGAATTATCTCCAAAAAAACTTCTTCCAGACACGACCTTTTGGTATTTATTTATTCTTATTCCATTGAATGTAAGGAACCCTCCATTATGCGTGGTCTGACACACACTGGCCGTTTGTTGGAATTACCTGACTAAATACAAAACAATTAACATACAAAGTAACCTCTTTTCATTGATATTATGTAGGTAATTGTAATAGTGAAAATTACATTCCTCAATTGTGCTGCAAATATTATGAAATTTGAGCTCTTTTCATCCTACAATAAACAAAATTTATTATTTGTATAGCTTTGGTGTTGTATTTCACGAAGTTGGGTAAGCATTGTTTGTTAGCAATACTGTGGTACACGCTTAAACTAATTTTCATAGGTACTTTGGAAACATTTAGTTTTTTTTTTAAATCTATACATATAATAAAGCTGAAGAGGGTCGAAAGTCTGTACATGGAAGATAATCGAAAAAAAGTTGGCTGGCGATACTTAGAATCGATAACAGAACACGTTCCAACAATTTTTAGAATTTTTGTCTGTTTATCTGTTTGTCTGTTTATCTGTTTATCTGTTTGTCTGTTTATTTGACCGCGCATCACGTGAAAACGGCTGAACGGATTTCGATGAAATTTTGTATAGATATAGTTTGAGTCCCGGGAAAGGATAATATATAGTTTTAATCCCGAAAATCAACCCTGGTGGGGGTGAAAATGGGGTTGAAAGTTTGTATGGAGAATTTTTAACCGCTGAAACGATTTAGATAGAAATGAGTATGGAGATAATTTGAGTCTCGAGAAACGTCATAGGATAGTTTTCAAACCCTTGTGGGGGTGAAAAGGGGGTTGGAAGTTAGTATGAGGATTTTTTTACCGCTGAACAGATTAAGATGAAAATTGGTATAGAGATAGTATGGGTCTCGAGAAAGGACAAAGGATAGTTTCATCTTGAACCCCCCCCCCCCCCACCCCCCCACCTTACTTTAGAACCGTAGGTCCAAAAAATTTGAAAAAAATATTGGAAGTGAAGCCTGAAAGGTACTTTCAATAAAAACTATCTATCTGTACATCTATCACGTGAAAACGGCTGAACGGATTTTGATGAAATTTTGTGTAGAGATAGTTTGAGTGCCGTAAAAGGACAAAGAATAGTTTTCATCCCGAAAATCAACCCTGGAGGGGGTGAAAAGGGGGTTGAAAGTTTGTATGGCGATTTTTTAATAGAAATTAGTATGCAGATAATTTGAGTCCCGAGAAACGACAGAATAGTTTTCATCCCGAAAATAAACCCTTTCACGCCGAAAAGGGGGTTAAAAGTTGGTATGACGATTTTTTTACCGCTGAACTGATAAAGATGAAATTTGGTATAGTATGGGTCTCAAGAAAGGACAAAATGATAGTTTTCACTCCGAAAATCAACGCTAAAGGGGTGAAAAGAGAGTTGGAAATTTGTATAGGGAATTATTAACCGCAGAATCGATTTAGATAAAATTTGGTATGGAGATAATTAATTAAAAAAGGAAATAAAATAGTTTTATCTCGGAAATTATCCTTTAAACGGATACAAAAGGGGTGAAAGTTTACATGGGGAAGAAACAACCAATAACCGCTGTCTGTATTTAGATGAAATTTGGTATTTAAATAATTTGTAATTTTTTGGTCAAGGTGTTCATATTTATAACATGTTACCCGTCGATGCTTTAAATTTACCTTTACCCCCTCTTAAGAAATATTTGAAAATGTCATGAATGTGAAGGGTTATTGCAGGTTCGAGTATTATATATGACGGACAAAGATGCATGGCCCAAACCAAACATTTATAGGACACCGTTTAGGTAGGAAAACATATCAAACGTTTTGTGAAGCAGTCAGATTAGGATTTATTTTTCTTTATAATTAAACAATAGGTACATTATCTGTCTCTCAAGCTGTTTTGATGTCTTCTTGAAGAACTACGCATTATTTTGTATCTTTAAGATCTAATAATGTATTACTGTTTTGAAAAAAATAAGTCCCGTCGAGTATCTTTTCGGTCATAATACTTCTTGGGCCAGAGGTGTAGGGTTAGAACCGGTGGTAGTTTTGGAACGAAGTTCCTTATTGGACGGTTCGCGGATGGGGGGCTAGGTGAAAAAAAGTCACGTGACCGTCACGAAAAAGCGTCACGTCACGAAAACGCGACACCCATACGATTGAGAAACATGTAAAATGGAATGAAATAAAAAATATATAAAATAGAATAAAGTGAAGTGAAGTGAATTGTAGTGAAAGTGAGAAGTGACAAAGTGATAAAAGTGAAAAAGTCGAGAACCTAAAAGTCAAAAATAGCAAAATTTCTAAATTTCAAAAATTTCATAAATTTCAAAAATTTTAAGTTTCAAAAATTTCAAAAATTTTAAAAATATCAAAAATTTCAAAAATTTCAAGAATTTCAAAAATTTAATAAAAATACAAAAAAAATTAAAACCACAAAATTTACGAAAAAGTAAAAATGAAATAAAATTAAATAACATAACTTCGTTCCAACAGAGTGTTCCACGACATATTGTGTATTTTATATTTCTCTGACGTTCATTAGTGCATTGTAATGTGCTTACCTTGAAGTATGTAATTACCATAATTATTGCAACCAGTAACGTAACATCAGTGTATTATCTGTGACAGTGTGGTAAAAACGTATGAAAATTCATTACCTACGGTAACGTAATCAAAATCCCCCCCCCCCCCCCCCAACCCCGACCCCCGGCACGCATGGTGTCAGTGGATTGTTAATATGTGTGTAGGTAAAGCAGTGTATGCTTCTGTACATAATTAGGCCTTTTTACGTAACAGTTACATAAGCTACTATTTATCTCTTTTTAGGGTTCCGTAGTCAACTAGGAACCCTTATAGTTTCGCCATGTCCGTCCGTCTGTCCACGGTCTAGCTCAGTTACTGTTCGCACTAGAAAGCTGAAATTTAATGATAAGAACTTTCAATAAAAACTATATTGAATAAAATCGGTTCAGCCGTTTTTGAATTATCAGTCGAAATCGCATAGTGAAAGGATGTGCCGGATAGTAGACTGACGTAAGCGCCGCTAAATATCCCTTAATAAACGACCGTTTGAACGGATGTTTCGTAACAGGGCGGCATTTACGAAACTACACTGAGCATCGCCCGTCATGCTCTTGGCCGGTTTTTTTTGCATTGTTATCCCGGAAATCACCCCTTAAGGATTACTAATTCCTCAAATAGAAAAAAAACATTTCTGCATTTGTGACCCCCCCCCCCTGCCCCCTGCCCCATTTCAACCGCGCCTGTTCTTACCTTTCATGCTTAGACTGATGTGACGGGAGGATCGATTTGGATGATATTTGCCGTGGACATGGACGTATAAATACAAAAGTGGTCCTGTATCGTCCGATATACACCTACTATTCTATGTCGTTTAAATCATGTCAATAAAAATTAATAGGATAAATCCATCTGTCAACTTTACTTCAAGTTCCGCCTCCAGGGTAGCGGGAGAGAAATTAGGGGTGAATTAGCCGCTTACTGACACAGACCGAATTCCACGCGGGCGGAGCCGCGGGCACAGCTAGTATAGGTATAAAAACCTCCTCAGGATATTGTCGGAAAGCCTAGACTGCCCTATAACTAAATACTGGGTCGAAGTCGCCATTGGAAGGGCCAAATAGGAAGTTTTTTGTTTTTTATTTGGTTTTTGTTTTTATTTTATGTGTTTGCTCAAACTAACATAGTTATTAAGTCTAGAGTATAAGTACTAACATAATATGGATCTTAAATCTGAAATAAATAATTTTTATTTAGTTTTATTTATTTATAAAAGCTTCGTAATTATTGAATACATCGTATGTCTGCAACGTTACCAACGTATTACAAAAATTAAGTATTAAAAATATTTTATTTAGAGGCATTTGGCGGACGGCTTCAAAACAATACTGCGGAAACGTGTTGCTCGCCCTGATATGCACAGCAAGCAATAAATGATACCAATAGCCTCCTGCGTGCTGCATAACTGAAAAATTTGATTGCCCTGTGGTGATGCACTGGCACACCGTACAAAAAAAGCGACAGATCTCTCATTTTTAGGGTTCCGTAGTCAACTAGGAACCCTTATAGTTTCGCCATGTCTGCCCGTCCGTCCGTCCGTCCGTCCGCGGATAATCTCAGTGACCGTTAGCACTAGAAAGCTGAAATTCGGTACGAATATGTATATCAATCACGCCGACAAAGTGGTAAAATAAAAAGTGGATTTTTTTTTTATTAGGGTACCTCCCCTATACGTAAAGTGGGAAGTGATTTTTTTTTTCATTTCAACCCTATCGTGTGATATATTGTTGGATAGGTATTTAAAAATGAATAGGGGTTTACTAAAATTATTTTTCGATAATGTAAATATTTTCGGAAATATTCGCTCCAGAAGTAAAAAAATATGCGTCCCCCCCCCTCTAACTTTTGAACCATAAGTTTTAAAAATATGAAAAAAATCTCGAAAGTAGAACTTTATAAAAACTTTCTAGGAAAATTATTTTGAACTTGATAGGATGAATAGTTTTTGAAAAAAAATTACAAAATAATTTCTGAATTAAGTCTGTAATTTAACCGTATAAGCAGGTGTTTATTGTACCTGTAATTTCTACAAAATTACAATGAAATGACGTGCTTTCAAATAAAGTAAAAACGGTGAAAATCGGTTCACGCAATAAAGAATTATTCCATAAAAATCATCTTCCATACTTTAAGCTCGCGCGCAATAGTTTACTTAATTTGCCGATAGATGTCGCTGTACGTGGAACTCTCATATCATATCCTACATGGCGGTGTTCTTAACTCTTAAGTGGGGACACTTACTGTGACGGACGGAAAACTACGGAACCCTACACTGAGCGTGGCCCGACACGCTCTTGGCCGGTTTTAATGTAAAACAAAGATGGCATAATGATGTTTTTGTAATACTTTTATTTTCTCTGTGTATTTTAATTTATTTTTATTTTGACAAGGTAGTTATGCGTTTAAATATTAGACAAAAAATATTCAACTTACCTACAAACATTACCTTATATTACACGTGGCTGGTGTCATGTATTGCGAAAAGGTGCTTCACCTTATTACAGGACATGGCGCCTTTCCAAACCGACACCCCAGCCTGCTAAAGGCCGGATAATGCGCGTCGGAATTATGCAAAAGTCTCACGTATTTCGGATACCTACTAGTGCTGAATAAAAATACTAGGTAGCAGATACTTTTAAGTAAAAATACTTCTAAAATCGGTGAAAAAAAATTGGGTTCCGTAGCCAAAATAACAAAAACGAAACCCTTATCTGTTCCTCATGTCCGTTTGTCCGTTTATCCATGCTTCCGTCCGTATGTCACAGACATTTTACTTGGAGACTACATACAAGACATAAGGTGCATTTTATTTAACGGCCTCCTAGCCTAGTCGGTAGTGACCCTGCCTACGAAGCAGGAGGTCCCGGGTTCGAATCCTGGTCTGGGCATTGTTTGTGTGTTTATCACGGATATTTGTTCCTGAGTTATGGATGTTTTCTATGTATTTAAGTATTTATATGTATATATCTATTATATAGGGTGGGGCCTGTAACTAAAGCAAAAAAATAAAACGTAGATTCTAGTCCTCAAACTAGACAACTTTTGTGTAGCAACTTTTTAAAATCATAAAGTTTTTAGATTATTATTTTTTCAAACAAAGTAAATAGTATTTTCAATGTACTTACAACTCCGTCTAATTGACATCGCCTGTCAGTCTAGTCACTCTACAGACATAATCAATTTCATAGTACATTGCGTGTTCGAATTAACTTTAAAATGTAATAAAATTCAAACCGCAAGTTTTATTTCAAAGTCGTCAAACAAACGTTGCGTAGTTTGAGGAGAAGAATGTACATTTTAATTTTTTGCTTTAGTTACAGGCCCCACCGTGTATATATCGTCGCCTAGTACCCACAACACAAGCCTTATTGAGCTTACTGTGGGACTAGGTTGATTTGTGTAAGATTGTCCCATAATATTTATTTTTATTATTATTTATTTATTATATGCCACTATTTAGATTTGTAGTAAAATCGTAGAAAACATATTTTAGGAGGGGTACCTATACTTACTTCATACATGTAACTAAATGTAGAAGAGATTTTTACTAAATATAAACATGTTGCATATTCATTTAATCGATAGATCTCTAAAAAATAACATTGAGGTTTCATAAAAAACTTATTGATTAAGTAAACATTTTCAGAAGTAATCGCTACGAAGGTCTAAAAAATTGTGTCCCTCCCTTCTACCTTTCGAACCTTTACTCTAAAAACTATAAAAAACTACACAACAAATATCATTATTGGAGTTGCATTGGAATAATTTTCAAACAAACATTGATTTTGGGTCTAAACGTTTAAAGTTAGAATAGTATTTTAATTTTCAATATAGGTAGGTCATTTTTAGTGTTTCGTACCAATACTTGGTTTACGAAACACTTATGGGATCACTCCGGTCACCGAAATCGGTAAAACGCGTCTTTCTCGGAAACGGTTTAACGTAGAAAGCTGAAATTTGGAATAGGTATAGAAAGTGTCGGCTGTAACAAGGTACCCGAGGCTTTAACTGATTAAATTTAATTTTATGAGGGCGTTTAGGGGGATTAAGGGGGAAATTGAATTTTATTTTTCATTTGTAAGAATCGTGTGGGGTACCAATAGAAAGCCTGCAAAAAGTTAGGACAGCTGACTGATTTTGACTTCATTTTACGAGCAGTAGTTTTGATAAAAAACGCATTTGAAAATGCAGTTTTTCATACAAAAATTACGGCTCTGTCCCCGCGTTTTTTTCTGAAACTATAGCTAACTAGGAACTGAGAACTGAATAGTCCACTAAACAGACCCTGCAGATGACGGCATAATTATTTGGTAGACCTATCTTTAACAGTTTTCAGACCACGGATTGACCTTAGGTTACTATAGGACTCGATATGTACCTACAGTCGATTTACAGTGGTAATTTCCTATGATTTATATATTAAAAGCATAAGAGAAAAATAGTACATACAAAATTAAACTTTACGCGACTGTTATAATGTACCTACAGTCGATTTACAGTGGTAATTTCCTATGATTTATATATTAAAAGCACAAGAGAAAAATAGTACATACAAAATTAAACTTTACGTAACGGTTATAAGTGTAAATATCGAAGAAGCCTTCCTACCCAAGGATTTTTTTTAAAAGTTTGTTGGAACGAATTTGAATATAGAACTCCATACTTCATTGCTGTTTTCTTGTTTTTATGAGATATTAGATAACATAAGTTTAAATTTCGAACAGGCCTTCAAAGCAACGCACGTCGTCGGATGACAAACAAATTCACTAATTACCTACTACGACAAGTTTATAGCCGTAATGGTAACAAAACAAGGCGGATTTTAGTTTACTTATTTTTATTTGCAATTTGTAAGATTTAGTTGTCACCTGATACTATAGAACCCTTAGAGAATTTAACCAACCGGAGTCGCCATTCATAGGCGTTCCCCTCTGCCGAAAACATATGACCAGTGGTCATACACTTGTATGGACGTTTATCTGACGTAGCTATTTGTACGTTACGTACGAATAGCCATACATTTGACGTTCCCCTCCCCCATAAAAATCGGCAGACTTTTTTTATATAGAAAATGACAGACATGGCTACTCCATCCGGGTTGAATTCTCTAAGAGTTTACCCCATGTCTATCCGGAAAGAGGAGTGTCGTAGTATGTATGAGTTCCAGTATAAACAATTACACTTCTCTTTCCGAACAGACTTTAGTACGACTCATTATTTAATATTTGAGTTTATACGACCACATTTAAATAATTTGATACAACCGCCTAACATCTATGTATCTATCTATCTATTCTATACCTACATATAATAAAGCAAAGGAGGGTAGAAAATCTGTACATTGGAGATATTACCAAAAATATTAATCTCGTCTCTTAAAATCGATAATAGATCAGTATTCGACGATTTTTAGAATTTTTGTCTGTTTGTGTTTTTGCCTGTTTGTCTGTTTATATATTACCAGTTGGCATAAAAACGGCTGAACGGATTACTATAAATAATATTGACTTTAGCGGGTAGAACATAGGATGGTAAATGCAATATTTATAACGCTGAGTCCAAGTCACAAATTGATATTGGTTTATTTGGAGACATTATACATAAGTAATGTAGTAGGTTTTTTTCATATTCTTAATAAAAAGTATTTAAACATTTATTTAAATACGGAACCCTAAAAACGGAAATCGAAAAAATGCTCAGAGCTAAATGAACCTCAACGCTATCTCTCGTAGGATTGTCTTACTAACTAAGCCAACTCTCAACTTTAAACTATAGCCTAGAGTTCTGGGGACTTGCCGCCGACTGGCGCCGTGCGTTCGTACTGCAACGGCGAGCAGTCCGGATAATAGCATGTGTTCCTCCCGATTCACCAGCAGTTCGACAGCTCTTCGTATCCTTACGGATTATGACGATCCCGTCTCAATTTATATTTAATATAATAAAGTTTGTTAGGACCAACTTGACTTATTTTCCCTTAAGACCGGGCAACCTACGAAACCTAAGAGATAGGAAACGAGGAATACTAGCAACGACTAGTTGCAGACTAACCAAGTCTATCAAAATAACTTATGTAATCGGACCAAAATTGTATAATGCCATCCCAAAGTATATACAAACCCTAGAAAATAATAACTCATTTTTTAAGGAATTAAAAAAATGGCTAATTGAAAATGCTTTCTTTGACCTTAGAGAATTATGTGACATAAAATTATCTTAATTATAAATGTGTAGCTCTATTGTAATCAGAATTGACATCGTTTGACTTTTGTTATAAATTGCGAATTAGTATTATACACGGTGGGGCCTGTAACTAAAGCAAAAAATTAAAATGTACATTCTTCTCCTCAAACTACGCAACGTTTGTTTGACGACTTTGAAAAAAAACTTGCGGTTTGAATTTTATTACATTTTAAAGTTAATACGAACACGCAATGTACTATGAAATTGATTATGTCTGTAGAGTGACTAGACTGACAGGCGATGTCAATTAGACGGAGTTTTAAGTACATTGAAAATACTATTTACTTTGTTTGAAAAAATAATAATCTAAAAACTTTATGATTTTAAAAAGTTGCTACACAAAAGTTGTCTAGTTTGAGGACTAGAATCTACGTTTTAATTTTTTGCTTTAGTTACAGGCCCCACCCTATATAATAGCTCACTAGTATTAATTTTAGTATAAATTTTAGTTTTATTTTTTCTTTTGACGTGTATTGTATCTGTGCATTTACGAAATAAATGAATATGAATATGAATATGAATAAGACGTCACTGAGCAGCAGATATCTGACAACAAAGTTCGTAGTTTAGTTTAGGCACAAAAAAACCACGTGATAGGTGCCAAAAAAGGGGCTAAGGCAAAGAAAAGACACACTAAACGATTTGTATTCATACCATAAATGGTTAGGTTGAATGTTTAAGACGGAAGAAAAAGAATGATGACAGAGTTTACTACATATCAGGAGGTAAAAGGGGGGCTCGGGGGGCGGAGCCCCTGCATAAAGAAAAGACACACTAATCGATTTGTATTCATACCATAAATGGTTAGGTTAAATGTTTAAGACGGGAGCAAAACGAGTATCGATAAAGCTAACTGAGTGACAAGTGTAAGAGGGGGCTCGGGGGGCAGAGTCCCCGCACAAAGAAAAGACACACTAAACGATTTGTATTCATACCATAAATGATTAATTTAAATGTTTAAGACAGGAGCAAAAAGAGTATTGATACAGTGAGGCACGTGATAAGTAAGAAAGGGGGGCTTCCGGCCATCAAGTTCGCGTATAAGGCACTTAAATAACAGTTAGTAAAAGCCTCCGCCCTCCGAGCCCGCCGCACAAAGAAAAAACACACTGGACGATTTCTTATCACACCAAAAATAGTAAGGTTGAATGTTTAAGGCGGGAGCAAAAAGGTTGTGTTCGATCTCTCACCTGCAACTGCAGAAGCTCTTTTGACTGGGATGCTTGGGGCCTTCGACATTACGTCGAGCTCAGCTTTCGGCCTTACCACTAAGGCTGCCATTCTTTTAATGCGGAGATGATCGGAGTGTGCGCATGTGGGAATCGACAAATAGCAATGCATTGGTCACGGTCACGTGTCTTAAATAGGCTGCGTTTCCACCAGGGATGACGGAAGATGCGTTGCGTTGCGAGGAATGTGTTTGTGAAGCACCAATAGCATCGCTTCATTTGTTTAAACTCGTATAGCGCAGCTCTAAGGTTGGTTCTTTACAAACACATTCTTCGCAACGCATCCTCGCTCCTCTCTGGTGGAAACGCAGCCTTAAAGGCGTTAAAGTACAAATCTATTGGTTGGTTCTCGCACGTTTCCTCTCATCTCCGCCTCAATGAAAATGCTGCCTTATTGTCGGGCTTTCCACGCTCCGGTTCACTTGATGACATTAATCATTAATTTGTGTTCGATCTCTGTCCAGCTACTGCAGAGGCATTTTCTACTACGACGCTTCGGGCGTTCGGCTCTACGGGGAGCTCTGCCTTCAGCTCGGCAGATCTTACCGCTCATATGCTTCCCTTGATCATTGATTTCGCTCTTAGTCTCTGTTGCTGCTGCGTTAATAAACTGCTGCACTGACTTTTTGACATGTTGAATGCGTAGGCAACTTTTAGCAATGGACTGTTGAGGGTAACGAAAAGTGGTAAAGCCTACTAAAACGCACGTGAGCGAAGCCTAGGTACAGCTAGTATAACATAAAAACCCTCTTAAGGTCTCACGGTGAGGATTATTTGTTAACCTTATGGTACGAAACACTTGGTGTCCCAAGTTCCGACTCGGACTTGGCCAGATTTTTTTACAAATATTAAATACCTAGTATTTACGAAAACAACTATTTTTGAATGCAACTCAGAATCCCTAATTTCGCTTACTTCAGCGAAGTGAGCCTTACATAAACGACGTTCATATTTGTAAAGGTGACGCCCCTTTCCTGATAGCATTGCTCTGAAAGCGGCATATCTCATATCGTACTCGGGTGTGAACTATAGGGGAAGCTCAGTCGTGACATAAATTGTTATGCCGTTACATTATAGTGGGACTTTAAGCGATTTTCTCTGCCATTTTAGTTGCGGTTCATAAGTTTAAAAGTCATTTAAAATACCTATATTTTAGTTGCGACTGGTTACCTAAGCGGTTAATATATATAATCTTATTCGGAACAAATGAACATTTTTACAAATCTGTATTTATGATTTTATTAGGCCTCCGGTGCCCCGGGCTGGAATCGAACCAGCGTCCTCTGCACTCGCGGCAGACGCCCTAACTCCAAAGGTACCCGGGTCATAACGGCATTCGTCAATTTTTCCAGCACGCACAACAAATATATTTTTTAAATAATTACTTAGTTCTTTAGCATACAATCATAAAAAACATATATAAACAAACGTGTAACTGAAAGGCCTTTATGAAAATGTTAGAAATCCAACCAAAGTAAAAGAGATGAGGTATTTTCGGCACTTAATATTGGTTTCATTCTCCCAGTAGGATTTGAAACGTGACGTCTGAGAATACAGAAAATCTCGTTTTCATAGTAAAATAAACCTTTCTTTTATACGAAGAAGTTTTTACCATTTGATGAAAACCTAAGACGTGAATTGTTATCTTTTTTTTCTGTATTAGCTCATATAGTGGTTTCTTATTCGTAGTTAGTAGTTTTAACCTTAAATTACACGGCGCAGCTGCCGCGCGCCGCGCAGCACGCGCGCTGCGAGATGTTCGCGGACGACACGCAGCTGCTCCTGTCGTTCGCGCCGGCGAACGCCGCGCGCGCCGTGCGCCAGCTCAACGATGACCTGCAGAGGGTGTGGGAGTGGGCGTGAGACAACGCGCTCTGCCTCAACCCGGGGAAAACCAACGCTATCATGTTTGGGCCGAAGAATGCTATCAAAAGTGTGCTGTCGCTTGGCCTTCCCATACAGCTACACGGTACAGACATACCTTTTGTGGATTGTGCTAGGAACCTAGGTTTGTACATGGATTCGGGTCTTAAATTCGAGAAACATATAAATTTGAAGGTAAAAACTGCGATGTACCAACTGAAGTCGTTGTATAAAACTAATGAGTTCCTCAGCGCTGAAGTAAAACGGATGTTAGTTGAATCTTTAATTCTGTCACAATTTAATTATTGTGATACAGCCTACGGCCCGTGTATATTACGGAAAACTAGTCAACGTATACAAAAAGATCAAAACTCTTGCGCGAGATTTAGTGAGCGACTTTGGCGTCGCGACCGTATAACTCCAGCGCTTAATCAATTAAATTCGTTGAAAATGTCCTTACGGCGGCGGGTCCACCTCGCGTGCGCGACGTTCCGCGTGTTAGCGCAGCAAGCGTCGCGCACGCTGGCCGACAAGCTGCGGCGCGCGGCCGACTCCGACTCCGCTCGCCCGCGCAGAGCCCTCTACGCGCTGCTGCTGGTGCCAGCCGAGTGCCACACTGCCGCGTTCAGGGGATCATTTCGCTACGCTGCCACCAAGTGTTGGAATGACATACCCCACCGGTGCGTGAAGCAAAGAATATCCAACAGTTCAAATTTGGGCTAAAAAAGTGGTACATCAACCATCAAAAGGAGTTCGAAAATATACATGTGACTAGCCCGGTAAGGGATGCGTTCATAAAGTTAACTTTTAGGTCATGTCAATAGATGTAAGTTACTTGTTATTCTGTTCTTGTGTGTACTTAATAACTACCCCCTAAGGAAACTATTCATTATTGTTCTTTTCTGTGGTTTTTATTTCACTTTAACAATACAATTTGTAATGTAAATTAATACCTCTCCAATTAGCTGACCAAAGGCGGGTTTAAATCCAGCAAGCTGTACCCGCACCTTTTTCATTACATGACTTTAATTAAATATGATTCATATCCTTAAATTGTTACCTAACTTTTCATAACTAACATAGACTACTTACTTGCCTAACCTCGATACCTGTAATGGTCTAAGAGCTGGCCACGTCAGATGTGACACAATAATGAGAGCAATGAAACCTGTCTAGTTAGACTGCTTTACCATCCTTGTTGCTAGATCCGGGCATCTGGCAGCTTTTAATGGGTGGAGGTCAAAGTGACAGACCAAAAAAGTTTTTAAGTTGGAAAAAAGTAATATCAAAATAGGTAAAAAATGCCAAAGTTGTGTCATTTATAGAGGACAGGGCCTATATTTTAACATGAGATTAAAAACCATTGTCTATTATTGCGGAAACAAAAACAGTAGGCGACTAACTAAAAATTGCATTTTACATCATTTTGCACTACTTTCCCCCATCAGAACCTTCTGGATATGATATAACCTAATTAATGACATAATTTCCCATAATATTGCATTAAACCCAGAACTCTAGGTTGTTTTCTTCAAGTTATTTGCATTATTTGACCTCCACCACTTTACAGCTGCCAGATGTCCGGATCTAAAAATAAGCATAGTATAGCAAACTAACTACATGGGTTTCGTTGCTCTCATTATTGTGTCATATCTGACGTGGCCAGCTCTCCGTCTATAAACACAGTGTACTGTAAAAAGTAATGAAATAAACGCATTTGTATTTGTATTTGTAAATTAATTGATTTAGGGTTCCGTACCTCGAATGGAAAAACGTAAGCCTTATAGGATCACTTTGTTGTCTGTCTGTCTTTCTGTCAAGACCTAAGAACGCGTCGAGGTATCAAGTTGAGATTAACATCAAAACTTCTACGTCGTTTAAGGCTGTAAAAAAATCAAGCGTCTAAGTCAATGTAATCCAACTAACACTTCCCAGGGGAATTAAAACCTATCCAGGTCTGGCAACACTGCCGAACTGTCAAGTTGGTTTCAGAATCAGCTGACTAAATTAATTAAAATTTATTATATTTATAGTTTTAAATTAGACGCATTGTGCATTAAAAACAACAAAAGTGATACTGTAATTGGTTTTGTTAAAACAGCAGCGTAAAATCGCAAAATTGGACTTTGAACCGGAGTAACTGTTAACGCATATCACCGTTGGAATTTGGTTTTTGAAACTAAGGATGTATTCGTTCTTTTTTCTCATTGTTACTACACAATTTCGTGATAAGAGTATCGTATGTTATACGTACATTATATTATTTTCATACAAAGCTCACTGTTATAACGTCAAACCTACTACATTGGCACAGTGCGGTTTTTCTTTGCTTGACGAACTTGTGGAAGCATAAGTTGAGACTACACATTCG